>CM031625.1:12377346-12412346 GCA_018398815.1 Conus ventricosus | reverse complement strand
ATTGCGGAAGAAAACCATAAAACAATACATTAATGCAGTAAGGCGACGGTGGATGTTCTTAAACGACTACACTCAAGCACAAAATATCTAAATAGTACAGAACAACACTCATAACCAAGAAAGAATACGTTATAAACTTAACGACAATCAGTGTGAACCATGGAAGTTACTGAAGCAGGAGCCAAAGGGTTCAACAGAGCACTACAGCAGTAGAAAAACAACACAATCTGAAGGGATCAACTAAAAGCCGTTGAATCAGAAGACAGCAGTCATAGACACAGTTGATCTGAGACAACGTGTATGTCATAGGTCTCTGGGTATTTGGCATAAAAATTTTTAAAAAAACAAGACTCGTTCTAACTGCCAAATGTTGCTGTGGAAAAGTTTAAGTACTCGGGAAAAAAAATCAAACAGTTTGGCCGTTGTTGGAAATATAAGTAAGGTAACCTCTGCTGAAACGTAGTATCCCTCAGAAACACAGTGAGTATGACAAACGACAAGGTACAACTAGATGTAATGAACACAGTGAGACAAGCGATCTCTCTCTCTCTCTCTCTCTCTCTCTCTCTCTCTCTCTCTCTCTCTCTCTCTCTCTCTCTCTCTCTCTCTCTCTCTCTCAGGGAGACGTATGATCATGTTCTGATCCAGCCAGACCTGTGTGAAACAAGATTTCAAGATGATACGGTGAATGCTTATGGTCGACTTCACCTTGAGTTTTGTTGTGCGTGTGATTTAACAATACTGAACGGGTCGTGAGTTGGGGTGAAAATGGTAGTTTTACTTATGTGTGTGCATCTGGTAATAGTGTAATTGACTATTGCTCAAAGGTGCTTAAAGGTGACAAAATGAAGCTAAAAGTGGGTGAAATGTTTGCCCCTGTAACGTGGTGGAAACCGCCCCCCTCCCAGTTTAACTCCCGGAGTCAGTATGGCACTGTCTCAGATTAACTCCCGGAGTTAATCTGGGTCTGCACCAAAGCAGCCCCCAACAGGTTCAGAACGGCCCCCCTATCTCTTCTTTCTGTTTATTAGGCCTGTTTCAAAATGAACCCCAACCAGTCTCAGAATAACTCCAGGAGTTGTTTTGAACCGAAAAATTTTGACTCTAAACTAACTCCCGGGAGTTCATATGGGGCAGTGCCAAATCAGCCCCCCACCCCCTTGGAGAGTTAAACTGGTGCTGTTCCAAACTAACTCCCGGGAGTTCTTCTGGGCCCAAACTTTTGACATCAAAATGACTCCCTGGGAGTGTAACTACCGCAAGTGGAGAGTCATTCCAGGACAGGCCTGGAAAGCCCCCCCCCCCCCCCCCCCCCCCCCCCCCCCCCCCCGGGAGTTAGACTGACGCAGGCGCTAGGCCCAGAATAGCCCCCCCCCCCCCCCCCCTCCCCTCTGCCTCAATTAATGAAGAAATGGCCATTAAGCGCTCCAGTGGAGAGTTAATCTAGCACCGGCCAAGAACAACCCGCCAGGAGAGTTAAACTGGACCTGGCCCAGAACAGCCTCCCTTGTGGAGAGACTTTGCTTTAAACAAACAATATTCAACCAGGAACATTGTGCTTCGAACATCAGAACATGGAGCACAACAAGCGAAAGCTTATATGGGGAGTTAATCCGGCACCTGCCCAAATAAAATAAATGCTTCTCAAAATGAGCCTTCAGCAAGCTTATAAGCTTGCTGAAGGCTCATTTTGAGAAGCATTTATTTTATTTTTCCCATTCACCCACTCAAGCACATACTGTTAGTTAGTCAGAATCATCTACCACTGCAGATATGAATGCTTATTTCCCCCTACTTCATCAATCTAAGACATAAGAGCAAGCTTTGTTTATAATTCAATATTTCTTGCAGTCATTGCAACACCAAGCTGCTCTGTAAGTTGCTGGAACGGTGCGCGGTACTTATCCTTGGAATTTATTAGTTTGTTGTATTTTAGTCCCTTGCGGATTCATTCCAAGAACTGACCCTCAGCACTTGTGTCTTAAGAGGATATCTTTTTATATTTTCTACTTTTCACAAGAAAATGTAGCTTGTTTTGCTCTTTCATGATTTTCTTTTGCTTCTTAGGTGGCACCTTTGGTTGAGAGAACAGGAAAATGCCAATCCTAACTCACATCCGCCCTCAACTACTTTTGGGCGGATGTGACCTAGGATTGGCATTTTCCTGTTCTCTACTGTTCTTTGATAATCCATCACACATTCTCTTTCAATAACCAAAAAAATAACGATTTTTTACAAACAAACATACTGTGTAGGGTTATCCGTTTTCAATACTAATTTACTAAACTTTTCAGATTTTAGTTTTTGCTTAATCCTGCGTTTTTCCTGATCATTTTCAATAACATCATTTTCACGCATACATTCATCAAATGCGTCTCTGTCTTTCATTTGAAATAAAACTACAGTCTTTAACTGTTCTCTAAAGTCTTTTAAAACGGGTTATATTTTTGACATAAAATCCACACACTTATCCCAGCATGTCTTCCGCTGAAAGCCAGTTTTGACAAAGTGTTTCTCTTTTTAACTATGTCTCTTTCTGCCGAACAGTCATCTATAATAAATAGTGTCTGCGTTCCTCAAACAATTTATAAAAGTGTTCTAAACACTCACTTAGCTTATTGCTGGGATCAATTAAATATATGTCATCATCCGCCCATATAAACCTTCTATCATGATATGCTTTGTTCCATTTAAGTGTTGGGCAGAAAATTACTATATGATTAAAATTATAACGATAAACTGTTTGTAATAGGTCGAGGATAAATATTGTTTTCCCACAACCAGTCTGTCCACAAATTAATGAACAATGAGGGGTTTTTATCATAAAGTTTAACTGCTCCATAGTTTTATAACAGAATTTAATCTAATCCAGTTATTATGTTTATCATACTCTCTGTTAGAACTTGTTCAGTATAATAAAATCCTATGAGGCCTAAATGTGTAACATTAATCCAATTCAGTTCTGTAAGATTGTTTCTATTTAAGTCAACATCGATTTTGTTGCTTGTTGTTATGACCTTAATATCCTCACCATTGTGAAGAACGACGATGGTAACTTTAAGATGTTTAACATCTAAGTTTTGCCAGCTAATATTAATTCCTTTTATAAGGACGTCACTAACGCCCACAACCCCATCCCTCTCCACATCTTTAAAGACAGAAATTTCAAATATTATTGTGAACGTGTCTCCTAATTTTCTGCTTGGAAAGAACTGTAATTTTGTAGAAGCTTTCTTTAAAACCGTTTCTTTTCTGTGGAGGATGTACTGTTTTTTCCCATACGGCGATATTTCAATCTCTTTCCGACTATTGTCGTCCGGCATAAGACTTACATGTAAAGGACCAGAGTTGAATGCTTTTCTGAAACTTTTTTGATGGCTAAAAAATGTAAATGGGCTTATGAATTCAAATTTTATTTCCCATTCTAAATATGGTTCTAAGTGCCATTTGCTGTCAGGTTTTCGAACTATTTTATATTCATACTGGCCAGCATTATTTGCTTCTACATTGCGTAGTTGTTCTAGTTTAGGAAACTTTTTGTTGTCGCTAACCTCTTTGCGTTTATAATCACCATCTTTAGTGTACTCAAAACCATACAAAGCGCCTATCTCACCGTTCTGTTCAAAGTCCGCAACGTCTGCAAGGTCTTTTAATTCTAAGGTTATACACCTTACAGGCGCTAATGTAACTCCCGGTTCTTCTGGTCCTCGTGACATTATTTTTAGTACAACTTATTATTTTATTTCCAAAACAATGTGCAGGTTATCACATTTTACAACTTTCCCTGTTTTGTCTGTGATTTTTATATTAAATGATCCGACCCTCCCACAAACTAATCTTTTAAACTGTAAATTAGGGAATTGTATAATTCATAATCGCAATATGCAGCTTTCCCTGACGGAAGAGCTCTTAAAACAGTTGAGGGCCTTCCATCATATAAGTTTTCATCAGTGCTCAGCTCATCCAAATGAACATAGAGTAATGAATGTAATGCAAGATCGAGCGGATTTTCTCCCTCATAAGTAGTTTCGTCTGGTGTAACTCTAAAACTATGAATGGGCTGATTGGCAGTTGTAAAGCCTAACATTTTAGCTAGCTCTCCATCAAAATAGTAACCTACTACTTCTTTTTCAGGTTTGAAGGTTAACATTTTTTTTCAGATTCGCATTGTTAAGTTTGAGAGTAATGTTAAAGTTACTCATTGCTTCTTTTAGTGAGCAAAACCCGTAATAACCATCAGGTATGGTTAACTGGCTAACTAATGTTCCTCTATTATCAACTTTTTTAATCTTATTATTCTTCTTGGATTCACTTATATTAAACCATACAACTTTGTAAAATATTTCATGAAGCGCAACCATTCTGCTTCCGCAAATGTTATCAATAGCATATTCTAAAAACGAAGGGCGGTCTTGAGTTGTTATTGTTACAAACATTTTTTAAACGAAATAAAAATGAGTGCGTTTAAATATACTGATGCAAATATTCTGTTGGGCCGCACTACAATCTTAAAAATATAACAACTGGCACCCTTATCATTTCTGTGACTCAGACTGACACCTTTCAAGTAAAGGTGAGTACTCCATTAAGCAGATATCTTAACCCCCCTATTAAAAAAGACTACATCGCGAAAGTGTGGTTTAGTCATCCGATGCAGTTTTATCAGAACCAGTTAAACTTTGCTGGTTTTGTGCATCAACTGGGTGTGGAGTGTCGTATGCTGATCATTTAAATCATCCCGATCCTTTGGTGAGGTCAGTGTATAGATTTCATTTCTATTACACCTTCAGACGTATTTTGACTGAACTGCAAGCGCCATTGCCAAATGACAAAACGTTTAATCCATTCAGCAACAGAATAGACATGAAGGTTTTTGAAAGGATTTGTAACGAATTTAATATTAATGTTAAGACAGACTTTAGACAAAAGTTGGACCTTAATTATGGTCTAGGCACCCTTATTTTTGGGGCGTGCACAGAAAGTATAACTATGACTGGGATCCTCCTTATACATCTTTCTCTTCAGGCACAGGCGTTCACCTTGGGTCTATAGAGCAAGAGCATAAAAACAGCATGGACAACATTTATCTTAGACACTTCTAAGGGTCTAACTAGAGCGGGAATAGAACGAATAAACGACTCTATTCGTACTTACGTTTGGTGTTTGCTAGGTTCACAAGCACAGACAAGATCGAGCATAACTAATCCTTCTACTGGCTTTGATGCACAAAAACAATACTTAGCAAATTTAGAGGACGCCATTAATTCTACAGTTGATTTGCCTTCAAGTATTAAAAGGTACCAACATGTTTTACAATACGCAAGATCGAAAGTAGACTTTGCTGTTGGCACTGGTTTATACATGCTACCTTCTGACCTTAGACTCCAGGTAGGAACAATAATAAACTACAATAATGAAATCCTTGTGGCAGGCAATGAACAGAAGGTTGGAAAAAAACGAAATAAATTCTGATCCAGTAATATTACAAACAATAAAAAAACAAGTTGACCCCCCAAGAATAAGTCATCCAATCCCTGTGGCCCAAAGCCCGAAGACCGTTGAAGAAGTCAAAAAAAATAATGACCATGAATATGAAAAGACAGCACTAGTTGTTGGATTAACTTGCTTAGGATTAGTAACCCAACTATTAAGAGAACTAATGCCCATAAGTTCTCGGCCATAAAGCCAACTACTTTGCTTGCAGTAGACAAAAGCCAGCTAACGATACTCCCTAATATACCTGGCAAAGAGTCTATAGCTTTACCAGCTAATTTTTTTAATAAACTCGCAAGATGATCAAGTTTTTTTTTACCCATGATTTATCAGGTGGAGGCGATGGCGGTGGAGGCATTGGACTTGAACCACCACCGCCTGTAATAGCCAACACCAGTGTACTTATTGCAAATCCTAAGGCTGTTATAACGCTTGCTAATGTGACTCCCTGCTCTCTAAACAGTGTTCGTATTCGTTCTGCTAGCGTCGCGTCTTCATATAAAATTTTTTCGATAGTTTCTCTTATTCTGTTCACTTGAGTTCGTAATTGGTCTCGGTTAGTAGTCGTCACTTCTAGTCTTGCTGATCTTTCTTGTTCAAGATCTTTTAGTCTTTGTTTTATTCTTTCTTTAACCTTAGGTCCTAAGTTGGCGTCGTCAGCCTCAACGAGTTTTTCTTTTTCTCTTTTTATATGCTTATCTAGTTCACCCAGTTTTGCTAAATTGTTTGTTAATTCACCTCGGATGGTTCTTAAAGTACGATCAAGGGCTAATAATTCTCTCATAGGTAGCTGTGGTTCGCGTATAGTTTGTAATGCTCTTTCTTCTTCTTCAGTGGTTTCTGCTTCTATTGCTTGATTTATTTCGCCGTTTTTTTACTTAAATCTTCAAGTTCTATGTTTTGCATTTGGTTATCTGTTGGGAGTATTTGTTGTATGTTTTGAAGTTTAGCAACTTCGTCCGGATCTACTTTTGGTTTAGTAAAGCTAAGGCGATTTCGCTCGCTTGCACTAAGCCTTTGTCTAATTGTATCCAGGCCTACAAACCTTGATGGGTTTTGTTTAAACGTAAGCGGAACACGTTCTCCTTTATCGTTTTTCATATACAAATGGTTACCTTTTAGTTCAAAATCATCAGGGTATATAGTTTCGGGAGGTTCTAGTCCTAAACTTTGGTATAATGATCTGACCTTACTTTCTGTTAATTCACGCCTTTGCCGCGCTTCTACTAATTCATCATGTACTGAGAGCGCTGTGCGATGCTGCTCCCAACGGGAATCACTCATGTCGTCTCCAGGATTAAAATCATAATTTTCTTCATCTTCAATGCCTGCCATATTTTAAATAATTAACTTTTTATTTTGTTTTATAAAAATGTCACAAAAATATGGCTCGATTCTTAACCCGTATAGAAGCCTGAAAGAGCCCTTTGGCGTGTAAGGGAAATAAACGGAATATTACTGTTCCAAATAATCCGTCTACTATTGATGCAGATCAAATTCTTACTGTTAAATTTCCAGACCTAGGAGCGGATGAGTGATTGTGCCAGGCTCTGCGCGTCTTACTTTCAAAATAGAACTCACTTCAACAACAGACCCAAACAGGACAGTTGTACAGAATCTGGGGCGGGCAATCGTTAAGAAAATTTCTATAAAACTTGAGGGGCAAGAAGTATTTTCTTTACACAATGCAGACATATTTTTAACCTATTCTGATCTATGGCTAACCGCAGATGAAAGAGCTGATCTTGCGTTTCAAGGAATCGAAAATGAAGATGCACTAAAACATAGAATAGGCGCTGAAAATGCTAAAGACGGCAAAAGGTATGTAGCTGTAAGTTATGCGTATGGTAATAGCTTTTTCATACCCTTAGATTTTGAGTTGTTAAAAGCGCATGCTCCATACTTTCAAGGAGCGTTAAAGACAGATTGTCATATGAACTAACTTTTAATGACTACAAACATGTTATTCTATCTACAGACACCGAAGCAAAGTACAGCATTTCTGACATCTCGTTAGAGTTTGACGTTGTTAGCAACCCTGATTTAGCAAGGTGATTGAGCAACAATATCAGTCATTAGTAATATATTACGAAAGAGTGATTCATCATTCTAAATATCCTAAAAGCAGGGCAGACACTATATGGAATTTTAGTTTTAGCGCCACATCAAGATCGCTTAAAGGTATTTTATTGCTGTGCGAAGATGAAGAACCATTCAAAAGACAAACTGAAAATTTTGTTAATCCTAAAATAACGAAAGTGCAATGTACTATTGAGGGTAGTCCTAACAAATCTACGCTAGTGGGCTTAAACCTTATCAGCATTTTGATGAAATAAGAAAACTGTTTGGAGGCGGGAGGTGTAGAAATCCAAAAGTTGACCTTGTGTCTAAAGATCTACATCTCACAGCGTTAGACTTGATCATTATTTAACAACGAAATACGGTTTATGGATTGACCTAAGGTCAACAGAGGATAATGAGTTACATGGAAGCGGAGAGAAAGGTTAGAGACATAATAAACATTCAAATTGATAAAGAAAAAGAGGCCGATAAAACCACTTAATGTGTATTTGTTTTATTTATATGATGCGCAAATGAACATGAAGATAACAGATTTAAAGATATAGTATGCTAAATTATTTTTTTTATTTTTAAAAAAGCATGTCTGTTCTGATTATCCAAAAGTACCTAAAGAAGAGATAGCAGGCAACTCTGCATGCTATAGAAGGCAACATCGACTCTAAGGTTGTCTCTGCTGCTGTAGAACACCCTGAAGTAAAAACCTTCAGATTAACAAACATTACACAATGCAACAAAAACTAGAGCAGGACCTTTCAAAATACAGCAAAACCAAACGAAGGTATTCTGCGCCTTAATGCTGTTACATATGTTAATACTGGAACATCAACTATAAGCGCTGCATCAGCAGGAACGAGTGTTGGTCTCTAGCAACAGCGTTGGTGCACCCGCAGCTTTACCTCTAGGTGGTTTGTCTTTAGCTCTCGGCCTGTGCTCATTAGCTGTAGGTGCTGCTAGCAAAAAAATAAAAACTAAACTCCAAAAGCACACAGCCATGGTTCAACTATAACAGCTAAACTTAGTTCTTTTAATTGGATAATAAATAAAGCACTAGCTGACTCAAACATCACGGATGAAGAATTTAGTCGTTTACAGGCTGATTTTAATGACTACAAAAGACAAAAGTTTGATCTTCAAAGAAAGGCAAGGACAAGTTTTTCTCAACAGCCAGACACCGATCAGATAAAAAAGGAATGTTTAAAAAAAGTAGACGAGACATTAAACTCTGTTCTAAAACAGCTCACATTAACAACGCCAAAGGGTGTTTATACTTTAGTTTATGAGTCCAAGCACAAAAAGACCGTCGATATTGATTCTGATTAAGACGACTTTGGAGTCGATGTATTTTTTTTAATTTAAATAAATATTTTGAGTTAGAAAAGAAACTCAGCATGGATAAGATATATGAAGGACCGGACGAATTGTTTGAAGGAATGCTTAAGGAAGAGCGTTTGTCAAAGCTTTAAATGATATTAATCTAGAAGTCATTGATCCAACAAACGTACAGGCAGTGTTGCTCATGCTATTTCTCAAGTTCCAGGTAAACTAACAATGAGACCCGCCAGTTAAAGTAATGTTAGCTGTTTTAATCGACTATATAACAATAAATGAAGAAAATCTAGAAGTCTGGGTCTCGACTAAACAACAGACTATTCTTTCTCATAATGACTTAACACCCGGTTGGGCAGACGAACTGCTTACACAGTTTGATGTGGCCGCAGAAGAAGCCAAAATGAGAGGCTCTGGTTGGTCAGAGGGCGAAGTCTTAGAAATCAGATTATAAAACAGTCTAAGTATGCACCGATTGTAGCAAGGCTTACATTCCGCTGCCCCCAGCATTAGTAGCGAAAGAGCAGTTTTAAACAAAGAATTCAGACGACAAATGTTTCATGTGGTGTGTTCTCGCAAGGCTGCATTATATCCGCAAAACGCAGAGAGAGTATCTAACTATCAGCCTTACATCAATGATCTTAACTTCAATGGAATATCCTTTCCGTTAGCGTGGACAAAATTGATCAGTTTGAAGAACAAAAACAAACGAAAACTGTCAATATCTACACATGGGATGAGAAACAAATCTACAGCCTATTAAAGTGTCCAAGAACAGTCCAACGATTGGCGAGCCAGACAAAAGCCATGTTGACTTACTACTGATGCTTTCACCAGCGGGGCTACCGCATTAACATTGATACGCACAATGAGTAAACTAATGCAGCATGCTTCAAAGAATGGGCATAAACAAGAATTCTGTAGAAAATGTTTAACAAGAATTCCATCTGTTCAAGCCGCAAGCGAACATAAAAAACATTGTATCGGCCCAGTTGACTGTAATACGAAAACTAATTACGCCCCCAGAAGGCAGTAAAGTTAGTTTTAAGAACTGGAAACGGATGCAAACGAGCCCATATGTTGTTTTACGCAGACTTCGAATCACTCATTGTTCCTTATGAGGGGCCAACCACACAGAAACTTCCAAAACAGCCTTTGTGAGTAATCATCAGATTTGTTCATTTGCTTTCATTGTTGTCAGGTCGGATGGCGCTCATTCAACGCCAGAATTATTACAGAGGACCTGATGCTGCAGAATACTCTTAGAACGCATGCAGCAAGTGCGTATGATTGTTCTAATAATCTGAATTTATCTGAAATCATAATGACGCCTGAAGACCAACAACAGTATGACTCAGCCACTCACTGTTGGATTTGTGATTTAGGCCTCTCATCAGACGCAGCAAATCCAACAGTAAAAGACCATGATCACATTAGTGGGAAGTTCAGAGGAGCAGCGCACAGTAAATGCAATCTTCAACTAAAGTTTGAACCAAAGACATGGAAGCTGCCTATTTCTTTCACAACTTGCGAGGTTACGACTCTCATCTTATAATGAAAGCAGTAACCGACGCCTTCAGGGTAACATGCATTGCACAGTCATCGGAAAAGTACAGTGTTTTCACTTTAAATAACATGTCTTTTTATGACTCTATGCAGCACATGATGGGATCGTTAGAGTCACTAGCTATGTCCTTAAAATCCTGCCCAATAACGGAAGAATATTTTGACCCAACTCTCGTTAGAAAGGGTGTTTACCCTTATGAATACATGAACAGTTGGGAAAGGTTTGACGAAGACACACTTCCGCCTAAAGTTGCGTTCTGTTCTAGTCTCAGAGGAAAGGAAATCAGTGACTCCAATTACCAACATGCTCAAGTGCGTGGCAGAGTTAGAGTGTAAAACAATGGGAGACTATCATGATTCATACTTGATGGCAGATGTATGTTTGTTGGCGGACGTCTTTGAAAATTACAGAAAGACCTGCATGAAACATTATAGCCTGGATCCCGCGCATTACATTTCTGCGCCCGGGATGAGCTGGGACGCTTTCTTAAAGTTTACTGGAGTAAAGATTGATTTATTGTCTGACCTACCAATGATTCAGATGATTGAAAACGGATTGCGTGGAGGAATTAGTATGGCGTCGCATCATTATTGTAAAGCAAACAACAAATACTTGGACGACTATGATCCAAGTAAAAGGTCTAACTATCTCATGTATTTAGATGCAAACATCTGTATGGATGGGCAATGGCGCAATCGCTTCCATTACGTAACTTTAAAATGTACACAGATAATACAAATAATATTCAAAAGCATTAAAGTGGTTGAGCAGTTTGACGCCGGGTCAACAGCGTGGATACATTCTGGAAGTTGACTTAGAATATCCTCACGAACTCCATGACTGCATAATGACTATCCGTTAGCAGCAGAAGTCTAAAGATGGCAAAAACAGAACCGCCTAAACTTGTGCCTAATCTTCGGGGCAAAAAAAATTATGTATGTCATTACAGACTTCTACAATTTTATTTAAGACATGGTTTAAGTTGACAGCAGTTCATCGTATAATTGCTTTTGATCAAGAACAGTTTCATGAAAACCATAACATCATGAAGAACACTGATCTTAGAACTAAATCCACAGATGCTTCAGAAAAAGACTTTTTTCAAAGCTGATGAACAACAGCTGTTTCGGAAAGACTATGGAAATCCGCACAAGCGTAAAGATGTTAGATTGGTCACCAGGAAAACGAAGCAATTAAGCAATTAAGCTGACTTCTAAACTAATTACAGGACTTCAGAAGATTTCATGATCAGCTTTTTGGTATAAATGATGAAAAAAAAGAAAGTCAAATTGGATAAGCCCGTTTTTATTGGGTTTACTGTTTTAGAATTATCAAAGCTTTTGATGTTAGAATTTCTTTATGACTACTTTAAGCCCCTATATCCTGAGTCCAGAGTACTTTACACAGATACAGACAGTTTGTTATAGATATCCCTACTGAAGATATCTATAAGACATGGAATTAGAAGTAGCTAAAGGGCATCGGGATGGTACGACACATCTGATTATCCTAAAGATTCGCCTTTGCATTCAATTACTAACAAGAAGGTTTTAGAAAGATGAAGGATGAATTATCTGGAAAGGTGATCAAGGAGTTTGTTGGTTTAAGGTCGAAAATGTACAGTATTTCAAGCCAGGAGAAAACCATTAAGAAAGCAAAGGAATATCTCGCTGTGTTGTGCAGTCGAGCATATCCATGACAACTACAAAGAAGCGTTTGTTCAATAAACATACTTTTCATCATGACAACGTAAAACTACGATCTAATCTACATGAGATCAACACAACTGTTGTAACAAAGAGTCATTAGATAGAACAAACACAAAACGAGTATTTGTTAATCAGAGTTTTCATATGCAATCGGACATTGGAGAACAGCATAATTATATATCTTCTTTGTCCGCGGTTCGGGTTTATATTTTTCCCGAGTTTATCTATAAGCTCAATCGCATCAATATCCAATTCATCCAAAAATTTTCTCATGTTTGCTTGATGTGCTCGAATTTTTTTTATTATTTCAAGATATTTCTTTATCCCATTTTTGATAATCAAAATTTAGGATTTGGGGTTGTAGGTGATCCGGATGCATTGCCATGTGCTGATGAGTCCTCGCAAATGTTGCCTAATAGCAGAATTCAAATCATATGAATCCCGCATCAATTCTAAGGTCTTTTCATTTATCATTCTTGCTTGCGGTTTAGTTCCATGTAAGAATTCTTTCTTCTGTGCCTCAATACGTAAGGTTTCTTCGTTGTGAGCTTCCATTTTAACTCAAATATATTTACGAAAATTAATTAAGCGGAACTGTGTCTGGTGGGATTATCTGCAGTTCCTCCTTCACAAAGATCTTTGAGGAGCTGGTTGTTTGTTGTGTCAGTTTCTCGTAAATAATACATGGGCGGATTCATTTTTACAATTCTTTTATTTCATATGGATCAACACTCCAAACTGGATCGGTTGCCCTGATGCGAGTGTCCCCTTCTGCTTCCCCGGCAAATAAGATACCTTACTTTTAAACCAAACGGTAATAGTTTGCTGGTTGTACTGGAGTCCCCTTCAACAGCATTTATTGGTTTGTTTTTTTGATTGCTTGTACTGGCTTTAAAACCCGTTATTTAAATTCTTCATTATTCATTGCGCGCAAAACTGAGGGCAGTCTTCTAACCCATTCTGTGTTGCGAGAATTGTCAATCAGCTCTCTATGATACTGGTAGGAGAAAAGTCTTTCAGCTAACTGTTTGTTAAAGTTTTCAACCAAAGCCTGTGATCTGTGAACTCCCGGAATGCCTCTTTTAATGGTAACTCTATGTTTTAACAATAATTGATTTACTTGACCTTTAAATTCTTTTCCATCATCGACTTGAATCATGCGAGGATAAGTTAAGGGGCCTCGTTGGTATATGAGTTGTATGGCGACAGCAACAGCAGAAGCACTCTTTTGTGTTACGGTTCCACATCTTTGTATCTTGAAGCTATGTCAAATGACTGTGAGTGCGTACTTAAATCTTTTTCGTCTAATCGTATCATGGGGTAAATATAGAAGGTCCATTTGATGGGCGTCGTTCGGTATTGTGTTAACAAAGTGTGGTCTTTGTATTCGTTTAGGCGCTGGTAAATAATTTGCCAAATCGCTTGTTTAGATAACCATTCCTTTGCTGTTTGTTCACTGACTCCCGCTGCTTGGCTTAGCTTTTTAATTGCCGTTATTCCCTTCCAATATCCTTTTGGCGAATAATAGATTTTGTTCATTTTTTATTCAACCAATATTATGCACAACAAAATACACAACAGTCATACCAAAGACAATAAACGCAATTTCTTGCAATCTTTTGTTTTTCAGATGGTTGATAAAAGTCGCTGAATTTTGGTGGGGGCAATGCCTCGATTGGCTTGCTGTTACAAGATAATATTCTTTTATCGCTTGATCAACATCTTTAAATGTGTAAGCTGCATGCCCGTTTTTTCAGTTTGTCATTAATAAAATCTAACTGTCAATGTCTCTGCTTTTCATAACGTCTTGTACTGCGGCTAGTTGCTCCATAGCTTTGTTATTGTCTTTTTCTCTCGCCGTCATCCCGTAGTTTACTAAATGCGTAATTACTTCCGCTAAAAGCAAGCGCATTCACTACTGCGCTGCCTATCATCATTACGAGTGAAGCCATTTTATAAATGTATTTTTTCAATTTTACATATATAACTAGAAATCTTTCGTAGCGAACGAAGCTGCAATAATAGCAATCAGTTTTGCTGAATCTCAAAGTCTAGTTTGCCAGATCTGCTGGTTTTATTTTTAACAGGCTTTTACCAAGCATTGTGTATCCTACACTTAGACCTCCAATAACAGCAGAATGGTATACAAGGTTGGCGACAGTTTTTTCGGTGCTCATTTTTAAAAAATAAAATAATTATAATTAATAAAACATGAACAGCGATGATCTATTAAACATTCCTGAACTTATGACTACAAATGATCAAGTTGATGACGAAGCTATTATGCCCAAAAAGGAAAGGTTGTATTCTTTAGCAGCATGTGGGAAAACAAAACATTCCTCGGAAATGAATTCAGCATAGAACAGATTCAACAGATGTCGCCACAAGACATTGAAAAGTATCACAAGGTATGAAGCGCAACTAGGATCAAGAATGGTAAAAAGTGTAGGACAAACGGTTCTTAGTTTGGTACACTAAAATAGTCAGTAAATTTGCTCCCATTGATTCTGAACAAGACTTTATGTATGATTTAACGCAAGATCCAGTTTTAACTAAGACATTAGAGTCTCTAGGGTGTGATCTGTATTACAGATTGGAACATTATTGTCGCCAGTGATTGCAGG
This sequence comes from Conus ventricosus, assembly GCA_018398815.1. Classification (NCBI taxonomy): domain Eukaryota; kingdom Metazoa; phylum Mollusca; class Gastropoda; order Neogastropoda; family Conidae; genus Conus; species Conus ventricosus. The sequence continues at coordinate 12,397,545 of CM031625.1, read as the reverse complement.
ATTAATTACTTTTAATCATATAGATTTTGTTTCCTTCAAAATGACCGAGCCAGAAAATCAGCAGAATCAGAAAACATTGAATCCGGTGGAGAAAGTGACCACCCGTAAAAAAAGCATCCTGGGCGCGTTGCAGCAGGAAAAAGAGTAGCAGAGTTGAACAGACAAAGAAAATTAATGTTACAATCACAGAATATAAACTCATAATGAAAACATAACACCGCCAACGCCAGAACAAGTTGATTCAATGCCGCTATAAAAACTCCATGTTGATTCAGGCCTACAGCGCCAAAGTCTTCATGGAATATTGAACTTAAAACTGTTGTCATTTTTGGCGCCCTTGCTGCTGCTGGGGGCGGTTATTACGGTTATAAAATATATAAACAACGCTGGCAAAAACAAAGCAGTCAAAAAAATCTGAACCACTAAATACAGAAGACAAAAGCATGCCAGAACCACCAACAACAAAGATCATTTTGATCCATTTCAAATGCAATAATATTTTAAGAACTTAATTTTAAATTTTTTTGTTTTTTGATTTATAAAATAGATTATGGCGTATTATAAAATGATGGAGTCAATAAATAAAGACATGGAGTCTATAAAAGACATTTCCATAGACCAGAATTGTAATCAATGCGGTTGCTTACGATGTAAGAACTTCATTAAGATTTATGCTGACCGATTTCGCGCCAAGGACGCTAAGCAAGACATCCTCGACGATGACGCGTTTTTTGAGGCGTGTGTGTACTATATTAGACATCTACTATTTAAGACAAAAAACATAGATTGTATTGTTTTTTTTTTATAATTATAAGATAACTTGAATAAGAACTTGGTTGTACTTAGAGGATGACTTAATTACAATCTTGAAGTAACTTGAGTAAGAACTTAAGGATGACTTGAGGACAACTTGAGTAAGAACTTATAAGTGACATGGGGTGACTTGAGATGACTTGAGTAAGAACTTAGAAGTGACTTGAGTAAGAACTTGAGGATGACTTGAGGACGGCTTAAGTAAGAACTTGAGTAAGAACTTAGAAGTGACTTGGGGTGACTTGAGTTAGAACTTAGAAGTGACTTAAGTGTGTGCATGCGTGGGGTGGGGGTGGGCGGGGTGGGGTGGGGGGTGCAGGAGTTACCTCCCTTAGTGTCCGCACATAGCAAGTACAGGCAGTACCGCAGCAGCCCTCTTGCTACTAAAATAAGGCGTTCATGCTGTGAACGCCTATTTATAGCAAGGCTAATTTTACTGCGGCCTCATGCTACTAAAATAAGGCGTTCATGCCGTGAACGGCTATATTATAGTAGCAGTCAGCAAGGCTAATTTTACTGCGGCCCTCTTGCTACTAAAATAAGGCGTCATGCGTGAACGGCTATTTATAGTAGCAGTCAGCAAGGCTAATTTTACCACAGCCCTCTTGCTACTAAAATAAGGCGTTCACAGCATGAACGCCTATTTATAGTAGCAGTCAGCAAGGCTAATTTTACCGCAGGTTGCCTCCCACAACAAAAAGTTTCATTATACTTTCCTTCTCACACAAAAAAAGTTTATGCCACACCCCTCCTCTTTTTTCATCCGGGCTTGGGACCGGCATTGGGCAGAGTTAGTGTTTTTTGTTTTTTCAAAAGTAAAATACTGCTTTGGCAGAGCTTTTTTGGCGGCTTCTTAATCGCCAGTTAGTACACCTGTCGCTAAACATTTGGAGCTTTTTGTAGGAATAGTGGCGCACCCACTACCCACCCCGTTCTGTTAGGTGTACTAAGAGAACTCAATCTAATTTTGCCAGAAGTTTCGAAAAATCATCATTTTTCTGCGAATACTTTGCGATCAGACTTCGTTTGGCAAACAAATCATTGATGCCAATGTTAAGGGTGTGAAATTTTGGACAATGATAAAAATGTTTTAAAAGCTGCATCAGTTTTCTTGCATATGAGTCATCAATATTCATGTGTGTTCGTAAAAATGAACGCCATGTCTCAGTTGGTTTTGATCTTTGAAACATTGTTTGCGCCTTTTCAAGGCGAGTGACCCATAATCAGAGCATGATGGATGGTTTTTCTTTCGCAAGTTTTATGTAAAAGAGCACCATTTTGTAGAAATGGAATCATTTCGCCAACAGTCAAAAGCTTATCAAGCCATCAACATCTCTTTCAGTAATATTGCCCAAATCTCTTTCTAAATCTCTTTCTTGAACCAACAAGCTTACAAGGTATTTGTGTAGTTCTTCAATGGTTAGTTCTTGTTTTTCTTTCTCCCCACCTTCCAAAAAAGCAATACTGTCTTTGGCTTACAAGGTAAAAAACAGTGCCCACCTGATTTTCTTTTGTTTATATACTCCGCCATAAGCCTGTGGTATTGCATATGATCCTCCATAACAAGAAGTTGTTCCTCTGTGAACGAAGCACGTCCGTCTCCATTGGAAGCCATGACTAAAACTGTGCGGCTCACAACTGGCGTCTAGCAGCTTCGCGTTTTCTGATTGCACCATAATGTTGCAAGTTAACCTGGTCAGGTGAGCGCAGCGAGTCCCGCCTTATGGTGATTACAGTCAGATAATTACAAGCACGAACCTCTGTACATGTTGCTGCCTGACACCACCTGATACCACCTGATACGCCATGCACAATCCACAAACCCAATAATTAGGTCTGTATGCACAGTGTCTCAGTCAAGCCATACACGATTTCAAGATTTAAGCAGGATTTTTACTCTATGTTGTTCACTGTGTTTGTTTGTAGATAATCGTTATTTTGGGGTTATTGAAGTCTTACTTGTCAGAAATCTGAAAAGTTTAGTAAATTAGTATTGAAAACGGATAACCCTACACAGTATGTTTGTTTTAAAAAATCGTTATTTTTTTGGTTATTGGAAAGAGAATGTGTGATGGATTATCAAAGAACAGTAGAGAACAGGAAAATGCCAATCCTAGGTCACATCCGCCAGAACCTAGTTGAGGGCGGATGTGAGTTAGGATTGGCATTTTCCTGTTTCTGGTTGGTTTTTTGAAAACTCAACAAATATACTACGGTATTGCACACCAGCCTTTTCTGGATTGCATTCTTCTTAAAACTTGAAAAGGCAAGAGGAGTCAAATTACCACTTTCCGCGTCACTGAGGAGAAACAACCAGGTTTCGAAATATCGGTATATGACCAGGAGTTATATGTTAGTGAGTTTCCCTCCCTATTGGAGGATGTCTCCCCTTGGAGACTATAAGCTTGCTGAAGGCTCATTTTGAGAGCATTTATTTTATTTTTCCCCATTCACCCACTCAAGCACATACTGTTAGTTAGGCAGAATCATCTACCACTGCAGATTATGAATGCTTATTTCCCCTATTTCATCACATCTAAGACATAAGAGCAAGCTTTGTTTATAATTTATATATATTATATAATATATATATATATATATATTAATATATATGGAGACTATAAGCTTGCTGAAGGCTCATTTTGAGAAGCATTTATTTTATTTTTCCCCATTCACCCACTCAAGCACATACTGTTAGTTAGGCAGAATTATCAACCACTGCAGATATGAATGCTTATCTCCCCCTATTTATTCAATCTAAGACATAAGAGCAAGCTTTTGTTTATAATTGAATATTTCTTGCAGTCATTGCAACACCAATCTGCTCTGTAAGTTGCTGGAATGGTGCTCGGTACTTATCCTTGGAATTTATAGTTGAATATATAATATCATATCATATCATATACATATATATGTATACATATTGATTGATTGTTCATTCAATTTGGCGACGCAGAATAAGAACTGCTGATGTAAACAATCACTGAGCACAGAAAACAGGCTACAAATGGTAGCACTGGCTGGTGACGTAGTGGACCAGCATTCTCAGTGCTCAAAGGCAGTGAAGCGGCAGATTAAACAAAAAAAAAAGATTCACACAGTAACATTAGGAAAAATTCGACTAAATCATCAAAGCTGTAAATATATGTTAAACCCTCCAAATGGAAACAGGAAAGATAGTATGAATTCCGAGGTAACCAGAACAGCCTTTATGAAGCCTATGAAAACATGACAAGAGTGAGATGTGTAGAAAGGCATGGAGGCAATAGGCAGCACCTAAACTGAAAGAAAAGCCCTTTGAAGACACGCAGTGAAGACGAACGTTAGTGGTGGTGGTTGTGATCTGCCGGGCAGATTGTAAATGCATTTGCTGATAGGATGAGCGACGATCCCGGATTAATTTTAAACTTGTCGTGACCACAGTCCCCGACCTCTTCACCGTCTTTCTCTGTCCTTTCCGCTGACCTTGCCGGTGCGCGGTGTCTGTCCGCTCTCTGATCAGGAGACGGTTAGTTTGAACTTTTTGCACTAAACACAGGTACTGCAAGTGTGTGACTTTCCCCCCTTGCCTTTCTACCATGCCTTGAAAGCTAGGACACTTGTTCCCTTATTTCTCCCTCACGTGCTCGAACACAGTGTTATGGTGGGTTTTTTTTTTTTAATTGTTTCATGAATACGCCTTTTCTTTAAGAGGCTGCGGGTAAGGTGTTGCTGTTGTTATTGGTTCGTTTTGTTGTTGTTGTTGTTGTTGTTGTTTTCCTTCTTCTTCTTCTTTCTTCGTCTTCTTCTTCTCCTTCTTCTTCTTGTTTTTGCTTTGCTTTGTTTTTACGCACAGACACTCTACCCATCCACGCCCCCGTCCCCATCCCCACTCCACCCCAACACACACACACACACACACACACACACACACACACACACACACACACACACACACACACATGAAGAAAAATTGAACCTACCCCATGCAGCAAAATCATGCCTCATTAATAAAAGATTAAATGAATAATACAGTGTTAATTAGCGTTCCTGTCCATGGAAACAGAAATTGTTTAGGTTTTTTTTTTTTTGCTCTTTTTTTTAAAATAGCTGTAGCAGTTTGGCAGCAGCTGCTGAGAAACTACGTTTGTAGGTACATCAATATATATATATATATATATATATATATATATATATATATATTTTAAAGGAAACCACTCATCTTCACCATCACGTCATGAACAACAGTAAACGATACAGCTGATTCACCACTGCACATGGCTCGTCTCTTAGTTACCAGGCATTTCAGTGGGCACCAGAGACTGTTAAACAGTGCCCATCTCTTAGTTAACATTGGTTCTGACTCCATTCCCCATATAGTCCCTCGAATGAGACTATAAACCGAGGTTCCGTGTGTGAACGCACGCACAACATCTTCCACACATGTAAAATCCCATCACCAACTTTCGGAAGAGAAGGCCAGTTTGGCCGTTGGTATGGATGACACGCTACACATAGCACGCAGCTTCCCCGAAGATGGGGTATGGCTGCCTTAATGGCGGGATAAAAGTCGGTCATACACACAAAACTCCACTGTCTGTCTATACAGGTTGTGTTCCGCAGGAGTATCAGCCTGCGTACGCAGAAAGAAAGAAAAAGAAAAAGGAGATCAAAATAATCTTCACTCTATCGGCAAGATTCAGTAACATATGTTACTTTATATGCATGCTTTGAAAGGCAATGTGTGCTTTTCCATGAACAACAGACACAGGAGCTGACTGTCATGAGATACCTGTGCGACTGTCCGCAAAGCACTCTCATTTGGCATCCGTAAACTAACTTCAACATAAATAATTTTATGTAGACCCTAGATCTCCTGCCTCTATGAAAAAATAGGCAGTATCTGCACATCCGCCAGATTCAAAGTAACAAAAAGATTACCACTAAGCCTATATACATTGCACATTGCACTAAATACAGTTCGCTTTCTTGTGCCTGCTAATTCAAAGCTAAACCCTAGTTCTGTTGAAGTCAATATCCCAAATAAAGATATGAATTTCCAACAACCGTCTTAGCACCATTGTGTAATCCGTATTTGGCAGCTGCTTGAGAAACCCTATTTCCCACAGACAACCGTCTGGCGGGGGTCATGTTGGCTGTGACTTTTGTAACAGAGGCATAGACTATTTTAACTGCGTCTGTAGCCTAACTGCGCTTCAGAAATCAAAGCAATTCAACCAGCAAACAAGAGGATAGATAGGATCCAGTCATTTCAAAAGTTAAACTTGATCTATGCCTTCATGTCTTGACTATTAGTAAAGTAAGTTCATTCAAGAAGAAAGAAAAGTCGAGGACTGTACGTAACTCTATGTTTCATCCCGAAAGTGTTTCTATCAACGTACAAAAAGACAGACCACAAAAAAAAAAAATTTCTCTCTCTCTCTCTGTCTCTCTCTCTCTCTCTCTCTCTCTCTCTCTCTCTCTCTCTCCTCACAACACACACACACACACACACACACACACACACACACACACACACACACACACCGATTTGTTGCTGGATCAGTACTGACACTGTTTATTGCGTAGCGTGTCATAAGTGACGTGTGCGTGCATATACTTTTTTTCTTCTAATAACAAGTGGGTTTGTTTTTTTTTTGGGGGGGGGGGGGATATTCTGAATTATTGTTTGTTGCGTTGGTTTAACAAAGGCCCGTTTTCTGAGTTTGTTGTTGTTGCTGTTGTTGTTTAATATAGACAAGATTTTGTTTTCTCCTTCTTTCAGGGAGCAGAAAAAGACAGAATTTTTGGCGGACAGCCTATCCCTATCTCATAAAGGTTTCATGCTTTCTGTTGTGTTCGTGGTTTGATCATAATTGTATAATGTTACTGCTATAGTTTTCTTTTCTTTTTTTTTTCTTTTATTATTTTTCTATTTCGTGAATTTTTTTTTTTCATCGACAATTTCTGGATTTACAACTACATATCTGATGTATTAACTGCTTTGGATTTGTGACCAAAAGAACTGCGTGTAATGCGCCTTTTTTGTTAGTATACGCAGTTCACTTAAATAGTCATCATGTCATCTACTTTAGATACATGGCCTTCAAAGGAGGGACTTTGCATCGGTTATTTAAACATAAACAGTGCCAGCAATCTCACCTGCCAGGCGCTGGTGTGTGGGCAACGGGCGGCATCCATCAATGGACAACACAGCTAGAACCACCGTCTCCACCACCACCATCACAACCATCCTCATACTGACAGCAGTGCACAAAGTGTGAGCACGGACCTGACCCTCGCCTCACTCTGCTTATAGGCCGCACACCCATTATACCATTGGCCACACACCCACAATGTATTCAGCTCCTCGCTTGCTGTTGGCAGCCTTTTTCCTCAGGCTCTCTACTAACGGCTGTAACGGCCTGTAACGGTTTTTCTTCTTCATGGAATATCTCAGAAAGTACTTGGCCGATCTTGGTGAAAATTAGCAGGTATGCTCATTATGGGTCACGGATGATGCCCGATGTTTAAGTTTACCCCGTTATAGCGGTATAACGACGGCTCATAACGGTTTTTCTTCTTTATGGAATATCTCAGAAAGTACTTTGTCGATCTTTCTGAAATTTGTAGTATGTTCATTATGGGTCACGGATGATACCCGATGTTTTAGTTTACCGTTCTAGCCGTTACTAACGGCTATAACTGCCCAACGGTTTTTCTTCTTTGTGGAATATCTCAGAAAGTACTTTGCCGATCTTTCTGAAAATTTGTAGATATTAAATTTGAAATGAAATGAGGCAGGGAACAGTAAACAATAAACAAGTGGGGTAACTTTTGCTCCCATAAGAAAACCTAACACAGAGTAACTTTTATTCAAGACTGGCACAGCCTTTTAAACTTGAATTAAATACACAGACGAACAATCTAATAGTGGGGGAAAAAACAAGCGCAGGCCAACAACTGAACTGTCTTCATAGTAATGACTCGACAAAGATTTGGACTTATGGATGAGGGGGGGGGGGGGTTGAAGATGGAGAAACTGGGAACATGAAGTTAAGAAAATATATTACAGATATGAAAACTCTTCACAAGCTGCATAAGGAAACCATCGTAATCCCTTTTGAAGGCAAATATATTTATATTGCCTGCTCCGATGCCTTTCGTCCGCTGGGTCGGAACTCATCAGCGAGACACGGCTGATTGTGTCTGCGCTCCTGGCATCAAATAGAGACACACCACAGTCCATAAAACTGTGGTGTTCTCACCACCAAGAGTGCAAAAAAGGATCCAGTAGCACCCCCAAAGCAGCCAGCGAAGGGTAGTAAATGAAACCAAACGAAAGTGTGGGAGGAAAAACAGTTGCTGAAAAACTAAAGACATTATGCAAATAGTATAAAATGTAGGGGACAATCTTTGAACCTACGCTTGAGGATCCACCCAAAGATGCAAGGGAGATCAAAAGACAAACACACAGACAAACAAATACAAATAACCTCAATTTAATCGAAACAAAATTTTGAAATGAAATGAGGCAGAGAACAGTAAACAACAAACAGTAAACAAGTGGGGTAACTTTTGCTCCCATAAGAAAACCCAACACAGAGTAACTTTTATTCAAGACTGGCACAGCCTTTTAAACTTGAATTAAGTCAGACAAATACATAGACGAACAATCTAATAGTGGGGGAAAAAAACAGTGCAGGCCAACAACTGAACTGTCTTCATAGTAATGATACGTTCGATTGTACGATTGTAGATATGTTCATTATGGGCGACGGATGATGCCCGACGTTTTCGTTTACCGTCACAGCCGTTACTAACAGCTATAACGGTCCCTAGCGGTTTTTCTTCTTCATGGAATATCTCAGAAAGTACGTGGCCGATATTTCTGGTCACGGATAATGCCCAATGTTTAAGTTTACCGTCATAGCCGTTACTTATGGCCCATAATGGTTTTCTTCTTTATGGAAAATCTTAGAAAGTTCTTGGCCGATCTTTCTGAAAATTTGTAAGTATGATCATGATAGGTCACAGATGATGGCCGATGTTTACCAGAATAGCCATTACTAACGGTTACACCAGCCCAAGACGGTTTTTTTCTTTTTATGGAATATCTCACATGTATTCAGGATAAACTGGGAGTACGTTTATATGCTTTGCATCTTGTTAACTTCAGTTGATTTTTTTTTTACACTATAACTTTCTTTTTTTCTTCTTTTCTTTTCTTTTCTTTCTTTCTTTTTTTGTTTTGTTTTTTGTTTTCTTTTTTCTTTTCTTTTCTTGTTTTGTTTGTCTTTCCGTTCTAACAGTCCACATGGCCTTCATTGGTTTCATGCTGCTGGTGATACTTTGTCCTTTATGTACAGGAGCGATACACCATGGTTTACTTATTGATTCATTTATTTACTTCTTTACGCTGGCGTGTCGCCGTAGTTTTCACTTACCTCTTTGGTCTGTGGACGTCAAACTTGCTGGTTGACGCCCGTTAGTGGTCACAGCACTGGGGCAGTCTGGTGGGAGCTGGAGGACGGGTGGGGTGATGATGAAGGGAGTGAGGAGACAAGGGAAAAACGATTTCATTATCTTTGGCTACGAGTAAGACTGTGGACGAGATGGTAGAGTTCATTGTTCATGTCTCTCTCCACACTTTCTGGGTAGACAAGCGCGCGCTAGTGCGTGCACGTGCGTGTGCCTCTGTGTGTGTGTGTGTGTGTGTGTGTGTGTGTGTGTGTGTGTGTGTGTGTGTGTGTGGTGTGTGTGACTGATTAATGGGATTCCTGTTGTGTGGTGCGTTATCCCCTCTGGTCACATTTTACTTACATATCTACGTATTTATTGTTTGGTTATTAATCCATTTATTCATTCATGCATTTATCCTTATCAAAGATATATAGATGGACAGACAGATAGATTGGTACAAAGAGAGAGAGCAGAGAGACTGGCAGAGAAATACAGACAGACCAACAGAGAGAAGACTGGACATACAGACAATCACATGGACAGACCGAGAGAACAAACGGACGGAATTTGAAGGCATCATAATTACACACTTGCGCTCTCTGTCTGTCTGTCTGTCTGTCTGTCTGTCTGTCTGTCTGTCTCCTCTCTCTCTCTCTCTCTCTCTCTCTCTCTCTCTCTCTCTCTCTCTCTCTCTCTCTCTCTCGCTCTCTCTCTTCTCTCTATCTCTCTCCTTTTCTGAAAAATACTCTCTAAATAACAATTCTTTAGATCCTTTCGTGTAGATTCTGACACTCCATACAACCGATTATGCTATAATTATGTGTCAGGGTTGTGGGGCTGAAGAGAGAAGTGAATATTGTCAGTTATTTCACAACTGGGCTTAACCAGTTTTTTTTTTGTTTGTTTTTTTTGCTTTTGTGTGTGTGTGTGTGTGTGTGTGTGTGTGTGTGTGTGTGTGTGTGTGTGTGTGTGTGTGTGTTGTTTTTTGCTTTATGTTGGGATTTTTTCCTGTATTTTTTTTTTTTTTTTTTTTGGGGGGGGGGGGGGGGTGTAAATATGAGATCTAATATCCTAGTATTCGGAGAGACAAACATGCACCCACTGTTTGTAAACTCGGCAATCAGGAGCACCTGTTACTGATTCTGCTTATGAAAAAGGACCATAGATCTACTTTCTGGGAAATCTTACGTAATACGATTTAGACTTAAGATGGAAAAAATAACTTCGTATCAAACTTATGATTATTCCTATATGAACCTGATTTTAGTTATGACTATTTCTATATGAACCTAGTTTGGGTTATGTATGGCAGTGCCAAAGTGTAGGTCAAGAAGTTCTCTTCGTAGGCTACAAACTCTACGCCAGAATTTCATTGATTGTAGACGGCAGGACTGGAAAAGCCGCATGAATTCATGTGAACAATTCAAAATGAACAGAAATGGTACCTCTTGTTATATAGTGAAAGCATATCTCTCATTTAACATGGATAAAAATATCTTCGGCTGATTCCTGCACAATTAAGATTCGGTATCACCTGAAGTTACCTCAGGTGGAACCAACAAGATGTGAAGGTCTGGGTGAGGAGGACCTGTCGTGGTTCAGATCTGGTGAAATCGAAGGAGACTCCACCAGGCAGATCTCTTTGCATTGTATTGTATTGTATTGTGTTGTGTTGTGTTGCGTTGCGTTGCGTTGCGTTGCGTTGCGTTGCGTTGCGTTGCGTTGCGTTGTATTGTATTGTACTATACTGTACTTTATGGTATTGCACTATGAAGAAAAAGAAACACCCGAAGGTGCTGGGAGGACCCAAAGAAGCACTGTCTTCACCTGCCTTTAGAGCAGTCCTGTACCACCCTTGGAGGCCTGCGCTGTGTTGACGATGGGTACAGGCACGCACAGGACACTCCATTAAGATATCAAGGGACATAACTGCTCCTGAACAGAGGTAAATTAGACTACAGGATGCAGCTCATAACAGCCTTAAAGTAGCATCCCCCATGGGTGTACCAGCCGTATTTCATGACTGCAGAGCCACCGGCGAAAAAACACCACCCTCCAGCTGCCGAGCACACCCCACAGACCCAACCACCCCTGCCCACGGACAGATGAAGACAGTGCCACTCCAGACACAGCCAAGCTTTCGCCATACGGTCTTATTGCCCTCAAGAGAGAATCCAAAGTTGTAGTCTTTCCCACTGTCAACAGGACTTTCCCTGTGGTCAGTGGGTCTTTCCTCACCGTCACTGACCTTTCTCCAGGGTCAGCCTAGTTAAGGCAAAGAAGAAAAGAAACACCCGAAGGTGCTGGGGAGGACCCAAAGAAGCACTGTCTTCACCTGCTTTAGAGCAGTCCTGTACCACCCTTGGAGGCCTGCGCTGTGTTGACGATGGGTACAGGCACGCACAGGACACTCCATTAAGATATCAAGGGACATAACTGCTCCTGAACAGAGGTAAATTAGACTACAGGATGCAGCTCATAACAGCCTTAAAGTAGCATCCCCCATGGGTGTACCAGCCCGTATTTCATGACTGCAGAGCCCACCGGCGAAAAACCCCACCCCCCAGCTGCCGAGCACACCCCACAGACCCAACCACCCTGCCCACGGACAGATGAAGACAGTGCCACTCCAGACACAGCCAAGCTTTCGCCATACGGTCTTATGTGCCCTCAAGAGAGAATCCAAAGTTGTAGTCTTTCCCACTGTCAACAGGACTTCCTGTGGTCAGTGGGTCTTTCCTCACCGTCACTGGACCTTTCTCCAGGGTCAGCCTAGTTAAGGCAAAGAAGAAAAAGAAACACCCGAAGGTGCTGGGGAGGACCCAAAGAAGCACTGTCTTCACCTGCCTTTAGAGCAGTCTGTACCACCCTTGGAGGCCTGCGCTGTGTTGACGATGGGTACAGGCACGCACAGGACACTCCATTAAGATATCAAGGGACATAACTGCTCCTGAACAGAGGTAAATTAGACTACAGGATGCAGCTCATAACAGCCTTAAAGTAGCATCCCCCATGGGTGTACCAGCCCGTATTTCATGACTGCAGAGCCCACCGGCGAAAAACACCACCCTCCAGCTGCCGAGCACACCCCACAGACCCAACCACCCTGCCCACGGACAGATGAAGACAGTGCCACTCCAGACACAGCCAAGCTTTCGCCATACGGTCTTATGTGCCTCAAGAGAGAATCCAAAGTTTACAAAGACTACAACTTTGGATTCTCTCTTGAGGGCACATAAGACCGTATGGCGAAAGCTTGGCTGTGTCTGGAGTGGCACTGTCTTCATCTGTCCGTGGGCAGGGGTGGTTGGGTCTGTGGGGTGTGCTCGGCAGCTGGAGGGTGGTGTTTTTCGCCGGTGGGCTCTGCAGTCATGAAATACGGGCTGGTACACCCATGGGGGATGCTACTTTAAGGCTGTTATGAGCTGCATCCTGTAGTCTAATTTACCTCTGTTCAGGAGCAGTTATGTCCCTTGATATCTTAATGGAGTGTCCTGTGCGTGCCTGTACCCATCGTCAACACAGCGCAGGCCTCCAAGGGTGGTACAGGACTGCTCTAAAGGCAGGTGAAGACAGTGCTTCTTTGGGTCCTCCCCAGCACCTTCGGGTGTTTCTTTTTCTTCTTTGCCTTAACTAGGCTGACCCTGGAGAAAGGTCCAGTGACGGTGAGGAAAGACCCACTGACCACAGGGAAAGTCCTGTTGACAGTGGAAAGACTACAACTTTGGATTCTCTCTTGAGGGCACATAAGACCGTATGGCGAAAGCTTGGCTGTGTCTGGAGTGGCACTGTCTTCATCTGTCCGTGGGCAGGGTGGTTGGGTCTGTGGGGTGTGCTCGGCAGCTGGAGGGTGGTGTTTTTCGCCGGTGGGCTCTGCAGTCATGAAATACGGGCTGGTACACCCATGGGGGATGCTACTTTAAGGCTGTTATGAGCTGCATCCTGTAGTCTAATTTACCTCTGTTCAGGAGCAGTTATGTCCCTTGATATCTTAATGGAGTGTCCTGTGCGTGCCTGTACCCATCGTCAACACAGCGCAGGCCTCCAAGGGTGGTACAGGACTGCTCTAAAGGCAGGTGAAGACAGTGCTTCTTTGGGTCCTCCCCAGCACCTTCGGGTGTTTCTTTTTCTTCTTTTTTTTCACTATGAAAGTTACAAGCTGACTATTAGTTAAAGCTTTAAAGTTGATTTGCGTTTTGCTTTTGTTTTTGTTTTTTGTTTTGTTTGTTTTGTTTCTTTCTTTCTTTCTTTGGTTTTTTGCTTCGATGTTTCTTGATTTTTTTTTTCATGTTACAAATGTTTATGGACTTACAGAAATGCTGCTGGTGTAATTGACATTGCGCACTATCCTCTTTCTGCGCACCTGCAAGCTCCATTTGGTCGATAAAAAAAAGGATTAGGTATAACCAAATCAGTGAGCATTTGTAATTCTTTAAGATTATAATAATGAGCTGTTGCGACTGTTGTGTCAGGAGTCAAATGAGCGAGAGGTTCATTTTGTCCTGATATGTCTTGTTTGGAAAGATCTTCGTTTGAGAATTATTCCAAAGAAACACTATATAGGTCCATGTTTGTTTCGACCTTGTCTATTATTGGCTTCGAATGCTTGAGGAACTCTTCACATGTTAGCATTGTACCCACATGTAGCTTTTCAGTTCAGACAAACGCTTCTATCATAGAAAAATCACAATACCACTCATCTAATTTTCGGCCACGTGGCCTTTTTCAAGAGAAAAAAACAAAAACAATGCAACTATGTAATGTCCATCTTCGGTGGCTGGTCAGGGCAAAGAATTGACGTCATAAATATCTTACGCAATTTCTGACATCATAATGTGTGATGTCATCAACAAGGGAACAAAAAAAAAAAAAAAAAAAAGGGGGGGGGGGGGGAGGAAGGGGTGCAAGTTGTGTGTGTGTCTGTGTGTAGTTATACAGTAACCAATGTACTCCAAAAACATAACAACACGCTTCATAAATCACAATGAAACTGCGACCATAGTCCTGTCTGTGACTGTGCATGGCATACAAGAACTGTCACCTGAAAAATATATATAAATTTCCTGCAATTCATCAATGTTGTTTACAGGTAAATCTGGATAGGGTTGTTACAAATTTGTCTTAACATTACATCCATTTGGCACCCTTGTATCCAATGTCCTTATCCATTTTTCTTCAGCAATAAGTCTGAAGCTTTTGCTTTCACTGTAAGCTTTTGCCAACACTGCAACAGCAAGGTCTCCCACTGAATGCTGAAGGAAATGTCGCATTATTGGCTTTTCTCTTTGGAACTTGATGTCACGTCTGTGTTCCGCTATTCTTTCTTTCAATGAACGTCCGGTTTCACCAACATAAACTGTCTTATTACACCGTTTACACAACAGAGCATATATCAAATTTCTATCCGCACATGTCACGTTACTCATAACATTGTGCGAAGATTTCTGCTTTGTGTCCAACACTGTTGAAGTTACTAGTGAAGAACAGGTGTCACAATCACAAATTTCTGCTTTTCCCTTCACTGCTCTTTCAGTTTTCTGGTGAACCAACGTATCACATAAATTTTTATCCCGTCTGTATGCAGGCATTGGTAGTCTATGGAATACTTTGCGCATGTATTCTGACTTATAGAGCGTATCACTATGTCTCTTTAGTACAGCTTGTACATCTGGCAATAATCTTGAAAATGTCAACACTAGTGGTACTCTTTCAGTGTTTCCTTTCTTTTTTTTCTGAAGAAGTCGGTTCCTATCTATGTTATCAATAGGCTTCTATCATAATTCATGTAGTAAGCTGTAATTGTAATGGGCAGTCATATGTGTTTCAATACTAATGTTAATATCATCTGGCGATGAAAAGACATTAAATACACCACTTAACTGAACCGGTGTTTCAATACTTATTGTGACATCTGAAGAATACTGTTAACCGTCTCATGTTCATATGGGACTTTGACGTCACTAAATAAACCACTTCTCTCTCTCCCTCTCTCTATCTCTGTGTGTGTGTGTGTGTGTGTGTGTGTGTGTGTGTGTGTGTGTCCTTGTCTCACCTGTATTTTTTCCGGTCTCTGCCCTCTCCCCTACCGCCTCCTACTTCTGTCAGTCTCAGTCTGTCTGTCTGCTGTCCGTCCGTCCGTTCTCTCTCTCCCCCCCCCCCCCCCCCCTCTCTCCCCCCCCCTCTCTCTCTCTCTCTCTCTCTCTCTCTCTCTCTCTCTCTCTCTCTCTCTTCCCTTGCTTGGCAGCCAGCGAAACAGTTTTTCAAACAAAAGGGAAAAAAGTTTGTAGTTTTTCGTGAAGAACTTGTGCATTATGCCTGTGCATGGTTTCCCGTCTTCTCGAGAAAGTGTCTTCAACACTGTGATGACCTGTCACTGTCTTCCTTCAAAAGTAAAAGTCGAGGGAACCATCTTCCACTGACCCCAGTCAGTCCACCTTCACAGCCTATACGTAGTGACACTGCGGTGTACCGACGCAAATGTCGGTCGCAGGTAATCTAGGGTCAGGAGAGGAAAGCCGAGGCACACAGGAATTCAGTGACTGTACAGCATAAGGCGAATCCATCCTCAACCCCCTCCCCTCTCTTGCTTCCAACTCCTCCAAGTTTGTTTCATAGCAAACAGAACACGACTGCATTTGACACATTCAGAGACGACAACTTGATTCTGTATGCTGATGGATGTACGCTGAGTCAGTCTGCAAGTAGATGGATGCAAGAAAAGCTATTATGTGAACAGAAAGAAACTTCAAGAAAAAAATACTATTCCGCCGGACAAAAGGGACAAGACAAAACATGACGCGTTCGACTTCTTTGGTCTTCTTCAGGCAAGATAAACGACAAGTCCTCACTGTATGCGGTGAAGAAAATATAAGAATACTTTAAGAGGGAAAAATGTTTTATAGCAAAATAGTGGGTAGATAAGTAAGTGAAGACAATAAACTCCCAACAAAACATTCTGGGAGTTTGTGCGCAAGACGAAGCCAAAGAGAAATTGCAAGAGAAACAACAATTTCTTTCGATGAATGGTATGGTCGTTAAAAAAAAAAAAAAGATGCTGGGAAAAATTAACACGTGTGAATATTTGGCAATATACTGAATATGGCACTGATAACGATTGTATTTTCACCGCTCCATGTCAGACAAAGAAGTAGGCCCTATTATTGGGTATCCGGAAACTAAAATCAAAGAAAGTTCTGGGGCCATTATTATGGTCTGAAAGTGAACCTTTAAGACTGCTTATAAACGGTTAGGCCAATTCTTGTAAAGTTTTTCAGTGCAGCTATCGATCGTTTCTTTACTTTATCACTCTGTGTATATAAATACATTTGAAACGCAAGCTTTATGTTGTCTTTATTAGTTTTGAAAAAGAAAAGCGTTTGGCACAGTTACAGAAACCTACTTTGGCATGTCTATTGGAAAAATGAGTGAAGGGGAAATTACTTCAATGTATTAAAAGAATGTATAATAAAGTCAAAGTGATAGTGACCTCTGGGCCCAAACTGGGATCTTATAATTATTCGATCGTGTTAAACGGGACACTTTTGTAGGCATGTGCTCTCTCTCTCTCTCTCTCTCTCTCTCTCTCTCTCTCTCTCTCTCTCTCTCTCTCTCTCTCTCTCTCTCCTTTAAAAAAATAATTGGTCTTCTATCCTCCCTTTTTCCTCGACCATTTTTCCGAAATCGACTCACACTCACCATGCATTGTCTGTTTTGTTGTTGTTGTTGTTGTAGTTGTTTTGCTTTGTTTTGTTTTGTTTTGTTTTTTTTGTTTTGTTTTGTTTTGTTTTTAACAGTTGGACGTTCACTAACTGATTTTAGCGTTTTACACAAATCGTCTAGTTTTTAAGTTGGACGTTCACTAACTGATTTTAGCGTTTTACACAAATCGTCTGGGAGAGAGAGAGAGAGAGAGAGAGAGAGAGAGAGAGAGAGAGGAGAGAGAGAGAGAGAGAGAGAGAGAGAGAGAGGGGGGGGAGGGAGATAGGATACGGATACAGATCTTTTATTCATTTATTCATAAGTAGGTCATTGCCCCTCATGAAGGGGTTCATCAGAGAGCGAGAGAGAGAGAGAGAGAGAGAGAGAGAGAGAGGAGAGAGAGAGAGAGAGAGAGAGAGAGGAGAGAGAGATGAGAGAACGGACAGACAGACAGACACAGACTAAAAAATCAAATAAAGTTTGAATAATTGGGGAAAATCGTATGGAATCAATGAATCTCTGATTAACGTGTTTTGGCCACAACTGGTAATATTACACACACACAAAATTGTGTGGAACAAGACTTAACAAGCAAACGGAAAGAGAGAGGGAGAGAAAGAACAACTGAAAATGAACTCTTCACCTGACTCGTAGTCGATTCGAGTCGCCCGTGGATTTAACCGTTTTGTTTCTTTCGTTCTTTGCTCTTTCTTTCTTTCTTTCTTTCTTTCATAATCATCTTTCTCTCTGGAATTTCAGAAAATTTAGATCGTCTGCGTCAAGTTTCACAGGCGAAAGGAAGTTGCAAGGGAAATAATGCAATCGTTTCACGTGGCGTCGAAGACGTTTCTGTGCGGATAGTAGGCTGCTATAGCTGGCCAGACATGAACGTTTGGAGTGCGTACCAAAGACAGGAAATGATCTGTAAGTGAGAGTGGTGCATTTTAAAATGCAACACGTCGTGTAGCTGTTCTCTCTCTCTCTCTCTCTCCTCTCTCTCTCTCTCTCTCTTGTTGTGAATGTTTGTTTAGCCTCAGGGCTGAGTGTAAAAAAGCACGCTTGTATGCTTATCTCATATCCCTTCATCCCCAGTTGATGCATTTGTACCATAGTGTTCAAGTGCTTCGGCTGTTGGATATCCCTGGAGTCTTTTAGCCAGGGTACGACAACAACAACAACAACAACAACAACAACAACATATCCCTGAATAAACAAAATTTCGTTCGTTCGTTCGTTTCGCTCTCTCTCTCCTCTCTCTCTCTCCTCATCTCTCCTCTCTCTCTCTCCTCTCTCTCTCTCTCTCTCTCTCTCTCATCTCTCCTCTCTCTCTCTCTCTCTCTGTTGCATATACAAGTGGTCACATAGAATTATGTTTCTGGATATCAGCGTATATGAGCCCATAGTGTGTGTGTGTGTGTGTGTGTGGTGTGTGTGTGTGTGTGTGTGTGTGTGTAGAAATATTCGGGGTATATGTCAATTACTTTGATGTTTGAAGAGTTGCCATTGACAGGAGGATGAAAGTAAGGACAGGCTCAAGGAAGGACAACATTTAAAGGGAGGGGTGCCAGGGGGATAACAGACTGAATAGAATGGGGAGAATGCCTTTTTTGAAAACAATGTCTGTTTTCCAAATGTGTGCGTGCGTGCGTGCGTGCGTGCGTGCGTGCGTGCGTGCGTGCGTGTGTGTGTGTGTGTGTGTGTGTGTATGTGTGTGTGTGTGTGTGTGTGTGTGTGGAATTATGCTCCTTTTGTTTAGATTTTTTTTTATAAATGTTGACTTTCCGTTCATTACGTTTTCTTAAATGTCAGTACAACCATGAGTTAATCTGACAATAAATTGGTTTGAGTCAATGTGTGTGTGGTGTGTGTGTGTGTGTGTGTGTGGTGCGTGCGTGCGTGCGTGCGTGCGTGCGTTGCGTGCGTGCGTGCGTGCGTGCGCTGCGTGCGTGCGTGCGTGCGCGTGCGTACGTGCGTGCGTGCGTGTGTAATCCATTCCATTCGTACTATCTAAAGCCCTGCTAACGACACATTCCTTGAATGAGGCAGAAACTCATAGAATCATCATCATCATCATCATCACAATGATGATAATGATAATGGACACCCAATGTGCTTTTCAATGCATACAAATCTACAACTGATGAAAAGTAACGCATACAAATTACATGATAAATCATACAGCTTAAATTTAAAGCATGCAACATATTCCACATCTCACATGTGATGCAATGCACGGACTACACGTGCAGATCAGTCATGCATTTCAACACAGCACTCGCAAAGCACACTTACACCTACACGTCTCTCTCTCTCTCTCTCTCTCTCTCTCTCTCTCTCTCTCTCTCTCTCTCTCTCTCTGTGCATGTGAGAAGAGAGAGAGAGAAGAGAGAGAGAGAGAGAGAGAGAGAGAGAGAGAGAGAGAGAGAGAGTGTGTGAGAGACATGCGCGCATGCACACACACACACACACACAACACACACCACGCGCGCGCGCGCGCGCGCGCGCACGCACGCACCACACGCACACATTTCCTCTTCCTCAGATTATCTCATTCAAACGCGCTTACACACAACAACAAAGGAAAAAGGCAGAAACAGAAATCCACCGGGAGTTATCTAAAAGCTTCCAGGATATAAAGTTCCCACAGCAATTGCCATTCACTGTACGCACTCGCGTGATCCTTGAGCTTCAGAAGAGCCAAGCGAAGTCTGACCAATCAGAGACGTAGGCCTACCGGAGTTTGCACAAGAACTAATTCAACTCGTCACGTTGACATCAAGGGGCCGGGCGCCGTTTGACAACACGCAGAAAGAAATGGGCAGAACAGCGTGATGCATCAAGCTGCTAAGACCAGCCACATAGTGCCAGCAAGTGCAATGAATTAATGCGAAGCTACTGCCTGACACTGAGAATAGGCTGGACGTTGTAGTAGATGGAAACCAGACAGACGGGTGGGTTTGGGGTCCTTCTGGCACCATGTGGTTTTTGAAATCTGTTGGCCTGACTTCGCACACGTGGTGTTCAGCGTAACACAGATTAACAGTCAGTACTCTTCATCAGGACTCACCTTTAAGTAAAACGCCTCCTGTGCAATACATTCTTGAGTCGACATCTTGCAAATTCTGTAATCGATGACTGTTTTAAAGCTTTCTTTGGTGAGGAAAAAAAAAAGAAGCTGAAGACTTGTGTCACGAACCACGCCTCGCAACAAGGCGTCCAAGCAGGACTTATGGCGCACAGGACATG
>CM031625.1:12345338-12376346 GCA_018398815.1 Conus ventricosus | reverse complement strand
GAATGAGAGAGAGAGAGAGAGAGAGAGAGAGAGAGAGAGAGAGAGAGAAGTAAGATAAGATAAGATAAAATTCTTTATTTACGAGGAATAGATAAGCACTGACGCGCATTTTTACATCCAGACCTCGCCATTCAGTGAAATGAAGTAATGTAAGAGAGAGGAGAGAGAGAGAGAGAGAGAGAGAGAGAGAGAGAGCTCGCGCATACATGTGCCTGTTTGTTTTTCTCTAACACAAGGACATGATGCTTTATTGGCTGATGAGTTTATCTTTTGAGTCGAGGTATGAATGCATATAATAATAATAATAATAATAATAATAATGAATACTTATATAGCGCCTATTCTCGGCTAGAGGCCAAGCTCTAAGACACGGTTCACACGAGAGCAACTTTACTGCCAACAAATAGACCCCAAAAGTTGCCAACTCGATGTGCAACAAATCAAAAATAGATTTTGGCCAAAGTTGCTTCGTCATATGTGAACGCAAGAGGCAACTATATGGCAACTCCGTAGCATGCGTGTGGAAAAAAAGCGAGAAAAGCGTGGCGGCACGTGCCGCTTTTGTCGCACGCATGCACTTCGCTCCGCCCCTTTTTTGTTGCCTACCGGATATACTTGTGTTGCCAAGCTGTTCACACAAAAGCAACTTGAAGTTGTCATGCAAAAGTTGCCAACCCCACCAAAAGTTATATCTCCCGACGTTCAACTTTTGGCTGTGACAACTTCATAGGCAACTTTTATTGGGAAAATCCAATGGGGTCTAATTGGTTTATAATGAGTTGCTGTAGTGACAACTTTTGAAGCAACAATGTAGCAACACATAGGCAACTTGGAGTTGCCACCCATTGTTGCCTCATTGTTGCACTCGTGTGAACCAGGCATAAGCGCTTTACAATCAACACTCGTTTACACAACGGGCTGCCTACTTGGGTAGTGCTGACTGAAGAGCTGCCAGCTGGCGCTTCATTCAGTCGTTTCCCGTGTCATCCAGTCGGTATCGTTCAATAGCGATCACTCATTTTCCTTACTTCCTTCATTTTTTTTCCATTTCTCACGCAGAGTGCATGCTATGTGTAACGTGTCATCCATACCAACGGCCAAACTGGCCTACTCTTCTGAAAGTTGGTGATGGGATTTTACGTGTGTGCAAGATGTTATGCGTGCGTTCACACACGGAACCTCGGTTTATAGTCTCATTCGAAGGACTGTATGGGAAATGGAGTCAGAACCAATGTTAACTCCGAGGGAAAAATCCCCCTGCACCGAAACGCCCCGGCGGAGGTTCGAACCCGTAACCCCAGGATCACTGAGATTACGAGTCAGGCGCTCTACCAACTGAGCTATTCCGGCATGGGTTGTGCATGGCCAATCTTTGTGAAAATTAGCAGGTATGTTCATTATGGGTCACGGATGATGCTCGTGTTTTAGTTTACCGTTATAGCCGTTACTAACGCTATAACGACCCATAACGGTTATTATTTTTTATGGAATATCTCAGAAAGTACGTGGCCGATCTTTCTGAAAATTTGTAGGTACGTTCATTATTGGATGGTCTCCTAGGTGGTAGTGGAAGAGGAGTGACTGACCTCACACGCCCCGCAAGAGACCACACAATAAAGATTACGATACAACACCCCATTTATTCACACCAACATACACAGTCATAAATAAGCATTCCAACACACACAACATGCACAATCACAATCAAGCATTCCAACACACACAACATGCACAATTATAAATAAACATTTCCAGCATCCATCCCTTCCCACACCATGGAGTGCCTCCACACCCCTGCCTCTCCAAAGTCTACTGGGAGCACCCTGTCGCACTAGGTGCTCCGAACCGGGTCGGTTCTTGAAGAGAGTCGTTCAAGGCCGACACCCTCGACACACACAAGCAGGCAGTGAAGAGCGCGTCCTGGGGGGGGAAACGTGGCGTTGTTACCGGAGGTCCTGGACGGGGATCAGGGCCGGCCAGTCAAAACCACGGGCTTTTCTACCAGAACGTGGTCCCGACCAGTGCGTGATCCCAACCACGCGCGCGTACCAACCAGAGCGTGGCCCCAACCAGCGCGTGGCACCAACCAGTCCGCGGTCCCGACCAGAGCGTGGCCCCAGCCAGCGCGTGGCACCAACCAGTCTGCGATCCCAACCAGAGCGTGGCCCCAACCAGCGCGTGGCACCAACCAGTCCAGGCTCCGGGTGAAGCCCCCGGGAGGGGGGGGGAAAAGGTAGCTGGGAGGAGAGAAGAAAGGGAGGGAAGAAGGGCACTGGAACCCGCCGTCAGTACAATCTGACCCATGCTGTTAAATCCTAACAGCCACTCGCATGATGGGCGAGGGGAGGTCTACTAAATACACCAACAACACCAGCTCAACACAGACCTGAGCATAACACAGTAAACCAATCAAATCAGGAATGTTCGTTAAAGTCTTCTCACACGAAGCAGGTAAAAGACTGCATTAAATCAACAGGCTATAAAACCAATATGAATTATCTTCACCCTTCTCTCACTCACGTTTAACAATTTCCTTTCTTAGGAAATAAACCAACACAGCGACCATCGCTTTATAACTGCCACCACATTTGCAAATAATAATTCAATGGCATAATTGTCACATTTTATAGCCACATTTCAAATAACACAAATCTCCAACCACACATCCGAACGACAAATCATGCGTACGCACGCTCGCAACATAAAACTCGTTCTCCTTGCACACACAAACAGACGGTGGCCGAAGGATAAGAGTCCGGTGAATGTGACAGGGGCGGACGAGCGTGACCAAGCAAGTACCAACCCTGAATCACCAGGTTCTCTCCCATCCCCACCGACTACCGCATCACGAGATGCATAAACAGGAGAAAGAATTTTGGATATAATTTAGGATGGCCAGGTTAAAGATTGAATTAACCAGAGAAAAGGTCTCAAACAATATTTCTTTTACAATTTTGCAAACAAAAGAAAATTGCGCAAAAGAGAAGAATAAGCCGGCTAACAACAACAAACCAAAACAAACAAACCACGAAACTGATGCTTACCAGCTACCCGTGGTGACCCGAAGAGGCGGGTCAAACGACTCTCTCTGCCCTCTGTCCAGTCGAGAGGACAGAGGCGCAGATGCGGAAAAAGAAGAAGTGATGTCCCTCTCCTACAGGCCGACTGTAGGAATTGAAGATACCGACTGTACCTTCGACGATACGGTGAAGAACCAAGACCGGAGCAGGCGCTCCCAGAGACATCTTCCGCTCGAGTGAAGAGCTAACCTCCCTCAGCGATGGCGGCCAACATGCCACGCTACGTCACAGAGTGAGCATACTCCAAACTAAAAGAAATGAAGCACGTGCGACAGGTAAAAAGACAGGCGAGAGGCCAATAGACAGCAAGTTCGAGAGAAAGGTACCAGCCACCCGTGAACCTGCAGGATGAATAGCACGGGCAGTGGAATTAGAGAGAGAGAGAGAGAGAAAGCAAACCGAACGTGAGCTGAACTACACCAAGGTGCAACCGCACCACAAGCCACACTAAGGGACGGACACGTGACAACAACAACGATAATAAACAAATGAATAATTCCGCCACCCCAGTTGGGTCAAACGTCGTAGGCCTCGTGACAAACTCGTGACAATGGGTCCCTGATGATGCCCGGTGTTTTAGTTTACCGTTCTAGCCGTTACTAACGGCTGCAACGGCCTGTAACGGCATGTAACGGTTTTTCTTCTTCATGGAATATCTCAGAAAGTACTTGGCCAATCATTCTGAGAATTAGCAGGTATGTTCATTATGAGTCCCGGATGATGCCCGATGTTGTAGTTTACCGTTGTAGCCGTTAATAACGGCTGTAACGGCCTGTAACGGGTTTTTCTTCATTATGGAATATTTCAGAAAGTTCTTGACCGATCTTTGTGAAAATTAACAGGTATGTTCATTATGGGTCCAGGATGATGCCTGATGTTTCAGTTTACTGTTATAGCCGTTACTAATGGCTATAACGGCCCATAACGGTTTTTTTCTTTATGGAATATCTGAGAAAGCACTTTGTCGATCTTTCTGAAAAATTGTAGGTATGCTCATTATGGATCACGGATGATATCTGATGTTTTACTTTACCGTTATAGCCGTTACTAACGGCTATAACGACCCATAACGGTTTTTTCTCTTTATGGAATATCTCAGAAAGTACTTGGCCGATCTTTCTGAAAATTAGCAGGTATGTTCATTATGGGCGACAGAAGGTGCCCGACATTTTAGTTTACTATTATAGCCGTTACTAACGGCTATAACGACCCATAACGGTTTTTCTTTTTTATGGAATGTTTCAGAAAGTACTTGGCTGATCTTTCTGAAAATTTGCAGGTATGTTCATTATGGGTCACGGATGATGCTTGGTATTTTAGTTTACCGTTATAGCCGTTACTAACGCTATAACGACCCATAACGGTTTTTATTTTTTATGGAATATCTCAGAAAGTACATGGCTGATCTTTCTGAAAATTTGTAGGTACGTTCATTATGGGTCCCTGATGATGCCCGGTGTTTTAGTTTACCGTTCTAGCCGTTACTAACGGCTATAACGACCCATAACGGTTTTTTTTTCTTCTTCATGGATTATCTCAGAAAGTACTTGGCTGATCTTTCAGAAAATCTGTAGGTATATTCATTATGGGTCCCGGATGATGCCCGATGTTTCAGTTTACCGTTATAGCCGTTACTAACGGCTGTAACGGCCCATAACGGTTCTTCTTTTTATGGAATATCTTAGAAAGTATGTGACCATATTTTTGAAAATTTGTAGGTATGTTCATTTTGGGTCACGAATAATGCCCGATGTTTAAGTTTACCGTTATAGCCGTTACTAACGGCCCATAATGGTTTTCTTCTTTATGGAAAATCTCAGATAGTATTTGGCCGATCTTTCTGAAAATTTGTAAGTATGTTCATTGTAGGTCACAGATGATGGCCAGTGTTTACCAGTATAGCCATTACTAACGGTTACACCAGCCCAAGACGGTTTTTTTCCTCTTTATGGAATATCTCACACGTATTCAGAATAAACTGGGAGTACGTTTATATGCTTTGCATCTTGTTTTTCTTATGTTTTTTTTAAATTATTATTATTATGTGACATAACGTCCAAACTTTCATTCAAGAACAATTTAAAAGAAGTGGAAAAAAGGTAATACGGGCAAACGTTGGTTTCGAGTTTGCCCCCTCCCCTTCTTCTTCTTCCGTAAAGCGACCACAATCAACATTCTGGTTCTGGTTCTTTTGTCGCTATATCAAGAAGGGGGCCAACGGTCAGCGTTCAGTGTTTTAAAAAAAAATTCATTAGCATTGCCAGTCTTGCTGCCACCAAGACACATCATCTAGTCCTCTCACAAGATCCCTCCACACACATAGCCCCCTCCCCTATGGAACAATCGCGTAGCGATTTCTAATGGAACCGACTGACGATATTGGCTTTTGTGGGAACACACACACACACACCCACACACACGCTTTGAACCACCGCGGATTTGCCCTTCACATTCATCCATTGCGCTACTCAGAGAAATGGGTCTCCTATTTCTGCGATTGCGCTAGGCACTAGGCCTAGGCCTACCAGCGAGAGTTCATTGATCATGCGCAGTAACAACTTCCGGTTAAATTCTTGATTGGCGAATCCAGTGCGCTGGCCCTTACATCTGCTTCGATTTATTCTGTCTATCACAAAGGTAAAGTTATTTATTGATGTAATTGAATTCCATGACGATGGTTTAACAGATAGGTTGATGGTAAATTGAGCAGTTAAGTACGATTGAAGGTTTCTGGAATTCTTGTGCGCAGTCGGCAATGTCAACAAACATGGTGGATCACTCGATTCACGAATTTTAATTTCTCAATGAAATCAAGAACTAGAGAAAGATAGTTTTAATCTGACTTTTGAACCAGTGAAGATGAGAGTTTTGATTGATTAGCCAGCTATTTTTCCACCGCGGATTCTCGAATCTTAATCTTCCGATTCATGGAGCCAAATCAGTAGGATTTGATTGACACATTGGGAACTTTTAGTGGTAGAAGTAATCACAGTGGATCGATAGAGATCAATCTGTCTGTTTCTATGATAAAACTAAGCATAAGACGGACATTTAGAATGAACTGATTTAATTGATCATTCCCATGTTGCTCTTTTAAAGTGGAAATAGAAAATAAGTAACTTCATGATTTCAGCCGTCGGTCAGAATACCCAGATCTTGCATTTCATTTTGTGACACCCCCACTCAGAGTAATCAGATCACATTGTATCCAATCCTACACCAAAACATAACTAGAAGGTAAGAATGATAAGGGGGAAAGTCTATACAAAATCGGATTCTGCAGCCAGAGGCCCTTTAAGGACATAGTGCCGCAGAGTGAAGTCTGTAGTTTTGATGACACAAGGTTGTCTGGTCACTGGCAGAAGTCTTGGCATTGGATCTGGATGGGTGATGTCCTGTCTTGTTCTGGTTGTCGTCAGAGACTGGAGTCAAGGTCTGCTTCTCTCTTCCTGCTGAACTGGTGTCCAGCACTTGGTTCTGGTTCTGTGAACTGGTATCCACTCTGTGGTGTTGGTCAGCTGACCTGAGGGTTGGTAATCTTGAACTCTTCCTTTAAAAAGGCCTGTCTTCAGGGCTACCAGGCAGCCTTCTTGATGCTCAGGTAACAGTGGCCCTGTGCCATGTGAGGCCGCCTCAAGAGATGGAGCAGGATGGACTTAGCTGAAGTGCTACATGATTCACTTTCGTGGTCCTCACTGGCTAAGATCAAGAAGGCAATTTTTCAGTCCAATCCCATGAATGCCCATCATGCTGACCCAAAACATGGTTTGCCAGGTCATGTTTTTCACAATATGTAGCATTCCATTTCCGATCTGCTCCATATTTTTTTGAGCCATCCTCTACTACATACTAGGATATATTACTGGCTGGAAGGTTGGCTACACTGCCCAGTGTTGACCTCTGATATCAGTGCCTATTAAGAGAGATCTGCAGCTATCTGTCACACTCTCTGTCATGCCACCTTGCTGTGAGTGATATGCTTATAAATATATACACCAATATTAAATAGTATGAGGCAGCCAGACCAGACCATCCATCAGATCTTCATTGGTGATAATGCTGATAAGAGGGAGCATTAAAAAAGCAACAACCTGCAACTGTGAAGCAGTCTGTCGCAACCCTAACTAAACCTGAACTCCAAAATTTCAGAGAGCATGGAAAGAAGAGTGTGTCATTTCTACTTAGGTCAGATTGCGGACATCAGATGGAGCCTGATTGTTCTGATGAGGTCTGAGTGGTTTTCCTTGCAGCATTGCTAAAAACAAGTCAAGATACAAACCCATGTCTGTTTCTGCCAACTCTGTGTGTTAGAGAGAGAGAGAGTATGTGTTTGGAAAATGTAAAAGCAATGATTTATTTTTTGATGGCACTATTGATTTGGCTATTAATTTATTTGTATGTATAGAGTGATGCAGCGGGTGATATGCCATGAAAGAAACATATTTTAGGGTACAACACAGATTCATGAGGTCCTCAGCTTGGTAACTGTAGGCTTTTGATACCTGTAGGTGTGCAGGTGTTTGATGGATGGAGAGAGTGACGTGGTTACAATGTTTTTGTGTGATCCAAAGGCACATGCTCATATGGGGTGGGGGTAGTACATGGTATGTGTGGTTGTGCCAGTCATGTACTCCACATGAGGGAGAATGGGGGTGGGGGGGGGGTAAGAAAGTTGTGGTATGTCTGTTTGTCCATTGATGTTTTAATGCAAATTACTTCTTTTTGTCTTTTTTTTTAAACTTACTTTTTCACTGTTGTTGTTGTTGTTATTGATTATCATGAACATTATTACTGTTCCTGTTATCATCATTATTGTTTTCCATAGCACTTTTATCCCAGTTACTGAGTTAGTATTCTTTATCATTATGGTATGATTGTGGTTATAACTATAAAACCACAACTATAACATTGTCATCTTCTGAACGTTCATTTCTCACAAATAATCAAAGGCACACAAGCATACATGCCATGTATACACACATAAGTGCACACACATACACACACACACACACACACACACACACACAGAACACACATGCATACACATGCAGGTGTATGTGCGTGAAGGTGCACACACACACACACACACACACACACACACACACACACAACACAAACCCACATGAACACATGTTCTTGTACACCCATATACACAGGCACATGTGTGCAAAGAAAAAGTTTTGTCTTAGGTAGACAGTGCTCTGCTAGTCCTCCTGATTCTATTGTGAGAAAAACCAGAGGGGGAGAGAATGGGACAGATGAGGAGTGAGGATACAGTGGAGGACAGACGAGTAGGGGTATGGAGTAGAGTGGTCTATAAAGTGAAAGTGAAAAGGTATAGATTGGAGTGCTATTGGTCTACACTGAAGCTAACTTCTCAGTCCTCCTTTCACTGACACCACAAAAAATGGATTGCCCAATGGACAGATGAAGAGAGCAATTCCTCTTGTATGACAGAAGATCTGATTGTCACGGACAATTGGACGGATGAGTATTTTTAGCCCTGTCATATGGTGTGTGTGTGTGCATGCGTGTGTACATATGTGTGTGTGTGTGTGTGTGTGTGTGTGTGTGTGTGTGTGTGTGTGAACATTTTATTGCGTATATTTTCTGATTTGATAGATCTGTTGACTTATCTGTTTATCTCTGAATTATATTTAATGGGTGATAAGTTGATGATATGCCATAAAAGAAACACATGTAGACTAAGAGGTACATCGCAGAATTATGCAGACCTCTGCTTGGTAACCATAGGTTTTTATTGCCCGTGGTTGTGCAGGATTGGATGCATGAAGAGAATGGGATTGTCTTTCGCGTGATCTATGGCCATGCATATTCATGAGTGGTAGTGGTGGTGATTGTAGTTGATTGAATATGTGGTTTCACGTATTATGAGTTGAGGTGGAGAGAAGGGGGAGGGTGTATGAAAAGCGATGGTATGTAGATTCATCCATTGATTTGATGATTTTGTAAAATCTTGTTTTACTACTATTTTCGTGTAATATGCTTTGTATTTTTACGTTTTTCATTTCTATTTCATAATCATTATTTTTTATTATTGTTATTATTATGTTGGTCTTCTTCTTCTCGATCGCCTATCACACTTGTAGACAGGATTCTGTAGTGAATCTGGTGGTCCTCTGCAGGGCCTCCACAGACCTGTTTGTCGTTTGTCGTTGATGGGCATCGGCTGCGGCCATGTCCTGTCCCTCAGACACTGCAGGTCCCCACAGTCCTGCAGAATGTGTTTTGTGGTTTGTTCTGCCTGCCCACATGTGCACATTGGGGATGGTTTCAGGTGCAGCTTACGGTGTAGATGGGATGCTATTAATAGTATTATGTTGATTATTATTTAGTTTATGACTTTTTATATTATTTTTTTTATTGATCATTATTATTGTTTTTATTTTCAACCCAGTTGATTTTATCATTTTCATTTTGATTTTCACCACAATTATCAGTAGCATTATGTTTGTCATTGTTGTTATTATTATTGTTGTGGTTGTTGCTATTATAAAGTTCTGTTATTTTTATTGTTGTTTTTATTATTATCATTACTGTTGTTGTTATTTTATATTATTATTATTATTAATGTTGTTAATGATGTTGTTGTTAATAGATGATAATGATGTATCTTCCGAAAACCACTCTCCACAAATAATCAAGTGTGCGCATGTGCACACCTACACACACACACACACACACACACACACACACACACACACACACACACACACACACAACACACACACACACACACACACACGCACACACACACACACACACACACACACACACACACACACACATCTGTATACAGAGACACATACACATATATGTATGTGCATGCACACACATTCGTTAAAGCAGTCCTGAGCAAACTGTCGCAAGCCCATGGATCACAAATGCACATGCATGCACAAACACACGCGCACACACACACATGTGCACACACACATACCACATACATTTGCACGTACACATTGGCCCACCCCCACACACAAACACATGCATACATGCACCCACAAACATGGAAGTGCACATACATGCTGACACATGCATACACCTCTACTAGTGGTACAGACAATGTTAGGTCAGTATGGAAGGTCTGACCAGCATGTTGGCCTGATGTGTTGGTCAGCCAACTGGTAGGGGATCTATCCATGAGACCTCGTCTTAAATTCTTTCATCTTAGTCATTAATTTATCAGTCCATCAGCTGTAAATCCTGTGCACTGTGATTTGTAGTTTATCAGATGTAGCGTATGTGGACAAGTCAGCAAGTAGTGACAGCTCCTTGATGACACTGAAGCTGAAACCAGTTCATTCTTGTGCTGTTTGTTCAGAATGAAATATATTGTTTATAGTTTCAGCTGCAGCCATGCTCCGCTTTTTGATGCTATTTTTGTCACAGCCACAGAAATACAAATAGAAAAGATCAGGCAAACTAACTGTTGATGAACAGTGCTCTATTTTGCTGAAATGTGTTTTAAAAATTCCACTATCATATGCAAAAGAAGCTGTTAGAAGCTGCTGTTGTGGACCCCATTATTTTACAGGGCATTTCTGGCATTGTAGTCTGCTGATTTTACCATGCAACAAACCAGAGAAAGTTGCATTTGGTTGTTTTGTATGTATTCGTCAGTCTTAGTCAATAATTGCCAAGGACATGACACTGAGGAGTGTTGGACATTATGTAAACAGTGGACACACACACACACACACATGAACACACACACACACACACACACACACACACACACACACACACACACACACACACACACACACACAATGATGACTGGCAGATGCCTTTTCTCAAACGGTTGTTCACACCATACTTTTTGAAACCCAAATTTTCAACCAACCATGATGGTGTTGCAGACTGGGGGGTAGGGTGGGGGATAGGGAGGAGAAGCAGGAGGGTCATTGCTTTGATTCCCACCAGAGGTGTTCATTTGTGGAATATTGCAGCCCTGACTGGCCCCTGTCCAGAGTTGGGTGTGCTATGGGCTGAAATGGGAACACTGGAACCTCATGGTTGGTTCCATTCAGCTAATGGCTGAGAGAGAAGAGGCAAAAAGAAGAGTGTTCATGTACGACTATGCACTACATAAGCAGTAAACGCGTATATCTCATTTCATTATTTATGTGTTTTGATAGATTCCAATTTACAGTAATTTCTGTTAGAATTCAATGATGATTCACAGACAGGCACAAAGTACATGGAAGACTTGTAGACACCAAACCATTGGTTAGATCATGATGATCCTGCATGATGGTGTGCAGGAAGACTTGTATAAACACCAGACCATTGGTCAGATCATGATGATCCTGCATGATGGTATGCAGGAAGACTTGTGAACACCAAACCATTGGTTAGATCATGATGATCCTGCATGATGGTATGCAGGGAGACTTGTAAACACCAAACCATTGGTCAGATCATGATGATCCTGTGTGATGGTATGCAGGAAGATCCTGCATGATGGTATGCAGGGACACTTGTAAACACCAAACCATTGGTCAGATCATGATGATCCTGCGTGATGGTGTGCAGGTTGCGGACAATGGCAGATGAAGAAATGGAATTTGATCAAGGGGCCACTGGAGCAGATGATGGCATCTACAACAACCTCAGCAACTTTGTCATCGACAAAAAGATTGGAAAGGGACAGTTCTCTGAGGTGTACCGGGCTCGGTGTCGTCACAACAGCAGCATTGTGGCTCTCAAGAAAGTTCAGGTGAGAAATGCCTTGTGGTGTTTATTCATTTCACTTGATTGTGTTTGTCATACATTTGGAAAGGGCGTTTATATCTTCCAGTTGCTATTTGGAAGGCAGATGTGGGAAGAGGGAGAGCAGGAAGAGGGTATGGGAAGGCACAGGCATCCTGCCCACGTCATAGTTGTAAGTGCATAAAATAGAAATCAACATTTGATCTCCAATACCTGACATAATGTTGATGAATGGAAGGTCTTCATTGACTGCCTGAAAGATGGTGAATCTGTCCTGACTATGTTAAGAAGCTTAGATGTTTAAAGGAAGCAGTCCTAACCTGCCAAAGTGAAGTGGAAGCATCATAAAGTGTTGTGTCTTCTGTGACCCAGTTTCTGCAGACTGTTACCAGTTTGTGAAGCTAGACACCAGCTGTACATTCCGTATGTTCTCATGCTCTTGATTATTTTACTCTGTACATGGATGTATGTGTGCCAGTGCTTTTATGTCATAGTCCAGAAGGAAAAGCTCTCTGAAGTGCCCAGAAAATAGATTTTCTTTTAAATGGTTGTTGATCACCTTTTGTGAAGAGATATGATTAGTGCTAAAAGAAAAAAAAAAAGAAGTAATCCGGTGAATTTTAGCCTCTGTTATCCTAATCAGTATGAAGATATGGCCGTGTAAAGATGGAACCATATATGAAAATCACAGTATCATACAGGTGCTTACCTTGTTGATGAACTGACATTCTCTCGTTTTGATTAAAATCTGTATATTTGTGAGGATTCTGTTTCACTGAAGTTTGTAACAGAATCATGAAAAAAAAAGTGATGAGAACATGACCAAATGACTAATGAGAGTTATGGTTTGAGAGGGTGAAAGTCATTCTCATATGGTAATATTTGACAGAGGACATCTGATAAGAAAAATGAATTCAGGTTTCCATTATGTGTTTTCTAATCCAAAAACTAGGCTGTGAAAACAAGTTTAAGGGTGTGAGAAATCAAACTGGAAATGAAAAATAAAGGTGTTAAATGGTAAGTATAAAATCCTTCACTAGTAACATATGAGAACCATTATAGACCAGGACTGGTATGCACGTCAAACCCGATTAGCTTATTCGCGTTTAGGGCTTAAACGCGGTTAGGTATTCGGAGCTTAAACGCGGATAGCCCCTCTCCGGTTTTGGTATGCACGACGCCCTATTCGCGATTGAATAGCTCTCCGCGTTTACAGGGCAGGAAACGGCGCTCTATTTATAGATTCTTGGCAAAACCGGGTGCAGCAGGCACTGCTTTCGGTTTAGTCATACCCTCCCTCGTGGAACTTCCACTGGTACGTGCTTCGTCGGTTTTCGCCAGTCCAAGTGTAACACATACGACAATCACCTTGCATGTCTTGTGTGGATGCAGGCGAAGGCGTCGAAGGCAATGCCATCGGCGCTTCAGCACACCTATGTTTCTCTCCACTGTCGCTCGAGCAGACATATGGCTTCTGTTATAGTTCCTCTCTCCACGAGTAGCTGGATGAGCAAGCGGGGTGAACAGCCAGTCACGTTGCATGTACCCACTGTCACCAAGAATGATGCCATCAACAGGCTTGGGGTTGTTTTCGAAGGCATGGAACAGTGGACTTTCACGCAAGATTCTTGAATCATGCACACTCCCTGGCCACTTTGCGACACAATTGATGAATACAAGGTCTGCATCACAGATTACCTGAAACCAAATTGACCCCAAAATGCATTTACACTGAATTATTAAAAAAAAGTCACACACACACACACACACACACACACACACACACACACACACACACACTCACACACAAACACACACACACACACACACACACACACACACACACACACACACACACACACACACACACACACACACACTACTTTAAACTGTTCACTCTGGGGCGATCTACATAGAGACAAAGAATTTTTTTTCTAAATCAAAAGTGAAAAAAAGCCAACCATCTAGAGTGATTAAACATCTTGATTTCCGGAATAAATCTTCAGTGCCGGAGAAGACTGGCAGTAAGTATGGGAAGCTACAAATGTGCACTATCATTGAAAACAACAAATAATAATTGCGCTTGGAAATGTGCTGGAAAGTGGGGCGATTCACACACACACACAACACACACACACACACACACACATACACACACACACACACACACACACACACACACACACACACACCACACAACACACACACACACACACACACACACACACACACACACACACTCCATCTTGACTTTATCTTCAGCAGTCATATGTTTGTGTGATTATTGTTGAACACAGTTTTTCCAAATAAAATAATTAGCAGGTAAAGATATTTTATATTCGGTCCATACCTGTACATTGATGGAGTGGTAGCCTTTCCGGTTGACGAACTCATGCTCTTGGTCCTGTGGTCGTTGGATTCGCACCTGAGTCCCGTCAATGCACCCCACAACATTGGGAAAACCATAGTTCTGGAAAATGGTTCTCTTTGTCCGGTTTGCTGTGGCTTGGTCCGGAAAAGTGATGTATTGCCTCGAGTGACGGAATAGAGCATTTGTCACACGAGACACCGCCCGGCTCACCGTGGACTGGTCAACCCCAACCAACTCGCCACACACGTCTTGAAAGCTTGAAGTCGCCAGGTACCGCAGTGTAACAAGCACCTGCTGCAAGGGTGTCAAGGTAAACCCACGATTCTCCAACCGTATCTCACCTTCCACCTCATTTGTCAGCTCCAAAATATGTTGCCGCCTAAACCTAAACTTTCGGAACAGTTCTAGGTCATCGTACAGGTCAAACGGGTTCTTTCTGTCACGAAAGATGCGGTTTTCTTCGCAATTGCCGTCACTGTCTCACTTGGAAAAACATCAATGCAGCCATATTTATCCGCGTTTAGGCTCGCTATCGGACCCCCGAGGCACCGATAACTTTATCGGCGTTAGCCGAGTCGGATAGCTTATGCAGTCTGACGTGCATACCAAAATCTGCCGCCTATCCACCGAATAGGCGCTATTCGCGGATAGCCCTCTATCCGGATCGACGTGCATACAGGCCCAGAGTAATAAAAGAGTAACAAATATAATGGGAAACCTTTGAGCCTGTGCTTGAGGATCCATTTAAGGATGCAAGGGAGGTCGAAAGGTGTCAACAGTTCAGAGTGGTCAGCTCTGCTGTTTGATAACCCAAGTATTTTTAGTGACATAAGTGCAGACAGCAGCTGAGAATTGTACAGATCAGCCTTTACTTGGATCTCCTAACAGACCTGTGTGATGTTCCACCAATTGACAAAACAACAAGATGTTGAACAAATTATGGGTAGGGGAAACAAGTGCTGGCTAGGAATTCCTCTGTCATTGCGATAAATATATCTTCATGACTATGATCAATCCTAACTGGTCCGAACTATGGTAACAAGAGTACTGTAATAATATATGTGTGGTGCCAGGATTCATATTGAAAAAGAAAATTCATTTCTGATCATAGATCTAAATTGAAACAACAGAAATTAAGATTAACTACATAAATTTTATGTCAAATGAAGAAAAATCAAAACAAATCAAATCTAAGACATGGGCATGAGCATGCAGATACCCCCCCCCCCCCCCCCCACACACACATATACATACTATAAGTTTGTCCCTCACTCACTTTCCATTTTGACAGCAGCAAAAGATCAGAATGGAAGCATGTTGGGGAATAGGTGCAGGCCTTCAGATCTTGATGTTCTTACGACTCTGCTCAGCTGGAAGGCAGCAGCAGCTCCTTAGTCATCATGACGTTCTGTAGTCATTTTCAATTAATCCTTTTTTTCACAGTGTAGGAATGTTCAAGATATGACACATCATCAAAACCCACGAGATCAAACCAAACGAAACTGATGTACAGCTGTGCAGTGACATTTCTTCACCGGTTTGTCATCCTATATGTGTTTATTTTTAGTTGCTGTGCTTTCGCTTATGTCTCAAATTTCAGAACTCTTTTCTGGAAATGTCACTGTGAAAGTGAGCGGCACATGTTGTTTTAGTTGCCATTTTGTCAGCAGTAGTGTGACTTATTATTGCAATCTTTTACACAAAAGAACTGCAAAATGGTGCTAAGTTAACAAAAACAACTTAATCAGGGTTCGCGCTAGGATTTTTGAAAACCGGTACCGTGAGTTGCCATTTCAGAGATATCTTGACCAACCCCCCAAACATCGGTCCCCAGAAAATCAAAACCGGTACGCGCTGTGACAGAACGAAACTATTGAGGGGGGGGGGGGGGGGGGTTGTTTGGCAACAAAACTAAATCTAAATTGAACAAAAGACCTATATAGCGCAAAGCGCTAAGCGTAGGAACAAGAAAGAAGAATAGCATGAATTTACGTCACACGAATGACGGTCCTGCAGAACAACAAACTGACAGTGACACAGGCGCTAGAAAAAAACATACACACAAAATGGCAAATCTCTCAGAGACTTTGACTGCCGTGCTGCTGCCACTCGCTTCTTGGGCATGAAGCCACGCAGGAAATAGGTAGGAATTTATTTATTTTGTGTGTATTTTTTTTCTAGCGCCTGTGTCACTGTCAGTTTGTTGTTCTGCAGGACCGTCATTCGTGTGACGTAAATTCATGCTATTCTTCTTTCTTGTTCCTACGCTAAAAGGTCTTTTGTTCAATTTAGATTTAGTTTTGTTGCCAAACAATCCCCCCCCCCCCCCCCCCCCTCAATAGTTTCGTTCTGTCAGTAATCCCCCACTCCTCCAGCACCTCACACAGCTTCTCAAACACACACTCAGCAGTCCCGTTACTGATGGTGTAGTTTCCCAGAAACAAAGAATCAACAATACCAGTTTCAGACACTGTGCGTGCATATACAATTAATTTCTTGTCAAGAGTGCAGTTTAATGTTCATCAATGACGATGCCCACAAACTCACTGCCTTGAAGTTTTTCTTTCATTTCATCTTTGGTCACTTGCTCCAGACATTCTTCCATCTGTGTCACAGTACTATGATGCCTGTATGTAGAGGCATTTTTCAAGGAAGGAACTCCGTTGATTTCCTGGAGCTCTAGCAGCAGACCATAGGTATTGGTAGAGATGTTTCCCTTCGCCAATGCCAACACTGTCCTAAGCTGAACTTGTAGACTGTCAATTTCTGAAGCACATGCTGCCTCAGAAAAAGGCAACACAGACGTCTGTTTCGATGTTGTAGCCACTGCAGCATTGTGTGACACAGACTTGGCATGTTCTGTCAAGGCAGAATACTGAAAGTTTCTTGATCCTCTTGTAAATCCATTTTTCTGTTTTGTCTTGATGCACTCTGAGCAGAACATCGTCTCTTTTTCGTCGTTTGCAGCCATGCAAAATCTTGTTTCCATGATTCGCGAAAGCTGTCACGCCTCCCACGTTTGCTGCTTGCCGCACTTTTTTCAGCCGTTGATGAAGCACTACTATCCACTGTATCAGCAGTACTGGTACAAGGCTGAGTCAGAAAAGCATCCAAACTAGCACTAGTGCTACAGCTTTCACACGCATCTTCTTCTCCCGATTGTTTGGGGCTGATGGTTTTCTAAAGAAAGAAAAAAGTGACTTCTGATTTTTTTCTGCCATTTTTTCGACTCCTCTCTCTCAAAGCAACGCGCAAATTCATAGTCATAGACCCTCTAGGCCCCGATTAGTCATTGTGAAATGAAGCCACTGTAGTGCTGAGAAGAGCGCAA
Source organism: Conus ventricosus (assembly GCA_018398815.1). Taxonomy (NCBI): domain Eukaryota; kingdom Metazoa; phylum Mollusca; class Gastropoda; order Neogastropoda; family Conidae; genus Conus; species Conus ventricosus. The sequence goes on along the minus strand of CM031625.1, from coordinate 12,358,828 downwards.
CGCTCTATTCTTTGACAGTAAAGCTTGCTGTTCTGCACGCTAAAGAGGTTGGCGCCAAAGAGGTGTCGGGCGATTGCAAGAGTTCGTCGGAAGGGATGCGAAGGGGTGGGTGCGTGGGTACAGGCGCATGACTTTTAGTGCCTTTCCGAAATTGTCACGTCAGACTTCTTTTTTTCAGACGGAAATCTAATCGGTCACTGGCAAACAGAATCGGTCCGTGGTACGCAGCTTCGAAAAATTTCGGTGTTTCCTGTTTACAACCGGTAAAATACCGGCAATTACCGGTTATCGCGAACCCTGCTTAATGCAGAACTTTTGAATATTAAACAGAAATCAATTACTTGATCAGGATACATGAGACTAAACTTTGAGATTCACTTCTTAATCCACATCTACAGAGATGAGGCAGTCAGAAAGTAGATGAGTTAAAGGCTTTGTTGTTGTTGTTTTTAACAGTTCCGAGCATTTTTTTCTGGACTGATAATGTGGACACACTGACCTCTCTCCTGTTGCCTGGTCTGTTGACTGATAGTTTCCCTGTATGTGGACACACTGACCTCTCTCCTGTTGCCTGGTCTGTTGACTGATAGTTTCCTACCCTGTATGTGGGACACACTGACCCCTCTCCTGTTGCCTGGTCTGTTGACTGATAGTTTCCCTGTATGTGGACACACGACCTCTCTCCTGTTGCCTGGTCTGTTGACTGATAGTTTCCCTGTATGTGGACACACTGACCTCTCTCCTGTTGCCTGGTCTGTTGACTGATAGTTTCCCTGTATGTGGACACACTGACCTCTCTCCTGTTGCCTGGTCTGTTGACTGATAGTTTCCCTGTATGTGGACACACGACCTCTCTCCTGTTGCCTGGTCTGTTGACTGATAGTTTCCCTGTATGTGGACACACTGACCTCTCTCCTGTTGCCTGGTCTGTTGACTGATAGTTTCCCTGTATGTGGACACACTGACCTCTCTCCTGTTGCCTGGTCTGTTGACTGATAGTTTCCCTGTATGTGGACACACTGACCTCTCTCCTGTTGCCTGGTCTGTTGACTGATAGTTTCCCTGTATGTGGACACACTGACCTCTCTCCTGTTGCCTGGTCTGTTGACTGATAGTTTCTCTGTATGTGGACACACTGACCTCTCTCCTGTTGCCTGGTCTGTTGAGTGGTCAGCAGAGTAAACATGTCATGCTGGCCATTCAGTTCCATGATTCATACAGTAAACATGTCATGCTGGCCATTCAGTTCCATGATTCATACAAGTAAGCGCTGATTATCTGTACACAAGTACAAAGTGAAAAACTAGAAGATGCACCTCCCAGCAGCGTGTATGAAGCAGAACATCAATTACAGTTACCAGGGGGGAAGGGGAATGGGGGTAAAGGTGAAAGAGAGGTCATGGAATATAAAAACCAGTTTACGTAAATTGTGTTGTCCATCAGTTGATTGAAAAGTTTTTTCACAGGTCTGTTAGAATGGATCATAGCATACTATTATACTACTTTATTGCCTTTTGTTTGTAATTGTACAGAATGCAGAATGGGTTTCATTGTGTTGTATACATTCTTGGTGACAAACGTATAAATGCAGGGAAGTATGTTTTTTGTTTAATGATGTCTGTGTCTGTGTCTTCCTGTGAATGAAGGATAACCACCAATTCAGCAGCCTGTTGCCTTTCACCTTGTTTATGTTTGTTCCTTTCAGATGGTAATGTGTGATATACCCTGATCTAAATATGATCTCAAACTCAAAGCATGTCACTGAGGAAATGTTGTTAAGTATTGTACACAACTGTTGACAACTTATCAGTTGTCTTCTTGGGGTGTGACAGATAGTTCTGTGTGAGCTAGAAGGGATAATGGTCATCACAAAAACTGTCATGTTTTGTACTAATCTGATAAAAATGGTTATTCACACTTTGGTCGATAAATTAGCAACTCCTTTTGCCTTGAGATGTACCATTCCCCCTGATAATGATGTTAATCACATGCCATAATGTTCCAGATCTTTGAGATGATGGATGCCAAAGCCAGGCAAGACTGCATCAAAGAGATTGATTTGCTGAAAGTAAGACAGTCTGCATGTTTATGAGTGTGTTTGCATAAAGCTAGTAGAGGAATTTTTTTTTAAAGTGCTTTCATTTAAAAAAAATATTTTGAACTGCATTTGTCTGTGTTTTTGAGGCTTGGTAACTTCAATTGTCAGTGGTGTATTTTCATAACAAATGACACCTTTTGACTTATTAGTATTATTTTGATTTTCTCTCTGTGTGTCTGCAGCAATTGAATCATGCAAATGTGATCAAGTACTTGGCATCTTTCATAGAGAACAATGAACTGAACATTGTGTTGGAACTGGCTGATGCAGGAGATCTGCAACGCATGATCCGGGTATGTCATCAAGTCAGCTTTGTGTTTGTGTTGTTTGGATGTGCTCCAGAAATGCCAGCCCTTACATTAATTTGTCTCCCTGATGAAGCCTGAAGGCAGGCGAAAGCTTTGGATGATGGTGAATTAGGGAATGGGGATGTTAGATGTGCCAACTTTGTTTCCCCTTTTCTTTCTTTCTTTTTTCTTCTTCATCATGTTTTTTTTTCTTCTTCTCTCTCTCTCTCTCTCTCTCTCTCTCTCTCTCTCTCTCTCTCTCTCTCTTCTCTCTCTCTCTCTCTCTCTCTCTCTCTCTCTCTCTCTTGCTCGCTCTCATGCTCTCTCTCTCTCTCTCTCTCTCTCTCTCTCTCTCTCTGTCTCTCTCTCTCTCTCTCTCTCTCTCTGTCTCTCTCTCTCTCTCTCTCTCTCTCTCTCTCTCTCTCTCTCTCCCTCTCGTGTATGCATGCACACACACACACTCACACAAACACACACACATTCATACACTTGTTTTCTCCGAATGAGATAGATGGATTGATAGATAGAGAGAGGGCGGGGGGGGGGGGGGGGGGGGGGGGGGACAGATGCCTAAGTTGTTGGAGAAAACAAGTGTATGTACGTATTTGTTGAACAAACAAATAGTAGGGGAAACAAGTGCAACACACACACACACATGCATGCATGCACGCACATGCACATACACACACATGCATGCATGTACACATGCGCGCGCACACTCATGAAAGAGGGAGAGATACGGATAGATGGATGCGTACGTACAGATATAGATATACCGATATACAGATGTATCACAACTTAATATTGCAAGAAAACAAGTGTAGGTAAGTGTAAATCAGTCCTTGTGGGTTTTTTTTAAAAACTTTTAACAAAGTAAAAGGAAGTTTTGTGGGGGAAACATTCATTTAGGTTTTGCTAAAAAAAGAAAAGAAAAGAAAGACAAAGCGCAGATGATTTTGTGGGTAGCATAGTGGGAACACGCATGCTTGAGAGCCCGATGGCTCTTTTAGCACCTGACCTACCCCGACAAGGGGAACAAATGCATCGGCACAGGAAAGCTCTCATCTTGAAGAAAATAATTGTTTTAGTCAAACCTGTACACATGTTTCAAGGCCTCTATCTTTCTCTTTCTCTCCCCCCCCCCCCCCCCTCTCTCTCTCTCTCTATCTATACTCTCTCCTCCTTCCCCTCTCTCTCTCCTCTTGTTTCAATACTCAGAAATATAATTATGAATTGATTATCAGTATTACATTTGTTTATATTAATATATATCATAATATATATGTTGAACATAGTTATAGTTTTGTTTATATATAATATATATTGTAATATACTATAAATAATATGTTAAAGTTTGTAGTGTTTCTTTTCGTTCTTGTTCCTGACAGTAAGTGATTACGCCTGAAGAGTGGTTGAAATGCATCGTGTCTTGTCATGTGCTTTGTTTGTCAACGTCATTGGCGGTAAGTTCTAAACAAACTCTATTCCTAAGTTAGTAGTGGTGTACCTATATCTGTATCTATTTATCCATCAGTGTGTGTGTGTGTGTGTGGATGCATCAGGGAAGAGAGCATATGATTTTATGCAACTTCAGATAGGCAACTTTATAGAGGCTTGAAATAGGCTGTAAAGAGAAAGGGGCTGATTTAGAACTACTCCAAGATTGCGGGCAGGAGAAGAAAAAACATATGCTTTATGAATCAGAACAGAGTGAAGATATTTGAGAAGAAATTGGAAGGGTGAGGTGAACAGATTAGTGTAAGTTCAGTCTGTCCGTCATTAAGGTGCAACATATTAACTTTTTCAACATGTCAGGACTATGCTGGCAACAGGTGCCTCAGTGCCTGGTCACAGGTTGTGAACATAATCTCAGAACCTTTTGCACTTAGGTTTGTTTGCCAACTTTGAGCTGGAAAAAGATGAATCTAGGAATTACTGTTTATGAAAATTAATCCACTATATTTTGTAAAAGTAAAAAAAAAAAAAAAAAACAACAAAGAAACAAAAAAGAAAACAAAAACAAAGCAAAAAAAAGAAAAAGACCAAAATTGCATGTCCAGAAAGAGTGTTCTGTGACAACAGTGTTATCAGTGCACGAAGAGGAGTATAGCGGGCTGTGTTGATGAAGTCATCCAGTCCATTAATTCAGCAATGCACTCCTGTGTCGAAGACATCAGTGCATCAATCTCTGCTACAGAGGTTTACTGATGGAATCTGAGTGTCATCAGCAAAGCTTATACAATATCACATGATGATTGATGATATTAGACATAGGAGCTGCATACAGTAAAGAAAACATTTTAAAAAAGAAAAAAAGAAGAAGAAAAAAGATAATGACCCAGAACTTTGAATCAGTTTTTGTGTGTGTGTTGTTTGATAGACAGGAGATTGAAACACAATTCTTCTTTAAATAACTTCATTTCTTTGAAATCAGTTCAGTTATGTTCAAAACCAGTTCAGTTATGCAAAATCGGTTCAGACAGTAAGTGCTTATTTCATGAACCTGACAGATATCCTCCTCTGACTAACTTTATATGATATGATTTCTTTGAAATCAGATCAGAAATGAATTATTATGTTGGCAGTAAACATTCACTGTTTATTTAAGAACCTAACACATGTACAAGAACCAGCAATACAGAAAAGTTGTCCATGGTCAACTTCCATCTTCAGCAGAGACATGCATTGAAAGCTAAACGTTCATACTCAGAAAAAGATGCTATTATAGTGCACAGTGCACACTTGTTTGAGAAGCTGTTTGTCCGAATTTCACACTTTACGGATAAAGATGTTTCGTTGTTTCCTTTTTTTTTTTTTAATGCAGGAAATCTATTATTTTCATTTCTTTTTTTCCCTAGAACATCGCTTGTACTGAAAACCAACAACAAAGGACCATAATGATAATGAATATGCTTATGCTTCCATTGTTTTCAAGAGCCCATTGATACCAGCAATTGATACAATGTGGAATACTTGATGCTTAGATCCTGACTACTACAGGAGACTTACAGCTGCCCTGTAACCCTTGAGATATGCTCTGCCTGTCTAGAAGCTTTACACTCCTTATCTCTTCTTTTCTTAGCATTTTACTTTCATTTTGCCTGTACATAATCATCTCTCGTTTGACAATATAGGAAATGCAGAAGAATACAATGCAGTATCTATGGCATGACTTGTTGTACTTATCCATTGTTGTTGGTGATGTTGAATTTCAGCACTTCAAGAAACAGTTCCGGCTTATTCCAGAAAAGACCATATGGAAATACTTTGTGCAGATCTGCAGTGCTCTTCAGCACATGCACTCAAGGCGTATTATGCACAGAGGTATGTCATGCCATAGAAAGATGCACAGCAGACATGTTATGTGCAGATATAAGTAATATCATAGAAAGATGCGCAACAGATATATCATGCACAGAGATAAGTAATATAGAAAGATGTGCAGCGATATATAATGCACAGAGATAAGTCCTGTCATAGAAGGATGCGCAGCAGATATATAGTGCACAGATGTAAGTAATATCATAGAAAGATGTGCAGCAGATATATAATGCACAGAGATAAGTCATGCCATAGAAAGATGCGCAGCAGATATACAATGCACAGAGATAAGTCATGTCATAGAAAGATGTGCAACGGATATATAATGCACAGAGATAAGTCATGTCATAGAAAGATGTGCAACGGATATATAATGCACAGAGATAAGTCATGTCATAGAAAGATGTGCAACGGATATATAATGCACAGAGATAAGTCATGTCATAGAAAGACGTGCAACAGATATATAATGCACAGAGATAAGTCATGTCATAGAAAGATGTACAACAGATATATAATGCACAGAGATAAGTCATGTCATAGAAAGATGTACAACAGATATATAATGCACAGAGATAAGTCATGTCATAGAAAGATGTACAACAGATATATAATGCACAGAGATAAGTCATGCCATAGAAAGATGTACAACAGATATATAATGCACAGAGATAAGTCATGCCATAGAAAGATGTGCAACAGATATATTGTGCACAGAGATAGTCGTAGAAAGATGGACGGCAGACATTTTGTGCATAGAGATAAGTCGTATCATAGAAAAATGCACAGTAGAAGTATTGTGCACAGAGAGAAGTTGTATTAAACATGCACTTTAGACTGCTTGTACAGAGGCTTGTCTGAGGCAAATGCATTCCGGATGTACTATGCACAGAGGTTAGTATATGATAGATGAATGTACTCCAAAAATCTTATACACAGACCTGTATGCTGTCCACACATAATATGCTTTGAGGAAAGTTGTATCATTGGTATATGATTTTTTAAGACAGTTAAGTTCATTTAACAGTCACATGCACAACAGATTTTTTCAAACAGTTTAATGTGCAAAGTTATGTTAGATACATGCATTGCAGACACACTTAGAGGTAAATCATAAGCACATGCTTTGCAGACGTTTTACGCACAGAGGTTTAGACATTGTCACATATAATGCTGACATATTATGCATAGAAGTAGAACCGCACTCTTCCGGATGTGATCTGGTTGTGTTTATGGCATCTGGCTCACTTAGCAAAAAGGCATGGCAGTGAACATTACATATGACAAAAGGCATGGCAGTGAACGTTACCATATGACAAAAGGCATGGCAGTGAACGTTACCATATGACAAAAGGCATGGCAGTGAACATTACCATATGACAAAAGGCATGGCAGTGAACGTTACCATATGACAAAGGGCATGGCAGTGAACATTACCATATGACAAAAGGCATGGCAGTGAACGTTACCATATGACAAAAGGCATGGCAGTGAACATTACCATATGACAAAAGGCATGGCAGTGAACGTTACCATTTGACAAAAGGCATGGCAGTGAACATTACCATATGACAAAAGGCATGGCAGTGAACATTACCATATGACAAAAGGCATGGCAGTGAACATTACCGTATGACAAAAGGCATGGCAGTGAACATTACATATGACAAAAGGCATGGCAGTGATTACCATATGACAAAAGGCGTGGCAGTGAACATACCATATGACAAAAGGCATGGCAGTGATTACCATATGACAAAAGGCATGGCAGTGAACATTACCATATGACAAAAGGCATGGCAGTGAACATTACCATATGACAGTGATGTCTGGCTGTTGTCCTTTTGTCTCCAACACAGACCAAGGATTTTTACTGTGTAAAACGGTACCCTTTTGGTCATACCTTGCAATACCAGCCACTTATGGACATTGTGGGTGTTCGGTCCCTTTGTGTTTACACAACATACACACATGTTCCCCATTCATATGAGAATGTAGCCACAGCCAGTACTTTGTTTAATTTAGTTTCCTGGATTCACAAAGTTTTTACTCTGAATGTCTCACTGTGAAACTGAGACATAGATCATCGACTTTCCTGATGACTGGATTCATGTGTGACTGTCTGTATTTGTGTGTGTCTGTATGTGTGTATGTGCGTGCGTGTGTGTTGTGTGTGCATACGTGCATGTATGTGTACGCACTTACTTGCATGCATTCCTCTCTCTGTGTGTGCACATGTGTATGTGTGTGTGTTTGAATGTGTATGTGCATACATGTGTATGTGTATGCGCAAGTTTGAGTGTATAAGTGTCCATTTGAGCGATTGTGCTTGTGTCACGTGCTCCTGTAGCCAACTTTCATTTGTTGTTGACCCAGTTGAAAGAGCTCGTGAACCTTGCACCGTGGAGTGCACAGCACTAACACACACCAGCGATGGTTACCCCTTTCCCTTTTCTTCATCGCACTGGACTGAAAGTTATGTGAAGGCCAACCTATGACTGCTTAGCTCTAACAGGTGCAACAGCAAGGACCAATGGCAGCTTCGTTCCCTCTTTGATCACACTTGGTAACTGACATGCCACTGCACTGCACGCACAAGTGAGGCAGTAATGCATTGCCTTTGCAGGGGTTGCTCACTTTACACAGTGGGCTGGTGAAGTACTGAAACACAACGCCTGTCTGTTTTAGAAAATCATATTCTGTGGTGCTAGGATGCACATGAGAGCCAATGAATTAAACTTTCCTTCCATACCAGACTCCATTCAAACAAAATTCTAGATGCACAACATGCGTTGGAATGAAAGAGAGAGAGAAACAACACATCCATAGGCCATACTATACACCACCTATTGAAAATATGCATAGTTAGTTTGTTGCTACAATTACAACATAGTTGTATTAGAGTCAAAACCATCACCAGGTACTTGCTACATGCATGCACAGCTGATTCAAGTAATAAGTTGTCTGGTACTGCCTGAGTGTTGCCATGGAGACAAACTTCAGTAGTGAAAATCTGCTCTTGCTGTCCCATACTTGGGATGTGCAGAATGAATTTGGAACTCACATCTCTGATGAATGTAGGAACGTCGTGGGGGGGAGAACGGAGGAGAGAGGGGAATGTTTAGAGGAAAAGAGGGAGGGGGAAGGAGAGGATACAAAGAGGAAGAGAGAATGAGGGAGACAGAGAGAGAGAGGAAGGGGAGGGATGAGGGAGACAGGAGAGTGGAAGAGAAAGAGGGTGGTGGACAGGCAAAGAGGAAGAGGTGAGGAGAGAGGAAGGGGGAGGGATGAGGGTGACAGAGAGAGTGGGGGAGAGTGGAAAGAGAAAGAGGGTGGTGGACAGGCAAAGAGGAAGAGGTGATGGAGAGAGGAAGGGAAACGGAGGAAAGGGGAAATTGGGGGAGGGGGGTGGGAAGACTGAATGCTGTGAGGGAGAGGAAGTTGTTAGGGGTAAAAAGACAGAGAGAAATGGGAGCAAGAGGGAAAATGAATAGAGAGAGAGAGAGCGGATGAGACAGAAAAAGAGAGCATACATGTGAACACATAGATATATGTGAACGTACTGACCTATAACACAGTGTGCTCTCTCTCCCATTTCTCTCTCTTTCTCTCTCTCTCTTTATTCTCCCAGACTCTTGCATCACACAAAAGCACTCTATCTCTCCTGTTCATTTTGCATGTCAAAATGCATGCTAGGCTTTGGACAACAATGCGTCTGCTATCAAATTTGGACCATAACTTCTGTATTCTCTGTAAACCACTGAGTGTAAAAGTACTTCTTATTGATAAATCAGTAACAATCGAATTCACTTTCATTTCCATTAGTCTCGGGTAGCTTTTGGCAAACAGAGGAACAGGTGCTGTTCTTCAAAGTCAAAGCCATGTCGGTGCCATGATGCATTGACATTCAGAGCATACATCACACATGTTAGCACATTCCCTCTCTGGTCTTTGTAAGTAAAATTGCAATTGTCACAGCTGCTGTACCACAGCTACAGGATGAGGAGTGGGGGTTCCTGCTTAAGTCATATTGTTAGGGATGTCAAAGTTCAATGATGCAACCATAAAATGAAGTGGTAAATTATTGGAAATTGAATGATTTGTCATGGATTGTTCATGTATCCACAGCATTATCATTGCGCATGTGAGCTTAATGCTGGGAGGAAGAGGGGGGGCGGGGTATACACCTGTGACTGACAGGTGCAGTGTTTGCCTGCAGACATCAAGCCCGCCAATGTGTTCATCACTGCTCAGGGAGTGGTCAAGCTGGGAGACTTGGGGCTTGGCCGGTTTTTTAGCTCCAAAACCACTGCCGCTCACTCTTTGGGTGTGTATTGCGGTCATTTCTCTCTGGGTCATTGTGAGTGTCTGTATCAGTTGTTCCATTGTCACCCACTCTCTTACAGCCCTGATGTGGCCCTTTGCGGTCGGCTGGGCTATAAGCAACATTATCTTATCTTACCCACTCTCTTTGGCCATCATCGCACACATCATAATGAAACGTGGGTGTGGGTGTGTATGCTTAAATTCATCTGTTATGGTTGATAACAATAATGATAGTAATGATAATGATGATGATGTAGACATATTGAACACTTTTCCTCTGTGCTGTTATGCGTGTTTAACTGAAATGTTTTGAAAATGATAATGAAAATAATGCAGACTTGTCAGTATGGATGTGTGTGTTTTATCTATCTGTTATGATAATAGCAATTACTATCACAATAATTATGCAAATTTATGTCTGTTATGATGATAATGAGGATGAGAATACTAATGCAGACTTATTGAATACTTTTTCTTCCTTGAGTTGAAAGTGCTTCACATGTTTAAGAATTACTAAAAAAAAAAGAAGAAAAATTCAAAAATCAAACTCGGAAAATTATTTTATCAAACCTTGAACTTCCCTTACTTCCCACCCACTCCACCTTCCTCTTTGTTGCCTCCCATCCCCCACACCACTCCCATCCCCACACCACTCCCATCCCCCACACCACTCCCATCCCCCACACAACTCCCATCCCCCACACCACTCATCCCCCACACACTCCCATCCCCACACACCACTCATCCCCACACCACCATCCCATCCCCCACACCACTCACCCCCACATCACTCCCACCCACACACCACTCCCATCCCCACACACCCTCCCCACATCACTCCCACCCCCCACACCACCCCCCACATCACCCCACCCCCACATCACTCCCATCCCCCACACCACTCCCACCCCCACACCACCACCATCCCCCACATCACTCCCATCCCCCACACCACTCCCACCCCCCACCCCCACACTCCCATCCCCCACCCCATCCCATCCCCCACCATCACTCCCATCCCCCACACCACTCCCATCCCCCACATCACCCCATCCCCCACACCACTCCCATCCCCCACACCCTCCCATCCCCCACACCACTCCCATCCCCCACATCACTCCCATCCCCCACACCACTCCCACCCCCACACCACTCCACCCCACATCACTCCCATCCCCCCACACCACTCCCATCCACCCCACACCACTCCCATCCCCCACACACTCCCATCCCCCACACCACTCCCATCCCCCACACCACTCCCCCCCCCACACCCACTCCCCCACACCCCCACCACAACCTCCCCCACCACTCCACCCCCACACCACTCCCACCCCCACACCACTCCCACCCCCACATCCACTCCACCCCCACACACTCCCACCCCCCACCCACCCACCACCCACCCCACATCCACTCCCATCCCCCACACCACCTCCCCACCCCTCACCACCCCACACCCCACACCACTCCCACCCCCACACACTCCCATCCCCACACACTCCCCCCCCACACCACTCCCATCCCCCCACATCACTCCCACCCCACACCACTCCCACCACCCCCACACCACTCCCATCCCCCACATCACTCCCACCCCACACCACTCCCATCCCCCACATCACTCCCACCCCCACACCACTCCACCCCACCCTCCACCCACCACTCCCACCCCCACACCACTCCCACCCCCACCCACCCACCCACTCCCCCACCCCCCACACCACATCCCACTCCCCCACACCACTCCCACCCCACACACTCCACCCCCACCCACTCCCACCACCACTCCCACCCCCCCACACCACTCCACCCCACACCACTCCCCCACCACTCCCCCCCACCCCACTCCCCACCACCCCACACCACTCCCCCACCCACCACTCCCCCACCACTCCCACCCCACCCATCCCCCACACCACTCCCACCCCCCACCACTCCATCCCCACCCCATCCCCCACACCACTCCCACCCCCACACCACTCCATCCCCACACCACTCCCATCCCCCACACCACTCCCAGCTTCTCTAGCACTCCTGAACTTCAGTCCTCTGAAAGAGAGCCACTGCTCACAGATAGAGTGACTCCATCCACACACACTCCTTGGAACATTCCGTCTCCCTTTCACTCACTTCTTCAGGTAGACAGACACATGCACAAACACATGCACACATCCATGCACATGCGCGCGCACAAACACAACACACACACACGCATGGGCACACACACGCACGCACGCACGCACGCACGCACGAACGCGCACGCACGCACACACCACACACACACACACACACACACACACACACACACACACACACCTCTCTCTCTCTCTCTCTCTCTCTCTTTCTCTCTCTCTCTCTCTCTCTCTCTCTCTCTCTCTCTCACACACACACACACACACACACACACACACACACACACACACACACACACACACACACACTCTCATACACTTACTTGAATTAATCCTGAAGGAATATATGCAGTTTATGTTGATTCAAACAGCTCTAGTTGAGTGTTTTTATAGACACAGTGTCACATGTTCTCTCTCCCAAACATAAACATCCTCACTGCCCAGACTCAGAGACCCTTTACTCCTAAGTACAGTGGCTGTTGGTGGCTGTCTGCTTGATTTGCAGGGAACCAGATAAGTTTGATTGTGCTGGCCAGCTGCCATGCAGCACAAATCAAGAATGTTAGAATGAAACAAACATTTTTTTGTGAATGCATGAAAGTCAACAGGGCAAGACATTCACAGAACGCATGCAACTGTTCATTTTTTTCTAAACAGCTGTATTCATTGCAACACAAAGCCAGGATGAGTTTTGTTCAGTAGTGGAGGCCAGAAGATTGGCAGCGGCTTGTTTGTTGGCAATCAGAGTGTCGCAAATTTCAGATGATGAATTAAAGGATTGGTGCTTTTCCATTTGATTTTCTGATAAATTTCCTTCTTTTTTTTTAGCTTGGATGTGATTGAAGTCAGCTTGGAGAGGAAGTCTGTCCAAGATTGACATTTACTATTTTGAAAGTATGTTCTGATTTGGCTTGCAGTTTTGATGGGGTGAGTGTTGGGCCTTGGTGGTCTGTGATACATGCAATGCTGATCCCGTTTGTGTTGGTTGGTAATGTGCTGGTAGTCAGAGTCAGACCATGGTGTCTTAGGCGCTTGCGTTTGTCAGATGAAGTTGGAATGCTGTCCTTTGCACATCTTATAAGTGTATCAGTCAAGACTTGCACATTTTATAAGTGTACCAGTCAAGACTTGGCAGAACTTCCTCTTGATTAGTTCTGTTCTGTACACTTCTTGAGAAAAAGTCCCTATAAGCTTTGTAAGAATAGAGGTGTTTCAATAAAGTGCATATTTCTGTAGTTTTGAATTTCAGGACAATAGGAAAGTGTTTACTTCCATTAGATTGTTGTGAGCACAATGCTTGCAGTCTAGGACCAGAGAGGGATC
>CM031625.1:12324223-12345238 GCA_018398815.1 Conus ventricosus | reverse complement strand
ACATCGTAACAAATCTAAACCTGAAAGTGTACCTTTGGAAGAATGGGGGTATGTTAGACGCCCATTGGGGAAGGGGGTGCAAAGGAAATCTTTCTTTTATTCAAATCATTGTAATGTACCCCATTTCATTGTAATTTATTCCATTGTATTGTATGATTTGATATTGCAATGTGTCACCACAAAATAATTTTCCTTCATGGACAAAACAAACAACTTGTGAACTTGTGAATTCAGCCCTCAGATATTCAGTGGAATGAGACATTATCCATAGGAATGTGACCACAGTAGACTTTCTGTCCATCTCTGTGTCCTATCCTCTTTGCTGAATTTATTTATTACAGTTACTGGTGCTTTTTTCGTAAATTCTCCGTCTCCAAGCCGAGTGGCCAGCAGACTGAGATGCTGTGGGAGGATAGTGGAGACCTGTGTACCATCTGACACCATCCAGAATTTTCCTCTGGTCTGGGATTTGAGCTCGGAAGGAGAGGGGGGAGGGGGGGGGGGGAAGGTTTCCAAAACATTCAGCAGCAGATGGTTTGGACTGCTGGCCAGTCTGGGAGGTGACAGTTTTAACGGTTTCACCATGGACGCATTGAACAGCTATACTGGCAGGTTTAACATCTTCATCCAAGGCTGTATCCTTATTTTTTGGATTAAGTTGGTGGGAAGGATGGCTCTGCTTGACAGCAGATAGTCACTACGAACCCTTCTTGACAGCTGCTGAGTATGAAACAGATGAAGAAGTTTTGACTGCCCAGACCAGTTTGTTTGCATTGTGCAGTGACAAAGAGTCCAGTAAGAAGCTAGGGCCAAAAGACTTTCATCTTCACCCATCCAGCTTTGGGGGTATATGTGACAGACAACCAACCCTATCCCTCTTATCATGCTTAAGTCCTGGCGACAGAGAGCTGAGCACTACAGGGGTTACTTGGCCAGCTGGGGAACTGCCTGTCATGACCCAGCCCATGCAGGAGCAGCTGATTGATACAAATGGGCCTGTGTGTACCTCTTGTCTCAGAGAGATGCAAACCAAAGGGACATGTTGAGAGCCCCTGCCCTCTCAATGACCAGAATCTCGTTTCCCTCTATCACAGCTGCGTTGTATGGCAAACACTGTGATCTTAAGAAGACTGCTGATCTTAAGAAGACCACAGGGACGAAAAGAATGTGGAAAAGAAAACTTGAAGCAGATTAGAAGATAGAAAATATCTGTGAAGAAAGGCAGACGATATGATAAGTAAAAGGCAGGTTACACTGTTAGGGCCCTCACCCTTAGCCTGTCTGATATGGGGGACTCTAACAGAGGCATCAACTCCTGTCATGTTATGCTTAGGCCAGTCGGCAACTTGGCTACAGGCCTTGAAGCATTTTCTAACACTAGCCTTCCATTTGAGTATTGAATGCCTGTGTTGGCAGTGTTTAAGGGATCACTGGACCATGCAAGCCCTCTGACCACAGCAAGGTCACAACCCCTGGAGGGGATAGTCACGGAACCAAACACATCAATGGGTGTCTGAATAACTGAATGAGTCAGTCTACATTTTCTAGCCAACTTGTAACACTAGTGATGTAGAGTTTGACTGACGGTATCTGCAGCCAGTGTAATACAGGTGACAGGTCTTTTCCCAAAGAAGTACGATAGACTGAAATTGTCGTATGTCAGATGACTTGAGTTTACCTGTACTGACTTAGAGAAGCCATGGTTAGGCCTCCAGCCAACAAAGCCAACCAATCACAGAGTTCAACACAGGGCCCGTTTTTATCAAAATGATCAAAAATAAGATAAGTCAGTCTGCCATCATGGGGTCTTTGTTGATGTTCTCAGGAAAGATGCTTTTTGTCTGCCAAAATGTCTGAAAACTTGGATGGTTTTTCACTTTTGTGTCAGAGCTCCCTATCTCATTATCACCTAAAGGCTACTCTCCTCTCTCTTTCTAATTTATAGATGGTATTTGGAAATATCAAACATCTCTTACCCATACTGAGACCAGTGTTTAAGTTAAGATTTTGTATTCTATTTTCTTCAGATTTTTCTTTGTAGCTCCAGGGCGTTGCATGTACCAGTTGTAATCTTTACTGCTGTATTGTTTTGAGTTTGTGCTCATTGTTTAGACTGATGTTCTTGTTCAGTGAACTAACAACAGCTACACTTCTTTTTCTTCATATCATACTCAAACAAAAGTATGCAGTGGAATATCCATGTGTGTGTGTGTGTGTGTGTGTGTGTGTGTGTGTCTATGTCAGTCTATATTTCAGCCATTTTTAGGGTGCATCACTGTGAAAGGTGAATGGGACCAGTGGAAAGAAAGAAAACAGTTGTATCATTAATGGCTGATATTCTTGACAAAGTAACAATGTTTCAAGTATACATGGCTTTGAAATAGAAAACTTAGACCGTTAATTGATAGCCGTCTTTTTCATGTGAAAGAGATCGGTAAAAGAACATGTTGTGGATTAAAAAATTTATAAACTGTTAAGTTGTGATCATGTTAACGATTGTATTAGATGTGAGATTTTTAAACATAAATAGTAGAATGTTGTTTTGGACTGCTAAACTTCTTCGTGTTAGATCAAATTGCAAAGTGAGACGACTGCAGGCGGAAATCTAAACAAATCTTAAATAAATGTTAGCGAACCGCCCAGAGAACGTGGACAAACGAGTCACAAGACAAAACACAACACGTCTCAACCTCTTGGGTCTTCTTCAGGTGAGATACAAACGAATAAAATAACGAAAATTCACTTAGCTTTGATCACTTCAGATCGCTTGAGAGTCGCTTCAGATCGCTTCAGAGTTCAGCGCAAGGAAGAAGGCGTTCAACGCCTTCTTCCTGGCGCTGAACTCTGAAGCGATCAAAGCTAAGTGAATTTTCGTTATTTTATTCGTTTGTATCTCACCTGAAGAAGACCTAAGAGGTCGAAACGCGTTGTGTTTTGTCTTGTGACTCCTTTGTCCACGTTTCTCTGGGCGGTTCGCTAACATTTATTTAAGATTTCTTCGTGTTAATTCAATAACTGTGTTACACAGACTCATGTTAACTGGAATTCATAGCATTTAAAATTGAAGATCCAGTATTGATGTTTTAAAAATGATGACTGTTTCAGTGGGAACGCCGTACTACATGTCACCAGAGCGCATCCATGAAAACGGCTACAACTTCAAGTCAGACATTTGGTCCTTGGGATGTCTGTTGTATGAGGTAATTTGTATGGTTATGCAGGTGTTGGAATGGGGGAGGGAAAGGATGTTGGAGAGGATTATCATTGATTGTTTGATAAGGTCCAGTAGCCAGGGATAGTCATTGAAAACTGGCTCCAGTTCCGTTTGTCACTTGGAAGTAAACAAGTGTGTGTGTGTGTGTGTGTGTGTGTGTGTGTGTGTGTGCATGTGTGTGCGTTGCGTGTGTGTGTGTTTGTGCATATGCATGTGTGTGTGTGTGTGTGTGTGTGTGTGTGTGTGTGTGTGTGTGTGTGTGTGTGTGTGTGTGTGCATGTGTGTTTGTGCGTATGCGTGTGTGTGTGTGTGTGTGTGTGTGTGTGTGTGTGTGTGTGTGCGTATGTGTGTGGTGTGCGTATGCGTGTGTGTGTTTACTGTCAAAGTTGGAAGCATGGTCCTCTGTCTACTGTGCATCAAAAATAAAGAAAAAGAAACACCCGAAGGTGCTGGGGAGGACCCAGAGAAGCACCGTCTCCCCCTGCCTTTAGAGCAGTCCTGTACCACCCTTGGAGGCCTGCGCTGTGTTGACGATGGGTACAGGCATGCGCAGGACACTCCATTAAGATATCAAAGGACATAACTGCTCCTGAACAGAGGTAAATTAGACTACAGGATGCAGCTCATAACAGCCTTAAAGTAGCATCTCCATGGGTGTACCAGCCCGTATTTCATGACTGCAGAGCCCACCGGCGAAAAACATCACCCTCCAGCTGCCGAGCACACCCCACAGACCCAACCACCCCTGCCCACGGACAGATGAAGACAGTGCCACTCCAGACACAGCCAAGCTTTCGCCATACGGTCTTATGTGCCCTCAAGAGAGAATCCAAAGTTGTAGTCTTTCCCACTGTCAACAGGACTTTCCCTGTGGTCAGTGGGTCTTTCCTCACCGTCACTGGACCTTTCTCCAGGTCAGCCTAGTTAAGGCAAAGAAGAAAAAGAAACACCCGAAGGTGCTGGGGAGGACCAGAGAAGCACCGTCTCCCCCTGCCTTTAGAGCAGTCCTGTACCACCCTTGGAGGCCTGTGCTGTGTTGACGATGGGTACAGGCACGCGCAGGACACTCCATTAAGATATCAAAGGACATAACTGCTCCTGAACAGAGGTAAATTAGACTACAGGATGCAGCTCATAACAGCCTTAAAGTAGCATCCCCATGGGTGTACCAGCCCGTATTTCATGACTGCAGAACCCACCGGCGAAAAAACACCACCCTCCAGCTGCCGAGCACACGGGTCACCCCACAGACCCAACCACCCCTGCCCATGGACAGATGAAGACAGTGCCACTCCAGACACAGCCAAGCTTTCGCCATACGGTCTTATGTGCCCTCAAGAGAGAATCCAAATGGTCAAAAATAAAAAAAATAGAAATGTTTCATTTGAAAACATTGATTTTGTGGGTGGGTGGGTGTGGGTGTGTTTGTGGGTCTAATTCTTTGATCGTTGCTTGTTCCTGTTCACTAGTTTCTCTCATTGAAGACATCTTTTCTAATCAGTGAAGAACCCCTTCCATTTATAAAGACTGTAAACATTGATGTTTTAAGTGCATGTTGATCTATGTCATATTTGAAAAAAAAAAAAAGAAAAAAAAAGAAAACTGAACAGGGGGAAAATCCTTTGAAAAACTGCCCATTTCTAAGAGAAAGCTTTGATGGCTTTTCTATGTCATGGTCAGCCACAGCCATTCTGGTACAGGACATCAAGGATGACAGGCTTTCTCCCCATTGCCTGGCTAAGGGGTCCTCATCTGTCCTAAGCTTTGGAACAGGCCGAGCACATCTGGGATCTTACAGAGCTGGAGACCATCTACAGGCCGGAGTTATCTGATGAGTTGCTACTCCTCAAGCCTCCCTTGAGCCTCTTGACCTACTTTAAAGGGAACCATCAACCACAAGAGCCTCCCAAAGGCTCAGGGTCCACAATCAGATGCAGGAGCTCTTGGACAGGCCTGCCTGGGGGTCGGAGACCATCTCTGTGCCTGGGAGGGAGTCCTCTGCTCTCAGAGCTTTCCTCTTGTGAAAAGTGTTTGAAGAACTCCTCCAAGGGTGGTGTGTGGTCCCTGTATCCACCATACTGTCCAGTCTGTTAGGAGGCTGAGTCTCCGAGCATGATCATGTATTGTTCCCATACCAACCTGCCTTCCTTTCCATTATCATTCTTGCTTACAATGCATCGGGGAGTGGGACAAGCCCATCAGGTCATGTTGGTGGCCTCAACAGTCTGTGCTTTTCTCAGTGCCTTGCTCCATACAATGAAGGAGCTATGGGAAGAAAGGCCAACGATAGAGGAGTACTCTTTCTCTGCTTGGTGTTTGAGGATGTACACCCGCATGCCCTTAGGAAGAGGGTAGTGATGGGACTGTCTCACTGTCGTACGAGTCGGTCAGCAAATCGTCAGTGTCACTCTTTTCTTTCTTTCTTTCTTTCTGCGTACGCAGGCTGATACTCCTGCGGACACTCCCTGTATAAACAGACAGAGGAATCTTGTGTATGGCCATTTTTTTATCCCATCATTAAGGCAGCCATACTCCATCTTCGGGGAATACAGTGTCACTCTAAACTCAACGTCTCGTACAAACCACATCAGAAAAATCACCAGCTAATCCATCATCACTGTCTAAAAGGTCAGGCTCGATGTCTGAACCATGTTATGTCACAAGTCCGATCACCTCTTGCAATGAGTATGGCCTGCAGGCCGCCATTTTTCATAAGAAGGTTGACCTTCAACCTGTGTTAGAACAACACTGAAAACGGCATTATACACCGTTTATAATGTAAGGGAAAGAACTGTGTGTAGGAAAATGGTCCATTTAATTGGCTGTGTACTTTCCCTTTAATTGGATGTTGCTTAGTATACAAAAAAAAAATTCTGAAATCTGTCAACGCTTTGGTTTCGGAAAGTCATTTTGTGTTGGAAATCCGCTGATGATTGAGCTTCAGCCCAACACCAATGAGTTCATGTGAACCAGTTGGGCAGTGTCGCCCTCCATATCTTCTTAAAATCTGTACCAGTTTGAAATGGCACCGCACATGATATCCAAATGGGGAATTCTGTAGTTTCCATGTTAAACCCAGCCATCCTAACTAGTATTGTCATACTTATCATGGATCATCATTAAGCCATAGGAATGAGAGGACAGATGCTAATCCAGAACTTATGGAGGGGAGAGCTCAGATTAGCTTGCAGGCAAGCAAGCGTCAGTACTGCATTAACTGTGAAATTTAGGTCAGCAGAGGAAACTAGTGGGTCAGGGTATGCACCAGTTTGGTATGGTAAGTATACTAGCCAGAGAGGTAGAGAACGTTTTTGGCTGAGTTATTCTGTTGTCCTTTGATGAGGTGCCTGTACCTATTATCTTGCAGATGGCGGCATTGCAGTCTCCATTTTATGGTGACAAGATGAACCTGTATTCCCTGTGCAAAAAAATTGAACAGTGTGATTACCCACCGTTGCCTTCTGATTGCTATTCTGAAGAGGTGAGTAGGTCAGTTGAACAGCTGTGTTCCAAGTGAGAAGGCTTGAAAAATAGGGAGCAACAGACACCAGTTTTAACTGTGTTAAGTGCATGTACTCATGGGTCTAAATATATTTCACACAACACCACACACACACACACACACACACAGAGTCACTCCTCTTTTCTCTTTCTCCCTGTCTGTCTGATTATCTGCAATGTCATTGGAATGTTTTCCTTCCTGTACAGATTTTCTATTAATTTCAAACTTTGATTCTATAACATAAAAGCATGCCAGGACATGATTGCTACATATTCACTTTTTGAAAGTACCATACATCCCTGCCAGAAATAGTCAGCTCTCTTAGAATGATGAAAGGGGGGGGGGGGGGGGGGGGGATAACAGTGTTTTTGTGTGTGGGTACACATTTTGCATGTCTTGACTGTCTCTTTTCCCCAAGCCATGAATAGGACTGTTTGTTTTCAGTGTTATGTATCTGTGACATTGGAACCAAGGGGACAGATAACCTTCTACTTTTTTTTTTTTTTAAAGAATTTTTGTTTGTATTTATCAGTGATGTATATAAATGAACAAATAATTAAACTGAAACAGCAACAAGCAGTAGCTTATACAGTAACCTTCTTCCCCACCACCTTCCTCTATATTGAAGGCAAAGAGAAATCATATAACCAAGAGAAAAAGGAGTTGAAGAAGAAAAAGTAGATTAGAAAGAAACTTAAAGTGTTTTTGTTTGTTTGTTTGTTTTGCATTGTTTACACAACATTGAACTTTATAGACACCATCACAACACCTTGTAATTTAAACAAAACTGCATTCCATAGTCATCGTCACAGTGTTACCTATACACCACATACCACTTTACATCATCATTACTGTGACACCCTTCACAGCACGCTGCACTGTATGTCGTCATTGTAATAAATCCTTGTAGTTTACACCGCTTTGCACTTATTATCATCATTACTATCACACCATTTTGCATGCACCAGACTGCACTTTATATCGTCATTACTATGACACGATATAGCTTGCACCAGACTGCACTTTATATCATCATTACTATGACACCATATAGCTTGCACCAGTCTGCACTTTATATCGTCATTACTATGACACGATATAGCTTGCACCAGTCTGCACTTTATATCGTCATTACTATGACACGATATAGCTTGCACCAGTCTGCACTTTATATCATCATTACTATGACACCATATAGCTTGCACCACACTGCACTTTTAAAGTTGTCATCACAATGACACCTTGTACTTACGCTGCAGAGCACTTTAAAGTCATCACAATGACACCTTGTACTTACGCTGCAGAGCACTGTAAAGTCATCACAATGACACCTTGTACTTACGCTGCAGAGCACTTTAAAGTCATCACAATGACACCTTGTACTTACGCTGCAGAGCACTTTAAAGTCATCACATGACACCTTGTACTTACGCTGCAGAGCACTTTAAAGTCATCACAATGACACCTTGTACTTACGCTGCAGAGCACTTTAAAAGTCATCACAATGACACCTTGTACTTACGCTGCAGAGCACTTTAAAGTCATCACAATGACACCTTGTACTTACGCTGCAGAGCACTTTAAAGTCATCACAATGACACCCAGTAGTTTACGCTGCAGAGCACTTTAAAGTCATCACAATGACACCTTGTACTTACGCTGCAGAGCACTGTAAAGTCATAACAATGACACCCAGTAGTTTACGCTGCAGAGCACTTTAAAGTCATCACAATGACACCCTGTAACTTACGCTGCAGAGCACTGTAAAGTCATCACAATGACACCTTGTACTTACGCTGCAGAGCACTGTAAAGTCATCACAATGACACCCTGTAACTTACGCTGCAGAGCACTTTAAAGTCATCACAATGACACCCTGTAACTTACGCTGCAGAGCACTTTAAAGTCATCACAATGACACCTTGTACTTACGCTGCAGAGCACTTTAAAGTCATCACAATGACACCTTGTACTTACGCTGCAGAGCACTTTAAAGTCATCACAATGACACCTTGTACTTACGCTGCAGAGCACTTTAAAGTCATCACAATGACACCTTGTACTTACGCTGCAGAGCACTTTAAAGTCATCACAATGACACCTTGTACTTACGCTGCAGAGCACTTTAAAGTCATCACAATGACACCTTGTACTTACGCTGCAGAGCACTTTAAAGTCATCACAATGACACCTTGTACTTACGCTGCAGAGCACTTTAAAGTCATCACAATGACACCTTGTACTTACGCTGCAGAGCACTTTAAAGTCATCACAATGACACCTTGTACTTACGCTGCAGAGCACTGTAAAGTCATCACAATGACACCTTGTACTTACGCTGCAGAGCACTGTAAAGTCATCACAATGACACCTTGTACTTACGCTGCAGAGCACTGTAAAGTCATCACAATGACACCCTGTAACTTACGCTGCAGAGCACTTTAAAGTCATCACAATGACACCCAGTAGTTTACGCTGCACAGCACTTTAAAGTCATCACAATGACACCCAGTAGTTTACGCTGCAGAGCACTGTAAAGTCACCACAATGACACCCAGTAGCTTTGGCTGCAGAGCACTTTAAAGTCACCACAATAACACCCAGTAGTTTACGCTGCAGAGCACTTTAAAGTCATCACATTGACAGGCAGGAGTTTACACCACACAGTGCTTTAAAGTCATCATCAAAATGCCACCCTGTAGTTTACACAATTAAGGACTGTAAAGGCGTCATCACAGTGACATCCTTGTGTTCACACCAGACCGCACGTCATATCATCATCACAAGATACTTTAAGTCATGATAGTGTTCGTGTCTTCCTGAATGGGATTTTGGTGAGGTGTATCGGAGATAGAGTCGTGGCTCAGGTTCCATAGGATTGCACCGTTTAGCTTGGTCACACAAAAAATGAACTGCATACTGTGGTACCTTCATCCCACACCCCACCTCCCCATAGCTTTTATTGACACTTGCAGGAGGGTAACATATGGTGATGTTTTGTTTTGTCAAAATGCTTGTCACTTCAGGTTGTCCTCCCCCCCCCCCCCCTTTCCCTTCTTGTCCCTGGCCTCCCCCACTCCACCCTAAATGCTAAAGATCTGATGTCATGTGTAAATGGATATTTTCTATCACACTGTATTGTGGACACCATGTGTTAAGTGATATTTTCTGTTACACTGTATTGTGGACACTGTGTGCATATGGATATTTTCTGTCACACTGTATTGTGGACACTGTGTGTATATGGATATTTTCTGTCACACTGTATTGTGGACACTGTGTGTCTATGGATATTTTCTGTCACACTGTATTGTGGACACTGTGTGTATATAGATATTCTCTGTCACACTCTATAATGATGATATATTGTGGACATTCACTCTGTATCTGCTAGCTGCGGAAGCTGGTGGCCATCTGTATCAACCCTGACCCAGAGCAGCGGCCCACCATTGACTACGTCTACAAGGTGGCCCAGGAGATGAGAGCTCGCACCAACACCCAGGCCCAACCCACCCCACCTCCAACCCCTCCCACACCGCAAACACCGGTGCAGTTGTGACAGCTTTGTGCCCATGCCCTGCAATAAGCCATTTCACCATGTTACCCTGTGTGCAGAGCTGGCGGCCACTGCAGTCATTCTGTTACCTGAACGTTTCACTCAGCCCTCTTTGATTACACCATCACCCGTATACACAAACAACATTCAGGATTACACCTCGTTTAGGAAGATGTGACCGCAGGGGAGTACAACATTTGGAAGGTCTTGCAACACATGTTATGTGTGTCAACTAGGGGACTTTATTTGCACTAAAATGTCAATCAGTTGTCAACTTTAGACATTCATGTTGGCTGCGTTGCTCGAGTAAAACTTCTTATTTTGAGGTGTCGGTTATTGTGGTCATGTTTAAGGTATTGCATGCACTTGTGACTGCATGTAATTATGGTTGTGTTTAAGGTATTGCACATTGCTAGCATCAAAGTCGTTCTTAATTGGACAGACATTCAGTTCACTAACCTAGTTTGGCTACTTACACCATCTTGATGGACCTAATGCAATCTATTCTTACTCTGATTTTTGACGACTCTCTGTTCATGATCCAGAATCATTGTTTTGATCGTAAGCTGATGGTCAAGGTCTGCAGAGGAAAGTTTGATCAACATGTTTTTCTATAGGTTTGTACGAAGGAAAAATTATAATGCAAATTCTTCTTGATGAGAAAAACCCTTGCTTTACCTAAATTTGCTCTTTCCATATTGAGGTTGACATTTCATTCACTACAAGATAATGCTGAAAAAATGACAGTACCTTGGAAATATTTCAGAACAATGAATGGAAAAAGAGATCGCTGAAATCAAGTTCATATGCTATCAAGAGATCCAAGCTTTGACAGTATTAACGAATGCCTAGAGATTAACTCAGCTGAACATGCATGCACAGACTTTACTCATTTTTTAAAAGGTTTTGCAGTTTATTATTTCACAGCATAAGAAAACTGTATATGGAAATACGGGTTTTGTATGAACTATTAATGGAGCATCCTCAAGTGGTTGTAATAAGCTGGGTGGAAGGATTTCTAGTTGTTTTCTTTGCATTTCCGTGGGTGATGAAAGTTGTTTTTTTCTCAAGTAACCAATTGGGCTAGCTTACAGAAATAGTTTGTAGCCATACTGAAACTCTTGTAGCCAAAGTTTGATTGTATGACAACAGAAAAGTTGATAACTTCACTGTAATTATAGAAGGGTCAAGGAAGCGATTTGTAGTCTATAGTGCAAGAACAAGACACATGTCTAACAGTGTGTTGAACAAATGTCCCCAAAGTTCAATGACTGGAAGACAAATTCAGATTTAGGAAACAGTGAGTGTGTAGAGCCATGAGAAGAAACATAGCTTATTACTCGCAAAAACAAAATTTCCAGAGAAGAAAATTCAGAACTGCCCCAACTCTTGAGTTTGTGCTGTTTTAGAAGAAAAAGAAAATCCACTGATACTGATAGTGACTTAGTGTGCCTGCCTGAATTCCTTGAATAGATGAGATAACACTTTGCGCTCAATAATGAACCTGTGCAAATGGTCTTTTTCTTCTGTCTTATTTGTCCCTGGTGCAGCTGAAGATCCCAGTGAAAGCAAAGTAATCTTTGTTAGGAAGGGGGAGGGGGTGAAGGGGGCAAAAGAGAAGGCTCATTTGCATAATGTGTAGGTGGAAGAAGAAGTGCACCACCAGTTGGGCTGTCATAGAAAATGTTGCCAGCCCAACATGATTTTCTGACAGCGTATTTGGCTAGTTTGGTCACTCCTGGATTTCAGTCATGTCCAGTGCGTTAAGCCAGGGGTGTTTAATTAGGTTTGGAGATGACAGTCCCCTTCAGTTGCATGGAAACAAAAATAGGTCAGTAAAGAACAATGATTTGTGCAGGTCAAATAGTAGATCTTGTGTGTTCAGCTACAAGATAAGGTTTTATGTAAGTCCTCGATCCTCTGATGCGACTAATGGTTTGTCCATTGAAGAATAGCCTTTGTACTTAAACTGAAATGTGACCTATTACTCTGATGCAGACTAATGGTTTGTCCAGTGAAGAATAGCCTTTGTACTTAAACTGAAATGTGACATATGACTCTGTCAGTTGCCTAGTGGTTTATTCCCTGCTTCATTCTCGGTCAAAATTACACTTGAATGAGGTGAAGGTCAGCAGCTCTGCATTCGTCACAAAATCAGCAACAGCCCTGGGTGACCATGACCCTGTAATGACCTTTTTCCACCTGATCTTGACCCTTAAACACAGTGTGTGCGTGTATTTATGTGATACGGAGATGATGTTGACACATTTGGATTTTTGTGAAATGTTACTGCTCTGGACTTTGGCAATTGTTGTGATTTTTCAAGTGATACCTTGTAGCCAGTGATGTCGCAGCTGTTGGTTTCATTATTACACCTAATTTATGACATCATTGCTATCATTTTAGGCCGTCCTCCCCTCTGTTGTATTTCTAGACATAGTTTGGATTTGTTTAAGTTTCTGATGTTTTATGATCTTGTGAAGCCAAATGTTTGTTGTGACTTTCTGCTGTAAAACTGGATTTCTTCATTCTGTCAGTTAGTTAGAAACAACAATAACATGCATGTTTTGTTTTGTTTGCTGAAATTCCATAGTGACTTCTTTGTGTTCTAGTTGTTTGTTTTTTTAAGGTTTCATTTGGAGGTGGGGGAAGAGTGGACAACTTGACAGGTTTTTTTTGTCATTAATGTGGCAGTATTGTCGACAGTCATAGCAGGTGAGCCAGTTGGGGACCACATCATTTCTAGTAGGCCAGAGTAAGATGACAGTAAGTCAGATCTTTTCCAGCTCTTTTGACTTGTTTCAGAAGAAAATGAGATGGACAGAAATTGCACTCAGACCATGCATGTCCTGTGTCTGTCAGTTGGTCCCATTATGAGGCCAGTGCCAACAACAGCATGAGCACTTTTAAGTGGTTTCCACTGAATGCTGTGTTGTAGATGGCACAGTATCTAAACAGTTCATTTTCTGTTGATTTAAACAATTACAGGCTGGTAAATTGTCCATCTATGTCAAGTTATTCTTATTACACTATATGTCTTGTCACATTTAAAGATTTTTGAAAGAGAGAGAGAGAGAAAAGAAAACCTTGTAGATGTCCTTGACAACAATATCAAACAGTCCCATGCTTCAAGTCAAAGAGCCAAGCATATTCATGGTGTGTACTTTTTCTGCTTTCCATACAAGTGTTTTGCATGGACCTATAGAATGCAGTTGTTGGAATGCCTGGCCATCAGGTGAAAGAAGCAGTTGTACAGTATTATCAGTGCACCATGGTAGCCTTCATTAGGGACACAGGTGTGTGTGCATTGTATAGACAGGTATGGGTGGAGAAAAGGGACACAGTTGTGTGCATTGTATAGACAGGTATGGTGGAGAAAAGGGACATAGTGTGTGTGCATTGTATAGACAGGTATAGGTGGAGAAAAGGGACATAGGTGTGTGTGCATTGTATAGACAGGTATGGTGGAGAAAAGGGACACAGATCACGTTGTTCTTGTCAGCCAAACATCAGCAGTCATAGAATGTTTGTACCGGTTTAAGATAATCATATTTGTAGATGTTTGAAGATTATTGTTTGTTGGTGATTAAGATGGTACAGTGTGTTTACACAGTGTGAATGGAGAACAGTGATTGGTGTTAACATTCCTTTGTGTGTGTGTGGATGTTTCTGAATCTTTAGACGGCATGAGATTCATGTCATTAGCAATAGAAATCAAATCCTGTCATAACTCATGCAAGGCATTTTGATGCATGAAGAGTGTTCAGGTGGTTCATAATTGAGTCTAGCTCTAAAGGTTTATTCCCCAAATGGGTGTTAATTTTTTATAACATGTCTTCCCAAATGGGCGTTAATTTTTTTATAACATGTCTTCAAGTTGTGTAACTATAGTATGGGTTTTATTTCATGGAAAAAAATTGTCGTACAGATGTAAAGAATAGAAAAAAAAACACTTTGACTTACCTGTGCAAAACCAGCACTGTTTACAGAAATATGTGACAACACTTGGAAGGCTGCGTGAATTCTTCATATGACAATAACATGGATGAAAAATTAATGAAAACTATGCATATGATAGCTGTTCAATGTATCACCAATGATGTCACCGGTCACACAGGGTTGCTTGAGACTAGAATTAGATCTACAGTGTCTTGCCTTTTGTCTGAGGTTGTTGAGAACGGATTTGTTGAAAGGAGGAGGCAAACGATGAGGTACCATGTGCATGACACAGGGTGGTCTCCTCAGTCCCACAGAGCAGGGAGCACAGGGCTTCAACAGAACATCCCTTGGTCTGTTCCAAAATGTCATCAAGGTTTATGATGTTGATAAGTGTACTTGATATCCACGGCAAGGTGGAGTGGACAGCCACATGGGATGGATTTGTCTCATTTGCATTGAGCAGCCAGCTCCTGTGATATTATTGCTGACTTCATATTCAAGAGAAGTTAAGTGGTGCCAAGATTTGGCAGATTATCTCCTTTATTTTTCATTACAGGTGAAAATGCCCATGTGATGAATCATCATGCATTGAGCAGAAACAGTTCAACTGTTCACTTTTCTATATTTGTCACACACTGGAAAGCTGACAAATTATGGCCAGCCTTAAAGAGAAGACCTTTAACTTTGTGGTGACATGCCGTGTGCAGGTGAGGGAGAGGCAGCTGTTTCCCACTGGCCTTGCCAACTTTGTGGTGACATGCGTGTGCAGGTGAGGGAGAGGCAGCTGTTCCCACTGGCCTTGCCATATGGAGGTGACAGCAGTCTTAAACATGTTCTCCCTGTTTCCTCCTTCCGGAGTCGGTGAATATGTGTATAACTATTACAGTTACAGTGTGCATCAAGCTTTTATGTTGTGATCACAGCCAGATGAAGTGACAGTGACATTTTCATGAACAAAGTATTTTGACACCTGAGAATGGTAATATCAGTTAATTCCCAGCTGTTGACAGAAAGTCCATCGATTTTGATTCTTCTTTTCTTTTTGTTTGTTTGTTTGTTTTTGATAAATGAGTATCGCCAGTTTTCTCTTTGAAACACATTTGCATACTGGTGATATCCATTATATTGTCTGAACAAGTTGCTTCAAATTTGCGTTATCCTGGCGGTCAGTATGAGTCGCACACATTAGTAACACAGCTCATACTGGTGATCGTTCTGATTGGCTGCTCAGGTTCTGTTTGTCTAGTCAGTCTGTGTGGAGTTAGATCTTCCTGCAATCAATGTGTGAAAGAAGAGCACTACCGACATCTTTAGGACTGAAATGTGTCGGGTTTCACCAAGTTTATGATATATTGTGCATTGTCTAAATTATCTGTGTCCCTCTGTCTGTCTGTCTATAGATCTATCTATTAATGTGTGTGTGGTGTCAAATATAAAAACACCAATATCAGTAGCTTGTCGGGTTCATGACAAGAAAAATCCCCAATTCTCTTTGCAGTCTCTGTAGAAACAGGTGTTTCTTTTGATCTCTCTGTGATGTTTTACATCTCAGCCATCACAGATGTCTTTTCTTTCATCATTAGCAATTACCCCATCAGAAGCGACATTCCCAATTCTTAAAGTTTTTTCCAATGAATTTGAACACAGGTGCATAGTTGATAACAACTTAAAGGAAAGGAAATGTGTTGTTTATGGAACCCAGCACTCTCAAATGAAGTAGCATGACCCCATTCTGAGGCTCTCAGGCATGCCTCTGGCACAGGCCTTTGTTGCTGTGACAGCCTGTCATTCACTGCAGGTGGACCAGGCTGGAGGACTCCCCTGTACAGAGGTAAATGACATTTGTCTGCACAAGTATAGAGCCTTCCTGAGGGCAAGGCATCTGTGATAGGTTTGTTTGAATCGTCTTTGTTGTCAGAAAAAAGGAGGAAACAGGCTTGTGATTAATGTGTTGTTTATTGACAACTGCTTTTCGTTACTGGTGTAGTAGAACTTGTAGTATTCATGTGAATCATGAGGGCAGATGTGTACATGCATGGTGTTGTGTTGGTGACCATCGATGTGTGCATGCCATGTTCATTTCCCAGATGTACCCATATGGGGCTGTGATCACAGTGGTATTGCAGTTGAAAGAACAGATTAGTGTAGTGATCATGGTTCACGTAATTGCAGTCCAGTTGTACATGGTGTTGTAGATCATGCACCTGTCTAATGCACTGTCCCGATCACTGGAACACAGTGGGGGTATTTGACCAGTGTGTTTGTGTGCACATGTTGTGTCCGTTTGCTTATATAAATGGAAAGATTTGCTGTACAGTGAAGTACTATCAGTTGCACACACTCGCAGGTGTAAAAATCCTTACACTTTGTTTACAAAAAATCTGGTAGAAGAGTCATTGAAATTCTGAAGTAAACTTTTTTCAAGAACACATAGTCAGTTCGGTTTGAGCCTTGTTTGAAGAAAAGGGACTAGGACTGGAAATATTGAACTGATATTTTGTACCTACTAGGTACAAAATATCAGTTCAATATTTCCAAATTTTGCTCTTTTGTCCCAATCTGTTATACTTAATTGCACTTCGTTCTCTCCTTTACATTCTCTCTCCTTTAGTCTGACTGGGTAGTTGTATAAAAAGTGATGTTTTTGCTGGACACTTCAAGATGTGTCTGAGATAATCCTCTCCTCTGTTAATGAAAGTTTATCAGACAGGGGGCAAAGCAGACAATCTTGAAAAGTCCATACCATTACATCAGCTATTCATTCCAGTGTCGTTCCAAAGATGTAATTCCTTTGGCTTTGGGCTGATTCATGGTTTACTGTAACTTTTCATCACCTGGACAGCACTGCTAAGTGGAGGACAACTGACAACCAGAGGGTTGGCAGGAGGCAGAAAGTAATTTCTTTAAACAAAAGAACATGTATTGTTCAGAATATTTGAGAAGTTTAGAATGGTCAGACTTTTGGTCAGGGACGGTTGACATGTGAACCCAATGCTTGAGCAGAATTTCTTTTCTGATTGTTGTTGTTTGGGTTTTTGTTTGTTGTCTTTCAATTTTCATATTTGTAGCAGGAAGGATACTTGTCAGAGTGAATGATTTGAAAAAAAAAGTCATCTGCTGTATCGATTGATAAGGGTGTTTTGTCTGCCACTTTTTCTGCCAGAATTTATCACATTTGTGTCTAAAATAAGAGAGTAGCAGATTATCAAGTTAGATAGTGATTTTGATTTCTGTATGTTGCTTTTAAATGCATATCAAAATGTTTGTAGTTTTTTTTTGTATGGTAGCTGTCTTTCCCAACCAGTTTGGCATGAGGGTTTGGTCCCAAACAGTATTGTTTTATGTGCAATGTTTATGACAAGTAGATGTCGTTCCTTTCCCAGTAGTCTACACCATCATCTCTGTTTTTTTCCATATTGTTAAATATGATCATCTATGAAAAGCAGGCATGTGTCATTGTACAAACTTAATGCTGTTTAGAGTCTTCATCAGGTTACTGTTGCGTGCTTACTGTAACCTGTGGCCCGTTGTGTGAGTGACTGTCATATTTGCTATTCAAAGTTTTCCATCAGAAATGCCAGTATGGTTCCTTCTCTTTTCAGTTGTTTTTGTAATTCTTATTTTTCTTTGACTTGTGATGTGGAAAAAAGGAATCTATTTTCCACTCATTCTCAGTTTTTTAACATGAAAATATTCCCACCATTTAAGTTGTACAGTAGTTAAGTAGTTAAAAAGAACAATTCAATAGTAAGGGTATTTTTTTTTCTTGTTTCTGTCATATTATTTTGTGTGTGTGTGTGTGTGTGGCCAGGTTATGAATCATATATGTAGTATTGATAATACTGAATAGTTTTTTAAACTTACATCGGCAACTCAAAGCACTGTGTCCTCACCATTTCCGCAAGTAAAACATACTCAGACCACTTGCTCCTACCCCCCTCCCCATCCTTCACCCTGCGCCGCCCCCACCCCCTCCTAGGCCCTCAATATCACCTCCCTACTCCTCATCCCCTTCCTTGCCTCCCAAACCCCATATGTGCACACAGATGCCCCCCCTCCCCCTTTCTCCATCTATGCACCTCTCAACACAAAGCTTACAGTTAAACGATTTGTCAGAGGAATGGCTGTGGGAACAGCA
This sequence comes from Conus ventricosus, assembly GCA_018398815.1. NCBI lineage: Eukaryota > Metazoa > Mollusca > Gastropoda > Neogastropoda > Conidae > Conus > Conus ventricosus. The sequence continues at coordinate 12,326,889 of CM031625.1, read as the reverse complement.
ATGTTTGGAGGCAGTGAAGCAACAGCAGAGGAAGGGTTGGGAGACTGTGAGAGTGCTTCAGCAGCATAGATTTGTTTTTGTTGTTGTTTTTCATACCATACAAATATTCCACTTTTCATGACTATGACAATGTTGTCTCTACAGATTCTTTCATGTTAATATTTGGTTTTATGTTTTCAATTTTTTATTGTTCAGTAGTCCTTTTTTCATACAAGAATGAATTGTTAGTAAGTGTATGTGCTCCTTGCTGGGATTTTGTTTTTAAAATGTAAACCATACAATCTTTTTTCATACTTTGCGACCGTTTCATTCTATGGTTTCTTTTTCTTTTTTCAAAACCTGCTTTGAAGCAGGACTATTTCCTTCTGTCATATTTTTTGTTTTGTTTTGTGTTGAGATGCAGGATGAAACAGCTATGAAATGACTATACATGTACATATGTAATTTGTTGGGTCTCATTATTTGATTGATGAAATATATTTTCCATTTGTGGTTTGATCCGTTTACACCTGAATCCATCCAAATAGTTTGTATCCGTCCAATTTGGTATATACATACATACATATATAGATATATATGTGTGTGTGTGTGTGTGTGTGTGTGTGTGTGTGTGTGTGTAAAGACAAAGTGATTTGATGTTTTTGAATACAAAGTACTGTCAAATTTGTACAGTTTGATATGTTTGTTTATTACCTATTTATCCTCAGTTGTGTCTGTTCTGTGAATACTTTTTTTCTATTTATCACATAGGTGTTTGCCTTTAAACTCTTCCCAGTTTCATGTAGATTTGTTTTGTGAGTTACTCCTTTGTTGTCGTTTGTGAACGTGTAACAGTGGATAACACGATCAGCAACAGTCAGCGTTTCATGTGGTCAGAAGAAAAGTTTTCTGAAATCTTATGGAGAACTGTGAACATTTTTATACACAGAGGAGTTAAGTGGGTGGGTACCATTTCTTTGTGGAAGAGATGTGATGTTTTTTATATGGAAGAGATAAATGGTGGGGATGATATTTTCATATGGAAGAGATAAGTGGTGGGGATGATATTTTCATATGGAAGAGATAAGTGGTGGAGATGATATTTTCCTATGGAAGAGAGGAATGGATGGGGTCAGATTTCTCTCTGATATTAGGATGAGATGACTGTGTGGGAAAAGAAGTACATTCATGGCTCTTTATCCCGTTCCCAAATTGTGCTGTCCTCTGGTAAAACATCTGCAAAAGGCTTCATAAGGTTACTCATAATCACCACGAAATAACCGATCACTGAGCCATAGGTTTGTGTCTTAAAAAAAAAAGAGAGAAAAGAAAAGAAAAGCTGCATCATTCATTGAAGATGACAGATTCACAAAATAGATAAATAGAACACTGTTGAGGACAAAATGGTTCTTTTTAGTCAGCGACATGAGTGTCGGGGGGGGGGGGGGGGGGGGGGGGGAAATGAAAGTCAGTAGAACCACGATCATGGCAAAGATTTTACCTGTACATTTAGCTACCGATTACGTGATCAGCAGAATGATAAGGTGAATATCTTTTGGCATGGGGGCACACAAGATGAAGGAAAGACCTTGAACAACCAAACGTGAAGCTAAACAAGATGTAGACCTCGAACTTGTGAACAACCGCATAGTGGAGTTGAACTAGATGAAGACCCCGAACTTGTGAATGAAAAAGTTGAGGAAACACATGCAGACAACAGCCATGCCATCATTTGTAAAGCAAGTTGAAAACAGCACATCTTACAGCCATGCCATCATTTGGAAAGCAAGTTGAAAACAGCACATCTTGGGAGCATGGGATGGATAGAATTATACTGCTTGATTTGCAGTGCATGCATCTCAAGAGGGTCATAGCTGTATTTGAAAGTTCAGGTTTGGATACAGTTAACAGGCTGGAAGTTTGGATAATGATTGGTAGGGATAGAGGTTGGATTGTGATTGACAGAGATGAAGGGTGGATTATGATTAGTAGGGGGATGAAGGTTGGATTATGATTGACAGGAATGAAGGGTGGATTATGATTGGTATGGGGATTAAAGTTGGATTGATCGACACGGATGTAGGTTGGATTGTGATTGACAGGAATGAAGGTTGGATTATTATTGGTAGGGGGATTAAAGTTGGATTGATTGACATGGGTGTAGGTTGGATTTTGATTGACAGGAGTGAAGGTTAGATTATGATTGGTAGGGGGATTAAAGTTGGCTTATGATTGACAGGATGTAGGTTGGATTATGTTTGGCAGGCAGGAAAAGTGGATGATTTGATGGTAGTCCTTCGGATCCGAAGATGACGTTAGCGTTTCTGCAACTCATCGATGTACGCGGAGGTGGCTCTGCAGCCCCAATCTGGAGGCGCAGAGTCTGGAACAGTGGGGGCACTGGAAGTCCGTTGTCGTGATCACTGCTGCTGCTGCTCTGTGGCGTTGATCCCTGGCGGCAGTCAGCTTTTGGCGTCGAGTACTTTCGAAGTTGGTAGCGGCTTTGTGAATTGTGGCCCGCCACAGAGGTCGGTCACTGGCGCACTCCTCTAGTTCTTTTGGTTTGAGTTCGCACCACTGGAGGTTTGATTTGACCGAGTCCTTGTACCGTTTCTTTGGGCGTCCTGGTTTCTTGGCCTTGCAGTAGTCTCATCATGCATGTCGCCTTGGCAGAAGCGGATGCATGC
>CM031625.1:12307287-12323223 GCA_018398815.1 Conus ventricosus | reverse complement strand
CAGCCTTCAGAACCATTTAGTTACAATTAGGAACCAATGTTACAAAGACTTGTCAGGACAAAAAACACTCCACTCTGAAGGTAGACTTTGCGTGCAGCCAACTCAATGCAACTAGCTTTGACAAACATCCACCGTCATCATTGTGAATTTTCACATGACAAAAGTGTCCAACACAGCTTTATGAGTCAACTTGCTGCCTCACAGTTTACCTTTTCCAACAGACTGTTTCTATAAATCTAGTTGCAAAGCGAGACGACTGCAGGCGGAAATCTAAACAAATCTTAAATAAATGTTCGCGAACCGCCCAGAGAACGTGGACAAACGAGTCACAAGACAAAACACAACACATTTCGACCTCTTAGGTCTTCCTCAGGTGAGACATAAACGAATAAAACAACGAAAATTCACTTAGCTTTGATCGCTTCAGAGTTCAGCGCAAGGAAGAAATGTGGCATTTTGGTGAATATGAGCTCGACAGTCTGAAAGGCTCTGTCAGAGGCTGACTGGGCTGTACTGATTAAAGCTTGAAGGCAATCATTTCCCATGTCATTCACTCCAATATTCTTTATTCATTCCTTTATTCTTTTGGAGCATGCTATGTGTGTTTGCCAACCATAAACACCACTGCCATCTCTCCCGATAGGATAGAATTTTAAGTATGTGCAAGATTTTTGTGTACACATGGAAGTTTGGTTTACAGTCCTATTAAAAAAAAAAGTCAGAACCAAGTTTAACTCCAAGGGAAAAATTTCCCTGTACCGAAACGACCAGGAGGAGATTTGAACCCACAATCCCAGGATCAAGACTCCTGTGCTGAATCAACTGAGCTATTCTGGTCCCAGGTTCTGGTGTAAATATCTAGAAATGGATCTGGAGAAGTTGGCATGAGGTCTCCACTGTAGTGACATATCTCATGAAAATATTCTGCTCATGATCTTACACTGTCATCAACTCGTTTTTCATGCACAAAGAAACACAGAGAAGCAAAAGAAAAAAAACCATTTTATTCTGTTACTATATGAATATGTATCTTTTTCTCCATTATCTTTGAGTTAAAATTACAGAATTTCTGAAAGTACACTGAAGAGATAGTATATTCCACAAATTGTTTGAAATGATATATGTTCAGAGACAACACTACTACTGGTCCTAAGCTAACCATCTATCCATGTGATGCAAAGCAAATTCATGTTCATTGTGTGCCTAAAAGCGTTTTGCTTTAAAGTCAATTATTTGGGCAATTACAAATAATTCTGCAGCCATTCCATTATAAAAATCTCCGACTGGACAACCTATAAACCCCTAAAAAATAGAGAAAAAGAAAGGCCCACATAGCATAAACCTCATACAGCTTTCAACAGAAAACTGCAAAAAAGTATATTGGTTACAGCCACAAATAACGGACTGCAAAGATAGGAAAATGATCACAAGACTTCAGCATACAATCAATAGGATCACTAAAAAAGGGGAACATGTACATGGTATTATAATTTAATAGGCCATGTTTCACTGTTTGTCACATCAGCACGTACAAACACACACACATGCTTCTAGTCAAAGATGTGCAAAACCTTTCCACAAGATCAGTTCAGGTCCAAGTAGTGTTCATGCCTAATGCACAAGCCGCTTTACAGTCTGTGTGATAATTTCGGCAGTCGGGGAAAAATACATGAACATCTTCACATTGTTCCCATAGTAATACAATGACAGGCACAAAACCAGTGGTGCTTGTGGGTACCCCCGTTCACAAAGAACGTAATTTCCAAACTGTACTCTTGAGAGACCGAATATTCCCAACCTGTTCATTGTGCTTCTTCACAGTCTTCGTTTTCTACAACATATTTTTTTGTCAGTGTCCCATTCAAAGAATCTGGTATTGCTGAAATTGGACCATATACTGACATTTTTTTTTTCAATTGGTCCTTTTGATTATCTTTTTCAATTTGGATTCAAAGATCAACAAAAGTGAAAACATCTTACATGAACGAACAACTAAAATAAATCAAGCAACAAACAAAAGAGTAAAAGGAGTGGGTCATCAACTGAACTGAACTCATTCTGCCATCTGTCTATCCACAATGAGCGCAACTTTCATTCTTGCTTACATAAATAAACCCCTTTAACTCAATTCCTGCTTACAGTATGACCTTTTTACTGTCAACACTCAATAAAGACAGACTTGGCTCTCAACAAGCTTTCTGCAACACAAGGTAGCTGCTTGGATGAAGAAATAAAAATTGTGTGACGTGAAAACCAAGCAAGTGTTTCACCACCACTGTTGGGCTCATGATCTGGTCCCCAAATATCTTGTTACTTCTCTCTTGCCTTGTGTCAAGATTCCGAGTACCTTGGTGGTAGGCAGTTGACCGAATCTCCATCCTATTTCATCTATCCACCTTCCATTCCTCTCAGAACAGCAATCACAGCATCCACCTGCATCTGTCTCTTTATTTGCCTAATTCTTTATATTAACCCCCCACCCCCACCCTGGTATTAGATTTAGTTCCTTTAGCCACATCTTGTAAAAGGCTGCATTCATTCGGATTCAGTTATTCATTCTTTCATTCAGTTATTTCATACATCCCTATCTTGTTCCTTCCATTCATAAACATTCTATCGTTCAGACATTTCAAACATCCACATCTTGGTGCAATTCATCCTTTGTATAATCACTGCAAATACCCATCTCTTGGTCCTTTCACTCAAATCTGTCCCAACATTCAATGTCATTTCAAACATCCAGATCTCGTCACTTTCACTCATATTTGTTCTGACATTCACTGTCATTTCAAACATCCAGATCTCGTCGCTTTCACTCGTATTTGTTCTTAACATTCACCGTCATTTCAAACACACACATCTTGTCCCTTCCTCTCCATGCTAAAATGTGCTCAGCTGTCATATCAAACACCAGACCTTGTCCCTGTCACTTCATCCTAAGATTTGCTGTCATATTAAACATACGCATCTTGTATGTTTCATTCAAACCTAAAATTTGCTGTCATATTAAACATACGCATCTTGTACGTTTCATTCAAACCTAAAATGTGCTGTCATATCAAACGCCTTGATCTTGACCCCTTTCACTCATATTCATCCTAACACTGGCTGTCAATTCACACCACCTTGTTCCTTTCACTCAATATATTTCCTGTCACTCGCTCTCATTCCAGATATCCATGCTGTTTTCCTCATGTGCCATCCAGCCGCTCACAGCTGTATTTCTACCAAAGTGGTGGACAAGACAGAATGCTTCCCTGATTTCAAAAACAAACCAAAATGATGGCATTAGAAAAGTTTTCGAAGGGTTGCAAAATGAGTCCTCTAATCTGATGGACTTCATGCTCCTCCATCCCCTGAAGAGTGGCAGGCTGGGTCACAGGTGAGGGGTGACAGAGGTGCAAGGAGGGGGGTCATATGGGGTGAGAGAGGCATTTAACTGGGATTCTCAGATTTCATTATATTTAAGGAACAAAGATAAATACATTCCTATATTTTCTTAGACCAGTAAACTTGAGTCAATTTCACTGATGGAAGGAAAAGGTGACTGGATGAATAGGACATAAGCAAAGAGACCACATACTTCTGGGACACAACTGAACGCCTTTTAATGGATCACAAAAGGCTGATAACATGCTAAATACTAATGAAAATGTGACAGAATCTGATAAGAAACTCCCCTTGTAAAAGTACCCTCAATTAGGAAAAAATAGAGGAAACAATCCTGCACAAAATTGCATGTTCACACCGAGTCTGAAGAAGATCACATATGAAATAAACACAAATTATTTAGTTACTTTATCAATACTATTCTTTCTTTTTTTTTAAACAGAATATTGCCAGTCATAAAATCATCATTACAAAATTAAAAACATGTCTGAAAAATCAAGAGGGTACATGACATGCATTCAAACAGTACAAAAATCAGATAAAAGCTCACCATTATTTGTCTATTGGACTACACAGGCACAATGATAAACGTACATCCACACTGCTAAGCTTTCCACAGCTGTTGAGCATATGTATGTATCAATAATCAAAAGACCACAGAATGAGTTAGAAGCAACAAAATGATATACTCATTTTATGTACAAAGACACAGTTCTGCCCAATGAATACTTTCAATGTATATTTTTGTAAATTCTGTTGAAATGCTGTGTTGTGAAGATCTTCATTCTTGTTTAAAAAACAAGAAAAAAAAATTGAATCATAAATGTAACTCATGCCGAAAAAACCCTTAAATCACAGATAATTGAAATACATTTAAAAAAGCATGAAAGATAAACGCTCTCCTTAGCACTTTGTAAGATCTCTTTTACAGGGGTGGGAACTGGTAACAGACAAAAAAGAGGAAATCTAGGGGGGTCCGGGGGCATGCCCCCCGGAAATTTTTTTTTCTTAAGGATGCATATCTGTGCAATCTGGTGTATTTTGGGCAAATAAATGAAACATTCAGAGAGCATAAAATATGTTTTTTTGGGGGCACGGTTTCATCTATAGATCACATGCAAACATTACAAAAATACTCACCCTACTTCGAAAAAAGAACATTGAAATGGATGCCTGCTTTCGTTTACTGGATATCCATTTCACGTGGTCTTGCAGTGCAACAAGCCCACGACTGGAGTAGTTGACTTCTTTTTCACACAGAGAACAAAAAGCGAGTCCAGGAGCCAGAATTTTTCTCATGAATGTACACAGCCTTTCGTTGTCTGCTGTCTTCTCCATCCACTCCCATCTTCATGGATTTTTTATGTTGCTTTCGTCAAATTTCTGAAGCCCGCGCTTTACGATGTCTCGTCGGTACGCCATTTTTGAATGTATCCCACAGTTCTTAGCGCCGGATATAGGCCTACTGTATCCTGCTAGACAGGCCATCTGATTACCGAAATCGACCGTAACCGAACAAGAGGTAGGCCCTATCTCCGCGAATTTCATTTTCCGAGGAAATAACATTTCAAATCCGAGGAAATCTTTTGCTTCTACCGCGGAATTCCGCGGATCCGAGGAGAATTCCCACCCCTGCTTTTAACAAGCCTTTGCAGTATCTGGGAAACAAGTAAATAAACCTGACTTGAGACTATGAAAACAGTAAGCAAATAGCAATTTTCCCCCTAAGATAACTTCAGAGTAATACCTGCCCAGACAACCCCCTTATATCTTTCTGCTTCCACTTGTTATGGCAACCAATTTACATTTCTACTTATTATGGCAAACAATTTACACTTCTACTTGTTATGGCAAACAATTTACAATTTCAAGATTCTGCTTCACCATTGTGAATCTGTTTTTACTTACCTGTATCACCCATATACTGGCACACGATGTCCTATTCTTTTGAAAGCTGAATGTGATTTCATGTGCATGTAAGATTTTTCATGGCTTGATGACAAAGGGACCTTAATTTACAGTTTAATCCAAAGGACTTAAAGGGCAACTGCACAGGTGGTGAACTTTAAAAAGAAAATTTTGTTCAAACCTAGCTTTCCTGATTGGGAATTGATCCCTGCTTGAAATGACAATCTTGACCACACACACACACACAGCTAAATGCTGTTCTTTAACATGTCCAATATCACCTCAGTCTCCCTTGTCGGTCTTCCTTGAATGCTTACACCACTTTTCCTCTGTGAGTTTGACTTCAGTTCTGTCCCTTTCCTCCAGGAATGGGAGGGGGAGTCCAAGTCTTGAACAGACATTTCTGAAAGCTTATGTTAGTGTAAAGGTTTCTTTTTTTTTCTCATTCTTTCCTGTCCAAACCAGTGCCAGAGTACTGAACAGATTGTGGGTAACAAAGCATGTTCACCTGAGCCAGTGTCAGTTCCCTTAAGAGGTAAATGCTTAATGCACAAAGCATACATCAGTATGGATTACATACCACCTTCTCAAAAGGGAGACTAACAGCACACAGTCAGAACAGCACTGAGCATCATCATCCTAGAAGGTGGAAGCTCAAGAGAGTTGCTTGGGTTATCTCTCCTTTGAAATGGTGAATCTAAAAAACATTGAGGTATTTAAGCCAAATCTCTCATCCGGTGAATCTGGTGTCTATAACCCACTATGTGATCTTACCTACATGGGAAGGAGTGAAACATCAGGGTGCACAGTCACAGACAATCTGCACCTAACTTGCAGGTTTACCCGCACTGTGGCTTCAACTGGATCTAGTCCTTGCTCTCCATCACTAAGCATATGAAATCCACTAATCATCCACATGTCAAAATGTCCCTACTTCATCCCCCCCCCCCCCCCCCAACTTCCCCCTCCCTCCCTCCACCCCCTTTTTTGTCTCTTCAGAATTCCTTTTTTTTTTAAACAAACAAACCTGAACTTAGGTAATGGAAAGGAATCACAAACTTTCCATGTCACCCGCCAGATGCCTTGCTGGCTGACCAACTAGCGCTCCATCCAAGCAACCCAAAGCCATGAATGGCTCAGATGTGTCCCTCAAATGAAATATACAGAAGATAGCCTGATTCCTGTTCGGAAGTTCTGATATTGTCAGCAACTGCGATGTTCCACCAGAGTGCAGTGATCAAAGAGAGTGCCTGTGCGTCATAAGGCTGAATATCAGCTACTGAAGGTAGCAGTCTGGGCCAAAAGTGGAAGCTTGAGTTACCTCTCTATGGATTCAGGCACTGATAGCCTGGCACCTATTATCAGCACTCATCAGGCTTTGCAGCAATGTCCAGCTGCAGTCCATTCCAGAATAATCAGTGCTCTTACTGAACAGTTGGCTGCTGCCCCCTGCCTGAAGCTGGAGGAGAGGATGGAAGCAAGGTCAATGTTGACAGGTGCTGCTCAGGCTGGCATTTCTTGATCAGGGAGAAAAGACGGGGTGACTGAACAATCAGGATTCCAGTTAAGAAATCTGAATCTCTTGAAAGGACATGAATTTCACCAACTTGACAAGCAGAGGGAAGGATCAGCAGACAAGTGTTCAGAGTTAAGTTCAGGCTCTAAACACAGCATCCAGACATGGGCTCCTAGGTCTCTGTGGCCTGCAAGGCCCTCACTTTCCAGTACAGAGACTGGAAACGGCCAAATTCAGGCTGGCTTACCTCAGGTGATTTCCTCACAAAGAGCACAGTCAGATCTACAGCACTTCAATTAGTTCTAGGCTGACAGCCCCAGCATGTAAAATCCCAGCATGTAAAACCTCCTATAAACAGCAATGTTCTCCCTTTCTGCACTTCCTAGGGTGAGAACAGAATCCTAGAACCAGTTGGAGAACAATTAGCATCTGTCATCACACACCTCCAAACTGGATGATTTTTAGTAGCCATGATATTTTCCAAGTTAGAAGGCTTGGGTGAGGAACATCCAAGACATAGTCCTCCTGACTGGAGAACTCATTTAGTTCAACTTGACAGGATGGGTGGGAAATTTGGCCCACACAGGACAGAAGAGGAAGAGATGAAAACAAAAGCCTCAGACCGCTTGCATAGCCAAGGGAGAGCAGATTGAAACTACTGGTAATTTTCTTGTTTTCTTCAAAGCTGAGAAATAACAACAGTCTAGTTAGGAACAAAGGACAACTCACAAGAAATAGCTGACTGTCCAAACCAACTGTGCATAGAATGAAGTCGCTTTGGTTACTGTGGAAGAAACCAAAAGTTGATTCTTCACTCAAAATCAATGGCAAAACACCATCTTAAAATGCTACCCAACATGCAAGCATAGCATGATTCCAATGGGGAACACTTGAAACGGAAAAAAGCAGATCCCATGAACAACCATGATATCACAAGAAAATCAACTAACACAAATTACAAATCTAAAAACAAAGTTTGGGTAACTGAAGGTTACATGATGTCAGAAAAACGAAGGCATGGAAGAGACAGTCAAATAACCAGAAACAGAGAAGTCTTCGCAACTAAGTCTAAAGCATTCTAAAACACCAGATGATGGAAACTGATCATGACTAGAGAACGGAAATAAGCTCTGAAAATCAGAAAGAAAAAATATAGCAATACGGAGCTATGGAAGCATCCACAGTTATTTGGAGAGAAACATGATGACTAAAAAATGGAGCAGCGAAGTTTGGCATATTCACTCACCAACAAAAGGAAAAGATCTGAAGACAGCTGGCTCAGGGTACATAATTGTGCATCCAGTAAGATAAGCCAGAAAGCTTGTGGTAATACTTCTCACTTGATTTTTGTTGTTTGCGCATCCTAACTGTCAAGGACATTGTCCACACCAAGTAGAAATAAAGCATTTGAGGGTGAGGAGTGGGAAGAAGACAGATGAAGGCAGGCATGTAAAGTTTGCATGTGGCTAATGAATGACCTACCACTGCATCTGCTGGTGCTGAATTTGTATCGAGTCGATGCTTTTCTTTCATTATTTTACATTAGAGTTATTTGAAATTAGAGTGCTTTTCTTTCTTTATTTGAAATCTGAGTAATCTAAAATTTGAGGAATATATTATCAGTGGTTTTGATTCCCTTTGATGAATGGAAGTGGGGTTTACTGGATGGAATAAATGACTGGGAGTGCATAGCACACCTTCCAGAATGGGAAACCCCTGCCTAGAGATCATCAGGAAATGGCATGAGACAAGATATTGTACTCCGCTCAGATTCATCAAAACAAAAATTAATGATTCTGACTGTAATCGCTGTGCTATATAACAGCAAAATGGAGCAAGCTCACATCTACAGGGTGGAGAAGTATACCAATCTAGCCAGCGGCAAGGGGGAATCTGATAGCGAAGTCCTTGCCACAGAGTCTGGACTAACGGGGTTTGTAGGTGCGCAAGCCAATGAACTCCTGAAACAGCTCTGATATCAGGTAAAAGGAGGATCAGAGCCCTAAACGCAATGGCAGAGGCACCTGACAAGAGTCCCAACTAGATCTGGATGACAACAACAACAACAAAAAACCAACCCTCATACGCCTTAAATTTCCCCAACTCAAACAGCTCCTCACTGTGATGGGGCCCAGACATCCACATGAAAAAGACGATGCCTTGAAATGAGCACTCTCCACAAGTGCTGGTTGGAATCATGGCTGTGCATGAAACAAACATCAGACAGCAGAAGGGCGTCTAGGAGTCCTGTCCTGCACGCAGCCTGGCCCGCTTGAGAGTGTGAAGAGTTCAGGACGTGCATGAGAGGAGGGAAGTGGGGGGAGGTTCTTCTCTGAAGACCTTCTGCTGTCAAGCTCTCTTCCTGCTGTCAAGCTCTCTTCCTGCTGTCAAGCTCTCTTCCTGCTGTCAGCTCTCTTCCTGCTGTCAAGCTCTTTCCTGCTGTCAAGCTCTCTTCTGCTGTCAAGCTCTCTTCCTATTATGTCTCACATTATGTTGATAGAGATTGGTGTCCTGCCTCATTCTTTTTCCCTCCCCCAATTAATGTGTTAAGCCCTAAGGACTTTATCTAAATTTAGCGCAGATAAGTGCAAGAGATGTTGATGATTTGTTTGGACATACAAACAGAGATTATCTGAGCATTTAACATTGGATGCTGGGCCAATTGCCCTTGAAAATAATGACTTTTCGCCACATCGGGCTTTTAGACAAGGCAAGTAGGTATATGTTTATGCATCCACTAACTAACATGGTTTTATGGCCTTACACCACTAACATCATTTGGCTTTCACAATGTTTATTTGGGCACTGGGAAAGCAGCTTCATGTTCAAGGAAGTCATTCTAACAGTATTTCAAACCATGCCACCAAGGAAGAAACTGAAATTGCTGCTGAGGGCAAGCGGTAGTCGATTAAAGGAAGACTTCTCTATGTATGGGCATTCACAAGGACAAAGAGAACAGACACTACCTGTGAACAGCAGCCACAAATGAAAAGCCAGTACATATCAACTGATCAAGTCCGTAAAGTTGTAACAAGATATCACTTTAAGATGGTATTTTCATTCCCCTCAGTTCTGTATAACTTGCAAGTAACAATCCAAATTGTTGTGTGTTTGTTTTTCTTTTACTGTACATTTATGCAGTTTAGTCACCTGAGTTGTACATCACATTCTGTTTATGCACCCTGACACTTTGTCCAAAACGTTCCACAAATGTCCTGATTTTCTGTGAGCCAGATGTCCTAGGACTCTGAATTGTCAGACAAAACACTGGACAACTTCTGTGAAAAAATAGACAGTTCCATCAACCTTTGATATCTGAACATGAATTTGTAGCCAATAACCATGCACTATGTTAAAGCAACAATTTTGAAGCAGCTAAATGAAGACTGGAGTCTGGTATCGGATGAAATCAATGAATAAAAACAAAGCAAAACCAAAGTGAAACAGATGGTCTAAATATTCAGGACACATCTTTTTCATTTTACCCTTTCCCCAATTCATTGTTCACCTCTCAAAATAGCTGGATCGTTTCTTGACATTTAATCCCACAGTGGCACAAATCAGTCATACCACAAACCAGTGAAACATAGTTTGCTATGACAAACAAACAAAGCAGATGAACATCTTCACAACTGTTCATCATGCCCAATAGGACCTGCTTTCTGACAGGACATGCAATGCTTCATCACAGTATCTAAGATGGCTGCAGAAGACATGACAGAACAGAAAGCTGTCAATGGTGATCACAGGCTTCACTATTGTTTTACAAAGGCTGGTAGGGGTCCCGGAGAGCACGCACAACGTACCCCTTGCTCTTGATAATGCCCCGGCACTTGACCAGGATGGAGTATCGGGCACCCACAGAGGAGACCATCCGGCACTATCTTGCTCTGTGGCACACTGACGAATAGCTTCCTTCAGCCTACTGCTAGGCAGCAATTCTGGAAAAAAGGAAATCACAAGGTCACTCCTACATCTTGTATGAAACTTGAGGAAATTCCTTACATCTTCGCCTGTTCTGGAGCTTCCTAGTCCTGAAATACTTCAGACAATGCCCAACATTACTGATCAAAGAGCTGGAGACCAAAGCCCTTTTGGAGCGTGGGTTCAGCAAGTTACTATGAGCCCCAATATGCTGTGCCACATGGCACTGGCTCACCATCCACAAAAACAACCAGCCTAATATACTGCTGGATTACAGTGAAAGCAGGCCAAGGGGTTTACTGGAGGATCGTTGTGTGTCTGAAGCTGGATGTCCACCTGTTTGGCATATTCTGTCAGGTCTTTGGGCATGACACAACATGAGGCCAGGTTAACTGGTTGATGTTGGGCTTCACCTGCAACACACAAAAGTCCCCCACTCTCTGCCTTCGCATTTATAAAACTGACACCAGTATCTGTTAGGACAATGAACACATGAATTGATTCCTCAACCATCACTTTTCCTGCTACTCTTTGAACAAGAAGTCTTTAATATCTGAAACAATCTATGTCAGCTGTAAAAAATTGGGGGTATTAAGAGAAAACACACACACACACACACACACACACAAAAAGAAACCAAAAAGGCTTTCACTGGAGCCTCATTCACCGAGTCTTTACCCCAAAATATTACAATTTTTAACACCATCTTTTTGTGTGTGTGCTGTCCATGTTCTGTGCCACCTCAGTAGGATTGCACCCACGCTGCTCACTCTGGCCTTAATGTCCACAACCACAGCCTGGCCCGGCCAGCTGCAACCCCGGCATCGGCAAGCCACAGGGAGGAGTCCATGTCAAGTTGTCAAGAGGCAACCCACAAGAGGAGACACTGCACCTAAGCCACTTCAGTGGTGTTCAGTGGCGCCTGTTCTCTGATGCAACATATGCAGGATACCACCTACTAAGCCCCTACCGACAAAAATCATTGCTTAGTTGCATCGGAGGGTGCCACCACGTTCGTCCAATGACAGCATAAAAAAAAAATTTTGAACACAAGAGATATAGATGATCATGTTGCCAAAAAGATTACTTTGATTTCACAACTTTAGAAGTTCTGTTTGAACCTTTCTTTATAACACTACATCCTTGCACTAGCAAGGCCTGAAAGATATGACACACACAGCCTCCGCTGATCAAAGCTGAGCAACACTTCAAAATGAAATCCACCAAGTAGATGACAATAATAAAGTCCAAGTCAAAAACTGGCAGCAATAATGCAGTTAAAAGTATATGACAAGAATACCTACTCAAAAGTAGATGACAAGAATAATAATAAGCAGATGAAAATATCATGGTTAAATTCAACAAGCACATGACAATACTACGGTCAAAGTCAAGAAGTATATGACAAGACTACGGTCAAAGTCAAGAAGTAGATAACAGTAATATGGTCGCAGCCTAGTGGTAGAAAATTATACGTTCAAAGAAGCAGATGACAATAACACGGCTGAAGTCAAGAACAAGACAACAACATGATTGAAATCAAGAAGTAAATGAAAATAACATGGCCAAAGTCAGGAAATAGAAAGTCAAAATATTAGATGATAATGATATGGTCAATCAAAGTCAAGAAGTAGTCAACAATAACGCAGTCAAAGTCAAGAAATAATTGATAATGGTCAAAGAATTAGATTATGATAATATGGTCAAAGTCAAGAAGTAGACAATAATAATATCAAGTCAAGAAATACATGACAATGCCATGGTCAGACTGTTTCTATTTGAAACCAAAGCACACTATACTCTGGGTTGTAAACCAGACTAAGCCGAACATGCCACAATGGTTACTACAGCCGGGAATTGAACCAGCCAAGGTCTCGGCCTGCAGCAGTCACAACTCATTTTGCACACATGAATGACTTGTCTGCAGGAATGAACGGCCACTACTCTGGACATCTGGTATGAAAGCAAGCTTTCCATTGACAGGAGACTGAAGTAGAATGAATCTTCCATGACTGACATGGTGCTGGGCACACAATGAATCTTCTATGACCGACATGGTGCTGGGCACGCAATGAATCTTCCATGACCGACATGGTGCTGGGCACGCAATGAATCTTCCATGACCGACATGGTGCTGGGCACGCAATGAATCTTCCATGGCCGACATGGTGCTGGGCACGCAATGAATCTTCCATGACCGACATGGTGCTGGGCACGCAATGAATCTTCCATGACGACATGGTGCTGGGCACGCAATGAATCTTCCATGACCGACATGGTGCTGGGCACGCAATGAATCTTCCATGACCGACATGGTGCTGGGCACGCAATGAATCTTCCATGACCGACATGGTGCTGGGCACGCAATGAATCTTCCATGACCGACATGGTGCTGGGCACGCAATGAATCTTCTATGACCGACATGGTGCTGGGCACGCAATGAATTTTCCCATGACCGACATGGTGCTGGGCAAGCAATGAATCTTCCATGGCCGACATGGTGCTGGGCACGCAATGAATCTTCCATGACCGACATGGTGCTGGGCACGCAATGAATCTTCCATGGCCGACATGGTGCTGGGCACGCAATGAATCTTCCATGGCCGACATGGTGCTGGGCACGCAATGAATCTTCCATGACCGACATGGTGCTGGGCACGCAATGAATCTTCCATGACCGACATGGTGCTGGGCACGCAATGAATCTTCCATGGCCGACATGGTGCTGGGCACGCAATGAATCTTCCATGGCCGACATGGTGCTGGGCACGCAATGAATCTTCCATGACCGACATGGTGCTGGGCACGCAATGAATCTTCCATGACCGACATGGTGCTGGGCACACAATTAATCTTCCATGACCGACATGGTGCTGGGCACGCAATGAATCTTCCATGACCGACATGGTGCTGGGCACGCAATGAATCTTCCATGACCGACATGGTGCTGGGCACGCAATGAATCTTCCATGACCGACATGGTGCTGGGCACGCAATGAATCTTCCATGACCGACATGGTGCTGGGCACGCAATGAATCTTCCATGACCGACATGGTGCTGGGCACGCAATGAATCTTCCATGACCGACATGGTGCTGGGCACGCAATGAATCTTCCATGACTGACATGGTGCTGGGCACGCAGTGAATCTTTCATGACCGACATGGTGCTGGGCACGCAATGAATCTTCCATGACCGACATGGTGCTGGGCACGCAATGAATCTTCCATGACCGACATGGTGCTGGGCACGCAATGAATCTTCCATGACCGACATGGTGCTGGGCACGCAATGAATCTTCCATGGCCGACATGGTGCTGGGTACGCAATGAATATTCCATGGCCGACATGGTGCTGGGCACGCAATGAATCTTCCATGACCGACATGGTGCTGGGCACGCAATGAATCTTCCATGACCGACATGGTGCTGGGCACGCAATGAATCTTCCATGGCCGACATGGTGCTGGGCACGCAATGAATCTTCCATGACCGACATGGTGCTGGGCACGCAATGAATCTTCCATGACCGACATGGTGCTGGGCACGCAATGAATCTTCCATGACCGACATGGTGCTGGGCACGCAATGGATCTTCCATGACCGACATGGTGCTGGGCAGGCTGTCAGAGTGGGCAGGGCCTGAGTCCTGCTCTCACCCCTTGGTTTTCCCTGGTACATCTATGACAGGTCGTGACCTGGCAAATCAGCAATCACCTTCCTAGCTGTTGTGACAGTTGGTGAAGTAAGCCTCCTATGTTACTTGTCTTCCTCCCTCTTCCCCACATCCTTTTCCCCAACTCCACCTGCAGTTCCCTTTTCTGACAGCACCATAGTACAGTTGACAAAAGAAGACAACGATACAGCATAGACAGAAAAAAAAAGAAGAAAGGTGCATCCGACTCAAGCCCCACCTTGGCCATTTGGTACAGCTGAGCCAGCTTGTTCTTGTCCAGGTCGCAGATGCCGATGGCCAAGACAATGTCCTGGCTGACCAGAGTCTCCAGGGTCTGCCAGTAGGGCTTGATCTGCTCCACTGTGATCTGCTCCTCACTCTCAAACATGCTGAGGGAGAGCAGAACTGTCTCCACAAAAGTGGTGTTGAGCTCGGTGATCACTGGCCACAGACAGGGGAGGAGTCAAGCAGCTGGTCAAAGTTAGTCACAGGCCAACGGGTGAAAAGAACATTTTCAATTTCATCTCAAACTCATATACACGCTTGTTCACACACACCACACACACACACATACACACACACCACACACACACACACACACACCTGTCTAAGATCACTGTTAGGTGGATAGACGTTAAATCAAAGAATGAACGAACGAACACACACACACACACACACACACACGCACACAAACACACACACACACACACACACACAATTGTACAAATGACCAAGGGCTATTACAGAAGATAACAGTGGCAGCAGCAGTGGTATTACAGTGGCAGCAGCAGTAATATTAGAGTAGCAGCAGCGTGAGGCAACAGCACTAGTATTCCACTCATTTCAGTGGCAGCAGCAGCAGAAGACACAACCTAATTTTCATCTTTCAGCACCCTCTGATGTAAATGCTCATTATCTGATGTTTGATTTATCTCATCAGTAGGTAAGGTGCTTCTCAAAGTGAGGGACATGACAGTCTCTCCTTGAGACTAGGCACATAAGACTGCACCAAAGGTCCACTGACCAGACCACAAGTAACTGATCAAAATGACCAAAAAAAAGTAAAATGCAAAACTGCAAAAGAAAAAAAATTCAAAGTTATAAAATATGCAAGATTTGAAAAAGAAAATGATCTCTGATGAATGTCACAATGACACACCACCAAACTGCTATGCCAATTACAGTGGTGCACCACTTGCACAGTGGGGTGAGGTCCCTAACCCTGAAACTGAACTGAGGCTATCTTACCAATCCTGAAATTTGGATTGTGACCATCCCATCCATTATACCAGTCCTGAAATTTGACTGTGATCTTCCCTTCCATCCCATCAATCCCTGATGTTATCATGATGTGTGATAGTATCGTATAGATGGAATGATAGATAGATAGACGATAGATAGATAACAGACTGACAGATAATTAAACAGATAGATAGATAGAGACAGACAGATAGATAGATCAGATAGACTGATAGAAGATTGACAGATAGGAGAGATACGTGTGTGTGCGTGCATGTGTGTG
>CM031625.1:12290180-12307187 GCA_018398815.1 Conus ventricosus | reverse complement strand
CACTTACGACTTAGTATACCAATATTATACATAGGAATCATGTTACGAGACTTGTCAGGACAAACACTCCACTCTGAAGGTAGACTTTGCGTGCAGCAACTCAATGCAACTAGCTTTGCAAACATCCACCGTCTCATTGTGAATTTTCACATGACAAAAGTGTCCAACACAGCTTTATGAGTCACTTGCTGCCTCACAGTTTACTTTTCCAACAGACTGTTTCTATAAATCTAGTTGCAAAGCGAGACGACTGCAGGCGGAAATCTAAACAAATCTTAAATAAATGTTCGCGAACGCCCAGAGAACGTGGACAAACGAGTCACAAGACAAAACACAACACATTTCGACCTCTTAGGTCTTCCTCAGGTGAGACATAAACGAATAAAACAACGAAAATTCACTTAGCTTTGATCGCTTCAGAGTTCAGCGCAAGGAAGAAATGTGGCATTTTGGTGAATATGAGCTCGACAGTCTGAAAAGGCTCTGTCAGAGGCTGACTGGGCTGTACTGATTAAAGCTTGAAGGCAATCATTTCCCATGTCATTCACTCCAATATTCTTTATTCATTCCTTTATTCTTTTGGAGCATGCTATGTGTGTTTGCCAACCATAAACACCACTGCCATCTCTCCCGATAGGATAGAATTTTAAGTATGTGCAAGATATTTGTGTACACATGGAAGTTTGGTTTACAGTCCTATTAAAAAAAAAAGTCAGAACCAAGTTTAACTCCAAGGGAAAAATTTCCCTGTACCGAAACGACCAGGAGGAGATTTGAACCCACAATCCAGGATCAAGACTCCTGTGCTGAATCAACTGAGCTATTCTGGTCCCAGGTTCTGGTGTAAATATCTAGAAATGGATCTGGAGAAGTTGGCATGAGGTCTCCACTGTAGTGACATATCTCATGAAAATATTCTGCTCATGATCTTACACTGTCATCAACTCGTTTTTCATGCACAAAGAAACACAGAGAAGCAAAAGAAAAAAAACCATTTTATTCTGTTACTATATGAATATGTATCTTTTTCTCCATTATCTTTGAGTTAAAATTACAGAATTTCTGAAAGTACACTGAAGAGATAGTATATTCCACAAATTGTTTGAAATGATATATGTTCAGAGACAACACTACTACTGGTCCTAAGCTAACCATCTATCCATGTGATGCAAAGCAAATTCATGTTCATTGTGTGCCTAAAAGCGTTTTGCTTTAAAGTCAATTATTTGGGCAATTACAAATAATTCTGCAGCCATTCCATTATAAAAATCTCCGACTGGACAACCTATAAACCCCTAAAAAATAGAAAAAAAGAAAGGCCCACATAGCATAAACCTCATACAGCTTTCAACAGAAAACTGCAAAAAAGTATATTGGTTACAGCCACAAATAACGGACTGCAAAGATAGGAAAATGATCACAAGACTTCAGCATACAATCAATAGGATCACTAAAAAAGGGGAACATGTACATGGTATTATAATTTAATAGGCCATGTTTCACTGTTTGTCACATCAGCACGTACAAACACACACACATGCTTCTAGTCAAAGATGTGCAAAACCTTTCCACAAGATCAGTTCAGGTCCAAGTAGTGTTCATGCCTAATGCACAAGCCGCTTTACAGTCTGTGTGATAATTTCGGCAGTCGGGGAAAAATACATGAACATCTTCACATTGTTCCCATAGTAATACAATGACAGGCACAAAAACCAGTGGTGCTTGTGGGTACCCCCGTTCACAAAGAACGTAATTTCCAAACTGTACTCTTGAGAGACCGAATATTCCCAACCTGTTCATTGTGCTTCTTCACAGTCTTCGTTTTTCTACAACATATTTTTTGTCAGTGTCCCATTCAAAGAATCTGGTATTGCTGAAATTGGACCATATACTGACATTTTTTTTTCAATTGGTCCTTTTGATTATCTTTTTCAATTTGGATTCAAAGATCAACAAAAGTGAAAACATCTTACATGAACGAACAACTAAAATAAATCAAGCAACAAACAAAAGAGTAAAAGGAGTGGGTCATCAACTGAACTGAACTCATTCTGCCATCTGTCTATCCACAATGAGCGCAACTTTCATTCTTGCTTACATAAATAAACCCCTTTAACTCAATTCCTGCTTACAGTATGACCTTTTTACTGTCAACACTCAATAAAGACAGACTTGGCTCTCAACAAGCTTTCTGCAACACAAGGTAGCTGCTTGGATGAAGAAATAAAAATTGTGTGACGTGAAAACCAAGCAAGTGTTTCACCACCACTGTTGGGCTCATGATCTGGTCCCCAAATATCTTGTTACTTCTCTCTTGCCTTGTGTCAAGATTCCGAGTACCTTGGTGGTAGGCAGTTGACCGAATCTCCATCCTATTTCATCTATCCACCTTCCATTCCTCTCAGATGCAGCAATCACAGCATCCACCTGCATCTGTCTCTTTATTTGCCTAATTCTTTATATTAACCCCCCCACCCCCACCCTGGTATTAGATTTAGTTCCTTTAGCCACATCTTGTAAAAGGCTGCATTCATTCGGATTCAGTTATTCATTCTTTCATTCAGTTATTTCATACATCCCCATCTTGTTCCTTCCATTCATAAACATTCTATCGTTCAGACATTTCAAACATCCACATCTTGGTGCAATTCATCCTATTGTATAATCACTGCAAATACCCATCTCTTGGTCCTTTCACTCAAATCTGTCCCAACATTCAATGTCATTTCAAACATCCAGATCTCGTCACTTTCACTCATATTTGTTCTGACATTCACTGTCATTTCAAACATCCAGATCTCGTCGCTTTCACTCGTATTTGTTCTTAACATTCACCGTCATTTCAAACACACACATCTTGTCCCTTCCTCTCCATGCTAAAATGTGCTCAGCTGTCATATCAAACACCCAGACCTTGTCCCTTTCACTTCATCCTAAGATTTGCTGTCATATTAAACATACGCATCTTGTATGTTTCATTCAAACCTAAAATTTGCTGTCATATTAAACATACGCATCTTGTACGTTTCATTCAAACCTAAAATGTGCTGTCATATCAAACGCCTTGATCTTGACCCCTTTCACTCATATTCATCCTAACACTGGCTGTCAATTCACACACACCTTGTTCCTTTCACTCAATATATTTCCTGTCACTCACTCTCATTCCAGATATCCATGCTGTTTTCCTCATGTGCCATCCAGCCGCTCACAGCTGTATTTCTACCAAAGTGGTGGACAAGACAGAATGCTTCCCCTGATTTCAAAAACAAACCAAAATGATGGCATTAGAAAAGTTTTCGAAGGGTTGCAAAATGAGTCCTCTAATCTGATGGACTTCATGCTCCTCCATCCCCTGAAGAGTGGCAGGCTGGGTCACAGGTGAGGGGTGACAGAGGTGCAAGGAGGGGGGTCATATGGGGTGAGAGAAGGCATTTAACTGGGATTTCTCAGATTTCATTATATTTAAGGAACAAAGATAAATACATTCCTATATTTTTCTTAGACCAGTAAACTTGAGTCAATTTCACTGATGGAAGGAAAAGGTGACTGGATGAATAGGACATAAGCAAAGAGACCACATACTTCTGGGACACAACTGAACGCCTTTTAATGGATCACAAAAGGCTGATAACATGCTAAATACTAATGAAAATGTGACAGAATCTGATAAGAAACTCCCCTTGTAAAAGTACCCTCAACTTAGGAAAAAATAGAGGAAACAATCCTGCACAAAATTGCATGTTCACACCGAGTCTGAAGAAGATCACATATGAAATAAACACAAATTATTTAGTTACTTTATCAATACTATTCTTTCTTTTTTTTAAACAGAATATTGCCAGTCATAAAATCATCATTACAAAATTAAAAACATGTCTGAAAAATCAAGAGGGTACATGACATGCATTCAAACAGTACAAAAATCAGATAAAAGCTCACCATTATTTGTCTATTGGACTACACAGGCACAATGATAAACGTACATCCACACTGCTAAGCTTTCCACAGCTGTTGAGCATATGTATGTATCAATAATCAAAAGACCACAGAATGAGTTAGAAGCAACAAAATGATATACTCATTTTATGTACAAAGACACAGTTCTGCCCAATGAATACTTTCAATGTATATTTTTGTAAATTCTGTTGAAATGCTGTGTTGTGAAGATCTTCATTCTTGTTTAAAAAACAAGAAAAAAAAATTGAATCATAAATGTAACTCATGCCGAAAAAACCCTTAAATCACAGATAATTGAAATACATTTAAAAAAGCATGAAAGATAAACGCTCTCCTTAGCACTTTGTAAGATCTCTTTTACAGGGGTGGGAACTGGTAACAGACAAAAAAGAGGAAATCTAGGGGGGTCCGGGGGCATGCCCCCCCGGAAATTTTTTTTTCTTAAGGATGCATATCTGTGCAATCTGGTGTATTTTGGGCAAATAAATGAAACATTCAGAGAGCATAAAATATGTTTTTTTGGGGGCACGGTTTCATCTATAGATCACATGCAAACATTACAAAAATACTCACCCTACTTCGAAAAAAAGAACATTGAAATGGATGCCTGCTTTCGTTTACTGGATATCCATTTCACGTGGTCTTGCAGTGCAACAAGCCCACGACTGGAGTAGTTGACTTCTTTTTCACACAGAGAACAAAAAGCGAGTCCAGGAGCCAGAATTTTTCTCATGAATGTACACAGCCTTTCGTTGTCTGCTGTCTTCTCCATCCACTCCCATCTTCATGGATTTTTTATGTTGCTTTCGTCAAATTTCTGAAGCCCGCGCTTTACGATGTCTCGTCGGTACGCCATTTTTGAATGTATCCCACAGTTCTTAGCGCCGGATATAGGCCTACTGTATCCTGCTAGACAGGCCATCTGATTACCGAAATCGACCGTAACCGAACAAGAGGTAGGCCCTATCTCCGCGAATTTCATTTTCCGAGGAAATAACATTTCAAATCCGAGGAAATCTTTTGCTTCTACCGCGGAATTCCGCGGATCCGAGGAGAATTCCCACCCCTGCTTTTAACAAGCCTTTGCAGTATCTGGGAAACAAGTAAATAAACCTGACTTGAGACTATGAAAACAGTAAGCAATAGCAATTTTCCCCTAAGATAACTTCAGAGTAATACCTGCCCAGACAACCCCCTTATATCTTTCTGCTTCCACTTGTTATGGCAACCAATTTACATTTCTACTTATTATGGCAAACAATTTACACTTCTACTTGTTTATGGCAAACAATTTACAATTTCAAGATTCTGCTTCACCATTGTGAATCTGTTTTTACTTACCTGTATCACCCCATATACTGGCACACGATGTCCTATTCTTTTGAAAGCTGAATGTGATTTCATGTGCATGTAAGATTTTTCATGGCTTGATGACAAAGGGACCTTAATTTACAGTTTAATCCAAAGGACTTAAAGGGCAACTGCACAGGTGGT
The DNA here is from genome assembly GCA_018398815.1 of Conus ventricosus. Taxonomy (NCBI): domain Eukaryota; kingdom Metazoa; phylum Mollusca; class Gastropoda; order Neogastropoda; family Conidae; genus Conus; species Conus ventricosus. The sequence continues at coordinate 12,301,733 of CM031625.1, read as the reverse complement.
GAACTTTAAAAAGAAAATTTTGTTCAAACCTAGCTTTCCTGATTGGGAATTGATCCCTGCTTGAAATGACAATCTTGACCACACACACCCCACACAGCTAAATGCTGTTCTTTAACATGTCCAATATCACCTCAGTCTCCCTTGTCGGTCTTCCTTGAATGCTTACACCACTTTTCCTCTGTGAGTTTGACTTCAGTTTTTGTCCCTTTCCTCCAGGAATGGGAGGGGGAGTCCAAGTCTTGAACAGACATTTCTGAAAGCTTATGTTAGTGTAAAGGTTTCTTTTTTTTTCTCATTCTTTCCTGTCCAAACCAGTGCCAGAGTACTGAACAGATTGTGGGTAACAAAGCATGTTCACCTGAGCCAGTGTCAGTTCCCTTAAGAGGTAAATGCTTAATGCACAAAGCATACATCAGTATGGATTACATACCACCTTCTCAAAAGGGAGACTAACAGCACACAGTCAGAACAGCACTGAGCATCATCATCCTAGAAGGTGGAAGCTCAAGAGAGTTGCTTGGGTTATCTCTCCTTTGAAATGGTGAATCTAAAAAACATTGAGGTATTTAAGCCAAATCTCTCATCCGGTGAATCTGGTGTCTATAACCCACTATGTGATCTTACCTACATGGGAAGGAGTGAAACATCAGGGTGCACAGTCACAGACAATCTGCACCTAACTTGCAGGTTTACCGCACTGTGGCTTCAACTGGATCTAGTCCTTGCTCTCCATCACTAAGCATATGAAATCCACTAATCATCCACATGTCAAAATGTCCCTACTTCATCCCCCCCCCCCCCCCCCCAACTTCCCCCTCCCTCCTCCACCCCCTTTTTTGTCTCTTCAGAATTCCTTTTTTTTTTTAAACAAACAAACCTGAACTTAGGTAATGGAAAGGAATCACAAACTTTCCATGTCACCCGCCAGATGCCTTGCTGGCTGACCAACTAGCGCTCCATCAAGCAACCCAAAGCCATGAATGGCTCAGATGTGTCCCTCAAATGAAATATACAGAAGATAGCCTGATTCCTGTTCGGAAGTTCTGATATTGTCAGCAACTGCGATGTTCCACCAGAGTGCAGTGATCAAAGAGAGTGCCTGTGCGTCATAAGGCTGAATATCAGCTACTGAAGGTAGCAGTCTGGGCCAAAAGTGGAAGCTTGAGTTACCTCTCTATGGATTCAGGCACTGATAGCCTGGCACCTATTATCAGCACTCATCAGGCTTTGCAGCAATGTCCAGCTGCAGTCCATTCCAGAATAATCAGTGCTCTTACTGAACAGTTGGCTGCTGCCCCCTGCCTGAAGCTGGAGGAGAGGATGGAAGCAAGGTCAATGTTGACAGGTGCTGCTCAGGCTGGCATTTCTTGATCAGGGAGAAAAGACGGGGTGACTGAACAATCAGGATTCCAGTTAAGAAATCTGAATCTCTTGAAAGGACATGAATTTCACCAACTTGACAAGCAGAGGGAAGGATCAGCAGACAAGTGTTCAGAGTTAAGTTCAGGCTCTAAACACAGCATCCAGACATGGGCTCCTAGGTCTCTGTGGCCTGCAAGGCCCTCACTTTCCAGTACAGAGACTGGAAACGGCCAAATTCAGGCTGGCTTACCTCAGGTGATTTCCTCACAAAGAGCACAGTCAGATCTACAGCACCTTCAATTAGTTCTAGGCTGACAGCCCCAGCATGTAAAATCCCAGCATGTAAAACCTCCTGTAAACAGCAATGTTCTCCCTTTCTGCACTTCCTAGGGTGAGAACAGAATCCTAGAACCAGTTGGAGAACAATTAGCATCTGTCATCACACACCTCCAAACTGGATGATTTTTAGTAGCCATGATATTTTCCAAGTTAGAAGGCTTGGGTGAGGAACATCCAAGACATAGTCCTCCTGACTGGAGAACTCATTTAGTTCAACTTGACAGGATGGGTGGGAAATTTGGCCCACACAGGACAGAAGAGGAAGAGATGAAAACAAAAGCTCAGACCGCTTGCATAGCCAAGGGAGAGCAGATTGAAACTACTGGTAATTTTCTCGTTTTCTTCAAAGCTGAGAAATAACAACAGTCTAGTAGGAACAAAGGACAACTCACAAGAAATAGCTGACTGTCCAAACCAACTGTGCATAGAATGAAGCGAACATCTGGCTTTGGTTACTGTGGAAGAAACCAAAAGTTGATTCTTCACTCAAAATCAATGGCAAAACACCATCTTAAAATGCTACCCAACATGCAAGCATAGCATGATTCCAATGGGGAACACTTGAAACGGAAAAAAAGCAGATCCCATGAACAACCATGATATCACAAGAAAATCAACTAACACAAATTACAAATCTAAAAACAAAGTTTGGGTAACTGAAGGTTACATGATGTCAGAAAAACGAAGGCATGGAAGAGACAGTCAAATAACCAGAAACAGAGAAGTCTTCGCAACTAAGTCTAAAGCATTCTAAAACACCAGATGATGGAAACTGATCATGACTAGAGAACGGAAATAAGCTCTGAAAATCAGAAAGAAAAAATATAGCAATACGGAGCTATGGAAGCATCCACAGTTATTTGGAGAGAAACATGATGACTAAAAAATGGAGGCAGCGAAGTTTGGCATATTCACTCACCAACAAAAGGAAAAGATCTGAAGACAGGCTGGCTCAGGGTACATAATTGTGCATCCAGTAAGATAAGCCAGAAAGCTTGTGGTAATACTTCTCACTTGATTTTTGTTGTTTGCGCATCCTAACTGTCAAGGACATTGTCCACACCAAGTAGAAATAAAGCATTTGAGGGTGAGGAGTGGGAAGAAGACAGATGAAGGCAGGCATGTAAAGTTTGCATGTGGCTAATGAATGACCTACCACTGCATCTGCTGGTGCTGAATTTGTATCGAGTTGATGCTTTTCTTTCATTATTTTACATTAGAGTTATTTGAAATTAGAGTGCTTTTCTTTCTTTATTTGAAATCTGAGTAATCTAAAATTTGAGGAATATATTATCAGTGGTTTTGATTCCCTTTGATGAATGGAAGTGGGGTTTACTGGATGGAATAAATGACTGGGAGTGCATAGCACACCTTCCAGAATGGGAAACCCCTGCCTAGAGATCATCAGGAAATGGCATGAGACAAGATATTGTACTCCGCTCAGATTCATCAAAACAAAAATTAATGATTCTGACTGTAATCGCTGTGCTATATAACAGCAAAATGGAGCAAGCTCACATCTACAGGGTGGAGAAGTATACCAATCTAGCCAGCGGCAAGAGGGAATCTGATAGCGAAGTCCTTGCCACAGAGTCTGGACTAACGGGGTTTGTAGGTGCGCAAGCCAATGAACTCCTGAAACAGCTCTGATATCAGGTAAAAGGAGGATCAGAGCCCTAAACGCAATGGCAGAGGCACCTGACAAGAGTCCCAACTAGATCTGGATGACAACAACAACAACAAAAAACCAACCCTCATACGCCTTAAATTTCCCCAACTCAAACAGCTCCCTCACTGTGATGGGGCCCAGACATCCACATGAAAAAGACGATGCCTTGAAATGAGCACTCTCCACAAGTTGCTGGTTGGAATCATGGCTGTGCCATGAAACAAACATCAGACAGCAGAAGGGCGTCTAGGAGTCCTGTCCTGCACGCAGCCTGGCCCGCTTGAGAGTGTGAAGAGTTCAGGACGTGCATGAGAGGAGGGAGTGGGGGGAGGTTCTTCTCTGAAGACCTTCTGCTGTCAAGCTCTCTTCCTGCTGTCAAGCTCTCTTCCTGCTGTCAAGCTCTCTTCCTGCTGTCAAGCTCTCTTCCTGCTGTCAAGCTCTCTTCCTGCTGTCAAGCTCTCTTCCTGCTGTCAAGCTCTCTTCCTGCTGTCAAGCTCTCTTCCTGCTGTCAAGCTCTCTTCCTGCTGTCAAGCTCTCTTCCTGCTGTCAAGCTCTCTTCCTGCTGTCAAGCTCTCTTCCTGCTGTCAAGCTCTCTTCCTATTATGTCTCACATTATGTTGATAGAGATTGGTGTCCTGCCTCATTCTTTTTCCTCCCCCAATTAATGTGTTAAGCCCTAAGGACTTTATCTAAATTTAGCGCAGATAAGTGCAAGAGATGTTGATGATTTGTTTGGACATACAAACAGAGATTCATCTGAGCATTTAACATTGGATGCTGGGCCAATTGCCCTTGAAAATAATGACTTTTCGCCACATCGGGCTTTTAGACAAGGCAAGTAGGTATATGTTTATGCATCCACTAACTAACATGGTTTTATGGCCTTACACCACTAACATCATTTGGCTTTCACAATGTTTATTTGGGCACTGGGAAAGCAGCTTCATGTTCAAGGAAGTCATTCTAACAGTATTTCAAACCATGCCACCAAGGAAGAAACTGAAATTGCTGCTGAGGGCAAGCGGTAGTCGATTAAAGGAAGACTTCTCTATGTATGGGCATTCACAAGGACAAAGAGAACAGACACTACCTGTGAACAGCAGCCACAAATGAAAAGCCCAGTACATATCAACTGATCAAGTCCGTAAAGTTGTAACAAGATATCACTTTAAGATGGTATTTTCATTCCCCTCAGTTCTGTATAACTTGCAAGTAACAATCCAAATTGTTGTGTGTTTGTTTTTCTTTTACTGTACATTTATGCAGTTTAGTCACCTGAGTTGTACATCACATTCTGTTTATGCATCCTGACACTTTGTCCAAAACGTTCCACAAATGTCCTGATTTCTGTGAGCCAGATGTCCTAGGACTCTGAATTGTCAGACAAAACACTGGACAACTTCTGTGAAAAAATAGACAGTTCCATCAACCTTTGATATCTGAACATGAATTTGTAGCCAATAACCCATGCACTATGTTAAAGCAACAATTTTGAAGCAGCTAATGAAGACTGGAGTCTGGTATCGGATGAAATCAATGAATAAAAACAAAGCAAAACCAAAGTGAAACAGATGGTCTAAATATTCAGGACACATCTTTTTCATTTTACCCCTTCCCAATTCATTGTTCACCTCTCAAAATAGCTGGATCGTTTCTTGACATTTAATCCCACAGTGGCACAAATCAGTCATACCACAAACCAGTGAAACATAGTTTGCTATGACAAACAGAAACAAAGCAGATGAACATCTTCACAACTGTTCATCATGCCCAATTGGACCTGCTTTCTGACAGGACATGCAATGCTTCATCACAGTATCTAAGATGGCTGCAGAAGACATGAGAGAACAGAAAGCTGTCAATGGTGATCACAGGCTTCACTATTGTTTTACAAAGGCTGGTAGGGGTCCCGGAGAGCACGCACAACGTACCCCTTGCTCTTGATAATGCCCCGGCACTTGACCAGGATGGAGTATCGGGCCACCCACAGAGGAGACCATCCGGCACTATCTTGCTCTGTGGCACACTGACGAATAGCTTCCTTCAGCCTACTGCTAGGCAGCAATTCTGGAAAAAAGGAAATCACAAGGTCACTCCTACATCTTGTATGAAACTTGAGGAAAATTCCTTACATCTTCGCCTGTTCTGGAGCTCCCTAGTCCTGAAATACTTCACAGACAATGCCCATCATTACTGATGAAAGAGCTGGAGACCAAAGTCTTTAGGAGCGTGGGTTCCAGCAAGTTACTATGAGCCCCAATATGCTGTGCCACATGGCACTGGCTCCCCATCCACAAAAACAACCAGCCTAATATACTGTTGGATTACAGTGAAAGCAGGCCAAGGGGTTTACCTGGAGGATCGTTGTGTGTCTGAAGCTGGATGTCCACCTGTTTGGCATATTCTGTCAGGTCTTTGGCATGACACAACATGAGGCCAGGTTCACCTGGTTGATGTTGGGCTTCACCTGCAACACACAAAAGTCCCACACTCTCTGTCTTCGCATTTATAAAACTGACACCAGTATCTGTTAGGACAATGAACACATGAATTGATTCTTCAACCATCACTTTTCCTGCTACTCTTTGAACAAGAAGTCTTTAATATCTGAAACAATCTATGTCAGCTGTAAAAAATTGGGGGTATTAAGAGAAAACACACACACACAAAAAGAAACCAAAAAAGGCTTTCACTGGAGCCTCATTCACCCGAGTCTTTACCCCAAAATATTACAATTTTTAACACCATCTTTTTGTGTGTGTGCTGTCCCATCTTCTGTGCCACCTCAGTAGGATTGCACCCACGCTGCTCACTCTGGCCTTAATGTCCACAACCACAGCCTGGCCCGGCCAGCTGCAACCCCGGCATCGGCAAGCCACAGGGAGGCCCCAGTGTCCACAACCACAGCCTGGCCCGGCCAGCTGCAACCCCGGCATCGGCAAGCCACAGGGATGCCCCAATGTCCACAACCACAGCCTGGCCCGGCCAGCTGCAACCCCGGCATCGGCAAGCCACAGGGAGGCCCCAATGTCCACAACCACAGCCTGGCCCGGCCAGCTGCAACCCCGGCATCGGCAAGCCACAGGGAGGCCCAATGTCCACAACCACAGCCTGGCCCGGCCAGCTGCAACCCCGGCATCGGCAAGCCACAGGGAGGCCCCAATGTCCACAACCACAGCCAGGCCCGGCCAGCTGCAACCCCAGCATCGGCAAGCCACAGGGAGGCCCCAATGTCCACAACCACAGCCTGGCCCGGCTAGCTGCAAACCCCGGCATCGGCAAGCCACAGGGAGGCCCCAGTGTCCACAACCACAGCCTGGCCGGCCAGCTGCAACCCCGGCATCGGCAAGCCACAGGGAGGAGTCCATGTCAAGTTGTCAAGAGGCAACCCACAAGAGGAGACACTGCACCTAAGCCACTTCAGTGGTGTTCAGTGGTGCCTGTTCTGATGCAACATATGCAGGATACCACCTACTAAGCCCCCTACCGACAAGAATCATTGCTTTAGTTGCATCGGAGGGTGCCACCACATTCGTCCAATGACAGCGTAAAAAAAAAAAAATTGAACCCAAGAGATATAGATGATCATGTTGCCAAAAAGATTTACTTTGATTTCACAACTTTAGAAGTTCTGTTTGAACCTTTTCTTTATAACACTACATCCTTGCACTAGCAAGGCCTGAAAGATATGACACACACAGCCTCAGCTGATCAAAGCTGAGCAACACTTCAAAATGAAATCCACCAAGTAGATGACAATAATAAAGTCCAAGTCAAAAACTGGCAAGTCAAAATAATGCAGTTAAAAGTATATGACAAGAATACCTACTCAAAAAGTAGATGACAAGAAGAATAATAAGCAGATGAAAATATGGTTAAATTCAACAAGCACATGACAATACTACGGTCAAAGTCAAGAAGTATATGACAAGACTACGGTCAAAGTCAAGAAGTAGATAACAGTAATATGGTCGCAGCCTAGTGGTAGAAAATTATACGTTCAAAGAAGCAGATGACAATAACACGGCTGAAGTCAAGAACAAGACAACAACATGATTGAAATCAAGAAGTAAATGAAAATAACATGGCCAAAGTCAGGAAATAGAAAGTCAAAATATTAGATGATAATGATATGGTCAATCAAAGTCAAGAAGTAGTCAATAACGCAGTCAAAGTCAAGAAATAATTGATAATGGTCAAAGAATTAGATTATGATAATATGGTCAAAGTCAAGAAGTAGACAATAATAATATCAAGTCAAGAAATACATGACAATGCCATGGTCAGACTGTTTCTATTTGAAACCAAAGCACACTATACTCTGGCACAGCCACGCCAGCCCACTCAGAGCCACAGCATTTAGTTCACTCAACGCTTTGCCTTTTGACCCCAGCTAGGCCCGTAACGAGTCAGCCACCGCACTACCAGACGCGCATTCTTTCCTCAGCGAACACGCTCTGTGTGTTTGGACGCTTCGAGACTGGTGCAACATCATTAAGTTATATTTACTGTACAGAGGTTTTTAGACTATAATTTCTGTACGAGAGCAATAGCGCAGTGAGTACTTGAGAGTGTGACAAAAGCTGGCATTTCGCTCTTCTCTGTGAGTACCATAATTAAGTTCGTGTTTAAAACTTTCTGACAGAACTTTGCGACCGGCAAAACCTATAGCCTTGCGCGCGCGTGCGTCGTTGGCCTGCCTGATGTGCCGGCCTGATGAGTGCTTGTGAGCCGAAGTTGGCCAGGCGTTGGCAAAAATCTTTGTGAATGAAAAGTTAGTTAGCATTTGTAAAGGGGCCGTATTTACACTGTTGTATATATACATATTCTTCATTGTTGCTACATTTTATATGTACTATGGTTGCATGTAGAGCAACGTAGGCCTAATTAAAGGGAAACGTAGAGGATAAATAATTACTACAGCAAAATAATACTACTGATAACAGTAATGGTAGTAGGCATAACAATAATAAGTGAATAATTATTATAATTAAAATAATACTTCATTTCCAATCACTACTACTATTTCTATCGGCAAATTCAAATTAAAGTGTGTTGTTGGTAGTACCATTAGGGTGTTTTGTGTTGTGTGTGTGTGTGTGTGTGTGTGCGTGCGTGCGTGCGTGCATGCGTGCGTGCGTGCGTGCGTGCGTGCGTGCGTGCGTGCATGCGTGCGTGTGTGTGTGTGTGTGAGAGAGAGAGAGAGAGAGAGAGGGGGGGGGGGATGGCCGAAAGGATTATGGAACAAAACGGTCATTCTCTCACTGAACATTTTGAACGTTTAAAGGTCTTGTGTAGACTGTGTGGGAAAAGGTCTAAGAGATCAAAGAAAGATAAAAACAAATCAGTAGTAACGTGTTTGAGTGTTGCTTCTGAAATAAATGTAATCTTCAATGTGAATGTTCTGGAAGATAGGGATGGAAGTACATTCAAAATAGTTTGTGTGTTTTGTGCAAAAACTTTGAAAAATCTGACAAACCGCAAACATTCAACTACAGCAAAGAGCCGTGCATTGGCAGAATTTGAAAAAGCCTCAAAATTATGACACCTGTTTGACCCAGTTTATCTGTCAGTCAGTGTGCGCTATGCACTCACTTTCAACAGCAGAGTAAAGGTGGGAGACCAGAGAAAAAGATAAAGAAATCTGCCGTTCTCAAACAGTATTCCAACCAGCAAAACGAAAGTGCCAATCAAACTCTGATCTTGATAGTGATATTTCATTTTCTGTCTCATCTGAAGCCACATCAACTCCGGCAAAAGTCCCTAGAACTGTATCAGTGCAGACTGCCCCAGCTGCCATCAATGAAGCATTATCTCCAGTCAAAAAACAAGTTTCCTTTTGTGTCACATCTGATGCCACATCAACTCCACCCAAAGATTCAAGAGGCGCATCAGTGCAGACCGTTCCAACTGGCATTGACAAAGCATTGTCTCCGTTCAGAAAAAGAATCCTCAGGCCTTTGAGTCAGCTGAAGGCACCACTGACAAACACAGAAGAAGCTTATTTCACAAAAACTTGCCCGCATTAAGTCTCACAGTCCAGTGATAAAATGACTGTCACATGCCAAACTGGTGGACAGCCGATTGTGCTGAAAAAAAATTACAAAACCTCGGAAAGCATCAAGTGAAGCTCGAACACCACTCAGGAAGAAGCGAGCAAAAGAAATGAAGAAAATTCGTTTGAATGTATCAGGAGACACTGAAAAAGATGCGGCCAAACAGCAGGGCACAGAACTGAAGACGGCAAGCAAAGTACGCAAACAGCTGGTTCTTAATGAAGCGAAATGCGGTCAAAGTATCTGTAACTGCAAAACAGGGTCCTGCCCTTCGTGCGGCACTTGGCCTCAGTTTGACAAAGTACAGACTGCACAAACAGTTCTATAGGAGGCTTGGGGTACAGTTTGCAGTGAACAGAAAGAAAGGAAAGAACAAGTCAAAGCACAGTGTGCAGAAGTAGAATGTCAGATGAGAAGTGTGGAGGTCTGGAATGAGATCGATGGGATTATGGAACTGGTGTTCCAACACCTTCTGCAGGCATTAAGGATGTCCCAGCATTTGTCACCAAACTGCTGGATGCTTATGACAATCAAGGCCGATTAACATGGCATGATGAGAGTATTCCAGAGAACGAAATCTGGATCAAGATTGGCGGTGACCATGGAGGCGGATCATTTAAAATGATGCTTCAAATAGCAAACTGGTGAACGCTAATTCAAAGCATAACACATGCATTATGACCATTGCTGAATGTAAGGACACCCCTGAAAACCTAAGAAGACTGTTGGACCCTTACAAAGAGCAAATTGAAGACTTGAAAGCATGGAATGGAGAGGCAAACAAACTCGCCTTTTTCTCTTTGGAGACCATGACTTTTTAACTAAAATGTATGATCGTTAATGAAGTGAGGTAGGGAACAGTAAACGATAAACAGTAATCAAGTGGGGTATGTTTTGCCCCCATAAGGAAACCTAACACAGAGTAACTTTTATTCAGACTGGCACAGCCTTTTAAACTTGAATAAAGTCAGACAAATACATAGACGAACAATCTAATAGTGGGGGAAAAACAAGCGCAGGCCAACAACTGAACTGTCTGGCAAGTTTGGACTTGAGGGGAGGGGAGTTTGAAGATGGAGTAACTGGGAAAATGAAATTTAAAAAAAAAATTAAATTAAAAAAAAAAATGTTAAGATATGAAAACTCTTCTTTGCCAGACAGTTCAGTTGTTGGCCTGCGCTTGTTTTTCCCCCACTATTAGATTGTTCGTCTATGTATTTGTCTGACTTTATTCAAGTTTAAAAGGCTGTGCCAGTCTTGAATAAAGTTACTCTGTGTTAGGTTTCCTTTGGGAGCAAAACATACCCCACTTGTTTACTGTTTATCGTTTACTGTTCCCTACCTCACTTCATTAACGATTTTGCTTTGATTAAATTGAGGTTATTTGTATTTGTTTCTGTCCGTCTGTGTGTTTGTCTTTTGATCTCCCTTGCATCTTTGGGTGGATCCTCAGGCGTAGGCTCAAAGACTGTCCCTACATTTTATATTATTTGCATAATGTCTTTAGTTTTACAGCAACTTTTTTCCTCCCACACTTTCGTTTGGTTGCATTTACTACTCTTCGCTGGCTGCTCTGGGGGTGCTATTGGATTCTTTTTTGCACCCATGGTGGTGAGAACACCACAGTATTATGGACTGTGGTGTGTCTCTATTTGACGCCGGGAGCGCAGACACAACCAGCCGTGTCTCCCTGATGAGTCCCGATCCAGCGGGCGAAAGGCCTCGGAGCAGGCAATACAAATATATCTGCCTTCAAAAGGGATTGCGATGGTTTCCTTATGCAGCTAGAGAAGAGTTTTCATATCTGTAACATTTTTTTTTTTAATTTAATTTTTTTTTAAATTTCATTTTCCCAGTTACTCCATCTTCAAATCCCTCCCTCAAGTCCAAATCTTTGCCAGACAGTTCAGTTGTTGGCCTGCGCTTGTTTTTCCCCCATATTAGATTGTTCGTCTATGTATTTGTCTGACTTTATTCAAGTTTAAAAGGCTGTGCCAGTCTTGAATAAAAGTTACTCTGTGTTAGGTTTCCTTAGGGGAGCAAAACATACCCCACTTGTTTACTGTTTAAAATGTATGGACTGTCAGGTGCACAGGGGATCCACCCTTTGTCTGTACTGCACAACAA
>CM031625.1:12245180-12282680 GCA_018398815.1 Conus ventricosus | reverse complement strand
TGGGGGGCCCCCCCCTCCGGAGGGAGCGCTCCCTGACAGCTCTGCCACTAAGCAATTATTGTATCAGTTGGGGGCTTAGTGGTGGGGTTTCCCGGTATGTTGGTCGAACAGGGGCCACTGAAAAACCAGAAGTGACTCGCAGCAGTGCAGTGCCCTTTGGTGGGTTGCCCTTTACAAATTGAACTGAGTTCCTTGGGTTGCGGGGCCGGGTGCGGCAGGACCGGCTGGGGGTGTGGATGGGGTGTCGGAATAAGCGGTTGGGTGCACAACCACTGGGGTGGCACAGAAATTTGCACAGCAAAAGGAAAAAAAAAAAAAAGAAAACCCAAACAAACTTTAATCAAACTGGAGGCTGCACAACAATCTTGCCAGTCCTCTGAAATCCTCAGGGACGTATTAGCATCTTGATGGCATTCCACTCTCTCTGTTGGAGTCTAAATGGCACGGCTTAATGTTTCCAGTTCATTTGAATCGTCTAGGCTGTTACAATGTAGCTCTTTCCAAACTCTTTCTATTCCCAAGTCATTTTTCTTTTCCTTCTGTCTCTCTTTTCTGTCTACTGCTCTGCGTCTGTTGCTCTAATGTTTTGGTGCTGGGGTAGTTTGAACCACACTGGGCTACCTTGGCATGTTTTGATGTCTGCTACTTTGAACCACACGGGCTACCTTGGATGATTTGATGTCTCGCTAGTTTGAACCACACAGGGCTACCTTGGATGTTTCGATGTCTCGGCTAGTTTGAACCACACAGGGCTACCTTGGATGTTTTGATGTCTCTAGTTTGAACCACACAGGGCTACCTTGGATGTTTTGGTGTCTGCTAGTTTGAACCACACGGGCTACCTTGGATGTTTTGATGTCTCACTAGTTTGAACCACACTGGGCTACCTTGGATGTTTTGATGTCTGGCTAGTTTGAACCACACTGGGGTGACCTTGGACGTTTTGGTGTCTGGCTAGTTTGAACCACACAGGGCTACCTTGGATGTTTTGGTGTCTGCTAGTTTGAACCACACGGGCTACCTTGGATCTTTTGGTGTCTGGCTAGTTTGAACCACACGGGCTACCTTGGATGTTTTGGTGTCTCACTAGTTTGAACCACACTGGGCTACCTTGGATGTTTTGGTGTCTCACTAGTTTGAACCACACTGTACCTTGGATGTCTTGGTGCTGGGTAGTTTGAACCACACAGGGCTACCTTGGACGTTTTGGTGTCTGGCTAGTTTGAACCACACAGGGCTACCTTGGATGTTTTGGTGCTGGGCTAGTTTGAACCACACTGGGCTATCTTGGATGTTTTGGTGTCTGGCTAGTTTGAACCAACCTACTGGCTTGCTGGTTTGCTACCTTGGACGTTTTGGTGTCTGGCTAGTTTGAACCACACAGGGCTACCTTGGATGTTTTGGTGCTGGGCTAGTTTGAACCACACTGGGCTACCTTGGATGTTTTAGTGCTGGGCTAGTTTGAACCACACAGAGCTATCTTGGATGTTTTGGTGTCTCAATAGTTTGAACCACACAGGCTACCTTGGACCTTTTGGTGTCTGGATAGTTTGAACCACACTGGGCTACCTTGGATGCGTAAATACATCCCACCTTCCCTTGAAATATTCTGGCTTTCAGCACAGTATGGCAAGTGGGAAAAAAGGTATAAATTTTTTCCCTTTTATTAAACAAATTTTTATAATGCATACCTGACCATGCCATTCTTTAATCGACACCCCCCCCCCCCCCCCCCCCCCCCCAATGCAACTGCCTCTCTGCCGCTTGGTGCCTTCAGGAAAAACCTTCCAAAACTGATGCTTAATCAGGATGTGCAGCAACATAACCATTCATGACAGCTTGGTTTGTAGAAGTTGTGAACAGATCAGCTCACGTTAGATGTTCATGATATTTGTCATGTCAATCATACTCAGTCTGGCTTTAAGCTCTCAGTACTGTCATGTGAGCATTAGAAAAGAAGTATTTTAGTAAAGAGTAAAGAACAACCGTATCAATTTATCATAAAAAACAACAAATAAAACCACATTTGGTTATTGATCAGCACATTACGAATGGTTTTCAGTGGTCAAAATGTAACCACTGAGAAAGAAGATGTCACTGGCTGCTCACCTTTATTTATAGCTTCCACAATGATGCTAGGAGACTGCTCAGAACAGATGAACAACTTGACGATGATCTTCAGTTCTCCACGTTCATCCTGCATCGATTGCTGCTGCTCTGGCAGCTGCGTGCTGCTGCTGTTGCTGATCACCACCCACACATTCCAAGAATTTGACATACTGAAACCACAGCATCACAGACTTTGAAGTTGATGCACTTTACAGCTTGGGAATGAATCAATGGACCATCTGGACAGACTAGAAATAAACATGATGCAACTTGCACATGCAGTACTATTACATTCACCCGTACTTTTTGCACTATGCTGCACTGTTCTGTACCTGTATGTTACCCATAGTTTTCTGCAGTCTATGCAATTGTTTGTTCTGCAATTTCTTGTTCTGTAAGCTATGGTCATGTACCACACGCATGACTTTTTTTTTCTTTGTCATAACTGTAATTTCTGTATGAAATTAAGAATGTTCTTGCCATGGTGAGTGATGGCAGTCAAGCAATGTCCACAGAGTCTGGCACTGCTCTTGTACACTTTGACTGAATTGTTCTTTCCATTCTAGGTCTACTATTAAACATACCAAAGCATGTGAACACACATCCCCACCTCTACCCCTCCACTCACACACACAAACTCACAGGACACATACACACAGTACACACAAAGAGCACACACACACACACACATGCATGCATGCCGCACGCACGCGTGTGCACACACACACACACACACACACACACACACACACACACACACACACACACAGATGAAAATGGGAAGACAGCAATACTATTCACACCATGTACACATAATACCTGAAGTTCAGTTTTGTTGGCATCATCCAAGTGTTTCTTGACAGTGGTTGTTATACAATCTGAAATCTGAAGAAATAAAATGGTTAAATTCTAATGAATGGTAAATTGAAATATGTAAATACTTGGTCAACGAAATTAAACATAAAAACAAAATGTACATAATTTTTTTCCTTTCATTCAAATTTTCATTAACTTAAGTACTAAGATCTCAATCTCTCAACAGAAATTTGTTTGTTACTTACAAGGTCTATCAACTCATTCACAATCACTTATTTCATGACCTGCAATGATCTAGTATCAGATAAGAATGTGACACATTAGCACTACTCATCAAAGTATGCAATACTGGGATCATAAACTCACCCTCACCACCCCTCCACACGTCCATCATCCCCACCAAAAAGAAAAAAAAAAGAAAATGGAAAAGTTAACTACAAATTATACAAACAGGCTGACACTCTTTTTTCAATGCTAATATGATCAGTATTGAGTGGTTCAAGCAACAAATCTCTATTCAAAACCCAGACAACATGAAGTCACAACATGCTCCATTCTGAAGTCTTTCCTTTTGTAGAACCAAAGCTCACTTCACGCACAGCATGGTAATGTGCACAGAATTCTTTGATGTGAAGTCCAGCATAGCTAAGGCTTTTTGCTCTTGCTGGAACTAGTCCTCATTGTGATGTTCAAAGCTGACATGTCCAACAAAATGTGTTGATAACAGACTTTAGTTCTGATTCAGCTTGTGTCTACTCTTTGCTGTTTGAAAAAAAAAAAGGTATTTGGCAGGGCCAACACACCCTTCTGCTGCACTGCATCTTACAGACTCTGGGGCCCTTCAGCATGGTTGAAATGCAACCTGACTCCTGTGATCTGTTGTCGCCCCAGATGAATCCTGCTGTTCCATTAGATCTTATGCCATCTTCATGGTAGGCTCCCATAGAATCACTGCCAATTCTGCTTGCGATCATCCACCATCCAGCGAGTTATTTCTTGCTGGTTTGGGGACATCACCTACGTATGAGTCATAAGGAGCAAAGTGTAGAGCTTCGTTTCTTGGTCGCATAAAGTGGCAATACCACTTCAAGTCTTCCAAAGTCACCACACCAACATATGGCTCAAACAGACTTGCAGAAGGGTTTCATAATTCAGACTGTAAAAAAAATTAGCCTTCTGAATTGATGTCTATAACAATCATGAAACATGGGATATACATTGATTGCTATGGATGTCCACAATCACTGGGATTGTTTTCACTGAATGTCTATGGTCTTCCAGACAGCAGAAGAACCTAACACAAGTACACTGCAACAAATACTTTGGGTATGTCTGAGTAACAAATAAGACATACATGTACAGGAGCACAAAGAAAAACAAGGTCGGAAAGGTATATTATATATACTTTGGGTATGTCTAAGTAACAAATAAGACATACATGTACAGGAGCACAAAGAAAAACAAGGCCGAAAAGGTATCTCCAAGTCTTTGAGAGGAGAGAGAGAAGAGAGAGAGGAGAGAGAGAGAGAGAGGAGAGAGAGAGGGAAGAGAGAGAGAGAGAGAGACCCTGTTGAAGTCTTCCATCCTGGGATGTTTTAGCTATTCAGTCAGAAGCGTTGGACTGCTTTACTCAGTGTCATTACTCGTGAATCAAACTAAATTTTCTTTCTGTTCAAATCATCCATAAAGAGGTACCAAGCAAATAATCATCACTTCATTGCTCCTGCTTATTTTGGTTGGTTGTATTTTACTTTTGTCATGAACTGCAAATAAAACGTCACTGTGTCACAAATATTTTTTTTGATGTACGTATGCATACTTTTAGACTGAATGACAGCAGCGCCAATTTTTACTTCATTTAAAACTTGCATCACCGAAACCTGTTTCACTGGCTAATGGTTCCATAAAGTAAAAAAAAAAAAGAGAGAGAGAGAAAAACAAATCAACAAATCATTCGTAATTAACTTACAGCAGTTCATGAACAACTTACACGAAGAAAATATTTTTAAAGTTTCTCTCCATGTATTTATCATTTTTGCACACAATATGGGTTGAATGAGCTAGCTTTAAACAGAGATTGACCTCTGACCTCTGGCTGGGCACTGGCAGCAGTATCAGTGTATGTTTTCATGTGCACCTCACCACAGGAGGGGTACCAGGAAGAAAGAGAAAAGTCAGTCTCTGACCAAGTCAAGGTACAGTTTTGTTTGTTCTTTTTTTCTTTTCTCCATGTCATGTGCTGTTCTAAAAACAAAACAAGTGAAGTTTATACTGCTCTCAGAATGTGTTCAGTTTGATGATAGTCAATATCAACATCACAGTTTGAATGGGAAAGGAAGAGAGAGTTATGTTTACTGTTATTAACAGTTGTCATTATTAGATCAGTGGCAGGGAGAATTATCAAACACACACACACAGACACACACACACATACTCACACACACAGTCATCTGAAAATTGGTTGTTGATGATTTGTGTTTTTTTCTTTGTGGTGCTGGTGGTGTTCTTTTTTGTTTTGTTTTGCTTGTTTGGTTGTTTTTTTGCTTGCGTTTCTTTATTTCAAAAGAGATTCTGCTGCCACTTTAATAGTAAGTCAATTTGCCAACAAACCTCTTCTACTCTTTTAAAAGACCTGCCATTATTAGTGTTATTCTATTTATTTCACTTTATATGTGTTAGCAATACATTTCAGTTTCAAAATAATCCTGCACTTATTTCACCTAATTTTTCATATGCTGTCATCGTACTAATAAGCTATAAAATCATCTAAGAGTAGATAAATTACCATCAAAGAAACTACTGTTATGTGGGACTACATAGATATATCTGCATCAAAACAGATTAACACTGAATTCAGATGTTTAACACACAAAGCATTGGTAGGATCTTGACCAGTACTGCAAGTGTCAGAAGTGCTTTCTATTTCACTTCTATCTTTTACATTTTACGTGCACAGTCTAATGGAGAGGTCACATCTCTGCTTTCCCCTTCTTCCTTCAGTACATAGCCTGCTTGTGCCATTAAATAAAATGCCAGCCTCCATTCAAATAGACAAATAAATAGTTATTTGTATATGCTTCTTATGGCTTGAAGCATAGATATTGTTACCAAAAAAGAATGACAAAACACAAAATAGTGGCATCTGTCAAAAAGGATCTGTAAGTATAAAACATCTACTGGCGATCTTCCTGCACCACCATTACTGTTGACACCTTGCCTTGGTAGAGTTTCTAAACCTGTAGAAGACCCTGGTGTTTGCTCTGAAAGGATCCTGAAGACTGGTGCAAGGAAGTAATGGAGGACCGATGATTTACGGAAACTGCATTTGATTGTTCCTGCTTACATAATACTGGTCATGTATCTTATAAACAGGCATACACAAGAACTTGAGGAAGAAAAAAATCCCTGGTCTGTGATCTGCAGTACAAAGGAAATCTTCATAATAATGAACCACACCATGGCACCAACAATGAACTGGTTTGCAGACAACCTGGCAGAAACATTTAAACTCTTTAACCAATATCTAATCCTGTAATTAAGGTGAAAAAAAAACACACACAAAAAAACGACAATGCCAACAAGGAACCTAGTTTCTTGTGTTAGAAGTTGAGAAAGGCTTCAAAAGGTACAACTCTAGGACCCTAATAGACGAAGAAGCAGACAATCCCGAGACCAACCTACAACAATTTTGTGAACAACTTGAGCTTGCTGACAACTTCATGTCAGTGAGTTAGATCTGATGGGACTCAGACAGAGAAAGGATAAGTCTCTGGATGACATCAACTGTGCAAAGCCCCTGGCTTGAAGGTTTGTCTTTACAGAAGCTGAACTGAATGAACACAGCTTGTAGTTCACCACTGCTATGAGTAAGACACCTGATGATGATTTCAAAAAATCCTCCTCTTCAAAGGAGACAGATATTCATACACTCATATGCTCAATGTACTTGAGTCAATATATGATCTACAAACCATGCAGTCTGAAACAACATCAGTTGGACTTCTGCAGACCCATCATGACTTCAGGCATAACCTGGGGAAAGGAGAGGGGGGAAGGGGAGGAAGAGAAACACAACACCAGAAGTTGCCCAGCATTTGGGACAAAATACAGTTCATGTGGAAAAATAAATCATCAGGCAAAAGTAGGAAGTCTACAACTCACAGCTGCTAAACAAAGGCATAAAGCAGACTGAAAATTCAATGATCTAGATGCTGACATAATATGTCGCGAGGACTTCCAACTTGCTGACTTCCAACAAAATTAAAGTTTCCTCACTTCAGTCAGCTACTGATAAAGCCTTTGTGACTTAAATTTGGCAGACAAGCTTACTTAACCTTGTTCTGAAGAGTGACATTGGCTTACAGAACATTTTTCATTTCCACTCCTCCATGACATGTTCCCTGAAGAATGTCTGACACAAGCTTGCCTTTCCAAAGCTCACATAGCCTCTACCACATGCTATGTCTGCCTCACTGCATGGCACAAATATTTCATACTATGGAATAATCAGGATTCCATCCAGATCTCAGGACTCACAATGGGAAAAACCAAGTTGATATGATTGACTTCCAAGGCCCTGCTATCATCAGCCTCCTTTCCTGTGAAACCCCGAAGACAAAGACTGTTTTGCAATGTCAACTCTTCAAAGTGTGCCAGGAGGCTAGATAGCAGCGACATGCCTGTCAATGCAGTGACATGATGCAGCTACACATGCACAGACTACAGCAGCACATCTGGGTTACCCACTTCTTCCCATACTGCTTGCCCTTCACATATCATTGTTATAGTTTATAAATAATAGTTATTTGATTAGTATATATAGCCTCCTGCCATTGGAAGTGTGATGCCATCACCAAGTGACTAGTCGTGTGGGTTTGCATGTGTGAGTGAGTGAGTGAGTGAGTGTGTGTGTGTGTGTGTGTGTGTGTGTGTGGACAATCCTAACACATGTGAGAAACACGTTAAAAAAATATATCTTAAACAAATATTTAAACTGTCCACATTTGTGACCACCAAAAGTGAGATTCAAAGAATTTTTTTAAGGCAATATGATCTCAAACCACAGTAACAGTACACACACTAACTTTGTCACACATGATGACATACATGCGCACCTCACGCTCACAGCGAGATTGGTCACAGTGGTCAGTGCGAGTGTAACAGTTCAGAGAAGCCTGGGGTACGTTGGTAACCAAACTAGATATTGAATCAACCATGTTCCGTCTGACCTCCATGACATGTACTTCTTACTCACCTCTTCTGTTGGATTTTGGCTTGGTTTTCTTTTAAGGCGGTTCCAGTTGACGATGTTCCCTGTCCTAACTTCCAATTCGCTCACTTTGGGGATGATCGGGATTTCGTCCGCCATGTTCTCACCGATGCCAAAGCTACGGAAACCACAGGGACGAGTCGATTCTAGTTTAAAAGGGTTGACAGGTTCTGGAACAGTTTATGTTGAAAGATTCGTCTGCTTGAAGTACCTCGTCCGCTTTTCCAGTCTTCTTTCTGATCACTCACAAACATTCATACGACTGACGTTGAAAATGAACAAAAAATATCAACGACTTATAGCATATTAAAGACTACTAGTTATTGTCACTCAGTATTTTGAAGTTTTTTCACGATCGGAAACGGAATGATTCAGCACATTCCTCATCGTCAAATAGGGTAATCGAACGCATTCATACGTTTTTGCTGAGTCATTTCAGTCCGCGTGATTTTTGTACTCCCAGTTCTTAAAGAACAGGGAGTACTTTAGAATGGGAACGAAAAAATGCTCTGTGTGTGTGTGTGTGTGTGTGTGTGTGTCCGTCCGTGGTCAAAATGTGTTCCACTCGCTCCAGACAAAGCTACTGGGCCGATTTTTCTGAAAATTTGTAGGTATCTGTATCTGTATCTGTACGTCGCTTGACATCCAGTGATCTGGCTTTGGCGCGACGGATGGGGGTGCGCAGCGAAGGTTGGTGGTCAGCGCCCTCTTGAATGAATCAGTGGATGACGAGTGGACCACCGAATTGTCCAAGTGGTTCCACGCTATTATGGTGCGTGGGAAGAAGGACTGCCTGTATTGATCTGATTGACAACGTGGTACGAAGAAACACCGATCGTTGTTCCTAATGTAGTTTTCAACAGGGTTGTTGGTTACATAGTCTGCTGCGTTACGTCTGGGTCTGATCATGCGGCCAGCTCTTTGAGGTGTCAGGAACTGATGAGGAGGTATTGCCGGTGTCGTAGAATATTTCGGAACCAGTATAAATCGGAACCGGTTCCCAAAAATCCTAGGATATTTCGGAACCAATCCATTTATCCTGCACCTGGCGGCAGGATATTTGGGAACCTCCAGGATATTTCGGAACCACCGTCATCCCTGTGTGATACGCAGTATCTCACACTTCACAATAAAAAAAAACAGACAAATGAATGAAATTAAACATTTTTATTGGCAACTTTCAAACCCACAATCATTACATTATCAAAATGCTACATGAAAACATAGAACCAGAGAACAAAATGACACAATCCTTGGCAGAAAAGAAAAAGAAACACCCGAAGGTGCTGGGAGGACCCAGAGAAGCACTGTCTTCACCTGCCTTTAGAGCAGCCCTGTACCACCCTTGGAGGCCTGCGCTGTGTTGACGATGGGTACAGGCACGCGCAGGACACTCCATTAAGATATCAAGGGACATAACTGCTCCTGAACAGAGGTAAATCAGACTGCAGGATGCAACTCATAACAGCCTTAAAATAGCATCCCCCATGGGTGTACCAGCCCGTATTTCATGACTGCAGAGCCCACCGGCGAGAAACACCACCCTCCAGCTGCCGTGCACACCCCACAGACCCAACCACCCATGCCCACGGACAGATGAAGAGAGTGCCACTCCAGACACAGCCAAGCTTTCGCCATACGGTCTTATGTGCCCTCAAGAGAGAATCCAAAGTTGTAGTCTTTCCCACTGTCAACAGGACTTTCCCTGTGGTCAGTGGGTCTTTCCTCACCGTCACTGGACCTTTCTCCAGGGTCAGCCTAGTTAAGGCAAAGAAGAAAAAGAAACACCCGAAGGTGCTGGGGAGGACCAGAGAAGCACTGTCTTCACCTGCCTTTAGAGCAGCCCTGTACCACCCTTGGAGGCCTGCGCTGTGTTGACGATGGGTACAGGCACGCGCAGGACACTCCATTAAGATATCAAGGGACATAACTGCTCCTGAACAGAGGTAAATCAGACTGCAGGATGCAACTCATAACAGCCTTAAAATAGCATCCCCCATGGGTGTACCAGCCCGTATTTCATGACTGCAGAGCCCACCGGCGAGAAACACCACCTCCAGCTGCCGAGCACACCCCACAGACCCAACCACCCATGCCCACGGACAGATGAAGAGAGTGCCACTCCAGACACAGCCAAGCTTTCGCCATACGGTCTTATGTGCCCTCAAGAGAGAATCCAAAGTTGTAGTCTTTCCCACTGTCAACAGGACTTTCCCTGTGGTCAGTGGGTCTTTCCTCACCGTCACTGGACCTTTCTCCAGGGTCAGCCTAGTTAAGGCAAAGAAGAAAAAGAAACACCGAAGGTGCTGGGGAGGACCCAGAGAAGCACTGTCTTCACCTGCCTTTAGAGCAGCCCTGTACCACCCTTGGAGGCCTGCGCTGTGTTGACGATGGGTACAGGCACGCGCAGGACACCTCATTAAGATATCAAGGGACATAACTGCTCCTGAACAGAGGTAAAATCAGACTGCAGGATGCAACTCATAACAGCCTTAAAATAGCATCCCCCATGGGTGTACCAGCCCGTATTTCATGACTGCAGAGCCCACCGGCGAGAAACACCACCACTCCAGCTGCCGAGCACACCCCACAGACCCAACCACCCATGCCCACGGACAGATGAAGAGAGTGCCACTCCAGACACAGCCAAGCTTTCGCCATACGGTCTTATGTGCCCTCAAGAGAGAATCCAAAGTTGTAGTCTTTCCACTGTCAACAGGACTTTCCCTGTGGTCAGTGGGTCTTTCCTCACCGTCACTGGACCTTTCTCCAGGGTCAGCCTAGTTAAGGCAAAGAAGAAAAAGAAACACCCGAAGGTGCTGGGAGGACCCAGAGAAGCACTGTCTTCACCTGCCTTTAGAGCAGCCCTGTACCACCCTTGGAGGCCTGCGCTGTGTTGACGATGGGTACAGGCACGCGCAGGACACTCCATTAAGATATCAAGGGACATAACTGCTCCTGAACAGAGGTAAATCAAACTGCAGGATGCAACTCATAACAGCCTTAAAATAGCATCCCCCATGGGTGTACCAGCCCGTATTTCATGACTGCAGAGCCCACCGGCGAGAAACACCACCCTCCAGCTGCCGAGCACACCCCACAGACCCAACCACCCATGCCCACGGACAGATGAAGAGAGTGCCACTCCAGACACAGCCAAGCTTTCGCCATACGGTCTTATGTGCCCTCAAGAGAGAATCCAAAGTACATGAAAACATAGAACCAGAGAACAAAATGACACAATCCTTGGCAGCTTTATATGTGTACATTTGGCACACAGGCTTCAACAAAAAACTTGGCAATGTAACTTTCCAGTACACACTTCAAAATTTCAAAAGCATCAAAATAAAAGTTTTAAAAAAAGAAAAGAGAAAGAAATCAAAGCACTTCCCTTGTATTCTTCATAAACGTTTTTTTTCTTCCAAACATAATTAAAATGCAAAACTATGCAAACTTATTTTAGGTAGAATTATACCAGTGGCGAGCTTCTTGAGTTTGTGCAAAATAAACAAGTAAAAACAAGTAAAAAAGTAATCTCAAACCACGCTTTTTGCTTGTCCTTGTTTGCAGAGTTTGTTTTGAACTTTTGTTGGAGAACACTTTTCCTCAGCGAAAACTCTTCGATGAGAGCGACTCTCTCAGCTGAAGAAAAATTCGGCTTCCTTGCTCTCTTCGCCATCTTTCAGTGATGAACCAGCTGTAGCACGTTTCCACGCCTTCCGAGAAGCCGAGTTGGGCTTCTTTTCCGAGAACTAACACCATATAAGGAGTTTGGCTTGCGCGGTAGTGGAAATCTCCCGATCTATTTATAGCTAGCTACAGCTAACGGCCGTAGCTTGCAGTTAGCTAGCTACGTGTTAAATCTTGCTCATACAACAAAGTTAGCCACCTGCTGTACCTTGTAGGTAGCTAACTATCAGCTAGCGATTTCACTATGAGCTAGGCACCACTCACTAACTTGCTGCTATACAACTGGCCCCTGTTCGCTGGAATCACTGATACAGGCTGGCTTGGCACAGAAATTTCCACTTCTTTGCCTTGATTCAACTGTTCCCAGATATGATCTGGGATATCAAAAACAATACTCCCGTCATGTAGCACTTCTCTCTCCATTTCACAGAATCTTGATGTCCGTCTGGAAGGTTTGTGTACGCTGACGCGCTATTGCGTCACAAAGGGAAACTAGCCTTAGTGAACACGTGTTCGCCACAGGCGTGGGAAAACTCACGCGCTGGAGTACAGTGAATTGTAACTCAGTGAATTTTGACACGGAATGATGCAAACAGAATATTAGTGAAGCCATTTGGGCCTTCTGTGCGTGAATGCATCGTAAACAAAGAGATAAACAGGTAGTGAGAAGAGATTTATTGCACAACCTCATCAAAGCGGCCACAAAATCTGTTTAGAAAAAGTCATAAAGTCAAAAATTCATGTGGGCTAATGACCTTCTAGTCGGTTCCGAAATATCCTGGTGGTTCCCAAATATCCTGCCACTAGAGTCAGGATTAATCGGAATGGTTCCCAAAAATCCTGCCACCAGGGCCAGGATAAATCGGAATGGTTCCCATTCGTCCGGTTCCGAAATATCCTGCGACACCGGCACCAGCCCCTCAACCACCTTGTAAAAGAAGGTCAGGCGGAGTTGTTCACGTCGTTCCTGGAGAGTCGGGAGGTTGTGTCGTGTCAAGAGGCCCGTAACGATAGTTGCTTGCGATGAAGCGTACTGCAGTGCGCTGAATGCGTTCAATCTTATCGATATCCTGTCTGTGATACGGGTCCCAGACCAACGCCCCGTACTCAAGGAGAGGACGGACTAGGGCCAGGTAGGCAGGTTGATGGGCAGGCAGTGGTAGAGGTTTATCTGGAGGAATCCAAGGGTGCTATTCGCTTTTTTGGTGATGCCTCTGATGTGGTTGCTCCATTTGAGGTTGTCAGAGAATTGGATTCCTAGGTATGGGTTTGAGGATACTGATTTCAAAATAGTGTTATTGAGGGAGTACATGAAAGTGGAAGGTGGGTGAAGGGAGAGACTCATTGCATAGCACTTGGTAGCGTTGAAGCGCATTCCCCATTTCTCTGCCCAGGCTTCAAGACACTTCAGATCCGCTTGCAGGGTGTGGTGGTCTTAGAATGTGTTGATCTCTCTGTAGATTAGACAATCATCGGCAAAGAGCCTAACTTGGGAATTGACTGTCTGCTGGGAGATCATTGATATGGCAGAGAAAGAGGAGCGGGCCCAGTACGGTACCTTGAGGGACACCTGAGTCGACAGTGGTAGGCTGAGACGTGGTGCCTTCAACTACAACTTGCATGCTGCGTTCCGCGAGGAAGCAGTGGAGCCAGGTATGGAGGGGGCCTGTGATGCCATAGTTTGCCAACTTGTGGAGGAGTCGATCATGTGGGATGGTATCGAATGCCTTGGAAAAGTCCAGTATGGCCATGTCAATTTGTTTGCCCTGGTCGAAAGATTGTAGCAGATCATTGGTGGTGGTGAGGAGCTGCGTTTCGTGGAGTATCCAGATCAAAAACCGTGGTTGAGGTTCATAAGAATTTTGTGGGCTTCTAGGTGGGACATAATGTGACGGAAGATGATGTGTTCTAGGATTTGCATGGGACAGAGGTGAGGGAGGTAGGGCGATAGTTGGCAGGTTCGTGGCGATCTCCTTCTTGAAGGCGCTTGATACGTTGGCTGATAGCCAGTCCTGGGGCAGTCGACCACTGTCGATGGAGGCTTGGAAGATCAGGATCAGTTGCCAATCCATCGGTTGGTTTCACCTCTGATTCCGTAGTGTTGAAGTTTGTGTACTAGGAGGCTGTAGTTGACTTTGTCAAAAGCCTTCGCAAAGTCCATCACTACGATGTCGGTGTTCGTGCCCTGGTCCAGTTTCTCGGATAGTTCTTCTGTCAGCTCAAGCAGTTGGGTGACACAGGAACGTCCCTTCCTGAAGCCGTGTTGTTTCAGGCATACCAATATACTGACAGCTCTTCGCTATCAATTGGCCACCTGACCATGGCGGCAAATCTGCTTACATCCTTTATCAGTCATCCAACTGAACCACTAGCAGCAAGCCAGATCAATCATTCCTCTCCCAGATTTCCAACAGATGCCCTCATAAAACCAATTTCATACTACCATACCCATTTTGATTAAAATCAGTCTCTAAATTGACACTAATAAAATAATCTTAAGGATAACAGTAATCCTTAAAAGCAAGTATTTTTTCTTTTCAACTGAGAAGGCAAAAATACAAACATCCTCTGAAATTTAAGGAAAACTTCTCCAAACTTAACACATGTGCCATGATTAAAACACAAAGAACCATGTACCAAACTTAACACGTGCCATGATTAAAACACAAAGAACCATGTACCAACTTAACACATGTGCCATGATTAAAACACAAAGAACCATGAGATTTCCTCTACTAAAACCATGTGATGTGACAAACACTATTTTACTGCAAGAACAAAGGGGTAAGATATGTAACCTGCCTGACACAGTCAGGTTTAATAGTAATTTTATTATTTTTAATAGAGTATGTGGTTTTCTATTTACTGTCATTTATTTATGTGGTAGCTAGGAGTTTTAGAATATTTTGATTGTTATTTTGTTGTTCACTGTGTTATTTGGTTTTCACTGTTATTTTCTGTTAGATTTGGGTTACAAGACCTTTTCACTTCATTCTCATGTGTAAGTGAGACAGCAAGTCAGGTGTTGGCAGGGAACAAACATCGGTGCTAAATCAGGTTAGTTAACATGACTAGATGATATATGTGGTGTGAATAATGTTTTGTAGTACTATTGTTTTTTGATTTAATGATTTTATTTTACTGCATTTGATATGATGGCTTAGATTTGAACGGATCCCGTTTATTTATTTTTTATGTTTGTATTGTTTTCCATAAGCATGTGCAACATGTGTTGGTAGCACACCTTTGAGAACCGGTAATTGGTTCAGTGAGCTAGTTTAGCTTTGGAGATGAAGTAATTTTGTTGTGAACATATTCATGGTATAGATACAAAATTATGTTGGGAACTATTCTGACAATTTTCTCAGTTGGATTAAGTGGTTGATAATTGATAAAACCACATGGTCAAAACTGCCTTCTCATTTCCAGGGTTTGCCCCTAATTATTACCTGTACTTTTCTTCTGAAACCATAAAATGTTATTAATTTGCCTTTGAAACATTTATCCCATATTTATTTGTGTGCTATTGTTGAATTAAAAGGGGCTTAAATACAAGCTTTCAGGTTAGGAATACAATATTTACTTTGAAGATATTGTATTCTAGGTTAAAAGTTACTACTGCCTACTGGCATAAGCACAATTATGTAGAATTTATTATGCAAAGTACATTGAGTGCAAAATTATTAGTTGTTTCACATTTCAAAACAATTTAGCCCTATATCAGAGAATTTTATTTGTCATCTGAACTAAACGTGATGGCCTTGATATGACCATTGGAGGTCTGATGGGCTATGAGTTGATAATTAAATTGATGGTATAATTATATGCTTCTGGAAACCCATACCCAATGTTCCTGATGGTTGCTCATGTGTTCAGTTTATTACTTGCTATAATATGTTTATTTTTATTTCATAAGTCTTGATGTAATTGCCTCTGATTTGAGTTTTTGCATGAAGATAGGATGTGGCTGCTTAAGTAGTCAGATGGAACTGCGACGTGAACCCACTCCTCGTTAGGTGGGGAGGAATGTTTTCTTGCTGGTCTAGTAAGGAATGTTCGCAAGAGTCCTTGCATATGAAGAAATAATAATAATTGTGTTTTGTTCTCATTAACTGTTGTAGTTAATAATTTAATGTTTATACTTGGTGTTACAAGCAGTTAATATCAGTAAGCTCGAAGGCAATAATTGATATTTTTGTGATAAGCTTAAAGGTATGTTGGGCCGATGTCAGATGGCAGATGTGATGGGCGTATACGTATTTCGGTTTGTAAGGTTTCAAGCCTTCAAGCATAGAAGTATTGTTTGCCAACTAACCACACTTGGGTATAGTTGTGGGCTTGCCAAGCATCATTCAGTTTGGCCAAGATGTGTGTAGTCCGCTGAATTCAGTTGACAATTGGGTTTGATCACAGTGCATTGACACCATCTACTTTGTTATGAATAGTGTTTGGTCATAAAATAATGATCCTGCCAGGGAATCTGATTTGGACGTATGTCCATCCACCTATTTCCTTTTCAATGTCCAGTTGAGAAGTCATTGTAATTAAGAATTTGTCGTGCTATGCTCTAGATTTTTGTTTCTTTATATTTTGGTTTGATGACATGTTTATTCTTTTCTATTCTCCGTTTCAGTGCCACCGTTTCTGCCTTGTTCTATCGTCTTTTGTTTTTCTTTTGTATCTGATCCTCTGAATCATTATATTCTAATCACCTGTTTTGACATTGTTTGGAGTTGAGGTTATTGGCATCTGATTTAACAAACAAAATCCGTTTCCATAATTGGTTGTATGAACAATAAATGTCAGATAGAAGATTGTTTGGATTTGTTTCTTGGATGGAGGGGGCCTGTGATGCCATAGTTTGCCAACTTGTGGAGGAGTCGATCATGTGGGATGGTACCGAATGCCTTGGAAAAGTCCAGTATGGCCATGTCAATTTGTTTGCCCTGGTCGAAAGATTGTAGCAGATCATTGGTGGTGGTGAGGAGCTGCGTTTCGGTGGAGTATCCAGATCAAAACTGTGGTTGAGGTTCGTAAGAATTTTTGGGCTTCTAGGTGGGACATAATGTGACGGAAGATGATGTGTTCTAGGATTTTGCATGGGACAGAGGTGAGGGAGGTAGGGCGATAGTTGGCAGGTTCGTGGCGATCCCCTTTCTTGAAGGCGCTTGATACGTTGGCTGATAGCCAGTCCTGGGGCAGTCGACCACTGTCGATGGAGGCTTGGAAGATCAGGATCAGTTGCCGATGCATCGGTTGGTTTCCCTCACCTCTGATTCCGTAGTGTTGAAGTTTGTGTACTAGGAGGTTGTAGTTGACTTTGTCAAAAGCCTTCGCAAAGTCCATCACTACGATGTCGGTGTTCGTGCCCTGGTCCAGTTTCTCGGATAGTTCTTCTGTCAGCTCAAGCAGTTGGGTGACACAGGAGCGTCCCTTCCTGAAGCCGTGTTGTTTCAGGCATACCAATATACTGCCAGCTCTTCGCTATTAATTGGCCACCTGACCATGGCGGCAAATCTGCTTACATCCTTTATCAGTCATCCAACTGAACCACTAGGCAGCAAGCCAGATCAATCATTCCTCTCCCAGGTTTCCAACAGATGCCCTCATAAAACCAATTTCATACTACCGTAGCCATTTTGATTAAAATCAGTCTCTAAATTGACACTAATAAAATAATCTTAAGGATAACAGTAATCCTTAAAAGCAAGTATTTTTTCTTTTCAACTGAGAAGGCAAAAATACAAACATCCTCTGAAATTTAAGGAAAACTTCTCCAAACTTAACACGTGCCATGATTAAAACACAAAGAACCATGTACCAACTTAACACATGTGCCATGATTAAAACACAAAGAACCATGAGATTTCCTCTACTAAAATCATGTGATGTGACAAACACTATTTTACTGCAAGAACAAAGGGGTAAGATACATTTGGGACCATGTGGTCAAGATTCCATTCTTACAAAATCATGTCTAGGTCCATGTGGTGCTATTAACATTCTCTGCAAAGGACAAGGGAAAATGAAATTTATTTAGGACCATGTGGTCCAAAACACAATCTCTCAAAAATGTTTCTGAAACAATGTGGTGTGAACCACATTCTAAAGAAACAGTGAATAATAACCTGAACTCGCCTTCGAATATCACAGTTAGGTTTAAACTTAATTCAGCATGTGGGCCTAAAATTCTAGCAACTGAAAGTAAAACAGCTAAAGCCAAGTGCAATTCTTATAAGGAAAATCCACCAAAAATCAATGCCATCCAGCTGACAGCATAGAAAATATACGGCAATTCTAAAGGAAAAGAATCAGTTGGTATCTTTTAGAAGCATATTTTAATACTTAGAGTAACTAACCTGGATTAGCACCTTGAAGCCACACACAGCGTCTCCACAACCTGTCTGTCCGGCTCAACACATTATTTTGCAAGAAGAGACCAGGCAACATGAAGTGGCCAAACAGGAAAAAAAAAAAGTGTCTTAATACTAAATCGGCTAAATAACAAGACATATAGAGCAACAATACTAGTGGAAAGCAGTAGATGTCTTTACCTCAAAGTAATACAATCACTAATGAAAGTTTTATTATTATTATTATTATTATTATTATTATTATTATTATTATTATTATTATTGTTTATTTTGTAAACATACTAAAATTGCTTAAAACCTTAGTAACCTGTGAATTCTGACAGGTTACACAAGCAAGCATTGAATAGTGTGTATGAGAGACATGTGTTACGACAGATGTGTCCTCAACAAGGTGAAACGATGATGCAGTTTGCAACAGGACTCAAGCAGCAAGCAAGACATTGTGATTTTGGTGTTCACGACACAAATACAAATTCGTCCTAGTACCAGTAGTACGCGATCTTGTGAAAAGAAGTGTTACAGATGTGAGAAAGAAGGACACTTTGCAAAAGATCCAGCATGCCCAGCGAAAGGACAAGTGTGCAAAAAGTGTAAAAAGAAGGGACGTTTTGCTGTGTGTTGTAGATCACAGGTTAATTTTTTTTTCGTAAAGAAGACAGTGATGAAGATGAAAGTGAACTGTATGTTGACGCACAAGACAAGTTTGCATTTTTCGTGTCATGCCATGTTGATGATGATCATGTTGATGCTCATAATCATAATGATGATGTGCAAGTTGTTGGTACTCACGATGATCATGGTGCGTATTTTGATGCAGATGATGATGTGTATTTTGATGCAGATGATGATGATGATGATGATGTGTACTTTGATGTGCAAGATGCTGATGCATACCATGCACAAGCTGGTGTTGACAATACTGATGTACAGTTGAATGAGAATTATTCTGCATTCAGTATTTCACACAGTGCACACCCTGAATCTGTGAATCTGAGTGTTGGTGGTGTCCCTTTGTCAGCTGTAATTGACTCTGGGGCAAGTATCAGCATTCTTGATCAGGAAACTTGGGAAACGTTGAAGAAGAAGAAAGTCAAGTGCACATCACAGGAAACACAAGGTAGAAAAAACTCTTTGCCTATGGTCATGACAAACCACTTTCTGTACTTGGTACGTTCCAAGTAGAGACGCTTGTGGTTGGATGTGAAGAAAACAAACATGGATGTGAGTTTGCTGTTATAAGCGAAAAAGGTGTTACACAACTTAGAAAGGAAAGTTCAGAAAAACTCAACGTGCTAAGAGTAGGGCTACCAAAGGATGTAAATGCTTGTTCTGTGACAGCAAAGCCAGAAAACAAAGCTGAATATGCAGGCTTGTACAGAGGGCTAGGGAAACTGAAAAACAAACTTATCAAATTATATGTGAAGACATGTTAAACCAGTCATTCAAAAAGCAAGACGCATTTCGTTCAGTCTGAGGCAAAAAGTCGAAAATAAAATCGCACAGCTGGAAGCATTAGACATAATTGAACGTGCCGATGGTCCAACTTCTTTCGTGAGTCCGATCGTGGTTGTTCCTAAACCAAACGGTGACGCAAGGCTCTGCATAGACATACGACAAGCAAATGACGCTATACAGAGAGAACGTTTTCCCATTCCGACAGTCGAAGAAACGCTTCTAGAAATGAATGGGGCCAAAGTGTTTTCAAAACTAGACCTAAACATGGGCTTTCACCAGATAGAACTTGACGAAGTTTCTCGCCCAGTTACAACTTTCGCTACACATGTTGGGTTGCTCAGGTACAAGAGACTAATGTTTGGAGTTAGCTCAGCACCTGAAATCTACCAATACACCATTCAGCAGGTACAGCAGGATTACCTTGGTAGTAAGAACATGACAGATGACATTATCAGCTCTGCTGAGTCTGTTGAAGAACGTGACAGAAAACTGGAAAAGCTGGACAACACTGAAAGAAAATGGACTGACGTTGAACAAAGACAAGTGCATGTACAGAATGGGTGAACTACAGTTCATGGGATTCCTCTTGTCTGAGAAAGGGATAGGACCGTCGTCCGAAAAGATCAAAGCAGTGAAAACCGCAGGGAGGCCAAAATCAGCATGTGAGGTCAGAAGCTTTCTTAGTCTCGTCAATTTCAATGCGCGGTTTATTCCAAACCTCGCAACAAAATCAGACCCTCTGAGAAAACTGACAAGAAAAGATAACCCATTTGAGTGGGGGCAAGAGCAACAGAAGGCATTTAAAACACTGAAAGATGACTTGGCAAAAGCAACTGAACTGGCATATTTCGATCCAAAGGCACCAACAAGAATTGCTGCTGATGCAAGTCCAGTTGGCTTAGGTGCAGTCTTGATCCAGACACAGAATGGAGTAGCTAAACCAATCTACTATGCAAGCCGCAGCCTCACTGATGTGGAGCGAAGATATTCACAAACTGAAAGAGAAGCGTTCGCATTGGTCTGGTCTTGCGAAAGATTTCACCAGTACATTTTTGGCATAGATTTCATTCTTGAAACAGACCACAAGCCGCTCGAATTCATCTACTCAAAGGGATCAAAACCATCACTGCGAATCGAGCGTTGGGTATTGAGATTACAAAGCTACCACTTCACAGTGAGATACAGGCCGGGAACTCAAAACATAAGCTAGTCACAAAAAGTTAAGGGCCGCCTTAGATTTTGGGGTACTCTAAGTAATTGGTCTGAATGCTCGTAAAACAAAGCGCAGCGTGTTTCATTCTGAGCTATTCTGACAGCTCACACACCACACTGTATGACCGAAATAATCTTTCAGACGACGCATTTTTCGGGTCGAGAATATGCGCTCAGCCAAAACACCAAAAATCCGTGAATAATGCATGAAGTTTGGCCAGGCGCAGATTACACAGCAGTTTTGAATTGAGAAATCGGCACAGTGCATGTGCAAGGCCTGCCTATGTTGAACACTTTTCAATGACAATTTGCCTGCAGTGGGTAAAAATGACCGCTAATCGGGGCTGCAATAACCATGCCTCCAAGACGAAAACTGTCAACACTAGATCGCGGCCGGGCTCTGGGATGGCTCCAAGATGGCATTTCTGGAAGAGAGGTGGCAAGACGTCTGGGAGTGAGCCACTCAGTCATTCAACGCCTTCACCAGCGATACCAAGACACTGGAAGAGCCGAGGAACGACCACGCTCAGGGCGGCCAAGAATCACCAACGGGCAAGACGATCACTACTTGATGCTGACAGCAGTCCGCAGCAGAACCATCAATGCAACCACTCTGAGACAGGAGCTGAGAAGAACGACTAACATCAACGTAAGTCGCCAGACCGTCCGAGGTCGCCTTCACAGTTTCAACCTCCGCTCAAGAAGGCCCGCCGTCCGTCTCCCACTAACACAGCACCATCGACAGGCCAGAAGGAGGTGGTGTCGACGTCATCAGCGATGGACGAGGCAGCAATGGAGCACCATCCTCTTCACCAATGAGTCAAGATTCTCCCTGTCCCGAAATGATGGCCGGGTACGCGTCTGGCGTCGTCCAGGGGAGAGGCTTGCTGATGGCTGTGTTCGTGAGCACGATCGCTATGGAGGCGGCTCCCTGATGGTATGGGGAGGCATCCACCTTCATGGCAGGACACCCCTTCACCTTGTGCCAGGCAGACTTACTGGCGTAAGGTACAGAGATGAAATCGTGAGGCCGTTGATTATCCCCACTCTGCAAGCCATGGGACCCGGTGCCACCCTCATGGACGACAACGCCACTCCACACCGCGCCCGTGTGGTGAACGACTACCTGAGGCAGCAGCAGGTTCCACGACTCGACTGGCCATCGCGTTCGCCTGATTTGAACCCTATTGAGAACTTTTGGGACCATCTGGAACGCCGCGTCCATGACAACCACCCTCCTCCTGTTGACCTCCACCAACTGTTCCAATTTCTGCTGCAGGAGTGGAACGCCATGCCTCAACAGACCCTTGTGACTCTGATCCAGTCCATGAGGCCTAGATGCGTGGAATGTGTGGGTGCAAATGGCGGACATACGCACTACTGAAGCTTTTCAATAAACTTTCTTGTGAATTGTCAATTTTGTGATTTTCAAAAAGAGGGGTTATGATGTTTGATCCTTGATTTTGTCCAGAAAAATTGAATTGACACAATTGCAATGGCATTGACATGAAAGCTAAAGACATGAAATAAAATACGGTATAAGCTGTTTCCTGTGCGTTATGTCGTTTTATTTTGGTGAGAGTTTTTCTGTCTGGCCCTTAACTTTTTGTGACTAGCTTAGCAGACCCACTTTCACGCTTGGTGAAACAAAAAGAGCAAAATAAGGCACAGGGGGATGAAGTAGAAGATTACATCTACTTTGTGGCAAAAGAAGCTGTCCCAAATGCACTCACCCCACGTGAAATTGAAGAAGTATAGCTGCAGTTGATTGCGAATAATGATTCAGTTGAGAGAATGCCTTCAAACAAGCAGGTGGGAAAATTGCCCAAACCAGACATACAAAACTGTAAAAGAGGAACTCGGATGTCTCGGGAAACTGGTTCTACGAGGAGGTAGAATTGTGATCCCAGAAAAAGTCAGACAAAAAGTGATTGACCTTGCCCACGAAGGTCATCAAGGAATTGTGAAAACAAAAGAAAGACTCGGGACGAAAGTCTGGTGGCTGGGAATTGATAGGGATACTGAGAAACGAATAAGATCATGTCATGCTTGTCAAGTTGTGGGCCAACCATCAAGACAGGAATCAGTTGCTCGAAAGAAATTCCCTGATGGACCATGGGAAGACTTGGCGATCGACATTTTGGGACCACTGCCAAGTGGCGAATCGATTCTGGTCACAGTCGATTATTACAATCGGTATTTTGATACACAATCATGAGAGCAACACAGACAAAACACATAATCACAGCATTGGAAAATGTATTCACAGCACATCACTCACAACAAATAATGGTCCATAGTTTGTTTCGGATGAGTTTTCCCAGTTGTTGAAAAAAACAGGAATCGAACATCATTACACAACTCCGTTGTGGCTACAAGCCAATGGTAAAGTTGAGCGACAGAATAGAACAATCATGAAAGCCATTAGAACAGCGCAGGCAGAGAAGAAGGACTGGAAACGAGAACTCAACACATTTCTGTTGGCATACCGTACCACACCACACCAAACAACCGGTGTTAGCCCAGCAGAATTACTTTTCAGGAGGAAACTGCGAACAAAACTACCAGAGGTTAGCAAAGAAACGAAAGTTGAGCTAGATGAAGCTGCCCGCGACAGAGACTGTCTGAAGAAAGAGCTAGGAAGCACGACCTCTAAGAGCTTGTCTTTTTCCAACCAAGGAGATCATGCCTCAAGCAACTGCGCGACGTACTGGACAATGAGTTCAGGAAACAACAAGCAGGCTTCCGCCCGAAACGATCCTGTGCGGAACAGATCTTCACACTAAGACAGATCATCGAAAAGTGTGGAGAGCACCAAGTACCCCTGGCCATCAGCTACATTGACTTCTCCAAAGCATTTGACAGTGTCCACAGACCATCATTGTGGAAAATCATGAAAACCTACGGCATCCCGGAGAAAGTTGTGTCGGCCATTGAGCAAATTTACATAAACTCCAAGTGCAGAGTCAGGACGAAAGATGGCTACAGTGATTGGTTTGAAGTTGTCACCGGAGTAAGGCAAGGTTGTATCCTCTCCCCTCTCCTCTTTGCACTTGTATATTGACTGGGTTCTGAAACACGCAACCCAAGGAAAGGGAATCAAGTGGACAGATGGAAACAGCCTTTCATATCTAGATTTTGCCGATGACATTGCCGCTCTTGCCAGCACCACTCAGGATCTGCAGGTGCTTGTAGACAATATCATCAAGTTTGCAAGCAACATTGGCCTCATCATCAGCGTCAGAAAGACTAAAAGCATACTTACCGGTAAACACCAAGGGCCAACAAACATTCTCATCGACCAAAAACAAGTGGAAGTAGTAGAGAACTTCACATACCTAGGCAGCTCTGTCAACAACGCCAATGACCTCGACCATGAACTGAAGTGTCGTATTGGGAACGCAACATCTGCATTCAATCAGCTGAACAAAATATGGAACAGCAAGAATTCTCCCTTAGAATCAAACTGAATTTTTATAACTCCAGTGTGATTTCAACGCTGTTATAATGGCTGTGAAACCTGGCAACTGAAGACACCCAGGAGAAGAAACTCGACGATTTTGATACTAAGTGCCTACGTAAGATCTTGGGCATCAAGTGGTCAAACTTTATACAAATGAAGACGTCAGGGAGAGGTCCAAACAGCTCCCGTGTCAACCCTCGTCTGCAGACGGCGCCTTCACTGGCTGGGTCATGTCTTAAGATTGCCCTCTTCAAGACCTGCAAACCAAGCCATTAAATGGACCCAGCAGGCCAGAGAAAAAGAGGACGACCCAGGATGAGCTGGCGACAGACAGTGGAGAGAGACCTCAGACTCATTGACAGAGGATGGAGTGACACTACCAAACTGGCTGAGGACCGTGCACAATGGAGCGCCCTGGCTGCTCATGCGTCGCAAGGCGCGGGAGCATCTAAGTAAGTCTAAGTAAGACCATGCCTCATTGCGGAAATCAACATGTGGACGAACCAGCGCAGTCAACAACAACTTAATTGATTCACAACTTAAAAACTCAAACGATCTTCTGGTAAGTCCTAATTAACAGCCTGTTTGCCTTTTTCCCTTTTTTTTCTTTTTTTTTTAATTTCAGTTTCTATATGCTGTGATAACTTTCACACCGAGTGCCTATATTCCCTTAGACTATCTCAGTTTAATGTAACCACCATTGGAATAGACCCAGGCCTATCAGTCTTGTCCAGTGTAGCATGTAGCAGTTGAACCGAAACAACGATTGGTGGTGATCCTTTTACAACAGGAGCCTCATGCCAAAACGTCAACGACCATATCCTTGCCCTTTGAAAACAGCTAGGTCCCAGGAACGAGTATGTTCGCCTCCGAAATGCGCGGGTCTCTTGACCCGTTGTACCGGAAAGGTGAAAACGACAGGAACAGAGAAATAACTCATTCCCAGAGTTGTGATGTGCTCTCAGCTTCAATATGTGTTAAAAAAAATTAAAAAACAGCAACAAACAAACCCAAAAAAAAACACCTTTTCCAAGAATGTTGATTTGTTTGTGCATGAAACAGCCAAGACTGCAGCCAGAAGAAAAAAAATCGATCGTCTGACAATTATAGGTATGTGATGAACTCCTCATGGCGTACATCTTGAAAGATCGATCGTCCAACAATGACAGATATGTGATGAACTCCCCATGGCGTTCATCTTGAAAGATCGATCGTCCAACAATGACAGATATGTGATGAACTCCTCATGGCGTACATCTTGAAAGACCCAGAAGATGCAAGATCCGATTACTTGTTAGAAGATCTTTGTGTTTTGATACGGTTTTCCCCCATCGTCACAGTCCTGTTTGGTAGGCTGTCATTTTCATCAAGACAGTGAGGGGTGCAGATATTGCGGCAAAGTTCACGAAGAACTGTCTGCTATATCCAGCTAAGTGTATGTGCATATCTGCATAGGAGACTGGGTTTGCTTATTTGTGGTGGAAAGTGAAGCATCTTTGATTTATTTTGCTCACAGTGTCTGCATAAAACCCTTGCCCATCCTTGAGTTTGTGTCCAAAGACATCTGTGCCCAGGACATACTTGTTTGATCTCACTGTCGGAGTGGCATTGATCAAACGCCGGAGTAACCCACGCTCAGTTTCTTCCCAGTTACTTGTTTGTACCAGAGTGTCATCCCAGGATTATGCAACGTTCTTCATAATCTACAGCATCCGTCTCATCTCCCGTTTCAGCGTAACTCCTGAAGTCACCATTCCTGTTGATATCTCCAGGAAGTCATAGACCCTATTGAGAGGCGCAAATACAGTCTCAGGGATGTCTTCCCTTGAGATGAGTACTTGCCAAAACTCAAGGGATGCCATTCACTAAATCATTTATCTCACAGTTCTGGGCTTTTTCAATACTTTGAAGTGTGTAGAATTACGGATACTTTGGACTATTTAGCACACTATGTTGCTGTGAAATCTTGATGTGACATGACACACTAACATAAATCAGT
This sequence comes from Conus ventricosus, assembly GCA_018398815.1. Lineage (NCBI taxonomy): Eukaryota > Metazoa > Mollusca > Gastropoda > Neogastropoda > Conidae > Conus > Conus ventricosus. Next base: position 12,256,293 of record CM031625.1, on the reverse strand, counting down.
GTAGGCCTACAGCTAAACTCGCCGGAGGTCCGGCACGTTTTATCTCCCTTTCAAACAGCCTTCTAGTAAACATGCTTATACACACGGTTCACTGGCACTGGTTACATTCTCAACATAATGTTTCATCTTTCTCTCTCTCTGTGTATGTGTGCATGTGTGCCCGCGCGTGCGCGCGTGCGCGTGCGCGCACGTGTGTGTGTGTGTGTGTGTGTAAACTTACGTATGGTGTGAAAATCGTGTAGGGGAAAGTTACTTTTTTTGTCCAGTGCTGACTTCAAGGTTACACGATGGACTGTTTTCGAATCCTCTGAAGTTTCAGCCTGTCTGAACACACACACACAACACACACACACACACACACACACACACACACACACACACACACACACATAAAAAACAACAACAACAACAACACACACACACACACACACACACACACACACACACCTGGATGGGTTGATAGATCGACAGACCGACCAACGACGGAGAGAGAGAGAGAGAGAGGCGAGAGAGAGAGAGAGAGAGAGAGAGAGAGAGAGAGAGAGAGAGAGAGAGAGGGGGGGGGGGGGCAGGCCGATAACGTTAATATCGAAGAATAAAGAAATGACTGATTGATAAGAGAGATGAGAGAGAGAGAGAGAGAGAGAGAGAGAGAGAGAGAGAGAGGAGAGAGAGAGAGAGAGAGAGAGAGACAGAGAGAGAGAGAATGAATGACGATGGTCCATTGTGATATGCTTTACAAAACCAAGAGAGAGAGAGAGACGTTGACGTTGACGTTGACTTTGATGTTATATTCGTAAAAGCCATAACTCTTAGAAGGAGGGTGTACATGGGAAAGATATAAAGTCTCAAGAGTTATCACCTAAGTTAAATACAGACTTCTTCTCTTGAATGCTTTGTTCAAATATAGCATTGATTGCTTAACAATAATTCTCATTTGTTAACGACATTAACATAACAAGGTTAAACAAGCAAGGTTGTTTGAAATATTTATGTGGAATAAATTGTTCTCTTAAATCACTTAAGTTCTGGGCAAATGAGTACAAAATATAATTCATCTTTTCTTGACGCGCTACATAATGGACAGAGAAGATAACAATTCCTTGACTGTCTGTAGTGAGAATGATGAACAGAGATATCAGAAATACGAAAACGAAATTTTGTCATCACACGCTTCCATTCTCTGTTAATAACCATGGACATAATTATAGCTAGGCACACTTTGTAAATCATTTATCATTCTATAAAAATCAAATCTAATACTACCTCTAATGTGTGAAAGTCCTAGTCTTGCCATCTGTAGTCAGTCAGTCTCTCATGAAATACGTGTATAAAGGCTTTCACATCTCCGACACCTTGACTAAGCCATACGACTCCAAATCCATATTCATACAATTTGTTTCGAACGTTTGACAACCAGGTTTTCTTACCTCTACCATCCAGTTCTAACAACATTCTGTATGCCCTGTAGGTAGTCTTTCAGAATCCATTTGCATTAATTCTAACCAATAATTATAGGATGCATTTGACTACAGATAGTAAAGATATAGGGTATCGATTTGGTTTGCCATAGACAAAATCATTAGGTGTCCGTAGTGAAACTCCGAGAAATTTCTTTAAGGCATATAAATGAAGCTTTCCACAATGGATAGCAGCAGCGTCCAGTCCCCACAGTTCAGCCCCATATTGTATCATAGATTGAATTTGAACACCAAATAACTTTAAGAACAATTTCAGAGAATGATTTTTTTAGCAGACATAATCACTTCATAATGCATAATAAGGCACTTTTGGCCCTCATGCTAGATTTTTACAAGCAAAAGTTAAGCTTAAACGCACGACATTAAGAAATAATCATTAAACATGTTTCCATGCTCAGATATGTACGTGTAGCGACCTTGCAGGTCGCCCTTACACATACCATTCAAAATGCACAATCGAAAGCAGTACATGAATTAAGTAACATTTTGCCGTAATTATTAAGTTCCCTGTCCTCAGAATTTCTACTTACATTTACAGGTCCACTTACGTGCATATTATCTAAAACAGCTATATTTCCTTCTAAGTCCGGAGAAATATTTGCAGTTCTTCTGTTTAAATCACCACAGAGGATTAAGTGTCATCACCATCAATAGAAAAACCAACAATCCCATAGAAAATCCTCCAACAAAGCAATTCCATTTTCAATATCAAATGCACATAATAAGGCGAGCCTTCAGGCGGAACATAAGCACATCGTATATAATGTGTTTCGTTGTTCTAAACAAAGATTTGTCAATTAGAAAAGCACAAAACAACTAGACTCAACTATTTATCAATTTAACATATGGACACAATTCATTCTTTGCAAGGCAGTAATCCCCCCAGAACGCCTACCGTGTGTTGTCAACTTTACCGACGGTTTACAGAATACAGTATATCCGTAAAAAAAAAAAGAAGACTGAAAAACTTCAATAAAAGTCTTAACATACAAAATCAAAGGAGCGAATAAAAGACAGACATTCATAGTCACCTATTTTTTGTGAACAGACCATGGACATTCCAGCGCACGAAAGAAAAATATTTCAATTTGTTACAAATATCAACAAAACTTGATCGTTTCTTTTCTAGGCGGAGGTCGAACTACCCATGCCTTTTACTGACATGTCAGTGTGTGCAATGTTCACACCTCACGCTTCACAGAATACACAGCGCCCCGGTCACCACACACACACATTCACATGTTGCACGGTCTGTTTCTGTTTCTCTGTCATTGCCGCACTGTGACAACTCAACCGGTGTTGCCTCACTGTTCGTTGTCTCTACAACGACGGATAAATTTCTGAGACAATTTGTGGACCGGCCGACTCCCTATTTCAGCTCTACTAATCTGTTAGCACTGTCAATAGTGAAACGGTTTCCGTCGATGAGGAGATGGTCCTACACCATTGTGACGGGTTTAACTCCACCTCTCGCTGTCTTCAGGTGAGGGGTCAACTTCTTTCTCATGTCTCTCACCCTAACAAAGAAGTCTTCACCCACAAAAACATTAGTTCCTTTAAGCTTTCGTTTTTGTTTAAGAATGTTCACTTTTTGTTTGTAGAACGTGCACCTCGCGATGACAGGGGAGGCCGGTTTCGAATTTATACGGTGTACACGATCAAAGTCCACGTCCTGTGAAAGTTCAAGCTTGTCCGTGAAGAGATCCCTCAGCAAGTCTTCACAGTCAGCACTGGTCTCGTTCTGCTTTCTGGGAATGCCGTGGAAGATCAGGTTGTTGCCCTTTGATCTTCTTTTCAGGTCGTCCAACTTCTCTGACAGGTCACCGTTCGCCTTCCGGAGATCATCGTTCTGCTGACGAAGACTGCTCACATTGTCTCTCAGCCTCTTCACCTCTTCCTGCATGGCCACGTAGTCTTCTCGCATTATTTGCATCTCCTGCTTCAGCTCATCCAGCTTGGTGTCCATCGACGTCTTCAAGGAGCTGATCATGGCAACGACGTCCGACAAGGTTATGCCTTTCGTAGGCTGGTTGGAGGCCCCTCCCTGGACGTTGAGTGGCCTCTCCATGCTGGTTCTGCCGCCGCTTACGTCAGTGCTGCCGAGTCTGGTCTGCTTCTTGCTGTCACGGATCGGGAGAGGGTTGGGTCCAGGATTGCTCTCAACATCGCCGCATTGCATAAGAAGACTCCCCCAGAATAAATATGAGAGGAGCAAGCCTGTCACAGCACCGTCCGTTCTCCGCTTCAACTCCAACATGGCGAAGCGCAAGGCGATTTTCCGTCCGGCCCTCCTTTACATGAATGACAGGAATACCGGCAGAAAACCGCCACATACTGCCCTAAAACCCTCCGCAACACAAGGCATGGTGCTTCGAACAGCCTACAAACGACTCCTGTATCACACCTCAGTTCCAGTCTGTAGCACGGGGATAAATCCTACAGAGGAGTCAATAGTGCGACTTGACACTGAAAGTGCTCACTCACGCCCCCCCCCCCCCCCCCCCCCACGAGAGAGAGAGAAGAGAGAGAGAGAGAGAGAGAGAGAAGAATGGGAGAATGAATGAATGAATGAATCTTTAATCAGAAGGCCATTGGCCCATTCTGATGGGGCCTCAATCAAAATACAATTACAAACGATAATCACACAGTATAAATACATGTCTACCAGTACAATGCAAAATAATAGCATCTAGCTAATGATAACAGCACGTCTAGCAAAGGCTTTATATAAGTACAATGACAAGTTTCGCATCGTTACAATGTTAGACGATGAAAGTAAAAGACACAACCTGAACATACATGGATTAATGTAGTATTTTTTTGGAATGAATTCTTTTCTTAAATCACTGTAAGCTGGACACATAAAGACAAAATGGATCTCATCTTCCTCAGCAGATGAACATATTGGACATAACATCTGTGACTCAGTTGTTCTTGTATACCTTAAAGAATGTGTCAATATAGGTGAAACTCCAAATCTAAATTTACTTAGGGCATTCTTTACAAATTTGTTTATATTCATAGACACATAGGGCTCCCTTAGATAACTATTTTTAAACGCTCTATAAAAACTGTATCTCTCACTTGTTTGCGTATGATTGTCCCATTCCTGCCACCTGCAATCAGTTATTCTCTGTCTAAATTCTTTAATGAACATTGAAACCGACTCTACACCCTGATTATCCCAAACATAAGAAAATCCATACTTGTCTAAAGTTGTACGAACATGTGTAACCCACGTATACTTCCCCTTTTCATCAAGACAACATAACATTCTATATGCCTTATATGGTAATCTATGTTCCCCCATACGGGTCAGCTTTAACCAGAATTTAATGCAACGCACATAAGAGTTTAAGTATCTAGGGTATCTACCTAGATCGCCATACAAGAAGTCGTTCGGTGTTCTTATATCTACACCTAAGAACTTTTTAAGACCATATGTGTGCGCCTTTTCTATTTCTAAAGCCGCCTTATCCAAAGCCCATATTTCAGCACCATACTGTACTATAGGCTGAACTTGGGCATCAAATAGCTTAAAAAACAGTTCAGGTGAATTATTCTCAAGTTTATACAATGTTCTCTGAATTGTTATTAATGCTCGTTTAGCTTTACTTACCAAATCATCACATGCTGTATAGAAACTAAGTTTGGTTGAAAAGCACATACCTAGATACTTATAACTGTTAACAACTTTCAATTCTGTTGTACTATATATCCATTTTTCCCTTGAAGCTAAGTAACCACCTTTCCTGAAAACTATAATATTACTTTTATTCATATTCACCGTCAATTCCAGATAACTGGATGCTTTATATAAACTATTCAACTGAGTTTGTAGTCCAACCACTGTTTCTGACATCAAAATAATATCATCTGCAAATAATAAAATAAACAACTCAGAGAAATCAGGCGAAAATGTCATTCCATGCCTTCCATTTTCAATTATTTCTAAAGCAAGTTCGTTAATAAACAAAGAAAACAAAACTGGACTGCACACATCACCTTGTTTTACCCCTCTTGAACAAGTAATAAAATCTGTCAAATCTGCATTATTTCTTATTCTTGCTTTAACATTATCATACATACTTCTTATACAGGCATACGTTTTCCCCCTTATTCCATTTTTAACAAGTATTGGCCACAGTAGTTTTCTTGATATGGAATCGAAAGCTTTTTCAAAATCTATGAAGCAACATACAACTTTCTATTGTTCACTAACTGCTTTTGAACGGACGCCATAAGTGTGAAAATATGATCTATTGTTGAATTATTCTGTTTAAATCCAGCCTGATACTCACCAGTGATATTATTTTCTTCAATCCATTTTTGCAGTCTTACGTTAATTATTGAACTGTAAAGTTTACTGCTCACATTGCTCAGTGATATGCCCCTGTAATTATTCGGGTCATCTACGTCTCCCTTTTTATGTAATGTACAAATTATGGATTCTGTCCATTGTTCAGGATATACACCTTTATCAAACAGAACATTAAACAACCTAACCAAAAACATAACAACATGATCATTAGAAAACTTTAAAAATTCACCTATTATACCATCTGGACCCGCTGCTTTTGAATTCTTTAATTTCCCCAATGCACCAATAACCTCTTCTTTCGTAATTGGCTGATTAAACCATCTCTCTTCATTGTCTTCAACTGAATAGTCATACTCCTCTTCTAAGTTTGTATTGTCAACCTGCTTGTCAAGAATATTTTTAAAATGCAAAAACCAGTCATCGGTACTAATATTATTGTATATACCACGTCGTTTGGGAACGATTTTGTGCACTGCTTCCCAAAACTTGTATTGATTACCTACAGAAGACACCAGATCATTAAGTTGCAAATTTCTATATTCCTTTTCTTTTCTTTCCAAGAGATTTTTGTATTCTCTTCGAGCTTTACAATACTCGGTCCTGTCATTATCTTTTAACGTTCTACAAACCTTCGAAAGTAACATTCTCACATTTTTTCTTTCAATCTTACATTCTTCATCAAACCATTTATTTCTCTTTTTGTCTGATCTCTCATCAAAATAAATCTTTTCTTTCATACAACCAGCGTGTTGCAAAATACAATCATTAAATAATTCCAGAGCTCCATCTATGTCTGCATCAATCATTTGAGCTGCACAACTCAAAGTGTCTTGAAAATCCTGATGACTCATGGCTTCAATGAATTGTTCAGCACAGTCAACTTTCCATCTATACCTCTCAATGAAACATGTTTCCTTTGATCTACAGTTTAACAATGCAGATGTATTCTTATTCTGTGTTTTAATACATAATTCTACAGGGAGATGATCAGATTCTATCCTTTCCACCACATGAATTTCACAAGATGAATGCAAAACAGAGAAAAAGTCATCACATGCCAAAAAGTAATCATTCACACTACTGCCAGTATCAGAAATGTAAGTAAAATGACCATCCTTGTCTCCATCACAAACACCATTCAGCATACATATTCCCAATGAATTACAAAGGTTTAAAAGCTTCCTGCCATATGAATTTATTACTTTATCTTGCGAATTTCGAATCATTCCTTCGTTGATTTCATCATCTACAGCAGTGTTGCCAAAACTACCATTAATCCTTGGAAATGTATCTCCTGTTCTACTGTTTAAGTCTCCACACACCAAAATATACATATCATCACTTAGTACGGTATCAGTAAGAATATTTTCAAGCAATTCCACATCACTATCTATACTACTAGCGTTATAATATGGAGAATGCTCTGGCGGGATATAACAACAAATAAAAAGAATATCTTTATCAGTACCAAACAATGATTTGTTTATAGAAAAACAAAGGAAATTCCCGCGTTCAACTATTCTTTCCGTTACATAATTAACAACTTCGTTTTTAATGAGACAAAGAACCCCCCCAGAACGTCTCCCCTGTTTAGACAGCTTAACTGCTGGTTTACAATATGCTGTGTAATTCGGAAATGCTAGTGGATCAAAGCTATCAACAAATGTCTCTACTAAACAAATAAAGTCAAAAGAAGAAAATAGGAAGTGAAAGAATTGTCATTCAATTTGGACAAAATACCAGATATGTTCCAATGCAAAAAGTGAATATTCTTTTCTTTTTTTTTTTTTTTTTTAATAAATCTTTTTAATCCCTTCAGCAAGATCATCATGAACATGTATATGAACACATGATAAATCATATGAAACAATCAAAAATTCCTCACACATTCAGTCACTGTCTACAACATACATTTGTTTAAACAATTGGCTTATGATGTACATAATAATTCAAATTTGTATCGAATAATTTGTGCCGTTAATTATGTTATGAACTGCTTATTTGTCTAAGACTGAATAAAGAATTTCATACCTCACACTCAAGTGATCTGTGAGTGAATGAAAGAAAATACAGTTTCCGTATTGTATACATGTATGTTTCATATGTTCAGTCTATGAAGGGTTTTTTTTAATATTATTTTAATACATACTATTATATTGGACAAAAAGGACAAGCATAAACAGAAAAAACAACAACAAAGAAAACAAACTCAAGTATATGAAACATACACATACACACACACACATATATATATATATATATATATATATATGCGTATATTCATACATACACACTTAATATACACACAGACACATATAGATATACATACATACACACACATATACATATTTTTATACATACACATATACACCTACATACATACACACATACATGTATACCTACACACGTGATACATATACCTACATACACATATACATATATAATATATATAATATATATATATATTATTATATACATATATACACATATATATATACACACACATACACACATATATACGCACACACATGCACAAACATATATACACTCACACACATATATAATTTAGATTCATATACACACACACACATATATAATTTAGATTAAGTATTTCAAAAGTTCAATAATCCTCAAAAAATGTACTCAGTCACAATAGCACAAAAAGACACTAACAAAAAGACACACACTCGCACACACATACACAAATGTGTACCATTCTCAGTTGTTAAATTGGTGGGCACATTGAAAGTATATTTCAAATGAACTTCTACATCCTTAATATATTGTTTATATGGATGGTGCTAAAATAAAATTGCATTTGGAGTTTTGCTTCTTCAGTTACAGTCATTATCTTTCTTTTGGGATAAAGACCAACAGTACAAGCAACAATCCGCCCCAGCATATGGGTTATCTAAAAAAACAGAGGCGTTACCATCTCCCCAATTAAGAAGAAACAGTTTTATGAACCTAATGTATTGATATAATGCCATGTTTACTAAGAGAGGTCATGTGCCTTCCAAAAAGTGCATGTACCTAAGATCTGTATATCTCGTTTCAATACCACCAAAAAGCTTGTATACTGGTGCCGACCGACCTGGGGTCTGCTCTACACGATCGGTCTAGGTGGAGTGAGGGAGTGACTGACCCACACGCTCCGCAGAGACCACACAATAAGATTACGAAGAACAACACACATTTATTACACCAGCAAATAAACATTCCAACACACGCACATGCACATCACAATAAAGCACTCCAACGCACACAACATGCACAATCACAATCAAGCACTCCAAACTCCAACGCACTACAACATGCCAATCAGATCAGCACTTCCAACGCACACACATGCTCCACAACACAATCAAGCATCCACACCACACCATGCACGATTATAAATAAATATTTCCAGTTCGATCCTTTTCTCGACCCCTGGAGTCGCGCCCAAAATCCCTGCCCTCGTCGAGTCTGGCTGAGCACCCTGTCGCCTAGGTGCTCCGAGCCGGGTGGTGCCGGGGGAGTCGCCAAGAGCCGAACCGACTCCCAAGGCGGGCAGTGGATGGTTTTTGGGGGGTGGGGGGGGGGGGGGGGGAGGTATAGCTATTACTGGAGGTCCTGGACGGGGGTCCAGGCCGGCCAGTCAAGACGGCGGCTCCCTCTAGCAGTCCACGGTCCCGACCAAGGCGTGGCCTCGACCAGCGCGTGGCACCATCCCGTCCGTGGTCTCAGCCAGAACGTGGCCTCGACCAGCACGTGGCACCATCCAGTTCGTGCTCCAGGTGAAGCCCCCGGGAGGGGGGAGGACGTAGCTGGGAGGAGAGTCGGAGAGGAGGAAAGAAGAAGGAAGGAGGAGAAGGAAGAAGGGTACTGGAACCCTGCCGTCAGTACCGTCTGACCATTGCTGTCAAGTCTTAACAGCCACTCGCATGATGGCGAGGGAAGTGTATTAAACGCACACAGTAAATCCATTGAATCAAGTCTTCTCACACGATGCAGGTAAAAGACTGCATTAAATCAACAGGTTATAAAACAAATATGAATTATCTTCACCCTTCTCTCACTCACGCTTAAACGTTTTCCTTCCTTAGGAAATAAATCAACACAGCGACCATCGCTTAATAACTGCCACCACATTTGCAAATAGTAATTCAATGGCATAACTGTCACATTTTATAAACACATTTCAAAATAACACAAATCTCCAACCACGCATCCGAACGACAAATCATGCGTACGCACGCTCGTGAACATAAAACTCGTTCTCCTTGCACACACAAACAGACGGTGGCCGAAGGATAAAAGTCCGGCGAATGTGACAGGGGCGGACGAGCGAGACCAAGCAAGTTCCAACCCTGAATCACCAGGTTTCTCTCCCTCCCCACCGACTACCGCATCACCAGATACATAAACAGGAGAAAGAATTTTGGAAATAATTTAGAATGGCCAGGTTAAAGATTGAATTAACCAGAGAAAAGGTCTCACACAATATTTCTCTTACAATTTCGAAAACAAAAGAAAATTGCGCAAAAGCGAAGACTAATCGGCCGGCTAACAACAACAAACCAAAACAAACAGACCACGAAACTGATGCTTACCAGCTACCCGTGGGTGACCCCGAAGAGGCGGGTCAAAGGACTCTCTCTACCCCTGTCCAGTCGAGAGGACAGAGGCGAAGATGCGGAAACAGAAGAAATGATGTCCCTCTCCTACAGGCCGACTGCAGGAATTGAAAGTACTGACTGTACTCTCGATGACATGGTAAAGAACCAGGACTGGAGCAGGCGCCCCCAGAGACATCTTCCGCTCGAGTGAAGAGTAACCTCCCTCAGCAATGGCGGCCAACATGCCATGCTGCGTCACAGAGTGAGCATACTTCAAACTAAAAGAAACGAAGCACGTGCGACAGGTAAAAAGACAGGCGAGAGGCCGATAGACAGAAAGTTCGAGAGAAAGGTACCGGCCACCCGTGAACTTGCAGGATGAATAGCACGGGCGGTGGAATTAGAGAGAGAGGAGAGAGAAAGCAAACCGAAGTTGAGCTGAACCACACCAAGGTGCAACTGCACCACAAGCCACCCTAAGGGACGGATACACGACAACAGCAACGACAATAAACAAATAAGTAATTCCGCCACCTAGGTGGGTCGAACGTCGTAGGCCTCGTGACAAACTCGTGACAAACCCCCTTCTAAAAGCATCTGTTTCTCTGAGATACAGTGCTCCTTTGAACCTTGTCGCATGTGCAACTTCAACAAGGGACGAACCAACTCTCTGTGTCGCGAGTCATGATCCATGACAACAGATTCGGGGC
>CM031625.1:12225610-12244180 GCA_018398815.1 Conus ventricosus | reverse complement strand
GGGGGGGTCCGGCCGGCCAGTCAAACGGGGGGTCCTCAGCAGTCACGGTCCCGACCAAGCGTGGCCTCGACCAGCGCGTGGCCCCACCCGTCCGGGGTCTCCAAAACGTGGGCCTCGACCAGGTGGCCATCCGTTCGTGCCAGTGAGCCCGGAGGGGGATAGTGGGAGGAGAGTCGGAGAGGAGGAAATGAAGAAGGAAGGAGGAAGGAAGAAGGGTACTGGAACCCTGCCGTCAGTACGTCTGACCATTGCTGTCAAGTCTTAACAGCACTCGCATGATGGGCGAGGGGAAGTGTATTAAACGCACACAGTAATCCATTGAATCAAGTCTTCTCACACGATGCAGGTAAAAGACTGCATTAAATCAACAGGTTATAAAACAAATATGAATTATCTTCACCCTTCTCTCACTCACGCTTAACGTTTTCCTTCCTTAGGAAATAAATCAACACAGCGACCATCGCTTAATAACTGCCACCACATTTGCAAATAGTAATTCAATGGCATAACTGTCACATTTTATAAACACATTTCAAAATAACACAAATCTCCAACCACGCATCCGAACGACAAATCATGCGTACGCACGCTCGTGAACATAAAACTCGTTCTCCTTGCACACACAAACAGACGGTGGCCGAAGGATAAAAGTCCGGCGAATGTGACAGGGGCGGACGAGCGAGACCAAGCAAGTTCCAACCCTGAATCACCAGGTTCTCTCCCTTCCCCACCGACTACCGCATCACCAGATACATAAACAGGAGAAAGAATTTTGGAAATAATTTAGAATGGCCAGGTTAAAGATTGAATTAACCAGAGAAAAGGTCTCACACAATATTTCTCTTACAATTTCGAAAACAAAAGAAAATTGCGCAAAAGCGAAGACTAAGCGGCTAACAACAACAAACCAAAACAAACGACCACGAAACTGATGCTTACAGCTACCGTGGGTGACCCCGAAGAGGCGGGTCAAAGGACTCTCTCTACCTCTGTCCAGTCGAGAGGACAGAGGCGAAGATGCGGAAACAGAAGAAATGATGTCCCTCTCCTACAGGCCGACTGCAGGAATTGAAAGTACTGACTGTACTCTCGATGACATGGTAAAGAACCAGGACTGGAGCAGGCGCCCCCAGAGACATCTTCCGCTCGAGTGAAGAGCTAACCTCCCTCAGCAATGGCGGCCAACATGCCATGCTGCGTCACAGAGTGAGCATACTTCAAACTAAAAGAAACGAAGCACGTGCGACAGGTAAAAAGACAGGCGAGAGGCCGATAGACAGAAAGTTCGAGAGAAAGGTACCGGCCACCCGTGAACTTGCAGGATGAATAGCACGGGCGGTGGAATTAGAGAGAGAGAGAGAGAAAGCAAACCGAAGTTGAGCTGAACCACACCAAGGTGCAACTGCACCACAAGCCACCCTAAGGGACGGATACACGACAACAGCAACGACAATAAACAAATAAGTAATTCCGCCACCCTAGGTGGGTCGAACGTCGTAGGCCTCGTGACAAACTCGTGACAACTGGGCACTGCATTTTTCATGTAAACTTTATAAAGGTAAAATTTTGCCAGCAATAGGATATAATTAAGGCCAAAGTCTGTTTTGACTCCTTCTTTACAGCCAATTACAATCAATGTTTCTGAAAATGTCAGACGACACCAATGCTGACAGTCACTGGACAACATACGGTTAAGATCGATCCAAAACTTTTGGACAACACTACAGCCCCATAATAAGTGTTGTATCGTTTGGATTTCAGTTTGACAGAGGTTACATACAGGGTCCTCAACAATTTTACAGTCATTACAGATATTTCCTTGTATTTAAAAGGCGATGTAGTATTCTCACCTGGAACCATCTTAGTTTAATATCATGACACTTATGACACTGTTTGAAAATTTCAAACCAATTTAGATTATTATAGATTTCGTCCCATTTTAAGGCTGCAGTAGGATGAACCTCTGATCTTGTAAGCATCGCCTGGACACTCTTGCCTCCTCCTTTGATTACTTTCCAAGTTTTATTATCTTCTACACTACACCTAGGATCAATCTCAATTCTACATTTCTGCTGGTATTCCAAGATGGCACTGATAATGCCATTATAGAGAAGAAAGTTTAGTTCGCCTGATATTTGGATAAAGTTCCTTAAATTCTCTAAGGTAAGGAATTTATTATCATTTAAATCATCAATTGGTGAATAAATAAAATATTTTCCTCAACCATTCTTTAATGAAATGTTTGTTGTAATGTATGCACTCAGCCAAAAATTCTGCAGGCTTCAGTGGGGGGCATTTCATGTACAGATGTTTGCAGTGTTTCAGCACGTCTGTCCAAAACAAATTCTTACAACTTTTCAAACAAACATGTACATATTCTTCTCCCAGTTTTGACAAATTTACAAAATTAGGAAATAAGGCATACACAAAAGTTTGCAGACTTCCTTCATAAGTTAGCCGTTTAGCCAGGATACTTTTAATGAAGTAATGTAAGCATGTAAATCAACCATCTGTAATCCACCATCAACATAAGGTTTGCACACTATACTCCTTTTTATCTTGGCTGGTTTATTGCTCCATAAGAAGGAGAATAAAGCTGTCTGTAGTTCTTTAACAAAATTTACCGGAGGATCGGGCAGATTTATCAAAAGATAAGTTAGTTTAGACAAAACCAATGTTTTCAATACTGTTATCTTACCTAAGGGAGAAAGGTCTCTCTTACACCATCTACCCAGTACCTTTTTAATGTCATTCAATTTGCCTTCAAAATTTATATCGTTATTCTTCTGATGTCCACACAAAAACTGTATACCCAATATTCTAAAAATTCCAGGATTCCAGCGAAAGTTTTCATCACGCATATATCTCATGTTTGAATGCTTCATACTTCCAAACCACACGACATTTGTTTTTTCATGATTAATTCTTAAACCAGACATTTGGGCAAAAAGTCTCAATACACTTATGGTTTCATTGAACGACTTTTCTGTACCATCCAGACATATATTGGTATCATCTGCGAATTGCGACAGGAGGACCTCTTGACCCCTCACCATGACACTTTTATATCAATATTTTGTCTAATAAGAAGCGACAGGACCTCTGCGCCGATCAGGTATAGGTAAGGAGAGCAAGGATCCCCTGCCGCACTCCACGTCTAACTGGAAACCATTTTGAATATTGTCCATTAACAGAAACACAGGACGTCATGTCCTTGTAAAAGGAGACAATCCACCTTATAATATCGGGGCCAAAATTGAAAAATTCAAGCGCTTTATTCAAGAAGGTCCAAGAGATGCTATCAAATGCCTTTTCAAAATCAACACTAAGTAAAAGACCTGGGGTGCTTTCTTCCTCGGTATATGAAGTACATCATAGATTTTTCTAATATTCTCTCCAATGTATCTTCCTCCCATGAAGCCCTTTTGGTCCTCATGAACTATTTTTGGTAAGACACATTTGATACGATTAGCAATTGAGGCTGATGCTATTTTGTATGCCGTATTTAACAGAGAAATTGGTCTCCAATTCTTCAAATACTGTTTTGGCTTTTCCTCCTTGGGAATACAAACAATGACACCCTGTCTCTGTGTAACTGACATACTCTGTTTATCAAAACCATCATTCAGAGATCTGACAAGAAAGGTGCCAATATCTGCGAAGAAGAATTTATAAAATTCAACAGTAAAAACCATCTGATCCAGGGCTTTTGTTGTTTTTCATATTTTTTAGGGCCTCACCACTTCGTTTATAGTCAATGGACCTTCCAGTCGATCACTTTCTTCTTGTGTTAATTTGTTAGCATCCATTATTATACCATTAAGATCTACGTTCCTTGCTTTCTGTTCTGTAAATAGTTGTTCATAAAATGTTTCAACCTCTTTTAGGATACTCTTTTGATCGGATATAATATTACCATCAACTCTTTCAAGAAAACTCATAGAGCGATCTACAAAATTTCTATTTTCCAAGCTGCAAAAATATTTACTAGGTTTCTCCCCTTCGCGAATCCACTTTACTCTTGATCTAACAATAATTCCCTCTATTTTCTTTTCCCGTAGTTCTTCTAGTTCCAATTTCATTGTTCTAGTTCTCCTAAATTCTCTTCATTCACATTTGAACTCAAGTTGGAAATCTTTGTTTCAAGTTCCTTTTCCCGTTTTAAATCATTTTTTTTCTTATAGCATGAATAGGCTATTGTTTTTTCTCTTATTTTTAGTAACACCATTTCAAAAATAGTTGATCTGAAATTGTAAACTGTAGCATATCACTTGCCACCTCATTAATATTCTGAAGTTGTAGACTGGTAAAGCGTATTCTTTTTTAACTCTGAAATGACTCCTTTTATTTCGTCTACAAATTTCTTGTCTCTTAATAAAGAATTGTTAAATTTCCAGTACTGTCTATCTCTCATCCTCACTTCTTCTCTAAGACTTATATCAACAATGGAATGATCTGAACGGTAACTGAGACCTATATTAGATCTACTGACATCCGACAACAGACTTTCTGATATCAGAAAATAATCTAACCTGCCTTGTTTTATGGTATTAAATTTGCGCCAAGAATATTTTCTTAAATTTGGGTTTAATGTTCTGAACACATCAATCAATTCATGGTGAACAGTTAAATCCAATATTGCTTTACGCGATCTAGGTCTATTTGGAGTACTAGAATAGTTTCTTGAATCAAGTTTCCCGTCTAGCACAACATTCCAGTCTCTCCCAAGATCAAGTTATATTACCAGGACTGTTCAAGTTTAGCACTTAACGCATTAAAAAAGTCTGGGTTATCTCCTGCACTAGGCCCATATACATTGACCAAAGTGAATCGTTTCTTGAGAAACTCCACATCTAAAAAAAGATACTGTCCATTGGGGTCCCTTACAACATTAAATACTTTGTACTCGAAATTATTATTAAATAGAATTGCAACCCCATTTTTGTTTGTATCTGATCCTGCCAGCCATACTGAATATCCCCAGCTTGACCTAATAAAGTTTTCTTGTTTATGGGGTTAGATGAGTTTCTTGTAGAAAATATATGCTACTATTCTGATTCCTCAGGAATTCAAAGACATCTTTCCTTTTCTTGAAGTCATTTATCCATTGCAATTGTAAGAACATATTTTGAATCCATTGATTTATTTATCTTGCTATCCATTTTTTCTTCCAGAATAAACTCCCAGAATTATATCCATGTAATTGTACAAAGTGCCATTCGAACATGCTCCACTCTTGTTCTCCTGTAGGAAGCTACTCTTTATACTTGAGGATGTATGAAAAAACTCACTGGAAAGAGTATACTTAGCACCTTGATTTTCAACAAAGCATGAAAAAATGTATTCCACAGGTAATTTTTCTCATTCCACAGCCCGTGACAAAAACATTGCAAGATACACGAATCACACAATAACACAGTACATGACAAGATACGATACAATCAAAAAAAATACTTATATAAATGTTCATTCATAATGGGGCAACTTTGCTGACAACCCCCGCATATAAACCGAAATTAGACTAAATTTAGGCACTGAAGAACCATGCAACATTCGAACATTGTACAAAAAGTGCAAAACCGTGCAAAATCACAGCGCACATTTCATGACCTCATTCAAAATTTATGGCTTACTAATATTGTTAATAAGTTCATGTTTGGAATAGGGTCAGCTATTCCTTATGTTTGATTACAATTGAAAGAACCATCATCCCTGATGGTGTTCTTCATCCTAATTGCGAAAGCAAAAAAAAAAAAAAACACACACAATAACCCTACACCTGTAATACCAAACACACACACACACACACACACACACACACAACACACACACACACACACACACACACACACCTGCATACACACACACACGCACCCACGCACACATACCACGCACACACACACACACACACACACACACACACACCCACACACACACACACACACACACACAGGTCTACCAAAAGGTATCTCATTAACATTATACATGGGTCAGTAAACAAGTGGGGTAACTTTTTCAATTTTCAATTTCAATTATACATGGGGTTTTCAGTATCGGTTTCACATATTTGCAATCAGGCTTCCATACAAATTATAAGCAAACACAAGGAATCATCCTCACATGATCTGCTAACCCAGGCTACTCTGTAACCGTATTTAAAAAAAATAATAAAAAAAAAAGTAAAACAACCAATAATCACTGCCCTACCTTAGTGTCTTAAACTATAAATGCAATGTATCAGTAAACAAACAACATTAACCATTCAGAAGAATCACACAGGGTATCCCCCTATGAACATGCTGCTCTGCTGAAAATGCAGATCAAAAGGGCATTGGAAGCCTCTTTTTAACTTTACTTCTTTTGCCACTGTTGTTGCTCAATTTCTTCCATATTACTCGTACACCACTCATTTCAAGTCCCCATACACAGCTATACTCAGGACTCTCCGTTACAAAGTCGCTCCAGTAATCCACTGGAGCTATTGATATCAGGTTATAATGCGGTAACACACCTTGGGGAAACAGAACACTGATGCTGAGTCACTTTGTTGGTGTTCAATGGTGCCTGTTCTGATATATATGCAGGAAATTATGAACTAATCACACCAAGTCATTGGAAAAGAGACTCCACTTTGTCCCCCCACTGACAGTCCTCACAAATCTGTTCACTAGAGAGACTTTGAACTGGAGTCTGTACAGGCCGAATGTGGATGCGGACATCAAAACCACAGAATCAATACACGGCATGAAGAACTGAGAATATATTTGCGACCAAGGGATCGAAAGTCACTTTCTTTATTCTGATAGGTTATCGATAGGGTCAAGTTCAAAAGAACCGTTAAATGGTGGTCCCATACATGTGCACATGCATTTATGCATTTATCACGCATTAAAGAACCCGTGGCGGTAAGGAAGTGAATATTCTTGTTCATATTCACATGCACATTCTTTGGGCCATTCTTTTTATTGTTAACATTTTTTTCAAAAACACTTTCAATACGGCCCCCTAATGAATGTGACCCATTTTCTTCAAACCCCACTGATTTCTGCGGCACGCTAACCGGTTCGCCAACGACGGAAAGCACATGTTTTGCACGATCTGTTTTTGACACAAACTCGACCGGTGTAACTTGTTCAGTGATCCCCTGTGTAAATTCTGCAACGTTGAAATCATAATCACTAGAGGCTAAATTTCTTTTGAACACATTCGGCCGGCCTAATCCCTATTTTGTCTGAACAAGATTTCCATTAGCACCGAGGTAAAATTTGTTTCCGTCAATAATAAGGTGGTCAAAGACCATACTGGCTCTTTTCCCAGCCTCTCTTGCCTCTTTTAAATAAGGACCAAGTTTTTTCCTAATGTCTCTGACTCTTCTACTGAAGTCCTCTCCGACGAAAATAGATGTGCCTTTCAGCTTACCTTTAGCTCTCAGAATGTCTTCTTTGTCTTTGAAAAATGTACACCTAGCTACAATCGGAGAGTCCTTCTTGGAGGATACACGGTGCACACGATCGAATTGACACTCTCCTGTCAGTTCCAGTTGGTCCACAATCAGTTCCCGGACACTGTCTTCACAATCCTTCCACGTTTCATTGTCTTTACGAGGTATTCCATGGAATATGAGGTTGTTTCGTTTCGACCTATCTTCAAGTTCATCAGTTCTGCGCTCAAGATTTTCACATCTAGCTTTCAACATTTCATTTTCACTTTCCAGGGCTTTCTTTGCTTGGTTTAACGTCAAAACCTCCTCTTCGAGTGTCGCCATTTTGTATTTCAGACTTTTAAATTCCTCTTTCAATTCATTGATGTCACCTTGCATTACGTCGAACTTTGTATTTAAGTCATGGTTCATTTTTAACAAAGTGTCCATCACCTCATTGACAGTGTGGTCAGCTTTACCGTCTGTAGATTGGCGTCCAGGGGAATCCACGTTGTCCTTGCTGTTCATCTTCCCAGCAGAGGTCAGTCGTGACTGTCAGGTTTCCTTGCCTTGAAGTGGTCCGGGGTTCTTTTCCACGTCACCACACCGGTGTAAAAGGTCCCCCCAGAACAGAAGTGTCAGCAACACTCCCACGACGACACCGGTTGACCTCTGCCGAACTCTCAAGGTCAGCAAAAACATGGCCTTCTTCCGTTTTGCCCTCAGGTACATGAAGTGGATAAACACAGCGGTAAAACTCCCACATACCGCTCTAAAGGTGAGTGGAGCTACTGGCATGGCTTGACTGGTATCGTCATCAACGTGTGCGCAGAATGTTAAACTTTAACAGTTGAATGGGCAACCGTAATTCGAATTAATCTGCGGAGCTCTGAATGTAGGCCCTTTCTCTGTGACATCCGCGCATGCGCCCCCAGAGAGAGAGAGAGAGAGAGAGAGAGAGAGAGAGAGAGAGAGATGAGTAGGCCTATTAGGAGAATATGAAAGAACAAAAAAATAATTAATCAATACAAAAATCTTTTCTAGGCGAATTCCAGCTTACACACCGAGTCCACGCCTCCATTGTATCTTATCCACGGTGTGTGTGTGTGTGTGTGTGTGTGTGTGTGTGTGTGTGTGTGTGTGTGTGTGTTTGTGTGTGTAATGTAATGTATTGTAAAAGGATATTCATAGAGCGCTTTATCTCGCAAGAGCCCAAAGCGCATATTACACAAAAAACATGATAAAATTATAATTCTAATTCAAAGCGCGCACGCGCGCGCGCGCGTGCACCAACACACACACACAACACACACACACACACACACACACACACACATGCGCGCGCGCGCACACACACACACACACACACACACACACACACACACACACACACACACACCGCCGAAAAACTCACACACGCAGACAGACACACGAACGCGTTCAACACCAGCAAACACGCGCAGAGTGTAAGTGGATATCGTTAATCAGTCCGAGGGAAAAGATGGTCTTTAGGGAGGTTTTAAAAGTCTCTAAAGAGTCCGTGTTACGCAAAGAAGAAGGGAGACTATTCCACAGAGCAGGTGCCTAGTAAGAGAAAGATCGTTGGCCTAAAGTTTTCAGGCGAGCGGAGGGAAGCCCAAGCAGACGAGAATCGGTGGATGAGCCTAAAGCTGCGAGACGGAACATAGAGATGGAGGAGGTCAGAGAGGTAGGAGGGAGCCAGATTATTCAGTGATTTGAAAACCAGGAGGAGAACTTTTAAAGTCAATGCGAGACTGAATTGGGAGCCAGTGTAAGGATGGCAGAATTGGTGATATGTGATGAGATCTAGAGGAGCGGGAGATCAGACGGGCGGCATTGTTCTTAACTTTTTGAAGTTTAGAGAACCGCAAGGAGGGAGTTACAATAGTCGAGCCGAGACAGAACAAAAGCACAGATTAGAGTCTTCAGGGCATTTTGAGTGAGGAAGCGGCGAACTGAGCTGATTCTACGAAGTTCAAGGTAGCATTAGAGATATGTTGTTTGAAAGAAAGAGTTTGATCGAGTGTAACGCCGAGGTTACGAACAGACACTGATAAATTTATCTCGTTTCCATCAACATTTATATAACTAGGGAGAGAATGAGTTCTAATAGTGTGTTTCGTGTGTGTGTGTGTGTGTGTGTGTGTGTGTGTGTGTGTGTGTGTGTGTGTGTGTGTGTGTGTGTGAGTGAGTGCACGCGCGTGGTTTAAGAAGCTAAGTTGTATGGTGCATGATCAGATTTACCCCTCCAACAACTACAGCCTGCGTTGGGTTTGTAGAGGAATTCTCGATCCACTCTTCTTTTCCAAAATACTAAAGTGCCAGAGCGTTTGGATTAGGATATCGAAGGCCTTGGAGAAATCCAGTACAACGACGTCTTCCAGGAGACCGTTTCTCCGTCGTCTCTGAAATCTCATGGGCGGATCCTGGGAGTTGTGATAGACTAGAATGATCACTACGAAACCCATACAAATGGTACATTATAGCAGGGGCAAAGAATCTTGATCACCTCAGCATAGCTGACGACACTCGTCACAGTGTGTACCAGGACGTTGCAGATGACTTGCAGATGACGTTGTCAGAGAGACAAGCCTGTAGATCTAGTGTTCTGTCCCGTATCTCTGATGTTTTGGAGATAAGGGTGACGAGTGCCATCTTCTAGTCTGCTGGCACCACACCAGTGTTCGTATGTCTGTCTGTATGTATGTATGTCTTTCTGTCTGTCTTTCTGTATGTATGTATGTATGTCTTTCTGTCTGTCTTTCTGTATGTATGTATGTATCTATGTATGTATGTTTGTTGTTGGTGTTTTGAACATTTATGGACAAGGTTGCATAATTGTAGTTATCACAAAGTTTGCAATAAAAACGATTGATATGTACGTACGTACGTAAGTACCTACATACATATGAACCTGTCTATCTATCCATCCATCCGTCCATCCATCTATCTGTTAGTTAAATTAGTTGAATTGTACCAGACTGCATTAGGATCTGACAGTCAAGCTGACGGAAACTCACAGTGTGCTCTTGCTGTTGTGATCTGGGCGGCGCGGTGGGCAGAACATCCCAGCCAAACAGCGGATCCTCCGGCTTCACTATTTTTTTGCCCAGCATCTCCACAGCTCCTTCCTCCAGATAACGCTGCCTTATACGCTAGTCTCTACATACAGCCCGACATGACTGAACTGTGACACGTGTTGCAGCGTGTGTCGGCCAACTTTCACACTAGCGTGCTTTCGTCGTGTTGCTGTTGCGTATGTTTTTTTATGACAAGGTTTTGAAAATGACGTCATCTTTTGAAGAGATTTGGACGTGTTTACTGATAAAGAAACACATCTAGGCCGCGTGCCTGTGGTCATCGTTTTGTGCACTCAATCAACACCAGCTGTCAAGCACACTCAAGTTCAGTATACCGGTGTAACCTGCCTTAATCACTCCCCATCCAAATCACACACCGTGGATAAAATGAGAACGCCCACTTCCTCGATCTTTCCCTGAGCACGAAAGAAGGCCTAAACCCAGACCGACCCCCGCTTTTTGGTCCCAAATCACTGTCCTCCTTCAAAAGTCTCAAACTGAACCAAATGGCAAAATATATCAACCAAAACATATTGCACCGGAATCAAAGGAGAGGGTGATTCTGGACATGATACAGAGCAACCCTCAGCCTGTTTGAAAACGACATGGCGGTGTGTAAAGATCTGGCCCCAAAACCCCCCATGGAGTGACCACGGACACATGCTCACTCTCACCTGTCTGTCACAAAGGGCGGTAGAGACTGAACACGTGCCTACACTCACTCTATGGAAGAACTTTAAACATGATCGTGATGAGCCAGATTCACTCAATGGGAGTGGAATTAGAACGGGGCTGAAGATTGTTGAACATTATACCCACCAATGTCTCACCCAATAAAGGTAATAAATAGATAAATCAATTGATCTATCAAACAATGAAATGTTCTCTTCCCCACCCCCTTCCCCAACACACACACTCACCATGTGTACACACTTGACATACACACTCGCACTTAAACATTTGCGCGCATGTTTACACACACACACACACACACACTACACACACACACACACACACACACACACACACACACACACACACACACACACACATACACACACACACACACACAACATTGAAGCATATACACTCAGATCTTTCTATCTATGTATCTATTGTCTGTCTGTTTATCTGACTGTCTGTCTTTCTGTCTGTCTGTCTGTCCGTTTGTTTGCCTGTCTGTCTACTTATCTATCCATCTATATCTTGAAGTCTCTTTCTTTCTGTGCCTCTGTCTCTTTCAGTGTCTGTCTCTATTTGTGTCCCTGTCTTTTTCCTTCTTGTTCTTCTGTCTGTCTGTCTCTGCCTGTCTGTCCGTCTATCTATCTAACTATCCATCTACATATTGCACTCTCTTTCTTGCTGTGTCTGCATTTCTGTGTCCCTGTCTCTTTTTTCTCCTCCTTCTCCTCCTCCTCCTTCTTCTCCTCCTCCTCCTCCTTCTTCTTCTGCTCCTCCTCCTCCTCCTCCTCCTCTCTCTCTCTCTCCCTGTCAAACATAAGGTTGACCTTGGTATCTGGTCAAGAAAAATGTGAAAGTAGCCATGACTTTGAAACGAGTGAAGGATGCGGTGCTACAGCTAGGAGATCTTGGTTGGCTATGAACATCGCAGAGAAGTCCGTGACCATTTCTGAGGGCGCGAATGATCGCTTGTATAGTCACTGTACATATACAAAGTGGGCACCCGGAAAGACCTTACAACATACCTAAGAAATCATAGCTCGGCACAAGTCAGTTTGCAGTGACAGTATTACACAATGCTTTTCATGTGTAATCATTTAAAAGCGCATTGAAATATGTAGATAACAGATTTTTTTTACAGGCGCACCTTCTACGGTAAGCTTTGCTTTGTTTTGTACCTCTGCTCTTGAGATATTTATGGGTGATGCAAATTCTAGTAAGTAGGCCTACATCTTCTGAGACAACTGAAAACATGCTTTAGTCTATGACCCCATTATAGCCTGTCAAAAAATGTGGCTTTCCACTTGAGACGACTTTGCTGTGGAAGCGAGCAAACGTAGAGTAAGGAGATTGGTGTCTCTAGAAACAGCAATGGTGTATCTAATTCTCACCCCATTATCATCAATACAACTGTCAAAGAGTGCTGGCAATAACAGCAAACAATTACCTAGCATCGCGCTTTGTTCGCTGTTAATTTCAATGTATTCATCCCAAAGTGTTGCAGATCTCACACAGCTTCCATGGAAAAATTGCAGTCTTAATGTCTAGGAAGTCTCTTGGTGTCACCCAGCAGCAAGCCCTGAAAACGAGAAGTCAGAAACTGTGTTGATCAATAGATACTCTATTCACAGCAAACGGCATGTATCGATCATAGGAAGCAGAGGTGTTTTCCTGTTTGTTCATCAGAGTGCCGTATGTCTCATCTGTGTTCTGTGAACTGGTACCATAAACGGCAATAGCCTGTAGTTACAGGAAGGGAATTGTAACAGGATGACAGCAAAAGTTGCTTTCCTTGTTTGTTATTTACAGTTTATGTTTTCCCAGTTGCCCTGAAGATGGTAGTCATGTGCTTTCTTTCCAAACCCTTTCTTTGCCCATTTCTTGTCTATCTTTTGTTGAATGACAGGATTGCCATACAGAGTACTTTTCGGTGCACAAAAAGTTCCATGATTATATATCAGAAGTAACAGATATACTTAGTATTGGTACTTTGGGGAAAAAAACAACTTTTTTTCATCACACACACACACACACACACACACACACACACACACACACACACATATATTATATATATATATATATATATAATATATATATATATATATATATATATATATATATATATATATTGTTAAAAGGTAAGGTTTAAAATACTATCTACAGCGCTGTTTCATGCGGATGCAATCGTCAGGATGTGATGGGTCTGTGCTGCCGGTGTTTTTCAACTGCTTGTGTTGTCTGTCATCACGTGCTGTCTGTGTTTTTCGTGTGTTTCTGATTCTTGTTCACTGATAGGAATTTCCACTTGTGCCTGCAGTTGTTAACCATTTCATTCCTATCAGACACACACACACACACACACACACACACACACACACACACACACACACACACACACATACATACACATATATACAGACAGACACTCTCTCTCTCTCTCTCTCTCTCTCTCTCTCTCTCTCTCTCTCTCTCTCTCTCTCACACACACACACACACACACACACACACACACACACACACACACACACACACACACTCACTCATTGGGCCAAAGTGACGTGCAATCTTGATGTGAGGGGTTAACATACTTTGGAGAGAAAAAAGAAATAAAACCGCGCTGTGGCTGTCGGTCGGGGGAAGAAATGTTCGTGAATATTTATAGTGATATTTAGTGTGATTGGAGTCAGATTGTGGTTGCGCCCGGAGAGGTCGAGTCTTGTGTGCAGGTGTATGCGATTGCTCGCATGTCGGCGAGGCATGGCCATTGTGATAGTGGTGACACCGACTTGTCGGTAAATCACGTGTGAATGTGTTAGCTGAGGTTTTTTCCCTTCAAGTATTCACCACCACCACCACCCCACCACCCCACCCACCCACCCCACACACACACTTTGACCCATACGTATTCCGTTCACTTCCATGTTCTCTTACTACACTATTGTCCATTGCATGAATCATGACATTGGTCGGTACATATGGGGACTCAGATCCCAATGATTCGAAATTATATATTTTTCCTGCCTCTCCCGGATACACCGAATTTCACTCAGAACTCTTTCCCGGCGCAGCGGGATACCAAATAAAGTCCTCCCGACATAGCGGGGTAACAAATAAATTCCTTCCGATACAGCGGGGTAACAAATAAATTCCTCCCGGTACATCGGGGTAACAAAATCTTCCCAGGCTACTGGTCCATCCGACTCCCGTCAGTGTTTCCCTGAACTGGGCGACTGGCTGCTCTCTGACTTGTTTCGGGCTCCAAAATCCCACAATATACGGTCCTGCAATACAGACAACTTATAGATAAAAAATATATGAAAAGGTACTCACCGATTTCCATCAAACACTCGAACCACAACTTACTCATCAGAAATGTGGATCTGGGGTTTCAATACTGATCTCAAAACAAAATAATGCAGAATTATACAATTAATCAAAACTGGATCAACATATCCACTTACCCTAAGTGTACTTGGGTCTGGCCTCCAGCCCAATACTGCAGCCTACATATCCATCTTGTGGCTTAACCCCTCTCTAGGTCAAGCCTAGTTACAATTATAAGTTGCTGTCTTCTTTCCTGACAGCTCGACCAGTGCAGCAACGAATGACGATTTCTCATCCAGTCGCCTCAGCAGGTGAGCACCCCTGAGTTCCACTCTCTTTTTTTCCTACACCCAGGGACCGTATTCACTCTCAGTAAAACCCCACTCACTGTCTGTCTACCCAAAAACTCTAAAAATGGCCATTTCATTTCATCTTTACAGGCAAACAATCACAACAACAACAACAACAACAACAACAACAACACAAATTACAATAACCAAACCATGGCCTGCACTGGGGCCATGACAGTATTATAACCGTTATTACAATATGATTTTACTGGTAGTAGTAGTAGTAGTAGTAGACGTGGTGGTGCTGGTGGTGGTGCTGGTGGTAGTAGTGGTAGTTGTTGTGTTGTTGTTGTTGCTATTGTTGTTGTTAATGATGATGTATTTCCTTTATTTTAACATCATCATCATCATCATCATCATCATAATCACCAAAACCATTACCGGCATCATTATCTTTGTCTTTATGTTTTATTATTGTTATTATAGTTATCATTGTTGTGATGATGATGATGATGATGATGATGATGATGACATTATATATTATATATATATAATTATATATATATATATATATATATATATATATATATATATATATATATTGTGTGTGTTGTGTGTGTGACATATATATATATAGTTATTATATATATATATATATATTATATATATATATATATATATATGTGTGTGTGTGTGTGTGTGTGTGTGTGTGTGTGTGTGTGTGTGGTGTGTGTGTGTGTGTGTATAATAAAATAATAAATTCCAAGGTTAGGTATCGAACACCATTCCAGCAACTTACAGAGCAGCTTCGTGTTGCAATGACTGCAAGAAACATTCAATTATAAGCAACTGTATTGCACACCAGCCTTTTCTGGGATTGCATTCTTCTTAAAACTGAAAAGGCAGAGGAGTCAAATTACCACTTTCCGCGGTCACTGAGGAGAAACAACCAGGTTTCGAAATATCGGTATATGACCAGGAGTTATATGTTAGTGAGTTTCCCTCCCTATTGGAGGATGTCTCCCCCTTGGAGAATATAAGCTTGCTGAAGGCTCATTTTGAGAAGCATTTATTTTATTTTTCCCCATTCACTCACTCAAGCACATACTGTTAGTTAGGCAGAATCATCTACCACTGCAGATATGAATGCGTATCTCCCCCTATTTCTTCAACCTAAGAACATAAGAGCAAGCTTTGTTTATAATTCAATATTTCTTGCAGTCATTGCAACACCAAGCTGCTCTGTAAGTTGCTGGAACGGTGATCGGTACTTATCCTTGGAATTTATTAGTTTGTTGTATTTTAGTCCCTTGCGGATTCATTCCAAGAACTGGCCCTCAGCACTTGTGTCTTAAGAGGATATCTTTTTATATTTTCTACTTTTCACAAGAAAATGTAGCTTGTTTTGCTCTTTCATGATTTTCTTTTGCTTCTTAGATGGCACCTTTGGTTGGTTTTTTGAAAACTCAACAAACATACTACGGTATTGCACACCAGCCTTTTCTGGGATTGCATTCTTCTTAAAATTGAAAAGGCAGAGGAGTCAAATTACCACTTTCCGCGGTCACTGAGGAGAAACAACCAGGTTTCGAAATATCAGTATATGACCAGGAGTTATATGTTAGTGAGTTTCTCTCCCTATTGGAGGATGTCTCCCCCTTGGAGAATATAAGCTTGCTGAAGGCTCATTTTGAGAAGCATTTATTTTATTTTTCCCCATTCACCCACTCAAGCACATACTGTTAGTTAGGCAGAATCATCTACCACTGCAGATATGAATGCGTATCTCCCCCTATTTCTTCAACCTAAGACATAAGAGCAAGCATGTTTTAATTCTCTATATATATATATATATTATATATATATATATATATATTAAAACAAAAAACTAATAAGTTCCAAGGATAAGTACTGAGCACCATTCCAGCAACTTACAGAGCAGCTTGGTGTTGCAATGACTGCAAGAAATATTCAATTATAAACAAAGCTTGCTCTTATGTCTTAGATTGAAGAAATAGGGGAGAAAAGCATTCATATCTGCTTTTCTCCCCTATTTCTTCAATCTAAGACATAAGAGCAAGCTTTGTTTATAATTGAATATATATATATATTATATATATATATATATATATACCAGAACGATGGCGACTACATAGACTTATTCGATCACACATGTGAGTAAAAGAAATAATAATAACAACGATAGAAATAACAGAAAATGACAATGACGAATTACTTTTTTTTTAAAGATGAAGAAATAAAAGCAAAAGAAATGAAAATGAATGTATAATGAAAAATAAATGTATGAAGGACTAGCAGAGTAACTCAACAATACACACATATACGCATGTACACACACACACACACACACACACACACACACACACACACATTCAGAGATCTGAAGATGGCGAGCAGGTAAAAATTGGCAATGAAAAACAAAATATAAATGGCCATTGGCGAACAGATGACGACGGTCACAAAGCTTTTCTTTCGTGGCTACAAAATCATCTCGTGGCTTTTTCAATCTGTCATGCGACTTCACGGCATGTCGTTAACAGTAAAGATGTGTTTACGGCACGTCCGGTCTCTCAAACGTACAATACTTGTTTGTAATTTTTTTTTTTTTTTTTTTTTCTGTTCCACTCTCTGCGCCACCTCAGAGGCAGTGCACCCACGCCGCTCATTCCGACACCCCGTCCACAGCCACAGCCCGGTCGGCCCCGCCGCAGCCCCGGCACCGGCAATCCACAGGAAGCAGTCAATGTCAAGTCGTAAAGAGGCAACCCACCGGAGGAGACACTGCACTGCTGCCGAGTCACTTCGGTGGTGTTCAGTGGCGCCTGTTGTGATCTAACATACGCAGGACACCACCTACTAAGCCCCCTACTGACGACAATAATTGCTTAGTCGCGGAGCCGGCGTGAGTGAGCTCTCCCTCCGGAGGGCCCCACCACGTCCGTCCAACGACAGCCCCCAAGGACTCGCCGATACCGGTGACCTCGACGGAACCAAACCAAGGTCACAGACGTGGAGATGACATCGAAATTGAGGTCACCATGAGAGCAGGGCATGAAGGGCCACTGAATTTGAGACATTTTTTTTTTTTTATGCTGATCGATGAGAATGAGGATGATTAAGATGATGCTACGGATTTCCGTTTCGGTCTGAGACTACATGACAGGGCTGTACTCTACGCTTCCTTTCATAATATACCCCGGCGTCAACCAGGCCCGAGAGATACAGGCACCTGCAGTGTTGGTCATGAAATTTGAGCAACACTCTCAGAAACGCATCCATTAAGTGGATGAAACTCGACTGTGTGGTCCCAGTCTTCCCAACTGAGTCCGCAGCAAACTCAACTCTGGGTAGGAGCCGGTCGGGGCAGAAAAAACCCACATGACTTCTGATGAGATTCGAACCCACGACCTCCCAGCCGGGAGTCCGCGACGTTAACCACTTCGCCACGGCGGCTGGTGTTTGTAATAATATTTTTTCTTGGCGGAAGATCGGTTGGGAAAATGTAGACCTCGCGTCATTTTTTTTTTTTTTTCATTCTGAATTTGTTATTAATGCAGCGATGTGGGGCGGGAGTGGGGGTGACAGTGGGCGAGTTAGTGGGTTGGGGTGGCTGGTTTGTGGTGGGATTTCTCCCTGCTTTTTATGACTCTGTCCATGTCAATCATGTACAGTACGACTGAATGTTATGAAACCTCTTTTGATTTTGTGGACAGTTTTTTGTATTGTTCGG
>CM031625.1:12218110-12220610 GCA_018398815.1 Conus ventricosus | reverse complement strand
AGGCACAGTCTGGTATCTAAAGAAACAGATCTTTTGACAATGAAATATACCCATATAATCAGTGGCAATGAAATATACCCAACTGATTAGTGAAAGCCAGATCAAGGCCCATTTTATTCGCTAGATTTGAAAAGGCATGTGCTTCTCACACTGGGTTTGCTTTGGGTCAGTTACAGTTCAGTGCACAGTTGTTTTTAATTAGGGTATGAAGTCTGTTATGGACACCAGTGAGTGTTTGGCATGATGATACTGATTACAATGAGGAACCAGATTAGAGGCTCAATATGTCCCCAACTGTAATGCTACCATTACCTACACAACATTTAGCACGCGTTTGCGCTTTCTAATACCTCAGACCTCCTTACATCACTAGAGGCCGAAGTTAAGACTTGTGTAAGAACATTCTAGGTATCCCACTTGGTCTCACTGCTGTTTACTGTCGCTGTTGCTCACTGTATGACCCCACATTCACCTGAAGCACGAGAGACAAAAGCAGGTTTGGGAGAAGACAGAAATAAAGAATGGATTGCGTAAAGCAAAAGACAGCTTGAAGAGAATTAAAAAAAAAGGTTTCTGTCTTAAGAGATGATGTTTGTGGACTGTTACGGATATGGATATGTGAGGTCCACATGTGTACACCTACAGCAGAACTGAATCGTTTTTTTCCCACTATGTATCTCTCTACTGAATTTGGGGTGTGAGAAATCCTATCATCAACAGAAGAATGGAGTTATTTCGCTGTAATGGAAATGTTCAAAAGCACAGAGGGACACCGAGCTTAACGTTTAAAACCATATGGAAGACAAGAAGGTTTTTACCCTGTTCTCTGTTTGACCTAGACCAACCGTGTGTGTGTGTGCGTGTGCGTGTGCGTGTGTGTGTCTACGTTGTGCGTGCGTGCGTGCGTGCATGTGTATTTGTATGTACAGAAACTTGGAGGTTTTTGAGTTCACTTCAAAGCATGTTATACAGATTAGAGGCGGAAGCTTGTCTGTAATGCCCAGCAATTAGCAAAAAAAAACAACTAACTTTAACAGAAGAAATACCAAAGATGAATGCCTACTGAACTGGGAAACAAACATTCACAAATTGAACAAAGAAAAGAATAGTTATTCAACATACTACAGAAATGACAGGAGCGGATCCATCAGATAAACTATACATGCCAGATTTGCGATCAGATTCCCTTGGTCTCGGACGACGAATTGATAGACGACTTAACACCAGATTTTCCCTCAGGACATACTAATATTCTTATAGAAGTCTGTATGAAGAGAATGTAAGGGCATTCCGTAAATTAGCCTTTAATAATCCTTTTTGAATCTGCCCAGACAGGGAAGCGAGGTTAATGTTTGATACGGTTTCCAAATCAATTTCAGCTGTAAATTTAACACGTCTGTGATACAATAGCAAACATGAATTAATTACAAAGTCTCTTAAAATTGCATCTCATACATTGTCTATAACAAGAAACTGAACCATCCGTGTTTCAGGATCTTCTTCTTGCAGCCTGGGTGACCCTCTCATTTGCTAATATTGCACAATGACAGGACACCCAACAACAAATAATTGTGATGTCTTTCTTCGGATTAAAGATGAACAGTTTTGTTGTCGTCTATACACGAACTTTTGAATTTGAGGTATGAATTACCTCATGGGCTGATTTAGAATCGGCACATATCAGAATGGTGTTGATGTTCAAAGGAAAATGAAGTGTACAGATAATATGTGCATGAAATATCATAGTATACAGACCGCACTGAATAGCTCCTGAACGGAGAGATCTCATCTGAGAAAATAATTCAAACCATTGGAATATGTGCAAGGTAATAAAGCGCCTCCTTATTGTAGTTCAGAGCAGTGGCATTGAACAGGAGGTTAACATCTCATCTGCTGAATTTGTGACGTGTGGCATTGGACTGGATTCCGGACAGGATTGAGATGTTTGGCATCAAGGTCACTAAATAGTTGTTAGATGTGCTGTCATAGACTTCAAAATGAAAGAGACGATGGCATTCCTTTTGGTCAACTTGTGGCCTTCGAGTCCAGTTGGTGTATTTAAGGATGATTTTTTTCTTTTTTGCCGATCTATTGCGTGCTTTTTTTTTATTCGTTGTACTGAAAACGCATGATAATTTCATGTTAGAACTGGAAAAGAGACAAAACGGACTCAACAGAACACAGTGTGTCCATGTTCAAAGTGTGCACTCCTCTCAACGAGCCATGACTGCTGGCTCTTCCCATGGCGCAGCGCCCTCCTTTGCTCTGGTAACCTGTACATTCATAGCTGGTGGAAACGGAGAAACGTGGTCAGATGATCCGGTGACTCTGCAGTTGAAGATCCGTCCAACTCTGATGTTTTCTACGTCACTCAAATCAACATGTTTCTTCTTTGCACAGAAGAAATGTTTGGACCTAACCGTTGTTAGAATGGAAGAAACGTTCTTGACATTCAGAAAAAAAACTCCTCTACCAGCACCAGACCTGGTTAGAGATAGAC
>CM031625.1:12203110-12213110 GCA_018398815.1 Conus ventricosus | reverse complement strand
TTGCCCAACAGACTGATGATAAAGAGTTTCTTCTTTTCTTCCTGCTCTTTCTTCTCTCCGTTTTCCTTCTTTCAATCTTTCTTTATTGTTTTTTTTTCCTCTTCTCGCAGCCGTTTGTTGTCGTGAGATATTAAATATAAATCGAAATGTTCTTTTCTTACGAAATTTTCATGGCAAACGTTGCAAAATATGAGATTGTCTAAAGTATGTACAGATTGCACATGTCTTTTCCAGTTATATTTCTTCTGGAAGAATGCGTGACAGACCTCACAGACGTGTTTTTAGTCTCCATAATCTGTTACCAAAAAAAAAAAAAAAAAAAGTTTCCTCGATTAAAACTCATACAGCAAACACATGTCATCTAAGGTTATACGCCACGGGTAAGGACATCACCATCATGTAGCATCAACCTCATCTTAATTTAAAGTTGTACCTCCCAGCTAAAGACATACCATCATAAAACTCTGACCACTCATATCAAGGTTAACCCCCCCTTGTCTTCTGTGATAGCGTGTATATACTCAGTAATGAATGGTCACAGCGCCTAATAAGTACAAATATTAATGACTGGTTCCGGAAAAAAATGTCCACAAGAGAAATTCACGACAATCCGTGTTCCCTCTGCATTTACAATGGACCCAACAAGTGACACACATCGTTCAAAAGCTCATAGTTTGTGACATTTAAACAGTGTCAACTATACTCGCCTTGTCCTGAAATAGTTAATCCAATGTCATTCAGATTTCCCTCAAATTATCAAAAGGGTTGCTTAGAGTGGTACCGTTTTCTAAAACCCTGTATCTCAAAAACTAAACATCTGATTTTGCATGTGGTTTTCCTCCAATAAAACGAGCGAAAAAAAGTTTTTTAGATCATGTAAAACTCCCAAACAACTGTTTGGTGATAAGAGACCATTTTGTGATGGAAGGTCACATTAAATGTCGTATCATCTCGGCCAAGGACATACCTTCATAAAACCTTCACAATAAACCGTGAAATGAAGGTAAAAACGTTTCTGATTTAACTTTCACTGGTCAGTGCTTTTTTTTTTTAAGGAGCAAACGTTACATGGTAAGACCCATGTTAAACTGTATCATTTCTGCAAAATGTCTGTTGCTGAAAAAATAATTGTGATAAATAACTCATAGTAAGCATTTTTTTTTTTGTTTATAAATAAAGGTCAGGACCAGAGCGTTATTACGTTGTGTGGAAAAGGAGCTTTAAAAAACAAAAAAACAAAAACCTGAAATTAATTCAGTGAGAATTTGGAATTTGATATTTAGTTCGATTTCGAAAATACAAGTAATTCTTAATACAGTGAATTTAGTGATGATTCTTCTTCTTCTTCTTCCTCTTCCTCCTCCTTTTTCATTATTATCTGTCTGTGCCTCTGTCCATCTGTGTCTCTGTCTGTCTGCGTTTATGTATTTGTCTATCTCTGTCTCGATCACGGTCCTCGTTTTAAAACCCGCACGACCCAGTGAACACTTGTGAAATTTTTATAGGTGCAATATGTGACAGCTTAACGGACCACTCCTAGATTAATGGGGAAGAAGAAAAAAAAGTGTCCATCGTTTTTGTGACAGGCGCAATGTCCCGGCTAGCCCTAGGATGAATGGGGAAAAAAAGTGTTATCGTTGTATGAGGCGGTATTAATAAACGTCAGGTGCAAACCCCCTCAAGCCTCCCTTAATTTAGTGTTATTGATCGGTCCCCACGATAATGACTGAAAAAAAGTGTCAACGTAGGCTAAGGTTTGTTACACTCTCGTAAAAGGAAAGTAAAGACCAGAGACGTTGCTTCCCTTAGTCGCTTGCCGGAAATGACCTTGCGATGGTGAAGCACCCAACCTAACACGCTATACTGCAAGGCGATTACGTCCCTTGACACAGCCGAAACCCCACCATATATTGATTTGTATGAGTCAACTGTTGCTGCTAACTCATGCACATCAAGTGACGTGTCAGAATCGATACAAACACACACACATACACACATTACCAAGTAGTACTTGGAACATGGTCTTGTTGTGAACAACATCACATTAATCATTGAGTACAACACCCAACCTGTGTTTCAAGGAAGAGATGAACGGGTGTCTGACGCACCAGACAGGGTGATAAGGATTCATTGCAGACTATTTTGGCTGAAACCTTCAAATTGCTAGGCAACAGTGCCTATGGTAAAACGCTGACTAACATCGCCAACACCGAGACATTCATTATGTCACCGTGGATCAAGCCCCCAAACTCATCAATGAAAGTCGGTTTCAAAAACTGACTGACAGGTGGCGGTGTTTGTAGAAGTGGAAATGATAAAAAAAAAAGATCAACTGGGCACTCCCGATCCAGATTGGTTATTTCGTCTACCAATATGCCAAGTGCGAATGTTGTAGTTTTATTATGATTGTTTGGACAAATTGTCAACAGATCAGATTTCAACTTTTGGAGATGGATACAGATTCGCTGTACATGGCAACTCAGTCATCGAAGGTTGGACCAAGTCGTACACCCTCCATGCGACAGCAGTTTTCCGTTGACTACAATCGGTGGTTTCGGAGTCAAGCTGTAGCTCTTTTTTCTGTATTTGTATGATAGCGTTCCAACGTGATTGTGGCTTGATGACTGTTCAATAGTCGTTTTATTTTTATCTTGTATCAGAGTGTGCTGTTTAATCCATTATTTTGGGGAAACAGTCCCCCACCTCCTCGTGGTGTTTCTTGGGTGGTCCTTCGTTCTGTAAGATTGACTAAAGTTAGAATTACTTTTTGCTTTGACTTTAGTCCGTTTTTATAGCTCAGACATCACGGACGGGGAAAACATGTCATTATACACTAATATCATGATGCTCTGATGCAACATGATTTTTCTTTTTTTTGGCACGCAAATACGTTGACATAGCCTTCCTGATTCGATTACACATTTCGATGGTTAAAAAAACATTCAGCTTTTTCATAATTTGACAGACAGGCGTGTAAATTACAGTGCATGCGTTTTCATCGCTCTTAGGGTCTTTAATAGCGAGCACACATGGATTTTACGATGCCATCACCGAGCATCCTGTGTCATAATCCTTCGCCCTAAGGCGTTTTAATAGCAATGTCGAGAATCAGTGATGATCAGCTGGTAAGGTTGTAGCGGGTACACTTCGGGCCTTTCAAGGGAGCAGACTGCTTTTTTATTTCATCATGTGTTTGTGTGTTGTCGCCCTTGGGAGACGGCCTAACCAAAACAAAAAACAAACGAGTCGCTATAAGCAGTCTGTCATTTTTTCTTAAATTTTTTAAAAAGCTGATTGCCCCATCACGATGCAAACATCGTGCATGCTTTGTCATCGCCCGTAGGGACCCACATCGATCTCGCGATGCCATCACCGAGCATCCTCTGTCATATGATTCGCCCCTTAGGCGCTGTCGTGGCTCCGTCTCCTGCTCCGTCTCCTGCTCCGTTTTAGGGATGAGAATCCCTAACCCTACTACTTACCGTTCACCTCAAAAGAGAGTCAACAAATTTTAAAACAAACAGCTTGGGAATATTTCAGAAATGGGCAGAACAACGCTGTTATTCATGTTCAGACACAAAATAAATCCTCTTTTTAGTATTGAACATTTCAAAAGCATCCAAAATCTGCACAAGTATGATAAACTTCGTTTCAATATTCCATCGATTGAAACTGGATGCTGCTTTTACAACTAAATATAGCTCTGCAACAAAATGCATATGTGGGAAACAAAATTGACAAAGATCATGTTTTTGTTCGAATGTGTGCCTCTCAAGGCATTTCCCAAAAACAGGCAGTCTGGGGACAATTTTTTTTCTGATATTGATTTTCTTTGAAATTACTTTCGTTTGATTTGAGTCCACAGTTTTTGCTTTAATCGATATTCTTGGGTGTGTTGTTTGTTTTTTATTCGTTTGTGTGTCTGATTTTTTCTGATTTTTATTACCCACCCCCGCTCACCCCAACCCCACCCCCCCCTCACACACACACACACGCCACGCGCGTGCAACACACACACACACACACACAACACACCACACCACACACACACACACACACACACACACACACACAAAACTTGATCAACAGAACAAACTTATCTATCTCCCTCATTTCCTGTCTACTCCCTTTCTTTCTAATACACTATTTTTGAAAGACGAAAAATTAAAGTAACTATTTAAACCCGCACACAACACACCCACACACACACCCCACAAAACACACCCCAACCACCCCCACACACACAAAGTCGCGCCCCGGGGACACACACCCACACACCACACCCCCACACACACACACACAAACACACACACCCACCCCACACACACCCCAAAAACGCACGCACACACACGCCGCCGCCGCACGCACACATACCCCCTTAAGACATGCACCAGCACGCAGTCAAGCACCTCAACTGACACACGTGTGACAGACATAAAAATATGTTGGCGCAGCGTACATTTAAGGACCTGGGGTGCAAGGCAAACAAAAACGAGAACAAAAAAATGAAAATTGACACAGACAATATTGACAATAAGCAGTCAAAAACCCACATAAACCACCCGCACGCCGCACGCACGCACGGGAAAACCACGCAGCAAGCAGCACGCACACACACACACCACCACCACACACACATGGAAAATACAGAGAGAAGAAGGAGGGGAAGGAGAGAGAAAAAGAGAGAAGAAAGAGAGATTAGAGAGAGGAGAGAGGAGGGGAGAGAGAGAGAGAGAAAAGAGAGAGAGAGAGAGAGGGTTGGTGTGAGAGAGAGAGAGTATTCCTGGGGGTGAAAATTTGGTTCCATTGAAAGGTATTACTTTGAACGGGAGCAGTGGGAATTTTTAACGTAAGGAACTGTTAGGGGTCGTAATCGCTGTGTGTAAATGTTATGCAGTCGTAGATCGCTGTGATGGAACGTTAGTGCATCTGTAAACGCGTGAGTAACTTTTGTGCAGTCTGTAGACCTGTGTTTGAACTGTTATGCATCTGTAGATCGCTGTGATTGAACTGTTAGTGCACTGTAGATCGCTGGATTTTAAAGTTAGTGCATCTTAGAACCTATGTTAACTGTTAGTGCAGTCGTAGACCGTAAGTGAACTGTTTTTGGGATCTGAATCGCGCAATGGAACGTTAGGCAGTCTACCAAAATACCTTTCTTCTTTGCTGGTTCCCCATCCTCTTTCTTCGCACCTTCCTTTCCTTTTCCCTCTTCCCTCTCTCTCTCTCTCCCTCTCCCTCCCCTCTCTCTCTCTCTCTTACTACCTATAAATATTTTCTTTTTTAAAAAAAAAATTAAAAGTTTTCAAAAAACTTTCTGTGGGGCCCCTTCCATTCTCCCATTTTCCCCCTCTTTTTTCTTAATTTTTTCTTTTTTTTTTTTTCCCCTTTTTTTCTTCTTTGTTTCTGTTTTTTCTTTTCGATTTTGTTGTTGTTGTTGTCTTCAATTTAAACGTCTTTCCACATTAATGATATTAGACGAAGGGAAAGGATGTGGAGAAGGGGAGCATGAGGAGGAGGTGGGTGGGTGGGTTATCTTGCAATCATATAAAAATTGTTTTCGATTTGTGTGTGTGTAGTGTGAGTGTGGTGTGGTGTGTGTGTGTGTGGTGTTGTGTGTGTGTGTGTTGTGGTTGAGTGTGGTGTTGTGTGTGTGTTGTGTGTGTGTGTCCCTAAGCAATGCAGAAATAATTCATACTAACAACGTGCAACTGAATAACAACACTCACAATGATGAGCGCGTTATTTTATTAGAAGGCAATCAATTGCTCTTGCATATAAATCGCAGTCAGTCGAGAAACATCGGAATGTATCGCTTTCTAGGTTGTAAATAGTGTTGTGAAACATGATTTGTAATCCTGTACATTGCTTTTGTTGTTGGCAGTGTATGGCCATTTACCTATGGATGGTATGTGTGAATTATTATTCTTTCAAGCTTGTTTTTAATTCGTGTCTTTTTCTTACTAGATAAACAACAATCAATAGAAGTCTCAAATAATTCAAGTTTACAATGCTATCATTGTCTCCACGTCTTTCCAGAGTCTGTGTACTGTTTGACAGTGATAAGAAAATATAACTGTAAGAAACCAGTCTCACTGATACAATCAAATCAGTGTCCATGTTAAATGGAGAGTTGTGACAGGACCATGAAGGCTGGCGAAATGATCAGATAAACACTTTTCACCCTCTTTTGTTACTCTGTGATGTCTCCATGGACAATCGTCACAAACCAAGGGTGACTGAAATGTCGATGCCTTGTTCGAAAACAATGACACTACCAGGGACAGTCCTGGATGATGCTTTTCCCACGCTGGATGTCATTCAGATTCACACACACAACACGACACACACACACACAACACACACACACACACACACACACACACACACACACACACACACACACACACACACACACACACACACACAGAATCCTGACAATTTAACTGTCAACAGAAATATAAACTGTAATGTGTCCATTTATCACTTGTTAAACTCATTCTTTTGCAGCCTCTTATTCGCCTGAAAACAGAAAAGACGCACGACGATTAAGTCTTGTGCCGTTTGCATACAGGCCACTCGTTTTACGCCCATTCTCATCTTTTAAAGGTTAAGAAGCTCCATGGTGCATACCGTGCCATGTACCACTCACAGTGAGATATAGTTGTTTTTTTCTTTTAGAATGTTGGGACTTGCACGACGTGAGACATAAACACTTTACAGCAGACTCCATGAAAACTTTGTTCATAGATGTCCCACCTGACGTGAATTTTGAGTCTCTGAGGGAGATTAACATTTTTCATCTGATCTAAGATTTTACGGAAGAAAGATTTCAAACAAAGTTACTGGTACGTTTTTAGATGATGTATTTTAGAGAGATGGGGTGAAAGGTTTTGTTGCTGTTTTTTGATGACTTGTGAGTTGACTTTAACGTGGTGACAGCCTTTTGAGCAACATTACGTTACCTTATCTTACAGAGGAATACTTCGGATGAAAATCTCACGCAGCGAGCGACCAGCTTTTCCGGTGTAACGTGGTGAAACCGCCCCCCTCCCAGTTTAACTCCCGGGAGTCAGTATGGCATTGTTCAGATTAACTCCCGGGAGTTAATCTGGGTCTGCATCAAAGCAGCCCCCCCAACAGGTTCAGAACGCACCCCCCCCCCCCCCCCCCATCTCTTCTTTCTGTTTATTAGGCCTGTTTCAAAATGAACCCTACCAGTCTCAGAATAACTCCCGGGAGTTGTTTTGAACCTAGACATTTTGACTCTAAACTAACTCCCGGGAGTTCATATGGGCAGTGCCAAATCAGTCCCCCTAACCCCTTGGAGAGTTAAACTGGTGCTGTTCCAAACTAACTCCCGGAGTTCTTCTGGGCTCAAACTTTTGACATCAAAATGACTCCCTGGGAGTGTAACTACTGCAAGTGGAGAGTCATTCCAGGACAGGCCTGGAAAGGCCCCCCGGGAGTTAGACTGGCGCAGGCCCAGAATAGCCCCCCCCCCCCCCCCCAACCCCACCCACCCCTCCGCCTCAATTAATGAAGAAATGGCCAATAATCGCTCCAGTGGAGAGTGTAATCTAGCACCGACCAAGAACAACCCACCAGGAGTTAAATTGGACCTGGCCCAGAACAGCCCCCTTGTGGGGGAGACTTTGCTTTAAACAAACATTATTCAACTAGGAACATTGTGCAGCGAACATCAGAACATGGAGCACAACAAGCCAAAGCTTATATGGGAGTTAATCCGGCACCTGCCCAGAACTGACCCCCCCCCCCCCCCCCCCCCCCCCCCCCCCCCCCCCCCACCGAGAGTTACTAGCCCAAAACAGCCCCCAGTATAAAGAGTTAAAGTGGACCTGGCCCAGAACATCCCCTACACCTCCTCCTGGGGAGTTAATCTAGCACCGGCACGGAACAGTCCCCCCTAGAGAGTTAAACTGGACCTGCCCCCAAACAGCCCCCTAGAGAGTTAAACTGGACCTGGCCAAAAGCAGCCTCCTTCCTGGGATTAATCTAGTACTAGCCCAGAACCCCCTGTAAACCGCTGTTTTATCGCACCCTACCGTTTTGTCACACATGCGACTAAACGGCGGGATAGCGACAAAACAGCGGTTTGAAGGTCCCCCGTTTTGTCACACATGCGACAAAACGGCGGACGTGCGACAAAACAGCGGTTTACGGTGTAACAACCCAAAAGTACTCACCGTCCAGATGTGCTCCCGGGGGTACTACTAGGGCCGCGCCTGAATGACTCCCAAGAGTACATCTGGGTCGGGTAAAAAATGGACCCCCTGTTTTCATAAAGTACTCCGGGAGTCATTCTGGCCGGTCCCAGAAGAATCCCCCCCCCCCCCCCCCCCCCCCCCCCCCCCCTCAGCATATCTCCGTTAAGGTGTTGAGGGTTGTTATTTATTAGTCATAAAGTCATACATGCACATTCTATCTGAACCAACATTTAATATAGTCTGAATCAACTTGAGGGGAGTACTTTTGGGCCGGTCCCAGAAGTACCCCCCCTACCCCCCACTCACATATCTCCTTTATTAATGTGTTCAGGGTTGTTATTTACTGGTCATAAACTCGCACATGGACATTCTATCTGAATCAACATTGAAAACGTGTCTGAATCACCTTTAGGGGGAGTACTTCTGGGCCGGTCCCAGAAGTACCCCCCTTGCATATTTCCTTTATTAATGTGTTCACGGTTGTTTTTTTACTGGTTATAAACTCATACATGGACATTCTATCTGAATCAAAAACATTGAAAACGAGTCTGAACCAACTTTAGGGGAGTACTACTGGGCCGGTCCCAGAAGTGCCCCCCCTTGCATATCTCCTTTATCAATGTGTTCAAGTTGTTATTTACTGGTTATAAACTCACACATGGACATTCTACCTGAATCAACATTGAAATATAGTCTGAATCAACTTTAGGGGAGTTGTTCTGGGCCAGTCTCAAAAGTACCCCCTTCCATATTTCCTTTATCAATGAGTTCAGGGTTGTTATGTAATGGTCATAAGCTCACACATGACATTCTACCTGAATCAACATTGAAAACGAGTATGAATCAACTTTAGGTGGAGTACTTCTAGGCCGGTCCCAGAAGTACCCCCCTTGCACATCTCCTTTATTAATGTGTTTAGGGTTGTTATTTACTGGTCATAAGCTCACACATGGACAGTCTAACTGAATCAACATTGAAAACCAGTTTGAATTAACTTTAGGGAGAGTGCATCTGGGCCGGTCCCAGAAGTACCTCCCTAGCATATCTCCTTTAATGTGATCGAACCGCCCAGAGAAACGTGGACAAACGAGCGTTTGTCCACGTTTCTCTGGGCGGTTCGCTAACATTCATTTAAGATTTGTTTAGATTTCCGCCTGCAGTCGTCTCACTTTGCAACTAGATCCTTTAATGTGTTCAGGATTGTTATTTACTGGTCATAAACTCACACATTGACATTCTATCTCAATCAACATGAAAGTATAGTCTGAATCTACTTTAGGGAGAGTACTTCCGGGCTGGTCCCAGAAGTACCCCCTTGCAGATCTCCTTTATTGATGTGTTCAGGGTTGTTATTTAATGGCCAAAAACTCATCTATGAACATTTTATCTGAATAAACATTAAAAACGAGTCTGAATCAACTTTAGGGGGGAGTACTTCTAGGCCGGTCCCAGAAGTACCCTCCACCCCCCCACCCCCCTTGCATATCTCCTTTATTAATGTGTTCAGGGTTTTTTTTTTTTTTTTTTTTTTTTTTTTACTGTTCATAAGCTCACACATGGACATTGTATCTAAATCAACATTGTCATTAGACTGATTCAACTTTAGAGTGAGAACTTCTGGGCCGGTCACAGAAGTACCCCCCTTGCATATCTCATTCAATAATGTGTTCAGGTTTGTTACTTACTGGTTAGAAACTCATACATGACATAAAATCAGGGGTCATTTGGGACTGTACCAAAAGTACTCCCCTTCTAAAGGAACGATAATTACA
>CM031625.1:12192987-12203010 GCA_018398815.1 Conus ventricosus | reverse complement strand
AAGTACAGTTAACAAGCAAGGAAAAGTGAAAGAAGTTATATATTTATTTACCTTTTAAAGTGAAAGACATTGTGACCATCACGGCACTGTGACCCTTCACACGACGCACCGCGGACCCACTATGTTGCCACACACTGACAAGGACGATAGATAAATGACTTCTCATCTGGAGACTGATCTCCGCCGTAGGGCGGGAAAAATTTCGCCATTTGTTTCCGGCAGCTCCAGTCTTGGACTGGCTGAAGGACCAGCATCCCGGGACCTGGCAGGCGCCATCCGGTATCCAGGCACCAGTCGCTGCACTGAGGACTGTTGAAGGTGTGCCTCACCCTTCACCGGGACACCTTCACCTCGGACTGGAAGACCAGCCCACTGCCTGCACTGAGGACTGTTGAAGGTGTGCCTCGCCCTTCACCGGGACACCTTCACCTCGGACTGGAAGACCAGCCCACTGCGGGCGTCGCCCTTCTATAGGACCCACCTCCCACGGTGAACCTCCTCGGACATGGACTAAGATGAGTCTTCAGTCGTGTGTGGTGTGTGTGTGGGTTTGGCGTGCGGGTGTGTGGGCCTGAAGCCGGTCACTGATTCGTTTTTTTTTTCTTATTGTTTTGTTTAACCCTGACTAGGTCCTGTTTGATGTATTATTGTTTCTAGTACTGTCTTTCTTCTGTTAGGTTAATGCCTTTGTAGCGGTTTAGTGGGTTAGGTTGGGATGGTACGGGATCCCAGGATATTGGAGGGTTTTTGTGGTCTATTTAATTTACTTTGTCCCCTAGGTCAGTTAGTTCTGAATAGTGCTTTTTTTCTCTTCTATGCCCCATTGTTTTTTTTTCTTTCTTTTCCTCTCTCGGCTGTTTTTTCCTCTTCTTTGTTATGACCCATACCCCATCTGGAGTGCTAGTGTGAGTGAATGTTTGTAATGTGAAGTAAAAATATTGTTGAAACCTCTTTCTCTTGTGGTCTGGTGGTGTGGAGGATTGAGTGATCGCTCCGTTTCTGCCACTGCACATTACCTGTTTAAGAACCCCCCCCCTGTCAGGTGTACTCGCACGTGACACTGTTCTAGGACAGGTGTAGTTTAACTCTCCAGAGGGACTGTTCTGGGCTGGTGCCAGATTAACTCCCCAGGAAAGGGTGGGAGTACGGGGAGGGGGGGGGGGGGGCTGTTTTTGTGCCAGGGCCAGTTTAACTCTCCAGGACGGGGAGGGGGCTGTTTTGGGCCAGTTTGAGTTCAACTCTCCAGTGGGTGGCTGTTCCAGTCCGGTGCCAGATTAATTCCCCAGATGTCTTAGGGGGCTGTTTTGGGCCACGTCCAGTTTAACTCTTCAAGGGGAGGGGCTCTTTTGGGCCAATGCCAAATTAACTCGCTGGGGGGCTGTTCTAATCCAGTTGGGGGGCTGATTTGGCGCAAACCCAAATCTGGGACAGTGCGAGACTAACTCCCGGGAGTTAAACTGGGAAGGCGGCAGTTTCACCACGTTACATCGGCGTTGGCTCCGCCGCGCTAGCGGCGGTGGGTGATGGTACTCGCTAAGCGAGCCTTCCGCGTCTCCCACTTCTCTGAATAATACACTTACTTACTTTTTTTTTTTCCTTTTTTTTATTTTTATTTTTTTTTTTTTTATGCAGTGATCTTTTGGGAAGGTAACTCTGTAGCAAAACATTTCGTCTGCCAAAGGTCACTAAGAAATTGTCACACTGTAGCACTGGTTACACAGCCAGTAAGTTGGCACTGAACAACTGAAATGTTAACAGTTTTATTTTTTAGCACATTGCGATACTAGTAATCGCTTCTGGTTGTCCACGTCTGGGTACGTAAATGTGTTGCAGCCGGGTCACCGGATGTGGAAGTAAAATAGCGATTGGCGACTATTGTGTACCTCTGACCTGGGACCAAAGCGGGCGTACCCACATCTAACAGCTGTCCTCTTTACAAGAAAGATTGATTCTCATACTAATTTGGTCTCCGTGTCTTTTACCAGAGGAGGAGGGGAAACGCGGCGAATTCTGGTAAACACAGAGTGAAAGGACAGCGAAACTACACTTGCACTATTTCCTCCTTTGTCGTTACAGGTGATCATAGTTTTCCAAATAATCCTTTCAGAACCCAACAAGGCTGTGTGTATGCGCGCGCGCGTGTGTGTGTGTGTGTGTGTGTGTGTTGTGCGCGCTTGCTTGCCTTCCCTTAGTTGACTGACTACCACCATCATCACACTTCCTCATATCTCTTGCAGATGACTCTTGCTTCATTATAAATTTTACTTTTTTTTTTCAGATTAAGCCATTTGACTAAGTTTAACTTTTGGATCTGCACATGCACGCGTGCACAACACAAACACACCACACCACACACACACACACACACACACACACACACACACACACACACACACACACACACACACACACTCACTGTAACGTGTC
Organism: Conus ventricosus; assembly: GCA_018398815.1. Taxonomy (NCBI): domain Eukaryota; kingdom Metazoa; phylum Mollusca; class Gastropoda; order Neogastropoda; family Conidae; genus Conus; species Conus ventricosus. Next base: position 12,200,583 of record CM031625.1, on the reverse strand, counting down.
TGATCATAGAAATTGCATAGGTGTATAACCATGCTGATATTCTTTCTTTCAGACGGTAACCAACATTGTCATTAGTGATGGCTTTGCGTTTTCAGCAGGGATGGGTTGAGAGAAACGGGGGCAGATGGCAGCATTGAGTGGTGTGGGGACAGTGATTGGTGGGACTTGGATGGTGTTTGACATGGGAACACACTGATGTGCCCACAGCCAAATGTGCCCACAACTCGATGAACCCCTGACCATGAATATTAATGTTCCCAAAGCCTGATGTGCATATGGTCCAATGTGCCCACAACCTGATAAATCCACAGTATGCCAACATGACTCCCACTCTTTCTTACTCCCCCCCCCCCCCCCCCCTCTCTCTCTCTCTCACTCTGTCTCTGTGTCTTCTTTCAGTGTCATTCTTACTGATGTGCCCACAGCCTGATGTTCCATGGCATTGGCATGATGTGTCCATGACTCTGTCTCACCTTTGTCAATTAATTAGTCACATATGTACATAATGCTCACAGCCCAAGGTGTTCACAGCCTGATATGTCCATGGCTCTGTTCTGTCTTGTTGGTGTGCCTCTCTCTTACTGATGTGTCCATGGCTCTCTGTCTCGTTAGTGTGCCCTTCTCTTACTGAGATGCCCATGGCCCAATGTGCTGTGGCTTTTTCTCTGTCTCTTTCTCTCATACTGATGTACCCAAAGCCAAATTTGCCAACTGTTCAAATGTCAATGTGTTCATGGCTACAGGTGTCCACAGCTGTCCTGATCTGTCTCTTCTATAGTGTTGTGCTTACAGCCCCATAAATCCACAGCTGTCCTGATCTCTGTCTCTTCTATAGTGTTGTGCCTACAGCCCCATAAATCCACAGCTGTCCTGATCTCTGTTCTTCTGTAGTGTGTCTACAGCCCCATAAATCCACAGCTGTCCTGATCTCTGTATCTTGTATAGTGTGTCTACAGCCCCATAAATCCACAGCTGTCCTGATCTCTGTATCTTCTATAGTGTGTCTACAGCCCCATAAATCCACAGCTGTCCTGATCTCTGTATCTTCTATAGTGTGCCTACAGCCCCATAAATCCACAGCTGTCCTGATCTCTGTATCTTCTATAGTGTGTCCTACAGCCCCATAAATCCACAGCTGTCCTGATCTCTGTATCTTCTATAGTGTGCCCACAGCCCCATAAATCCACAGCTGTCCTGGATCTCTGTATCTTCTATAGTGTGCCCACAGCCCCATAAATCCACAGCTGTCCTGGTCTCTGTATCTTCTATAGTGTGCCCACAGCCCCATAAATCCACACCTTTCCTGATCTTCTATGTTGTTGTGCCTTCAGCCCGAGAAGTCCATTGCCTGATGGCTACAGGTGTCCACAGCTCTCTCTCTCTCTCTCTCTCTCTCCTCTCTCTCTCTCTCTCTCTCTCTTCTCTCTCTCTCTCTCTCTCTCTGCCTGTGCATGTTAAGCGCACACTGTTAATGTCATCAAAGAAAATATCTCAGCAGTTTGCTGTTCTGCCAGTGGACAAACACTCACACATGCAAACACATGTACTTGTATGCCTGCACACACAACACACATACTAGCCGTCACACACACACACACACACACATACTAGCCGTCAACACACACACACACACACACACACACATACTAGCACAGACAATTGCACACACACACACACACACACCACACACACACAACACACACCGTCACCACAACACACGCACCGCCACGCACCACGACACCACGCACACTCACACAGCAGCACGCACACACGCACCACACACACACCACACACAGCATGCACGCACGCACGCACACGCACCACACACACCACGCACTCACTCACACACACCTCACCTCACACACCTTCACACGCACACGCACACACTGCACACACGCACACACACACTCGCACACACGCACACATGCACACACGCAGACCAATGCACACACCAACACACCAACACACACAACACACACAACACACACACACACACACACACACACACACACACACACACACACACACAGACGAATGCACATACACACACACAATTGTGCACACACACACAGACACATACACAGACACACACATACACACACACACACACACACACACACACACACACACACACACACACACACACACACACACACACAGATGAATGCACATGCACACACACAACCGCGCACACAGAAAGACACACACACACACACACACACACACACACACACACACACACACACACACACACACACACACACACACACAATTTTACTATTGATGAATTACACACACACATAGACACACAGAACCCCACCCCCACCCTTACCCCTACAACCTCCTCACTCACCACTCCCCACACACTCGCATACACATGCACACTCTGTCACAAGACGACAAACATGTGAGCACCCTTACTGTTTACTATTATGAGAATCAAAACAAAGTGGTACTTACCAACTGCATTCGCATCATCATTCAACCAGTTGCATTTTGCATCTGTCGTTCTACCAATTTCATTATTTTATAGAAAGTCTGTTCAGGAAATTAACTGGTGTTCTCTGTGGTAGACTCCTTGCTCCACTCTGAAAGTGGGGTGAAGACTGGTGCCTATGGATATTCAGCTCCATTCTTCATAGGGAAAAAGACATCGTGGTATAGATCATCATGGCTGTAGCACAGCCACACTCCGCCCTGAATTTGGAGGCAAAGAACATGAAGGGGAATTGATGACTTCAGCCAAACATGCTGACCTAATGGTCCTTGGGCCCTGCTGTGGTACAACAGTACAACATGTTTCACTGTGCAGTATATTATAACATCCCACCATAATTACATTACACAGCAGCACAACATGACATCATATTACACTTTATGGCAGTACATCAACCATGATACCTGTAAAACAGTACATGTTACACTCTACAGTGGAACAACATCACACTACATAACATTGTACAGTGGTACAGTATCACACCATATTGCTCTGTGTAATATTGCAGTATCTCACCATATTACATTTCCAGCTGGACAATAGAATAACAACACAACATTACATTGCCCACTGTATGATAGTACAGCATCACACCATATTACTTTGCACAGTAGTATGTCGCGCAATATTGTTCTACGATGCCGTAGGGTGTGACCTTGTACTACAGTATAGCCGGCAGTTTAAAATGGTCTGATATTTTGTACTACAGTATAACAGGCAGTTTAAAATGGTGTGATATTTTGTACTACAGTATAACAGGCAGTTTAAAATGGTAATTTTGTACTACAGTATGACAGGCAGTCTAGAATTATATGATATTATGTACTACAGTATAGCAGGCAGTTTAGAATGGTATGATATTTTGTACTACAGTATAACAGGCAGTCTAAAATGGTATGATATTTTGTACTACAGTAAAGCAGGCAGTTTAGAATGGTATGATATTTAGAACTACAGTATAACAGGCAGTTTAAAATGGTACATGATCTTTTGTACTACAGTATAACAGGCAGATTAAAATGGTATGATATTTTGTACTACAGTATAACAGGCAGTTTAAAATGGTATGACATTTTGTACTACAGTATAACAGGCAGTTTAAAATGGTACATATTTTGTACTACAGTATAACAGGCAGATTAAAATGGTATGATATTTTGTATTACAGTATAACAGGCAGTTTAAAATGGTGTGATATTTTGTACTACAGTATAACAGGCAGTTTAAAATGGTATATTTTGTACTACAGTATGACAGGCAGTCTAGAATTATATGATATTATGTACTACAGTATAGCAGGCAGTTTAGAATGGTATGATATTTTGTACTACAGTATAACAGGCAGTCTAAAATGGTATGATATTTTGTACTACAGTAAAGCAGGCAGTTTAGAATGGTATGATATTTAGAACTACAGTATAACAGGCAGTTTAAAATGGTACATGATCTTTTGTACTACAGTATAACAGGCAGATTAAAATGGTATGATATTTTGTACTACAGTATAACAGGCAGTTTAAAATGGTATGACATTTTGTACTACAGTATAACAGGCAGTTTCAAAATAGTATGATATTTTGTACCACAGCATAACAGGCAATTAAAATGTATGATATTTTGTATACAGTATAACGGGCATTTTTAAAATAGTGTGATATTTTGTACTACAGTATAACAGGCAGTTTAAAATGGTATATATTTTGTACTACAGATGACAGGCAGTCTAGAATTATATATTATGTACTACAGTATAGCAGGCAGTTTAGAATGGATGGATATTTTGTACTACAGTATAACAGGCAGTCAAAATGGTATGATATTTTGTACTACAGTAAAGCAGGCAGTTTAGAATGGTATGATATTTAGAACTACAGTATAACAGGCAGTTTAAAATGGTACATGATATTTTGTACTACAGTATAACAGGCAGATTAAAATGGTATGATATTTTGTACTACAGTATAACAGGCAGTTTAAAATGGTATGACATTTTGTACTACAGTATAACAGGCACTTTCAAATAGTATGATATTTTGTACCACAGCATTACAGGCATTTTAAAATGATATGATATTTTGTACTACAGGATTACAGGCATTTTAAAATAGTATGATTTTTGTATTACAGCATTACAGGCACTTTAAAATGGTATGATATTTTGTACTACAGCATTACAGGCACTTTGAAATGGTATGATATTTTGTACTACAGTACAGCAGGCATTTTAAAATGGTATATATTTTGTACTACAGCATTACAGGCACTTCAAAATGGTATGATATTTTGTACTACAGCATCACAGGCATTTTAAAATATGATATTGCACTGAGGGACGGTGGGCTATGTAATGAGGTATGATGTTGTACTGCCCAACAGGAGGTAGTGTAATATGTTTTGAAGTTGTACTATTGTATAGTGAGTAGAGTAATATGGTATAATGTTGTACCATTTTATAGTGAACAGATAAGATAATGTTGCTTATAGCCCAGCCGACCGCAAAGGGCCACATCAGGGCTGTTATAGTGAACAGTGTATAATGTTGTATGTATTACTGTATAGTTAGCAGTGTAGTGTGTTGTGATGATTGTTGTACTACTGTATGGTGAACATTCTAATATGTTGTGATGTTGTACTACTGTATGGTGAACATTCTAATATGTTGTGATGTTGTACTACTGTATGGTGAACATTCTAATATGTTGTGATGTTGTACTACTGTATAGTTTTTTGTACTACAGCATTACAGGACTTTTTGAATATCGTGTGCGACCCCTTGTTGCCAAATTTTGCTCCAGGGGCCATCAGACTGAGTCGTACTTTATTTTATGTTATTTTATTTTACTTTTTAACATGCGCGCTGGTGACCAACTCGTTTTTGAGTGAACCAGTATTTTAGGAAGAAGAGAAGAGTTAGCAGTGTAGTATGTTTTGATGTTGTACTACTGTATGGTGAACAGTGTATAATGCTGTGATGTTGTACTACTGTATGGTTAACAGTCTGATATGTTGTGATGTTGTACTACTGTATAGTGAACAGTGTAGTATGTTGTGATGTTGTACTACTGTATGGTGAACAGTGTAGTATGTTATGATGTTGTATTACTGTGTGGTGAACAGTGTAGTATGTTGTAATGTTGTATTACTGTGTGGTGAACAGTGTAGTATGTTGTGATGTTGTACTACTGTATGGTGAACAGTGTAGTATGTTGTGATGTTGTACTACTGTATGGTGAACAGTGTAGTATGTTGTGATGTTGTACTACTGTATGGTTAACAGTCTGATATGTTGTGATGTTGTACTACTGTATAGTGAACAGTGTAGTATGTTGTGATGTCGTATTACTGTGTGCTGAACAGTGTAGTATGTTGTGATGTTGTACTACTGTATGGTTAACAGTCTGATATGTTGTGATGTTGTACTACTGTATAGTGAACAGTGTGGTATGTTGTGATGTTGTACTACTGTATGGTGAACAGTGTATAATGCTGTGATGCTGTATTACTGTGTGGTGAACAGTGTAGTATGTTGTGATGTTGTACTACTGTATGGTTAACAGTGTAATGCGTTGTGATGTTGTATTACTGTATAGTGAACAGTGTAGTTTTGTGATGTTGTACTACTGTATAGTGAACAGTGTAGCATGTTGTGATGTAGTACTGTTTAGTGATATGTTGCAATGTTGTATTGCTGCTTAGTGAACAGTGGCGTAAGTTGTGATATTGTACTACTGTACAGTGGGCAGTGTAACATAGTTTGATAAAGAACTACTAGTACTATACAGTGGACCGGGTAATATGGCTTGATGTTAAAACATTAAACTGCTATACAATAGGGTATGTTTCATGCACCGTACATTGTTGTACTAATAATATGACAGTATGAAGTCATATTGGGCACACACACAAACCTGCCACTTAGTTTGAAAATCCACATTATTTTTTGATGGACAAAAATAGGTTATTCCACAGTGCTGGTGCAGGTTCTGGGAAGGAATGCATGAATCGAGTACCGGTAGTCATTAATCGTTCATGTCTGTTATTCTGTATGAAATGTGATATTTGTGTCAGGACCGGTTGGGATGGCGGCATCAATTCCTGTGATTGTGGGGGTGGATGTTGGAGGCACCAACACTGATGCTGTTGTTATCAGCAAGGTGAAAGGTCAAGGACATCAGATTTTGGCTGAGGACAAACATTTGACGACCAGCGATGTTACGAAAGGTCAGTGCCAGTCATTTTTTTCACATTCCTTCCCACCTGTTCTTAACCTTTACCTGGCATTGTCTGAGAGATCTTCTCCCAGGCAGGATTTTTCAAGTACATCTTGTTCACTCTTTTTGAATTGTCCAATTTTTAAACTATGTATGTTTATTGGATTTTTTTTAAATTCTCAAGTGTCTCCATATAAATAAATGCATGCATGCAAGGCCTTTACATCAAATACACAAAAACAAACAAACAAACAAAAATGCCAGTTGTTTTTTTCCAGTGTGTAGCCTGATTCACATTTTGTGGGTCACATTCATGTCTGTGATAATCAAGTTTGTGTCAAAGTTTTTGTATGTTGGCAGATTTATGAAGCACTGTTATTGAAGGCTATGGTGGTGGAGAGATAAATGGCCAGTCACTGTGTTTTTTTCTGCAATGGAAGCATTCACTGAAGGGGACTTAGGAGGCAGTGTTCTGCTTTTCTTAGATGAGAACAGGCACCGCTGAACTCTGCTGTAGAAACTGTGCAGTGGTGCACCTTTTCCTTCAGTGGGTGGCCTCATACTGACCTGTTACTGTAAGCAGGTGTTGAAACTATGAGTGTGTCAGAGGGAATTAGGTACATTTATTGTGGAGTCAAAATGAGCTCTGATTTGAAAAAAGACCATAGTCTAAGAGGTGTGTGTGTGTGTGTGTGTGGGGTGTACATGGTAATAGTAATGGATAGGTGCTATATGTATAGTAGTTCTGAGCACTTACAAAGTTCTCAGTTGCCCACACATGCACACTTGCACACACACACACACACACACACACACACACACACACACACACACACACACACACACACACACACAGAGGAACATGTGCGCACGCACGCACGCATGCAC
>CM031625.1:12130487-12187987 GCA_018398815.1 Conus ventricosus | reverse complement strand
GCTAAGTGGATTTGAAAACATTTCAGGCTTGAAGCTCAATTTTGATAAAACATCTAATGTCTGGGTAGGCAGTAAAAAAAATTCACAGGAATTATATCTACCTCACATGAAAATGGAATGGAATCCTAAAAAGTTTAAAATATCAGGAATTTTGTTCTCAAAAGATCTGTCAAAATTAACAGGAACTAACATGGAAGACAAGCTTACTGAAATACGTGTCCTGTTCAAAATTTGGTCCCGAAGAATGTGCACTCCTCTGGGCAGAGTGGCAGTCTTAAAATCATTAATACTCTCAAAATTGATTTATCCTTGGATCTTGTTGTCAAATCCTCACAACAACAAAATTCAATTACTGCAGAATATGTGTTTTGAGGATGTATGGGACTTAAAACTGGATAAAATCAAAAGGAAATATTCAGTAATTAGCATACAAAGAGGAATAGGAATTCCTGACATAAAATGTTTAATGTAAGCATTAAAGTTAACATGGATGAAAAAGGTATACACTGGAAACTCAAAATGGAAGAAAAGATTAGAAGTAACATGTCTTGAAGAAAACAATTTGAAGTGTTATGAGTCAAAAGAAAATTACAAAATTTAAAAGCAACAAATTTTGGAACAATGTATTTTCAGCATTTGATATCTTTAGGCACTGCATGGAGTTGGAAAACGGTGCAGAAGTGGCTTCAGAACCCATTTTCTGTAATGATAAATTTCAAATCAACAAAGGTGAATTTCATTTCAAATGTTGGACGAATAAAAACATATTTTAATGAAAGATGTTTTACATGAAAATGGCAGCTTTATAACATATGAAAAATTTTGTCAAAAAACAAAATTGAGGATTAACGTCTTACAGTATTTAAGCTGTTTACAAGCAAATGAAAGTTATTTAAGAAAAAGAAACATTAAGATTGAAAATAACAATTGTGATCCACACCCAAAAACATTAAAAAGTGTATATATATATGTAGTGTTGCAAAGGTTAAGAAAAAGTACTACAGTACACTTCTTGGTAAGATAATCATTTTTGGCATAAAACCATTTGCCAACTGGGAGAAAAAGCTAAATATTATAATAGAATGGGAAACTGCTATAAAATTGACAAACAAAATAAAAGAGTAAATTAAAGTGGTTCCAACTAAGAATATGTTTTAGAATTCTAGTAACACTGTGCTCAAAAGTATAGGGATAGCTGACAGTGATAAATGTACTTTTTGTAATGATGAAAAAGATTCTATTCATCATTATCTGTGGTTCTGCAATGCTGTGCAGGGTTTTTAGTTTGACCTGGAACAACTAATGAAACAAAAATGTATGCGCTGTAACAATTTATCCTTCAATGTTGAACTGTGTTTGTTTGGTACCGATGAGATAACAAAACGGGACACAGTTCTAGACCTAGTAATACTATGGGCAAGATTTTTTTGTATATAAATGCAAAACAAATAAAGCAAAACCAAATATACACATCTGTATTAGAGAACTAAAATATAGATATTCTATTGAAAAGTATCTTCATGGCGTAGAAATGTGCCTTTATGAGTTTGAAAGAAAATGGTTCCCATACTTACACTCAGTTAACGCTTGAATGTAAAATCTAAACACAAGTTTAGCTATTCACAATAACCTATGAACTCACACATATATCTGTGACTGTCAAATAAAGCAGGCATTCAGATAATCCTTGTTACCAAAAAAAAAAAAAAAAAGAAAGAAAAAAAAAATGCTCCTTACGTTTTGTAAATGCTATACAATAACCATCAGTCAAACCAAGAAGTTCTCTGTGTGTGTGTGTGTGGTGTGTGTGTGTGTGTGTTGTGTGTGTGTGTGTGTGTAGTGGTACTGCATCTGTTTCGATGTATCTGAATTTTGAGGGGTGGGTGGGAGGGGTTTCTATAGAAGAAATTGTCACCCAAGATTGATACAGTGATATTATGTGTCATGTATTTGCTTTTCACCACCTGAAGTACCCATATTTTTAATGTGATAAAATATGATGTCTCCTCGATTGCATTTCCATATGTTTATTGATATTAATTTATGATTAATTTGATTTTTTTTTTTTACAAATATTTGGAAAATAGAACCTTTCTTGCAAGTGGAGTAAAAAAGGAAAGGAAAGAAAAATGGTTAATTTATCTTCCACTATTACCAATTTAAGATTACTTTTCTTTTGATTTGACATGTGATTGCACGATAGACACTGTATATGATCTGCACATACAAGCTAGGCGACATAAGCATTCACACATGCACGATAGACACTGTATATGATCTGCACATACAAGCTAGGCACACCATAGCATTCACACACACGATGAATTTACAGCATAAGCAGGGTGCAAAAGGAGACGTGTATTTGTCTGCATACAACCCAGTCCCCTCCCATGCACCCTCATCTCCCTGACACCACCCCTTCCATCCACCCGTTGTCTTTTCTCTGACACCCCTCCCATCCACCCTTATCTCCCTGACACCCCTCCCATCCACCCTCATCTCCCTGACACCCCTCCCATCCACCCTCTCCATACACCCCTCCACCACCTCATCTCCCCCCTGACACCCCTCCCATCCACCCCTTACCTCCCATCCACCCCCCTCCCCTCCATCACCCTTGTCTCCCGCCCCTCCACCCCTCCCATCCACCCTTCTCCCTGACTCCACCCCTCCCATCCACCCTGTCTCCCTGACACCCCTCCCATCCACACCCTCCCATCCACCCTTGTCTCCCTGACACCCTCCCATCCACCCCTTCCCATCCACCCTCATTCCCTGCACCCTCCCATCACCCCTCCCATCCACCCTTGTCTCCCTGACACCCCTCCCATCCACCCTGTCTCCTGACACCCCTCCCATCCACCCTTCTCCCTGACACCCCTCCATCCACCTCTTTTTCCCTGACCCCCTCCCATCCCCTGTCTCCCTGACCCCTCTCCCATCCACCCCATACTCCCTGAACCCTCCCATCCACCTATCCGACCCTCCCTCTCTCCCTGACACCCCTCCCATCCACCCTTGTCTCCCTGCACCCCTCCATCCACCCTCATCTCCCTGACACCCCTCCCATCACCCTCATCTCCCTGACACCCCTCCCATCCACCCTCATCTCCCTGACACCCCCTCCCATTGTCCACCCTCATCTCCCTGACACCCCTCCCATCCACCCTCATCTCCCTGACACCCCTCCCATCCACCTCGTCTCCCTGACACCCCTCCCATCCACCCTTTCTCCCTGACACCCCTCCCATCCACCCTCATCTCCCTGACACCCCTCCCTCCACCCTCATCTCCCTGACACCCCTCCCATCCACCCTGTCTCCCTGACACCCCCTCCACCTCATCCTGACACCCCCTCCACTCGTCTCCCTGACACCCCTCCATCCACCATCCCTCCACCCTTCTCCTGACACCCCTCCCATCCACCCTCTGTCTCCCTGACACCACTCCCATCCACCTTGTCTCCATGACACCCTCCCAACCTCCCCCTCCATACACCCTTGTCTCCTGACACCCCTCCCCCTCATCGCACACCTTGTATCCCTGGACACACTCCCATCCACCCGTGTCCTCCTGACACCCCTCTAATCCACCTTGTCTCCTGGACAACCTTCCCAGCCACCCTCATCTCCCTGACACCCCTTACCCTTCCACCCCTCGTCTCCCTGGACACCCCCTCATCCACCCTCATTCTCCCTGGGACACCCCTCCATTCCACCCTCATCTCCCTGACAACCCACTCCCATCCACCCTCATCTCCATGACACCCCTCCCCCATCCACCTTGGTCTCCCTGACACCCATCCCATCCAACCTTGTCTCCCTGAACACCTCCTATCCATCCCTTCTTACTACTGACCACCCCTCCCAAAGCCTCCCTTCTTGTCTCCCCTGCACCACCACATCCCATTCCACCTTGGTCTTCATCCCTGACTCCCTCCCATCCACCCTTGTCTCCCTGACAACCACTACCATCCCACCCTTGTCTCCCTGACACCCCTCCCATCCACCTCATCTCCCTGACACCCCTTCCCATCCCCCTCAATCTCCCTGACCAACCCTCCCATTCAACCCTCATCATCCTCACTGACACCCCCCCTCCCATTGCCCAACCTTGTCTCCTGACACCCCTCCCATATTCCACACCTTTCTCCCTGCACCACCCCTCCCATCTCACCTAGTCTCCCTGAAACCCCTCCCATTCCACCCTCCCATCCTCCTTTTGTCTCCCCTGACACCCCTCCCATCCACCCTCGTCTCCTGACACCCACCTCCCATCAACCCTTGTCGCCCTGAAACACCCCTCCCATCCACCTTGACTCCCTGAGACCCCTCCCAGCCACCCTCCGTCTCCATGACACCCCCCCATCCTCCCTTGTCTCAACCTGACACCCTCAATACACCCTTGTCTCCCTGACACCCCTCATATCCACCTCATGCCCCTGACACCCCTCCCCATCCACCCTTGTCTCCCTGGACACCCTCCCAAATCCACCCCTCCATCCACCCTCATCTCCCTGAACCCCTCCCATCCCCCTCATCTCCCGGACACCCTCCCATCCTCCCTCATCTCCCTTGACCCCTCCATTCAATCATTGTCTCCCTGACACCCCCTACATCCACCCTTGTCATCCCTGACACCCCTCCCATCCACCCTTGTCATCCCTGTCACACCTCCCTTTCCAACCCTCCCATCCACATATTCTCACTGACTCACACATCACATCCTCTCTCTTCTCACTGGACACCCTCCCATCCACCCTAGTCTCCCTGACACCCCTCCCTCCACATAGTTCTCCCTGACACACCTCCCAATCCTACCAACCTCGTCCTCCATGACTCCCCTCCACCCATCAACCCTCATCTCCCTGACACCCTCCCATCCTCCCTTCTCTCCCTGACACCCCTCTCATCCACCCTCATATATCTCCCTCTGACACCCCTCCCATCCACCCTTGTCTCCTGACTCCCCCCTCCCCAAAATCCCATCCACTCCCATCCACCTCATCTCCCTGACACCCCTCCCCATCCACCCTTGTCTCCCTGACACCCCTCCCATTCCACCCTCGTCTCCTGACACCCCTCCCTGTTCCCAACCCTCGTTTCTCCCTGACTCCCCTTCCCATCCACCCCTCCCATCCACCCTCATCTCCCTGACACCCCTCCCATTCCTCCCACTCCCATTTCCACCTCATCTCCCTGACACCCTCCCACTTCTCCTCATTCTCCCTGAAACCCTCCCATCCACCCTTGGTCTCCCCTGACAAACCTCCTCATCCACCCCTCATAACCCTCTTCATCCCCTGACACCAACTCCCATCCACCCCTCCCATCCACCTTGTCTCCCTGACACCTCTCCCATCCAACCTGTCGCACCTGACACACCTCCCTATCCACCCGCATCTCACGGACACCCCTCCCATTTCCCTCCCCTCCCTTCCACCTGGTCTCCCTGACTCCCTCCCATCCACACCTCCCCATCCACCCTTGTCTCCCTGAAACCCCTCCCATCCATCCCTCGTCCTCCCTGACACACTCCCCATCCACCCTCATCTCCCTGCACCCCTCCCATCCACCAATTGTCGCCATGACAACACTCCCTTCCCACCCTGTCTCCCTGACACCCTTCCCATCAACCCTCTTCTCCATGACACCCCTTACATTCCACCCTCATCTCCCGGAACCCCTCCCATCCACTTGTTCCCTGACTCCCTCCCATCCACCCATCCCATTCCTCCTATTCTCCCTGACAACCCTCCCATCAAACCTCGCTCATCCTCCCTTTGACCACCCCTCCCATCCACCCTCATTCCCTGTCACCCCTCCATTCCAACCTTTGGTCGCCTGACACCCTCCCATCCACCCTTGTGTCCTGACCACCCCTCCCTTCCACCCTCATATCCCTGACACCCCACTCCCATCACCCTCCATCTACCCTGACACCCCTCCCTCCAACCTCATTCTCCATGGACACCCCTCCATCCACCTCATCTCCTGACACCCCTCAATCCCACCTTGTCTCCCCTGACACCCCTCCCATCCACCTCATCTCCTGACACCCTCCCATCCCCTTGTCTACATGACCCCCTCCCATCCACCCATCCAATCCACCCTGGTATCCCTGACACCCATCCCAAATCCACCCCTCCCATTCACCCTCATCTCCCTGACACCCCTTCCCATCCACCCTCATCTTCCTGACACCCCTCCATCCACCATCATCTCCCTGACACCCCTACCATCCCCCCTCATCACCCTGACACCCCTCCAGTCCACCCTTGTCTCCCGAAACCCCTCCCATCCACCCTTGTCTCCCTGACACCCTCCCATCCACCCCTCCCATCCTCCACCTATCTCCCTGACACCCCTCCCATTCACCTCATCTCCCTGACACACCTCCCATTCCACCCTCATCTCCCTGACACCCCTCCAATCCTCCTCATTCCTGACGCCCCTCCCATCAACCATCAATCTCCCCGACAACCCCCCCATCCACCCTTTATCCCTGAATACCCCTCCCATCCACCCCTCCCATCCACACTCTTCTACCCTGGTCACCCCTCCCATCCTCCATCATCTCCCTGACACCCTCCATCCACCTCATCTCCCTGACACCCCTCCCATCCACCCTGTCTCCCTGACACCCCTTTCCCATCCACCCTCATCTCCCTGACACCCCTCACCATCCACCCTTGTCCTCATGACACCCTCCCATCCACCCTCGTTCTCCCCCTGACACCCCTCCCATTCCACCCTAATTCTCCCTGACACCCCTCCCATACTCTCCTCCCTTCTCTACCCCCCTAGATAATGTGGGGTGCAGAGGGGAGGAGGGTGGGGGGGGGGTGGGGGCAATAAGGATATGCTCTTCACTTGAACGTTATTCAGACTGAGCCGATAAGGAAACATAGTGCCAAGGAGGTTCCTCTCGGTTTTTGCCTTTGTGTGTGTGCTCTGGTTGAGCTTCACGTGTCATAATCACTGCTTGTCACAGTTTAGATGATGTGTCAAGCCATAATGGGTTGATCCATGTTGTTGGCTTGCGGAAGGCTTCTCGTTCATAGGTATAACCCTGTGACAGTGGGTTCAAAGAGCAGTTTTAAACAATGGACAAGATTTGGTTGGTTACTTCCTTATCCTTGATTATAACGGGGAAGGAAAAAATACCTACTTTCGTAGGAGATCAGGGTCTTGTTATTCCAAACAGTAATATAGTGTTCATTTTTACACTCTGTCAAGCAATTAAGGTATTTGGGTTAAGCTTTCAGTATATCACAAGATTGCTAAAGTTGATTTTTTGGGAAAGAGACAAAGACGGCATATCTTCTTTAGTGGGTTTTTAGATTTTTCAGAATACTGATGGTTGTGTTGGTAATGATGAAAAGCTTGATACATGATGTTACTTTTTTACCTTCAGGAAACCAGTATTTGGCACAGGACATGTTAATAACAAAATGTTCTCTTCGGGAAAGGGCCCTGATATTGGCACAGACATGTTAATCCCACAATGTTATCTTCGGGAAGCCCAAAATATTTGACACAGATATGTTAATACCCAATGTTTGTAAACCCAGGAAGCCTGATATTTGGCACAGACATGTAAAAAACACAATGTTGTCTTCAGGAAGCCCTGAAAATTTGGTACAGACATGTGCAAACATGGTGTTGTTTTCCCAGGAAGCCCTGATAATTGGCACAGACATGTTGATACAAAATGTTTTTTCAGAAAGCCCTAATATTTGGCACGGATATGTTATACCCAATGTTGTCAACAGGAAGCCTGAAAATTTGGCACAGACATGTTAATACACAATGTTGTCTTCTGAAACCCCTGATATTTGGTACAGACTGTTGATACACAATGTTGTCTTCAGGAAGCCCTGTTATTTGGTACAGACATTTTGGGATACATGATGTTGTCTTCAGGAAGCCCTGATATTTGGTACGACATGTTGAAACATGATGTTGTCTCAGGAAGCCCTGATAATGGCCAGACATGTTAATGCACAATGTTGTCTTCAGGAACCCCTGATATTTGGTACAGACATGTTGCTACATGATGTTGTCTTCAGGAAACCTGATATTTGGCACAGACTGTTGCTACATGATGTTGTCTTCAGGAAGCCCTGATATTTGGTACAGACATGTTGATACATTGTGTTGTCTTCAGGAAGCCCTGATATTTGGCACAGACATGTTGCTACATGATGTTGTCTTCAGGAAGCCCTGATATTTGGTACAGACATGTTGATACATTGTGTTGTCTTCAGGAAGCCCTGATATTTGGCACAGACAAGGCAAACTCAGACCCTCGGTCTGGCAGGAGAATGACGGCGACAGACGTGGCAGTGGCAGCAGGCCTCATGAACCTTGGCAACAAAATCTTGTCGCTCACATCCCCAGATGTGATGTCACTGCCGCTCTTCAGCGCATCCAGCAGATTGTGGAAGATGCCATTGACAGTGTGCGTGTCAGCAACGAACCCTGCCTGTGATTTTGGTTGGAGGCGGTTCCACATTATTGGATCCTAAGGCAAGTTTATGTTCGTTGGAGTGTAGCAACTGTTTGGCAACTCTTTGCATACTTGGCTCAGTGATCTGTTGGTCTGATTTCTTTTAAAAATGTTAAATCTTCACTATTTCCATTTTTTGGGTCTTGTATTGTTTTCTAGAAATATTTTTTCTTTATTTACAAACATTTATCATATATCATTTACTTTTTATCAGATGGAAGCATCGTTGTTTACATGAAAATTATGGGCGCATGTGTAGAGGCATTATAATAGCTATCTCTCAATCAGTTCTGATCCTGTGACATACCTCTGATCATACAAAATGTTCCAAAATTGGGGTCTAGCTGTGAGAGAGTGGCTTCCTTAATGTTCAGAGTCAAGGATTATGTTTCAAAACCTTGACAACGACACTGTGGAAAGACCCGTAATAGGTTTGTGTGCTGTTTTGTATTAATTTTTTTCTTTTTATAGCTTGAAAATTTTTATTGTATTACATTTTAGCTTTAGTGTCAGTACATCCTTGTAATTTTAATTTTCTTCATTCTTTCTTTTCTTTCACATTTTTCTCCTTTTGATGTATATATATGTATGTTTTTTTTTTAATTTGTTGTTTTAATTCAGGCCAAACTACCAGGAGTCAGCCAGATGTTTTTGCCAGAACACTTTGGAGTGGCCAATGCTATTGGAGCAGCACTCAGTCAGGTCAGCGGCAACATCGACAGTGTCGTCTCTTTGGAGAAGTTTCTGGATGGTGATATCATGGAGACTCGAGTGCAGCAGGCGAAGCGGGATCTACCCCCTGGGGCTACTCAGGTTAGAAACCTTGAGGTGGAAATGATGTTTACAAAATGTGTTTACAGTGCTTACAAGCAGTCTGATCTTTCCATGCTATTAAAATTTGCTTTTAATCGAGAAAAATCAGTACAAAACATGAGGTTTGTTCACACTGTACTAAAAGCAGAAATATATACTATATGGTTACAATCATGATTATTATCAAAACTACTAATATACATATTATAATTATTAATATACATATCACATTCCATTCTTCCCATAATTTATTCCTTCCTTCTCCTCTTTGCTCTTCCTGTTTTCCCCTCCCCCTCCTCCTTATTTTCCCTCCCTTCCCTTAGTATTAGTACTATTATCATTATTACTATTATCGTTATTACTACTATTAATGTATTTTTCTTTTCCTTTTTCTTTTCTTTTTAAAAAATTATATTTCTGTATCACGCTTTTATTATCAGTACCATTATTACCATTACCGTTACTATAGTTGTTTGCATAATCATCATTATTATAAATACGATTAACATCACCATCGCCATCACCACTAAGACCGTTGCCATGGCAACCAAACTGTTTAAGAATCCTCTAACCACTCTCCTTTCTCCCATACTACAACTGTTATTGCTATATTATCACCAAAAGCGGTAGCAATCCTGTCTTTATTATTTTTTTTTCCTCAATATTTTGATCATCATTACTTCATTATTCTTATCAGTAATATAACTATCATCATTACTACCTTGACTCACACATTGTCTCCTTCGTGACAGCCTCGTTTCCATTCAACGCCATCTTGTGCTGAAGTGAATGAAGATAAGTGACTGCTCGCTCATTTTCGTTGTCCTGAGTGTTTTGTATCTTGCCTGAAGAAGACCTAAGAGTTCGAAACGCATCATGTTTTATCTTTTGAATCGTTTGTCTACGTTTTCTTGGCAGTATGCTATTAATTATATTTAAAATTTGGTAAAAGCAGAAAGTGTTGTTCTTTGGTCTTTCTTTACTAATGTTTACAATTGAAAATTCCCGAGATGAGGTATCTAATGCCAAAAACATTATCAAGGTCAAAGTTTTCTCTCTTATCTCTAGATAGGAGATGTTTCTGTAGCTTCTCTCCCTTGTTCATTCGGTTCATTTCCATACTTTTTCATTTTAGAATAAATAACTGAATAAATGAATAGTGGTGTCAGGAGGCAGGTGAGCGTTCTCCAATAACTGGATGTTGTTCTTGCTGTGGTCCTCTGTTAGAACTCTTTAGTTCACTGTTGGTGGTCTATTTACGAATGTCACTGTTTTCTATGCCACTGTTTTCTATGCCACTGTTTTCTGTGCCATTGTTTTCTGTGCCACTGTTTTCTGTGCCACTATTTTCTGTGCCACTGTTTTCTATGCCACTGTTTTCTGTGCCACTGTTTTCTGTGCCACTGTTTTCTGTGCCATTGTTTTCTATGCCACTGTTTTCTATGCCATTGTTTTCTATGCCACTGTTTTCTGTGTCACTGGTTTCTATGCCACTGTTTTCTGTGCCATTGTTTTCTATGCCACTGTTTTCTGTGCCATTGTTTTCTATGCCACTGTTTTCTGTGCCATTGTTTTCTATGCCACTGTTTTCTGTGCCATTGTTTTCTGTGCCACTGTTTTCTGTGCCATTGTTTTCTATGCCACTGTTTTCTGTGCATTGTTTTCTGTGCCACTGTTTTCTATGCCA
The DNA here is from genome assembly GCA_018398815.1 of Conus ventricosus. Taxonomy (NCBI): domain Eukaryota; kingdom Metazoa; phylum Mollusca; class Gastropoda; order Neogastropoda; family Conidae; genus Conus; species Conus ventricosus. The sequence continues at coordinate 12,176,976 of CM031625.1, read as the reverse complement.
CTGGTTTCTGTGCCACTGTTTTCTATGCCACTGTTTTCTATGCCACTGTTTTCTATGCCACTGTTTTCTATGCCACTGTTTTCTATGCCACTTTTTAGGAATCCACATTTCATCACTGAACGGTTTCATTCTGGCCCCAAGATCAGTTTAGAGTCCTGGATACATGGTATATTTACGTCTGTTGTATAATGGAACTGGGCAAATTGGCCTTGATTTCTGCAGTATGTACTCATGTATTAGTATTCAGAGACTTGTCTAAAGTATCTGAACACTGTAATTACAGAATACAAATCAATAGTGATTAAGACTTCTTTTCGTTTTGTCGGTAAGTCCTTGGGTATTTAGGGAGGCTGGGCCTGGTTACAGCATCAGTGAGGTCCAGAATATCAGTCCTGCCCAGCCGATGATCTGGACAGCCTCCTTCTAAGAACTTGTAGTTTGGTAGATTCCTCTCATTATATTTTTACCTTGGAAGGTACCCTTGTCTCCATGGATTTCATCAGTTACGTGAAATCCTACTGTGCACCGAGTCAGATCTTTTTCACCTGAGAGTTTGTTTCTGGAGAGATGGAGATGTAACCCAGGTACTTCTTCCTGTCTCCTGACAGAAATGTCTCTAGTCTTATACCTTGTCTCTTCATCCTCATTACTCCAAGGAAACTCAAGTCTACTTTCTGTCGCATCCTGGACTCTCTGATTTGGTCCGTTTGGCCATCTCCTCACCTCCAGAACAGAGAGATTTCTGTCAAACTGGGTTTCAGTGCATGGTCTACTGGGTGAATTCTGTCAGATACGAGGGCCACCCCATAAGTTCTCGGATGGGAAAACATGGAAGTACACTGGCATTTCTTACCTAGCCCATCTTTTCAAAGTATCCTCCATCAGCGTGTATGCACTTTTCCATCCTTCTAAACCATGAACCCATCACCCAGCCCACTCCGACTTAGGTATACCACACAGACATAGAAAAAGAGAAATCAAGCCCTCGGCAAACGCTCGGGCATCTTCAGGGCTCTCAAACGGCTTTCCTTTCAGTTGTTTTTTTCAAACGAGGGAACAAAAAGAAGTCACAAGGGGCTAGGTCAGGAGAATACGGAGGATGAGTGACGAGCTGCACGCTGTTCTCTTGCAAGAAGTCTAAAGTTTCAGCTGCCGTGTGGGCGCTGGCGTTGTCATGGTGGAGGAGTAGGTGGCGGATACCAGTCCGTGGTCGCTGTGCACTCCAAGCCTCGAACACTTTTGGCAGGCAGGTGTTGATGTACCATTCAGCTTCACTGTCTTTCTTTCCAGAAGCGGTACAGTAGTCACATGGCCGGATCTTGCGAAGAAAACTGCAATCATTTGCTTTGTGCAGCTTCCTGATCTCTTAAATTTTACAGGTGGGGTTTCCCCTGGAAACAGCCAAACTGATGACTGCTGCTTTGTTTCGGGTCATACTGGTAAACATAGGTTTCGTCACCTGTAACGATATTGGAGACCCTATCTGATCTTCCTCCGTCACATTTTTGCAGTATAAACTGGCACCATTCAACCCTAAGCCCTCATCTGCTCCCCAGTCAGCTGGTGGGGCACCCAACGGGCGCAACGCTTCCGTACAGAGAGATTGTGCCGAAGAATGCGGTCTAAGCTTCCTGATGAAAGGTTTAGAGTATCCTTGAGTTCATCCTCCGTGATTCGAGGATTTTCTGTAATCATGGCCTTCACTGTGCTCACGTTCCCATCGGTAGTAACTGAAACTGGACGTCCACAACGGTCACGATCTTCCAACGACATTGTACCAAGCTGAAATTCTTTGAACCACCTATGGACTGTGGATAATGATGGAGCCTTGTCGCCAAAACAGTTTGTCAAACTTATAAAACTTTCCTTGAAAGACTTCCTTTGAAGATAGTCATAATAAATGGCATGAAAATCTCCCCAAGACAGGCTCTATGCAACACTTTGAAAACCGTCCCCCTTGCCATCCATTTTGCTGTCTAGAACAAATTTGGCTCTGACGATTTTTATCATTTTTTGTGTCATAGCTATTATGACATCGCTTGTGATGATGATATAAAAATTGAAATTATGACGTCAGTGGTTTCTGCGCATCCGAGAACTTATGGGGTGGCCCTCGTATGAGCTTTTCCCATTGTTTTTTCATCTAAGGAGCATGTCAGTGTTTTGGAGATGAAGACCTTGCATGCTCAGTGTGATCTTCCATTGGTGGTTTCTTCTCATGGGTCAGTACAAATCGGTGCGTTTGGTTTGCTTAATTAACTCTTTCAGCCCTGAATTACTGACTGGCTGTGTGAATTCCCAGCCTGGTCTGTTTTATCTGTTCACTGGAAGATCAGGGCTATCTTATTCAAACTGTCGTAAATGTTGATCGGCACAGAAAAAGAGGACATGTCCACCGAATTTTTTTTGGTCTGTAATCTATTTCATTTTCTTTGGTATTTTGAATGATCCAGTGATGCATGGCTCATTAATAGATAGGGCTGAACAAAATTTTTTAAACATTGTTATCAACATTTTGCAGTGTTTTGCACAAAAAAAGAGTAGGAGAAAATTTATTAAAAAAAACTTGAACCTAAACTCACTCCTACCCACTCACTGACATACTCACACCTACCCCCTCCCCACCCACCCCCTCCCCACCCACCCCTCCCACACACTACACACACACACACACACACACACTCCCAACCTGGTCTCCACTCCCTTCCCACCCTTCTGTGTCTCACAAAGCTGTTTACAAAATGTTGATCAAACATTACGTATGCATGCATCTATCTTTTTGGCTACGATGAGATATGCAATAAAGTGTCATTCATTGGAGAATGCACATTAAAACTATATCACAGTGTATGCATGTCCTGAGGATATCAAGCAGAGAACGGAAGACAGCTGAATACAGATATAGACATCAGGGGAAGAAGACACAGACAAACAACACTGTCAGACAGAATGGGTTGGATGTTAACAGACTCGAAGAATATGCACCTTGTGTGTTACTCTTAACAGCTTTATTAACTGGTTATATTGATGAAAGAATCTCATCAGCATACAAATCAGTGTCATAAGTCATGGAATTCACATACACAGACACATACAGACACAGACACGCACACACACACACACACACACACACACACACACACACACACACACACACACACACACACATATACACACACACACGCACACGCACGCATGCCTCACTGTCATGTGATTTAATCTAAAACATGCCTCACTGTCATGTGATTTGATCTAAAACATTCCAGTAGACAGAACTCGTGGAGAGCGTGGCAGCAAGAGAGTCCTCAGAAGAGAAGTCCCCTTCAAGCAAGTGTTTCGGCCTTATCTCCTGACACTCTAGGGGGTTGGCCACACCGGTTCATGACTCGATTGTCCTCTGACTGTCCCTTTTTTTTCCCATCTTGGACGAGCATGCTGGGATTCAACCCATGACCCTCTGGACATGCTCATTTTCTACTTAATGACTCGTGCTTTAACCACTGAGCCACAGGGACAACCTGATATTTGTAGAAATTAAGCCTTATGAGTCACTTTTGTTCCTCCTTGACCAATCCAGCTTGAAGACCTCTTGCCGCTTTGCATTGCTTTCAGGGTCTGGTTTTTTCTTCCCTGCAACTGAGACTGTTTCATGAGCTGTATGCGACGTTCTACAAATCCCTAGCTCCAATTTCTGCAGTGAGGACTTTGACTGATAGCTTTTCCTCAGGCTGTTTGCCAGAAGCATACTTTCAGTCTGTAGATTTGAGCTGCCTCCCATTCTGTTCTCATATGGCACGTGAGTCGATCATGATCAGCTCTTGTTGACTTAGAGTGGACTACTATTCTGGTCTATGCCACTCTTGCTGATGATCTTGGGGACTCTTCATTCTGGAGTCTGCAGCACTCCCATCATCTGCCTCCGAGACTCTGCTGCATGTTCGAGTGCACTGTTTCTGGCATGATTGTGCTCTGCCGGAGATGTGCGTGCTTTGGAGTCCGATCTCCCTTTTGTGGTGTTGTACAGCCAGAACTTGTCATTCTTTGAGATTGGTTGTGCTCCATGTGTACCTTCCTTGAGCAGACTTATGACTTAGAACATGCTCCACTGTTTGTTTTTTATGCAGAGGGCATGCAGGACGTCTGTTCCCACTTCACAGGTTTGCATTTGAGGCAGAAGTCATCAGATCTGAGATGAGTGATCTGAGAGCATGTGCCAAATTATTCCAAGTAACTTCTTGGAGTGATTCCAGTTGTCCATGCCCTTGTGGCTTGCTGACTGCTTTGGAGTCTTTTTTGGTCTCTTCTTTTCTCATCTCCTGAATCATCATGTCTCTTTTGCTTTTCTTTGGCCTTTGACCACCATTCAGTTTTGGTCACCCCCAGACCTTGTCTGTTGTCTGTGGTGTCCTGTTATTTCTCTGATCTTGAGACTTTCTTTTGCAGAATCCATCGCCTCTTGAACTTCATTTTCTGCCTGTCTTCAGCTGCGGCTTGATGCTTCACCACCTTGTCTCCTGAGTCCTCCAGCAGCTTTGAAGTCTGATCTTCCTGCTTTGTATTCCTCCAGGATGGATTTCAGTGTAGTTTGAGCTTTGCTTGGCGACAGTACAGCGCGATGTCAGTCAACAGGTGGGACACCAGCCAGTGTAGTGTGATTTGATCTAAAACATGCCTCACTGTAATGTGATTTGATCTAAAACATGCCACAGTGTAATGTGATTTGATCTAAAACATGCCACAGTGTAATGTGATTTGATCTAAAACATGCCACAGTGTAATGTGATTTGATCTAAAACATGCCTCACTGTAATGTGATTTGATCTAAAACATGCCACAGTGTAATGTGATTTGATCTAAAACATGCCTCACTGTAATGTGATTTGATCTAAAACATGCCACAGTGTAGTGTGATTTGATCTAAAACATGCCACAGTGTAATGTGATTTGATCTAAAACATGCCACAGTGTAGTGTGATTTGATCTAAAACATTCCACAGTGTAATGTGATTTGATCTGAAAACATTCCACAGTGTAGTGTGATTTGATCTGAAACATTCCACAGTGTAGTGTGATTTGATCTGAAACATTCCACAGTGTAGTGTGATTTGATCTGAAACATTCCACAGTGTAGTGTGATTTGATCTAAAACATTCCACAGTGTAGTGTGATTTGATCTGAAACATTCCACAGTGTAATGTGATTTGATCTGAAACATTCCACAGTGTAGTGTGATTTGATCTAAAACATTCCACAGTGTAGTGTGATTTGATCTGAAACATTCCACAGTGTAGTGTGATTTGATCTGAAACATTCCACAGTGTAGTGTGATTTGATCTGAAACATTCCACAGTGTAGTGTGATTTGATCTGAAACATTCCACAGTGTAGTGTGATTTGATCTGAAACATTCCACAGTGTAGTGTGATTTGATCTAAAACATTCCACAGTGTAGTGTGATTTGATCTGAAACATTCCACAGTGTAGTGTGATTTGATCTGAAACATTCCACAGTGTAGTGTGATTTGATCTGAAACATTCCACAGTGTAGTGTGATTTGATCTAAAACATTCCAGTGTAGTGTGATTTGATCTGAAACATTCCACAGTGTAGTGTGATTTGATCTAAAACATTCCACAGTGTAGTGTGATTTGATCTAAAACATGCCTCACTGTAATGTGATTTGATCTAAAACATTCCACAGTGTAGTGTGATTGATCTGAAACATTCCACAGTGTAGTGTGATTTGATCTGAAACATTCCACAGTGTAGTGTGATTTGATCTGAAACATTCCACAGTGTAATGTGATTTGATCTGAAACATTCCACAGTGTAATGTGATTTGATCTGAAACATTCCACAGTGTAATGTGATTTGATCTGAAACATTCCACAGTGTAATGTGATTTGATCTGAAACATTCCACAGTGTAATGTGATTTGATCTGAAACATTCCACAGTGTAATGTGATTTGATCTGAAACATTCCACAGTGTAATGTGATTTGATCTGAAACATTCCACAGTGTAGTGTGATTTGATCTAAAACATGCCTCACTGTAATGTGATTTGATCTAAAACATTCCACAGTGTAGTGTGATTTGATCTGAAACATTCCACAGTGTAGTGTGATTTGATCTGAAACATTCCACAGTGTAGTGTGATTTGATCTGAAACATTCCACAGTGCAATGTGATTTGATCTGAAACATTCCACAGTGTAATGTGATTTGATCTGAAACATTCCACAGTGTAATGTGATTTGATCTGAAACATTCCACAGTGTAATGTGATTTGATCTGAAACATTCCACAGTGTAATGTGATTTGATCTGAAACATTCCACAGTGTAATGTGATTTGATCTGAAACATTCCACAGTGTAGTGTGATTTGATCTAAAACATTCCACAGTGTAGTGTGATTTGATCTGAAACATTCCACAGTGTAATGTGATTTGATCTGAAACATTCCACAGTGTAATGTGATTTGATCTGAAACATTCCACAGTGTAGTGTGATTTGATCTGAAACATTCCACAGTGTAGTGTGATTTGATCTGAAACATTCCACAGTGTAGTGTGATTTGATCTGAAACATTCCACAGTGTAGTGTGATTTGATCTGAAACATTCCACAGTGTAGTGTGATTTGATCTGAAACATTCCACAGTGTAATGTGATTTGATCTGAAACATTCCACAGTGTAGTGTGATTTGATCTGAAACATTCCACAGTGTAATGTGATTTGATCTGAAACATTCCACAGTGTAATGTGATTTGATCTGAAACATTCCACAGTGTAATGTGATTTGATCTGAAACATTCCACAGTGTAGTGTGATTTGATCTGAAACATTCCACAGTGTAGTGTGATTTGATCTAAAACATTCCACAGTGTAGTGTGATTTGATCTGAAACATTCCACAGTGTAGTGTGATTTGATCTAAAACATTCCACAGTGTAATGTGATTTGATCTAAAACATTCCACAGTGTAATGTGATTTGATCTGAAACATTCCACAGTGTAGTGTGATTTGATCTGAAACATTCCACAGTGTACTGTGATTTGATCTGAAACATTCCACAGTGTAGTGTGATTTGATCTGAAACATTCCACAGTGTAGTGTGATTTCACTGGCACAGGATATGGGCAGAACAAATGAGAAACAGAAAGAAATCACCAAATCATTTGTGATTCCTGTACTCTAAGCAGCACATGATAAAAGAAAGTAACAGCTTCAGAATTCCCCCCCCCCCCCCCCCCCCAACCTTCTAGTCATTACTTATGCACAGAATTAGATTTTAATGTATTAGATTTAAACTGAGATTGAAGCTGGACCTCTGAGCCCAGCTATGGCATACATTTGATATCAGGGGATACCCACTCACTGGTTGGTGATTTCAGTGTTCAGTCTTAATAAGAGCACCTCTTTTTGTATTTGACATATTCAGGTAGTCTTAGTGCTCTGACAGATTCTGCCAAAGACCGATCAAGTTTGTCTGCTGGAATGGTCCCTGAACTGTTTTTTTTTTTTTAAATCAGAATTTAGGTGTTACCTATCCATATTAACTATACTATACCACACAATACCATACCATAGCTTCTCTTCCCCACCCAACCACTATCCTACCATGCCCTACCCTACCCAACTTTGCCTTACCATACCATACAATACCATACCATACCACACCATGCCATGCCATACCATACCATACCATACCATACTATACCATACCATACCAAAAATTATACCATACCATACCATACTATACCATACCTTACCACACCATACTATACCATACCATACCATACTATACCAAACCATACCATACCAGATAAGATAATGTTGCTTATAGCCCAGCCGACCGCAAAGGGCCATATCAGGGCTGTCATACCATACCAAACCATACCATACCATACCATACCATACCATACCATACCATACCATACCATACCATGCCATAGCATATCACACCATACTATACCATACCATTCCATACCATACCAGACCATGCCATGCCATACATGTACCATACCATGCCATACATGTACCATACCACACCACACAATACCGTACCATACCATTACCATACCATACCATTCCATACCGTACCGTACCGTACCATACCATACCATACCATACCATAACCATACCATACCATACCATACCATACCATACCATACCATACCATTTGGGAATAGTGACTCATTATTGTGTGTTGGGGACTCAGGGCAGAGAGGAGAAACACAGCTGAAACCCCCACTCTTCAGAGAAGACTGTTCAGATCTGTACAGAAGCTGTATGGAGACCACCTGGGCTATCCTGCTGACGGTAAGAGAAGAGTTATCGCCACAGGACTTATCTTTTTCCAGGAGCAGGTAGATGAAGCAGTGAAAGCTGTACGAAAGCCCCTGTTGGGAAGCGGCGCGTGATCTTGCTGTGGAAGATGCTGCAACAAAGCCCACAGTGGCGCTTCAGGCAGGAGCAGATCCAGCCACTGTGGAGATTGTGGACATGGAGGAAGTGTCCTTGACCTACATACCAGGATGTGCCACACGTATCAAGGCCATGTTCTTTATTCATTGATTTCCTTTAAAGAAGACCACACAAAATCATTACTTCAGACATTCAGAAATGGACATTCTCTGGTTAATGGAAAACAGATAAGCTGCTTGATGGAGAATCACTAAGGCTGATCCTTATGATGACATGTAACATGTTATACTCAGAGAGAGAGAAGTGGAACTGGGATGGAGGGTGTGTGTGTGCAGGGTATGGAGGTTGGGTGAGGGGGAAGGGGGGGGGGGGGGCTATAATGACCTGTCAAAGTTAGGAACTCAAACTGGATGATATCTCTATCTAGACATGCACCTGATAGTGTTGAAAATCAATGGAAATGCAGCTGACGTAAGGAAGGCTTATGCTGCATTGAACTGACTCAGTAAGGTTCCTGTGATACGTCTTGTCTGCATCTTTGTAGCAAAAGGAAAGCAGAAATATGTCACAGTTCTTCCACAAAAATCATGCAACTTCATGCACTAAAACTTCAAAATCACAACGCTAGCCTCTGTGTTGTTGTTCATCTGGTTGTTTTACTGCACTTAGCAGACACTGCTGTTGCCATGTTCAGCAGTCATGCGCACTGTAGTGCAAAAGGCTTTGGGCCAGAGACAGGTGGAAATCTTCTGTGAAGGCAGATTTTCATCACCATCCATTTTGTTGCTGGATAAACTGAAAACTAGTGGAACCCCTGTTTATAGGAAAAAAAAGAATCCATGGTGCCCTCAGTACCGGGTAGCTTATATTGCACAAGCATCAGTTCTCACTCTGTGACCTTGATCAGGTGGAGCTCTTCTGTGTATGGTTGTTGTGTCACATGACTGAAGTACATGCCGGTAGATGGGGGGAAGTTCATCTTCAGCATCCTTATCCACTGCTTTTTTTTTCCATCAAAATTTCAACAGATTTTCTAGTTTTTTCCCCATGATGAAGGATTTAAGTGGTCTACACTTTGATGTAGTTTGATGATACATGCCAGATGTCCTGTTTGTGTGGCAGCTACCCGCAATGAGAGAGGATCTGGGTAAACATGGTGTTCTATGATTCAGGTAGTGGTACTCAACACTGCCAGTCTCTCCAGTGTAGTTTTCGTCGCAATTGCCTCTTGGTTTTATAAGGTCCACCACTTTATGTTTTCTGTCTGTTATTTTGTCCCTGGGGTAGACAACGTGTGATCCAAGTATGTTGTTAGATTGAGTGTAAATGTTGGGCACATTTTATTTGTCAGTCATGATTTTTTAATGATAGTCATGATGATGAATTTTTTAAATGACTCGGATTTCCAGTTCAGAAACTATGTCACAAGTAGAAACCACTGGCAGCCTGTTCAATTCTGTCAGCTTGAATACAACTGCTTGCTGGATATATCAATTTATTATGAATTAACTTTTCATTGTCATCTGGTGATGACATAATTTGACCTGCTCTTACAGATAAAGGATTCTGTCAGCTAAGATTCTACTGACCTCCAGACATTTCTGTTTCTCATTTAATTATTGACATTTAGTAATAATGATAATCTCACCCACTCTAACAGGTGAAAGCTGTTGGCGATCTTTTGGATTCTACCAGCTGTGACAGCAGCAGCCCTTGGAAAGAGCCAGCTGGAGTGGACATCCTCAACATGGACACCACAACTGACATCAGAAAGCAGCTTCGTTCTGTCACCGGAGATGTGCTGGACCCTCATGAGTCAGACTCAAACGCAGGCATAACGTGGGCCGGACTCACCCCTTCACGACCTCACGTAGACCCACAGACAGGGGAGTGGACGCTGAATGCCTGGGACGTGGAGTGCATCGCAGTGGGGGCGGGGCTTCTTGGGGCAGGGGGTGGAGGAAACCCCCATGTAGGACGAGTACGAGCACGAGCAGCGGTAAGTTTTCTTTGTTCTGCAAAATGAATGGTGTGGTCTTGCACCAAGCCAGGATTGGTGCAAGGTAACAATTTTTTACCTCCGCCAAGAAAGTCATCTTTTTACCTGCGTTTTTGGGGTTCAATTCCTAGACTTATCCAGATTCTGTAAACCTGCCTCACAGACTTTGACCAAACTGAATGGAAGATGCCATGTGGCCAAAAGACAAATCCACTGAAAAAAAAAAATTGTTTGGATCTGAATAAAACAACAGATCGCGATCTGTTTAGCCAGATTATGATAAATTTTTCTTTGAACTAGAACTCTGTGAACTTACGTATATGAATCGAAAACTGACTATGAAGTAATACGTTCTTTGGAATGTTAAACCTTTCTAGAGTTGTGAACATTGACATTTCATGTTGTATATCCTAAAAAATATGATAGGATGTTACTTTTGCACTCTGTATCTTCTGTCATTTTACCTGATATAAGGTTTCAAGGAGGTCTGTTCAACCTTGCTGGATGTCTGCACTCCCCCCCCCCCCCCCCCATCCCCCACCCCCCGCCTCTCTGTTCTTTTCTAGCTATCCCTACAGTTTTCCAAATTCTTAATGAGTAATGAAGGTTTCACATAAAAATGAAGGAATTTCCATGAAAAGTGATTCTATTTTCCTTTTTTTTTTTTCACAGTTGTGGTTAAATTTGTGGAAAGTTTCATGTTATACAGTACAATGTAAGATTTCTTTTTAGAAAGGTACTGTTCTGTTCCTAGAAAGATTTTTGTTAAGTCCAGTTGGTTCTCATTTACTTGTCGGGTATTCCTTCACAATTCTGGCTTCAAACATTAAGGAGGGTATAGGGGGAAAAGGGTTAATTATTCATTCCATTCTAAAGGAATCTGAAGTGAGGTGGGAAGACATAAGCAGTCAGTAATAATCAAAAATGGCCATGACTCCCAACGCACTTCGGTCCAGGAACAACTGGTTTCTAAGAGCCTCTAGCTAACTGGACATTCAACTTACCTTCTTCAGCATTATCAACAAGAAACTTACCTTCTTCAGCATTATCAACCAGAAACTTTCCTTCTTCAGCATTATCAACAAGAAACTTACCTTCTTCAGCATTATCAACAAGAAACTTTCTTTCTTCAGCATTATCAACAAGAAACTTACCTTCTTCAGCATTATCAACAAGAAACTTACCTTCTTCAGCATTATCAACAAGAAAGGTAACTTTCATTTCCTTGCTCTCATACCTGTCCAAACCAAGATAAAGTTAAAGTATCAACACTGTTGTTTCTCTTCTTGTTTCTCGTCAGTCAGCCTGAAATTCAGTCCCTGCAACTGTAGTCATTGATATAAATTCAGTAAGTGCTCACATCTTTTTATTGGTTTCTGGACATATTCAATCCCTTTCACAGATGTTTTGTGAGGTACAATTTCAGTACATGACATGCTTCCATTAGTAGGTGATGTGAAACTCTGCTTACCACTGCTATGTGCTATGGTTGGGGCCCACAGATCTGTCAGTGGAAGATTAGCTCTGAACCTTGAGGTTTGTGTTAAACTGTTTGTCGTGTCGGTGCTAGATAGAGGCACTGAGGCAGACATTAAACTTGCCTTGTTATGACATGTATCATAAGCACTTCCACCTTTCATTGTAAGCCCCCAGCATAGCCATCCAAAGACAGTGTATGGCTGTCAGTGTAGTGAAAGCTACTGAATAGTCCTACAGGCAGTCCTGTCCTGTGTAAAGCACATGGATGACCAGACCGTGGTAGTTGGAGGTCATAGACCAGGTGACCGCCCGGATGTTCAGCCAGGGAAAGCCATGACACCCACTGTGCTTTCTACATGAACATTCTCACAGTGTGCGCTGTACTCTGTGTGTGTGCTGCCAGGGAGAGCCATGACACCCACTGCTGCTTTCCACATGAACATTCTCACAGTGTGCGCTGTACTCTGTGTGTGTGTGCTGCCAGGGAGAGCCATGACACCCACTGCTGCTTTCCACATGAACATTCTCACAGTGTGCGCTGTACTCTGTGTGTGTGTGTGCTGCCAGGGAGAGCCATGACACCCACTGCTGCTTTCCACATGAACATTCTCACAGTGTGCACTGTACTCTGTGTGTGTGCTGCCAGGGAGAGCCATGACACCCACTGCTGCTTTCCACATGAACATTCTCACAGTGTGCACTGTACTGTGTGTGTGTGCTGCCAGGTGGAGGCTGGGGAGAAGATGCGCATCATTGCACCAGAGAGACTGTTGGCTCAGACAGGATCAGACGACCTGTTGGTCAGTCTAGCATACATGGGGGCACCACTGGTGCTGTATGAACAACTCTCGTCCGGCCAGGAAACTCCAAATGCTCTCAGGTAAATGCCTGAAACACACACACTTGCACGCAGACACATGCACACATGCACGCGCGCACGCACGCGCGCGCGCACACACACACACACACACACACACACACACACACACACACACACACACACACACACACACACACACTCAGAACTCCCAGGCTGGGACTGTCAAATTTCCAAATGCATTATGGATGACACACTGCAATTTACAGAAAGTTTCATCTTAGAGAAGCTAGAATGATGACTTTTTGGACCTTTTTCTTGGACATGACATTTTAAAAAATTCAATTGTGGGAGATCTGCTTCTAAAATGCTGGAGTTTTATTTCTTAAATCAACAATTTAGAAAATAAACAGTATTTTCCAAACATTTTTGACAATGAAATTATGCCAGGATCTGTGCACAAACAAACTTGACCACTTCAGAGCTGCTAGCTAGTCAGAATCAGAAGTATGTAAAAATCAAAACAGTAACATTAGTCCCCCACTCTATCAGATCCTGAAATCAACAGACCAGTCAAAAGCAAATGACCAAGTCCGGTTCTGAAACTAACACACAAGTTTAAAACAAATCACAAGTCAAGTCATTAAACTAACAGACCAATCAAAAGCAAATGACTTAATATAATTCTGGATCTAACAGATCAGTCCAAAACAAATGACCAAGTCAAGTTCTGAAACTAACAGAGTAATCTAAAATAAATCATCAAGTGATGTCCAGAAGTTAAGAAACCAGTCTAAAACAAAATTTATCTCAAAATCAAGTTTTGAATAAAAGCACTGTCTGAAACAAAGTTTATCTTAAAAGTTTAGTCATGAAACCAAACACCAGTCTAAAACAGAGATTATCTTAAAGTCAGGTCATGAAACTAAGGGACCTGTTAGAGCAAATTTTATCTCTAAGTTAAGTCACAAAATTAACCAACTGATTTAAAAATCTTTATCACTAAACACATTTCAGTCAGATGAAATGAAAAATATTGATAACAAATCATAGAAGGTGAAATATAGTTAAACAAGAATTTCATGGAATCCGCAGTGAAATGTTGTGCCACCTGTGCCACACATCTGAGATGTGTACACTCCATAGAAAGATGTGGAATAGTACCGGTAAGTAGTTCATCACAAGGTATGCCCCACAGGCCATTTCACTCTGTCATTGAGACAAGTGTGGTGTTGCTTTCTCCGCACTCTCTGTACACATTTGTCTTTTCTCATTGTTCATTATAACAGAGAACGGCCTGGACTACCACAGATGTTTGAAGACAAGCCAAACAAACATTTCCAGCAAAATTGCCTTTGGAAAAACTTTGTCCAGCGACAAATTCTTTTGTGTTACTGGTGATCTTGTATGTCAGCGCTATCATGATCTTGACTGCTTTCCATGTGGAATAGCTTCAGTCTATTCTGACAAATCAGCAGAAGTTGGCAGACTTACTATACTGCACTCCACCTCTCTGCCTTTATATCCTGTTTGAATCAGAGTTCAGCTATCAGAGGTGTAAACTGAGTGCTTAATCATTTTTGGAATTGTACCTTTATACTATACTTCAAACAAATCATTTTTGGACTTGTACCTTCATACTGTACTTCAAACAAATCATTTTTGGACTTGTACCTTCATACTGTACTTCAAACAAATCATTTTTGGACTTGTATCTTCATATTATACTTCAAATAAATCATTTTTGGACTGTTGCTTCATACTATTCTTCAAACAAATCATTTGTGGAGTTATACCTTAATACTATTCTTCAAACAAATAATTTTTAGAGCTATACCTTCATACTATTCTTCAAACAAATCATTTGTGGAGCTGTACCTTCATACTATTCTTCAAACAAATCATTTGTGGAGTTGTACCTTCATACTATATTTTAAACCAGTAAGACTTGCTGATCAGTGGTTTGTGAGGAAAGTTAATACCATGACTGGGCTTTTGTTTCAGATGTGTATAGGAATCATGCTGCATTGTGGGCTGTGTGTTTCAGATGTGTGCTGGAATTGTACAATATTAGGGATTATGTATTTCAGATATATACAGGAAGTGTAGAGTATTAGGGATTAAGTATTTCAGATGTATACAAGACAGATACAATGTTAGGGATTATGTGTTTCAGATATGTACAGGAAGTGTACAATATCAGGGATTATGTATATCAGTTATATACAGGAAGTGTACAATATTAGGGACTGTGTGTTTCAGATGTATACAGGAATTGTATAGCATTGGGGACTATGTGTTTCAGATGTATGTGGGAATTGTACAGTATTGAGGGCTATGTGTTTCAGATGTATACAGGAATTGTACAGTTTTGAGGGCTATGTGTTTCAGATGTATGCAGGAATTGTACAGTGTTAGCGGTATGTGTTTCAGATGTATACAGGAATTATACAGCATTCAGGATTGTGTGTTCCAGGTGTATGCAGGAATTGTACAGCACTGTGGGTTTTGTGTTTCAGATGTATGCAGGAATTGTACAGCACTGTGGATTGTGTGTTTCAGGTGTATGCAGGAATTATACAGCATCGGGGGCTATGCTGATGGGGACATGAAACACAAGTCTGGGGTGGAGATCAAAGAGAAAGAGGGTGTGGTCTACATTGACGACTATCAGCCTGCTAGGTCCCATGCCGGATCAGGGGAGCAGGGTTAGAACGTGACTGCATGTGTGTGTCTGTATGCTCCACACTGCATGTTCACCACACGATCTGGAAGTGTATATCAAACTAATTCTGCCTGATCTACTGATGTATGTATGTGTTTCTATACAACTGTGTTTGAAATTCACTTTGATCCGAAGGTGTACTCTGTTCTCTAGTATATGCACAAACTGTCCACATTTTACACACATAACTATTACCAGAATTATCAGAGAAATGAACTCAAAACAAACGGAAACAAAAGTAACAAAAAATAGCATCTTAATTCACATACATGCATGCACATAGATATTGAATGCATGCATAAACACAGACATGCACACACTTGTGTGCTCATGCATTTGATATCCACACACACACACACAATTCACACACACACACACACACACACACACACACACACACACACACACACACACACACACATACCATGTACCAGCTGTTGTCAGTTTCATTTTCAAATTGCCTCTCGGTTCCAGCCGTTGACCCAGAACAGATATCTGCTGACTGGGACACTCACTTCACTCTCCACAGGTTGTGTCTTGGGACCCAAGGTTTTCCGCATTATTTATTTATACTAATACCTATTATTTTTCAATTATTTATTTATTTATTCATTATTATTAATTTTTTTTTTAACAATTTATTTATGCTTCATTAAAAAAAACTTTTTCTTGAATTTATTTATTATGATAATTATAAAAGTGTATTTTCTAAATATATTTCTGTATCTTGCTTTTATTACCTTTACCTTCACAATAGTTGTTAGCAGTATCATCAGTAATACTATTGTTAGTATTGATCTTACCACCACTAGCATTAACATCCCCATGGCCACTAAGACAGTTGCCACGGCAACCATGCTGTTTAAGAATCCTCTAACCCACTCTCCTTTCTCCCATACTACAGCTGCTATGGCCTTATTATCACCAAAATTAGTAGTAATCCTTTCTTAATTTATTATTTCAATATTTTGACCGTTATTTGTGTTCCTGTCAGTAATTTAATTATCATCATTACTACCTTGACTCACACATTATCTCCCTTCTGACAGCCTCGTTTTCATTCAACGCCTACCTTGCGCTGAAGAGATCAAAGCTAAGTGACAAACTCGTTCATTTTCATTGTCCTATTTGTTTGTGTCTTGCCTGAAGAAGACTTAAGAGGTTGAAATGCGTTGTGTTTTGTCTTGTGACTCATTTGTCCAGGTTTCTCTTGGCGGTTTGCTAACATTTATTTCAGATTTGTTTAGATTTCCGCCTGCAGTCGTTTCACTTTGCAACTAAACCTGTGTTGTTGTTTTACTTATTGGCATGCTTGCTGTTCAGCAAACAATCTTTTCTCTTCTTCATCTCAGAGCTGTCGTTTTCATCTTTTTCCTTCATGTCATCTCAGAGCTGTCGTTTTCATCTTTTCTCCTTCATGTCATCTCCAGAGCTGCGTTTTCATATTTGGCATTTGTTTGGACAGGTAAGTAAGAGAAAAAAGGAATGCTACTACTAAAAAGGGAAATAATGATAATGTAGATAATAATGACAATAATAGTAATAATAATGATAATAATATGTAGGTGGAGAGGAATGAATCTGATAAGTGATTGACAAGCTAAGCGTTCTATTGAAACAGAAAAAAATGGGGGGGGGGGGGGGGGGGGGGAGAAATAAAGAAATGTATGTAAAAGAAGTACATTTGAAAGAAAATCAGAGTAAGAAAAGGGGTAAATGAGTAAGTAATTAAAGGAGAGAGTGGTAGAGAAAAGGAGAGCGTTAAAGGATGGAGAGAAGAAAGAATAGCTGTAACAAATAAATGATGTAAGTAATGAGTGAGGCAGCAGTCTATGGAGAGTGGTGTGAGGCAGTTCTGTGGGGATGAGAGATGTACATTGTTTTCAGATGTAGATGCCAAGTGGGCAGACAGTGCCCAGTCTGGCACAAAGACAGGATTCCTGCATGGTGCGCTCCAAGTTGTCACTCTGTGGTTAACAAAGCACCAGGATTTTGATGCAAGAAGACAGGATTCCTGCATGGTGCGCTCCAAGTTGTCACTCTGTGGTTAACAAAGCACCAGGATTTTGATGCAAGAAGACAGGATTCCTGCATGGTGCGCTCCAAGTTGCCACTCTGTGGTTAACAAAGCACCAGGATTTTGATGCAAGAAGACAGGATTCCTGCATGGTGCGCTCCAAGTTGTCACTCTGTGGTTAACAAGCACCAGGATTTTGATGCAAGAAGACAGGATTCCTGCATGGTGCGCTCCAAGTTGTCACTCTGTGGTTAACAAAGCACCAGGATTTTGATGCAAGAAGACAGGATTCCTGCATGGTGCGCTCCAAGTTGTCACTCTGTGGTTAACAAAGCACCAGGATTTTGATGCAAGAAGACAGGATTCCTGCATGGTGCGCTCCAAGTTGCCACTCTGTGGTTAACAAGCACCAGGATTTTGATGCAAGAAGACAGGATTCCTGCATGGTGCGCTCCAAGTTGTCACTCTGTGGTTAACAAAGCACCAGGATTTTGATGCAAGAAGACAGGATTCCTGCATGGTACGCTCCAAGTTGCCACTCTGTGGTTAACAAAGCACCAGGATTTTGATGCAAGAAGACAGGATTCCTGCATGGTACGCTCCAAGTTGTCACTCTGTGGTTAACAAAGCACCAGGATTTTGATGCAAGAAGACAGGATTCCTGCATGGTACGCTCCAAGTTGTCACTCTGTGGCTAACAAAGCACCAGGATTTTGACATGGTAGATACTGTGCTGAGGATGGTTGAAGTGCAGAGCGACTGGTTTAGATCAGTGGTGGTGGAAGTCGGTCAAGTTTTCTGAAATGTGCGCATCAAGTGCGCGGGACGTCTCATGTACATAGATTTTACCAAATAGTTCACATCAGATAGCAAATATAGCAAAAAATTTATATGAGCCTGTTGGAATCTTGTAAGATGTGTCTGGCTTGGTGAAAGGACAGAGTTTGCTGCTGGGTTTTTAGAATACACAATAGAAGGGAGATGTACCTTAGAGTGACTTAGGTGTGGTGATTTTGTTCAGTTTTGAGCGCACAAGTAGGTCTTGGAAGTTCTTGTATTGCCTGAAAGTAATTCTTGGTTTGGTCTCTGACTGAGTCAAAGGCAGGTTTATGACCTGTGTGCCAATTGTATTGTAGGATTCTGCAAATGGGAAGTATGCGTGAATGGAAGAGGACGGAGGCAGCGTCAGTATGATGTCAGAGACTTTTCTTTTTTTCTTTCTTTCTTTTTTTTTTTTTTTTTTTTTTTTGTGGTTCCTGTCTGAAGATTGGGATGGTGTGTGGGTTCTGACAGGTCAGGTGGCCGACATTGGAGGTCAGCGAGTGGTGGGTGTGCTGTGTGCTGAGGTAGGGGGCTTGAACTCTATAGAGCCCATGCTGGTGTCGGCCATACTGGGCCTGCCTCTTGTGGATGCGGATGGCATGGGCCGAGCCTTTCCTATGCTCCAGGTCAGGGTTGGTGTGTATGTGTGTGTGTTTGTGTGCACGTGCATTTGTGTGTGTGTGTGTGCACACGTACATTTGTGTGTGTGTGTGTGTGTGTGTGTTTTCCAAGAGTGAATTTACTGAATGGAATTCATATACTCTTACAGAAGATGGGTGAAGTTGAACTGGGTTGGAAGGCGAAGTTCAAAGCATGCGTGGAAACTTTAAAAAAGAAAAAAAAAAGAAGAAAAGTGCAGTGCATGTTTTATATCTATATGTATAGTATATTGGACTACAATATACAATGTCTTGTATTTCATTCTGTTCTTTTGTTTCATGCTGAGTGTTGAATGTCTTCATGGGTGTACAATAGGGTGTGTTGTGCTGATTCAGTTTCAGCTTATATGTGGACTAGACCATGTCTGCTTCACCACATCTAATAAGTCATGTGGCCACAAAATATGTCGTTATTACTCAATAAATAAGACGGAAGAAGAATAATGTAAAGAACTTGCGGATGTGACTTTTGTCCATATTTGACCAGTGCATTACACGCTGGTCAGTCTCAAGTACTAGCCAACATGGTCTGTACCTCTACAAGAGTAGTGCCTGTTTGTGTGTGTGTGCATTATTTAAATGATGCACGAAGATGAATCGATCAAAAGTGATTGATAGAGACTGAAAAGCATGATGGATTTCTTAAGGTGAAATTAGACAAAGAAGAGAATCTGTTTGAATCTGAAAGTGGCATTTGTCACAAAACTATTCTGTTAACTTGCACCATTAGTATCACATGTTAGCGTTTATGTTGTAGACGCAAAAAATATACATTTCTGACATAAATGTGTATGGGGCCATGGAAAGAGGAGAGAGGAAAGACAAACTCAGTTTCAGTCTAAAGCAGGATTCTAGAATGTGAAAGTCCTCAGGCCTGTTTTGTGGTGAACTTGGTGATGGTGAATAAATCAGTGTGCTCATGTGCCTGGTGCTCTTCAATGTGAAAGTCCTCAGGCCTGTTTTGTGGTGAACTTGGTGATGGTGAATAAATCAGTGTGCTCATGTGCCTGGTGCTCTTCAATGTGAAAGTCCTCAGGCCTGTTTTGTGGTGAACTTGGTGATGGTCAGGGTGCTCATGTGCCTGGTGCTTTTCAATGTGAAAGTCCTCAGGCCTGTTTTGTGGTGATCTTGGTGATGGTGAATAAATCAGTGTGCTCATGTGCCTGGTGCTCTTCAATGTGAAAGTCCTCAGGCCTGTTTTGTGGTGATCTTGGTGATGGTGAATAAATCAGTGTGCTCATGTGCCAGATGCTCTTCCGGTTTATGTCATTTTCACTTGGTCAGAAACTTTATACATAAATGAGTGGACTATGCGCCAAGGTCTAAAATACATTGATTTCAAATGTGTGGGAACAAATTTGCAATGCCATAGGTCAATTGAACCGAGAAATGAATAGTTAATCATGAAATCTCTTACATGCTTCATGGTGTCTGGGAGGTACATTCTGCTGCAGTCTGGCACCACCTGGGAGCATGACAAAGAAAGAGAATATGTTGGGGACAGTCTGACTCCCAGCCAGAGCCTTCCCTGGGCATTTGCTTTGCATAGTTCATAGACCAGTGACTTTAAATTTGTGGTTACACGTGCAAGTCCCAGCAGTGCCTGGGGGACGGGGGGAAGCAGGTAGGGAAGGGGAGGGTGGAAATGAGGAAGGAACTTTTTCCCATCTTACAGATCAGTTGTAGAGGCTGACCACACTTCACTGGTGAAAAGTATGTGCACACAAAAGATCAAATGTGCACTTTAACTATCAACTTTCCCCCTTAAATTTCAAGTTGATAATTTAGAGCACCAAACAAACATATATTGAAGTCAGTAAGTATGCTGTAGTGGGGAAAAAATCCTACAAGTGAAATCACCATTGTGTATAAAAATCAGGTAAAGGAAATAGTGTGCTATGCATGTTTCTAGTCGTGTGTTGTTGGTATTCATACCTGAACACTATGGTCATCTCCCTGATTTGCTGCATTTAGGAATCCATGTATAACATGGTCACCCACTCCCAATTCTGTTTTTTTTTTCCCCCAACATTTGCTTCCTTTTCTTCTCCCCACTTCTTGGTCTCTGCCACTGAGGTGTTAAGGGAGTGCCGACACACCTGTACAGTCTACATCACTTTCTGAGCTGTTGCTATGGATTCACTGGCAGCCAGGCTACTAAGACAGCTCTACTCATGCTTCATGGACAGTCCCGTGCCAGAGGCACTGAGAGGCGCACTCAGCACAAGCTGGAAAGTAAAACAAAAATTAAGTTTAAGGACTCAGATTGAAAGACTTATAATTGATGACCGTACTTCATCAAATGGAGCAGTGTAACACTTAGAGCTTCCCAAGTACTTACATGGGGCGAAGATGAAGGGTCATGCCAGAGGTTGGAATAGGGTGGAACAGTCATCGTGGAACAAAGCAGAATGGTAGTTAACCAGTTATGGCAGAATACTGCAGAGTTTTAGTTTAAATGGCTGTAACCCCACCACCCGAAAAGTCAGTGCGTGTGAGTTATCCCGAGTTCACCTGAACAAGGACGAACAATGTTCTCACTCAATAATTCAACTAAAAAAGAGATTTTGAAGTTTTACTATATTTTATTTCCTTTTATTACTTCTTTCTTTTTAGCACAAGTAAACACATCAATTACTAATACACAATATTTTCAATTGCAAACTGCTGGCTACGCTTAAAAAGAAAATGCAGTTTGGATCATGAACAACGTGAAAGGGCGCAGACACTGCAACCAACACACACAGAGAACAATGTTTTACTAACCTACACCATCACAAAAATATTATAACACTCAGAACAAACTTCTGTTTAACATAACAATTAGACATACAGTACATAAGACAATGGCTCTTCAAAAAATACAATTACAACCTCAACATTAGAACAAAACAGAATTACTCCAAGTCAGTACTCACAACATATGCACACCAATCATAACATTCATTTTAACAATAAACGCACTGTTATATTCACATACTTTGCAGACATACTGTGCAGCTTTTGACAGTCACTACCTCAGTGACCAAGAGAGATAGGAATCGACACTTGCCCTCATACTTCTACAAGGACTAGATATAATTTTTCTTTTTTTTTCTTTCTTCCAAAATGCAACTTACGTCCCATGGAATGGTACACCATAGACATCAATGCACAATTTCAACGGAATGGGAAAAAGGGAATTCTTTTGTACGTTTTTCATTGTATTAATAAAAGAAAGAATCAAGCTCATCCCATCAAGTCATTTTACCATGACTCAGCATATGGAGACACCTCCAATTTCATGTAATGACAGAGAAAAAGCCTAGTCATCTCAACCGGATCAATGAATTAGACTTCAACTCTACTAACAACAGTTACACCATCTCTCGTAATTTTTAAAACGCTGCATCTACCAGACAATAAATAATTTTGCATCCCAACCACACAATAATCGTTATGAAGCAACTCTGAACTACAACAGAGTTCTTCCATCACAAGTCAATTAACCGTTCAATCAACAATGACAAAAGCAAAACATTAAACCTCACACAGTCCAACTAGTTTTCCTGCTGCACAATTGCCAATGAACTAATTGTAAAAAAGAAAACTTAGTGAAACCGAACAAAAGGTCCGACACCTACCGGCGCTAAACCAATTTCAACTAATTCTAATCAGAACAAAGGGTCCGACAACGACCGGCGGTAAACCAGTTTCAGCTAACTTTAATCGAACAAGGAAACTATGGTGTTTTGAATGTGTTAATCCCAAAACTTCATTTAATCATTTGTTTCCTCAATTAAATTTATTTCTTCAGTTAACTATACTAATCTTTTATCAAACACCTAAAATGAACATAACATACCTGATTTAATCTCTGCAGGAGCCCTCCACGTTGGTCCAATTCTCCACGCGGTGTGCCACTCCTGACATGCAATTGTCCCTAACGGAAGTTGTTCTTACTTCGGTTTTATCATCACTTCCGTTTACATTTGTTTTCCTATTATTCTTATTTACCACCCATAATAAGAATAATAACAAAATATCCTAACTGCCTATAATGAATTAATAAAAATTGATCATTAACAATCTTAATAATTTCGATCTACAGTTTTTGACTTTCTACCCAAAACAACCAAATAGACTAGCTTAACTTACCAAAATCAACTACGATATTGGGAAGGTTACATGGCTAACATTCTCTGCTCCATGTCAGTGTACACTGAGGTAAGGAAACATGACAACTCCAGGATATCATGGAATATTTAGAGAAATCATTTCCCATTGAATGCCCTGATTGATGGCTGCTGGGACGATGTCCACATCCCTATTGTTCACAGGTCTGTCACAGCAGCCCTGCAGCCTGTCCTTGAGGGTGTAATCTGATGGTGGTTTGTCCAGATGTTCCTTCCTTTCATCCATGGGGAGAAGCCCTACCCAACCACTCTGGTGGATGACAAGGGACGAAGGGCCGTCATTCTCAAGGCTGAAACACCGCGACAGGTGGAGGACCATTTTCGGGACGTGTCTATGCAGATGGGATCTGCGGCAGGACTGGCGATCGCTGCTGTCAAGAACAGTGTTGTCATGGAATCAACTATTATCAGGTGCATTCCTTGAACTCATTTTTTAAGGATCAACCTTACACTGATCATGCATTATTTTCTTTAAGAGGCAAGCCTATTTGCTAAAACAGGATTTCTGCAAACAATTCAGCACAGATCATGTGTTTGCATTTTTGTGCACAATTTCTACATTAAATGAATTCATGTCCATGTTTATAACTGTCTAAACTGACTCTATGCATATTACTGCTGAGAAGATTACTCAGAATGTCTTTGTGTGCATGGGCGATTTCAGCTGCTTTATTACAAGATAGCATTCTTTCACTTCTGAGTTTTCTCTGAGTGTTTCAGTGTCAGTCAATGGCAAACTTATCTCTGAGAGCTTTGTTTAGAAAGCTCACAATCTGACGCTAATCTTATTGTTTCTGCTACAGGATCGTTTCTTTGTTTCCCTGCATAAAACTTGACTTTTCTACAAATAACTGACTTCTGTTGCTGAATGTTGTTTTTTTTCAAAACTTTTTTAATTTCATCAAGAGTTTTGCTTGTAGAGTGTGTGGGTGCTAGCAATGATTGCAGCAGTTTGTATGTCTTTTGTCCAGCTACACTGATGAATTATTAACTCTTACTGCTTCATATACATTGTTCGCTCAAAAAAAGGATTCCATCCAAAGTTTGAATCAACATTACTTTGATGTTACACCAGATTCTGCTAACTTTACAAGATAAGACAGGTTGACAGATCTATGAATAAATATGATATTAATGCGGACATATTTTACAAAGATTTTGGATACATAAAGAGGGAAAAAAATGGTTTGATCTGACCTGGTTGCAGCTAAGTCCAGTCCATAACTTCACAGTAAAGGCAAAAAGGAAAAATGTAATACTGACTGACCACAAATCACATGGCAAAGTTACAGATCAAGAACAGTTGTTTGCTGTAAGGGAAATGTCAGAGGAGCAATACACTTCAAGAAGTGCTGATTTCTTGCACGCATTTCTGGATATAGTTTTGTCCTGGTGCTCTCTGGATTTTTCTTTTTGTTATAGGGAGATTGTCAAGGACAGGGGAAATCGTGATGGTATTGCTTAAGTGAACTAAGTTGATGTATTAGTCAGGCTTAAAACGCCAATGTTATCTCTGCACTCTTCAACGCATATGTGCATTCATGCACCCACCAACCATTCACCTCTCTCTGGGAATGGGATGTTACGCATTCGCTTCTCTCCTAACACGACTGTGAAAATGAAATACAGTTTCTATGCTACTTGTAATTACACTTAAAAATTCCAATTCCACAAAATGGAATAATCAAAACATTAAAGATCAATACTTCCTAATCCTGAATTATGATAAAATGGCTTCTTACCTGGCCAGGTTTCCATACACACACACACACACACACACACACTCTCACACCACACCAGAGTTCTGGAACAAGTCACTTAAAGTTGCCTTCAGCACTGGGTGATAGTGACGCCCTTGGGTGAGTGGCTCCAGGTTTCAGGACTGGGTCTTCGTGGTCGTCTCTGGGAACTTGACGTAGAAATCTTCTTTGTCTCTTTCACCCACCTGGGTTTCAAACCCAGTCTTTTCTGTTTTTTCAGCTTGTCTTTTACCCTAAGACCTTGCTGTCATTTCTGTCTCCCAGACCACGTTTCTCTCGACCCTACTCTGTCCTGCTCACTCTCCTCTCCTCTCTCTCTCCTCTGTTCTTCTCTCTCTCATGGTGATCGCCTCCTCCGCCCGATGTTGGTCTCCCTCAGTTTATATAGGAATCGACACAAATGATTTCCCTCTGGGCCATGGCTTTGTCCATGTTGCTTCTCTACCACCTTGTTCACAAGTATACTGAATTCCCCTCTAGCTACATTCTTCCACACATCAGCATTTACACACATCTCACCTAGTTGCTTAGGAAACAGCCACTTCACACCAAAATGGACATTGAAAATTCCCGCCGACTCCGGGAGCCACTTTAACACAGTAATTATCGTAGAGAAAGGTACGACAACGTCCACAGGCATTCAACTAGCCTGACAAAGCATCAACACAGTGTCCCACGGCAATACCATCTGAACAAGCCCAGGACTCCTGCTCTTCAAGGTCTGTTTACAAAGCAACTTCAGCTGACTGAGTATTTAGCGCCCACTTGATGCTCCGAGGTCCTAGTGGTTAAATTTTGCTCCCTTTCGATATTGGGAAGGTTCGAACTCGGGAGGGTCTTCACCACCTTAGTTGCCATCTGTCATGTGACAATTAATTACCTGACCCCTTCAACCTCCTTGACACAGTTTGAGGTGAGGGTGCTACTGCTAATTGGCCCATTATCTATTTCTCCACCACGTGCGGCATGCTTTTCCTCTAAAGCGCTTAAGGCCCTTTGTGAGAGGTTTCACTCCCTTGCCATAGATTCAACTTTTATCTCCTTCAGTAGATGCGACACAAGAACTGTTTACATATCCTTGTCGCCAATTGTGTTATGTTTGTGGATGACTTACATTTCCATACACAACTGACATACTATGCCAAACTTCTGGAACGCAACAAAATTCATGTTCAGGTTTTAATTTACAAGAAAATGTGCTGGGGATGGGGGACAGCTCTCTCCAGTCTACCTTGCATCAAGCCCCAAGTCTTTTCGTCCAAAGTATTGGGCAGGAATCCATGCTTTTCTTGGCTGTTTTATGATGTATATACATAATATTATTGAGTGCATTTTAGAAAGTACATGACAAACTGTAACTTTGGGATTCATAATGTAGACCAGCTACATATTCAGTCAAAATGAAAAAAAGGAAACAAACCTTTCAAATGGGAGAAAGAAACACGAAGACAAAAAGAGAAATATTCATGATTTGAAAAAGAAACCCATTTTTTTCATAGCTCAGAAACAGTGAAGTATCGTCTGCTTGTGAGTCAATAGATCTCAGTCTGCACATCTCCACATAAAGAGCAACAACATCTTGGAACATCAACAAGCTGCTGGACTGTAGATCCCTGGCTAGATAGATCCTCCTCTCTATATCTCTCTCTGCACATGCATGCGTGTGTGTGTGTGTGTGTGTGTGTGTGTGTGTGTGTGTGTGTGTGCATGTGTGCATTCATTTGTGTACAAGTGCCTGTGCCTGGTTGCATGTGTATGTTTGTCTGTTACCTCCATGTGTGTGTGTGTGTTGCTGCATCTGGAAGAAATGTACCTCGCAACATAGAATTGTCAATCAACAAGAGGTTGCCTACATTTTCACAGCATACATAAAATGTCTGTTTTTATTGCTGCGTCTGGAAGAAATATTCCTCCCAACATAGAATTATCAATGGACAATAGGTTGTCTATATTTTCACAGCACACATGAAATGTTTCAGGTCCTTTTCTCGTGTGTGGACCATTGGTGACAGCATTTTACGAGCCAGACAGAACAAAGAGAATCCCATTCAGGCCCTGTTGAAAGTGGAGGACGCCAAACCTCTCATCGTGGGAAAAATCTGTGATGTGACACGGGAGACCAGCGGAGCTTTTAACCGGGGACGTGTTCATATTGACGGGGTGGAGTATGACCCGGCGCTGGCAGGAGAGGAGCTGCCTGGGGGAGAGAAGAAGATGCGTGTGGTGCTGGACTTTCAGAATGAGAACCTGGTGGTGCGGCAAGTCAACGAGGTGAGATGGACTTGGGCTTTTGACATCTTCACATAGATTTTGAGAAAGTTAAACAGCTTCTTTCCTAGGGTGATATTTCTCCATCTTCAGCTCTGTCTTTCATGATCTTTAGGTTTTGATTGTTGAGTCTCAAGTCTTTTCTTCAAAGTCTTTTTTTTTCTTTTTAATTGTTTGCTCTTTTTTACGGTCATTTTCTCTGCTTTACTATTTCCTTTTTTCAGGGTCTTTTGTCTCCTTTTTGATCATGATGATGATGATGATGTGTGTGTGTGTGTGTGTGTGTGTGTGTGTGTGTGGATTGCTGCTTGTAATGGACTAAAATAGTGAGATAAATGGCTATGATTTGTGGGAGAATCTCGGAGAGAGAGAGAGAGAGAGAAGAGGGGGAGAGAGAGTGAGAGCATTTGTGTGTTTTGTCTTTCAGCAGAATTTGTCTTTAAGCTGAGTAATAGTGGAAACCATTTCTGATTACCATTCACAGAAAGGGGCCGAACTCCAGATTCTGGCCTCGGTTCCAGACGTCATTTCAATCGTGGATGCAGAAACGGCAGAGCCCATCCCAACAGAGGAGGTCCGTTATGGTCTGCGGGTCATTGTCATCATTGTTCCCGGTCCACCACGCATGGCCACCTGCGATGCTTTGCAAGTTGTGGGCCCTGTTGCCTTTGGGTATCCAGGTGTAGAGTACATTCCCCTTGGCCAGTATCGTGAGCCTGAGCCACTCGCTCCTCTGTGAGAGTGTGGACAATAATCTGCGTCAGCATGGTTGTGAAACCCACACACAAGTAAAGTGTATTCAGAACAGCATTTCTTATATTTTTTACCCTAACGTTTTTGTTTATTCAGAATTGATTCACTGAAAAGTATTGATTTCTTTAATAAAGAAGTCACATCCAGCTCCTTTCCAGTTTTTTTCTCTCCAGACAACTTGTATTGATAAGTGAAAGGAAATCATTAAATCTTGGTGGGGAAGTCTTTTTAAAGAAAATTTTAAAAAGAAAGAAACAGCTATTAAAACTTGAAAATTCACTTTTCTTTGTCTTAAGATCCTTTCGCTGTGAGATGCAGACAACTGTGCATAAAACACAACCAGTGTGTAGCAGTAGAAACCCTATGCGGTAGGCTGCCTACTTTGACTTTCATAGCTTTGCTTTGACTCCACCAGTTTCTTTTTCTCACAGGTCATTTTTTTTTTAATGCAACTGATGTTAGATACGTTTCTTTCATGTTCTTATACTTCGAATTCTGAAAACTTGTGTAAAACACTAACTTGCGCTGTCTCAAAATTTGTCTTTATCAAAAACACCTCAGTTCAACTTGTTGCTGATGCTAATTGTGCCATATACTGACCAAACTTTGAACAAGTGCCTTGTATGAAAGCTAATTTTTTTTTTTTTTTAGTAAATTTATCTAGATGTACACTCAGTATGTGGCCTTAAATTTATCAGCATAAATGTGCTTTATAAATTTTTTTAAAGACTACCAGACTTGGTTCATTGTTCTGTTGCTCACATTCTCGTGAATTTTCCTAATAGTTTTGAACATGAGATTAGCACTTTTATTGCAAGCTTTATCACTCCAGTCTTTGTAACATTTTGTCCAAAAGTTTGACACAGAGATGGATGTTTTTGTCATCGTATGGTCATGTGATCCTTATCGCCAAGTCCCCATGGCTGAATTCTTTCTTCCAGTATCCTGATGTTTTGTTTGTTTGTTTTTCCAAACTTACCAACACATTAACAGTTTGGAAATTGTATGTTCTATAATCATTTTCGGGTACAATCAGGTTTTGTAACCATACATTTTTTTTGCTTTTTCTGGTGTGTTACCTGTTTTAGGTATGTGTGTGATTTGCTTTGCTAAAGTGTTGCTTTTATGTTGCTTTTCTTTTTTAAGTGGTATTGGACATCTTGGAAAATGTAATCAGTTTTACTTCCTTACGGACAAGTGTCTAAATAAAGTGAAAGGGATTGCAGTGTTAATGGAAAACAGATTAAAATACAAATTTGTGGCTTGGAGTCAAAATGATAAATCTTTAGATTTTTTTTTCATAAATGAATGCTTAAGAAATAATCTCCTTTGTGTCATGTTTTTGTTTCTGTATCTTTATTAATGAAAAAGCTATAAATGATGTTTTTGTTTTTGATATTTGTTAGCTTCCATTTTTACTTGTGCCAACACTCATCTATGTATGTATTGTCGGTTTTCTTGTCAAAACAAAATAATTAACAGAAGTACTGTTTTGGCACAAAATTGTTTTTAGTTTCCAGGAATATATGTTAGAGTAAAAAGTAAACATCTAAAAAAAAAGTCATGTTTTGGTACAAATTGTTCAGTCAACGCATGTGAAAGTAATTTCAGCAAAAAAACAAACAAAAAAACGCATAGAAAAGAGATCTGTCACCTTTTGCAGAATAAAATCAGATTATATCTGCAGTATTCATTTTCCCCAAAGTGAGTTAATTTTACTATAACCAGTTTTATCCAAAAGAAACCCATTCCCTTTCTGGCTCAAAAATCAAACATGTAAAATGTGCCATTTCAATGCTCTTGATGGTAGTTTTGCTTTAATGTCAAAGCATACAGTGGGAACAGACAAAATGAACATTTCTGAGGAGTGTGTGTGTGTGTGTGTGTGTGTGTGTTTGTGAGTGGAGTGGAGGGATGTGTGCTGATGTGTGTATGCTTATTAATTGTTTACCATTAATGTTTATGATAATTTGTTTACTTATTAACTACTTTCTTACTGTTTGTTTATTCATCTTTGTACAGCTTCATTTATTGATGTATTGTTTAATTTACTTTTTTTTTTAGGGGGGGGGGGGGGGGGTAAATTTATCTCTTATATTTATGTATATTTATGGTTTGACATCACCACAAAACATGGAAGTTGTGGACAGGGATCCTAAGGAAGAGGGAGAGTGGGTTTTTTTTTTTTTTTTTTTTTTTTTTTTTGGGGGGGGGGGGGGATGAGAGGGTAATAAACACTTGCATATACCACCAGAACCTCACATGAAGGCTAGCAGTGAAGAATGTCAACTTCTGGTTTGAGTGCTTGGGACTGGAACTTGTCGTCATTGGTTACGAAAGTACCATAAACAGATTTCCTTATCCAGCATAACGGAACACAGTAACCCAATGGTGTCGGTGATTTTACCAAGGTTTCATGGTCACATCAAGATGCCCACTTGTCAGTCCCCTCATTCATCAAGGCATAAAATACCTCCAAATACTATCCAGTCCCGTTTATTAAGCCTGCCAACTGGAGCATGACCTAATGTTGATGGTGATTTTGAAGACAGCTCACTCTCCTTCCCTGAGGGGGTGGGTAGGGGGTGGGTGTGTGGTGAGGGATAAGGAGAATGTGGGGGTGGGGTGGGGGGGATGAAGGGGGTTAGACAGGGTTAGGCCTTCTGTTGCCCTTATAATACTGCACTGTGTGTATGCTGGGAACCAGTATGTGTACATGTGTGGTATTTTTCTCTCACAGCAAGCAAAGCAAGATTCTGTCCAATTCTCTGTTCGCAGTTAGGTCATTGACAAGCTGACCTTAAGGATCTTTCTTCCAGCGTGTAAGAGAGATCTGTAGGTAATTCCTGTATTGATTTGGGGGTGTCATGATTTCATAGTGTTGCAAAATACAGAGAGAAGTGTTTTTCATCTATCCATTGTTATTCACGCCAGTTGTCACAAGTGTAACCTCAGGTTCAGGTCCAGATCAAAGCCTTTAATGAATTGGATGGTCTGGTTTCCTGTTGTTATAGTCTTTGCACAAAGTTGACATATCCAAGGAACATAGAGGGAATGGGAAATGATGTCCTGATCTCAGTCTTTAAATGTGTCTAAAGATCCAAGGAACAAATTATGTCCTGATCTCAGTCTTTAAATGTGTCTAAAGATCCAAGGAACAATGTCCTGATCTCAGTCTTTAATATCCACAGATCCGTGGAACATTGAGGGAATGTGAGATGATCTCCTGATCTTATAGTCTTAAATGTTGACAGGTCCATGAAACACAGAGCAGATGTAAGATGATGTCCTGATCTCATAGGTCTTAATGCTGACAGATCCGTGGAATGTTAAGTGGATGTGCTGACAGTTTTCAGTTCAGAAGTACAGAGCAGAAATAGTTAGTGTGGGTCTTGGTATATGGCGTCCTGTGTATTTTGAATCAAAGCGAGAACTACTAGATGCCCGTGAAGTGACATGGCAGCAGTGCAGGATCTCCTGGGAAGGGTGACCCCAAATCCATAGTTCCTGTTTATTGCAGATCTTGGGGATGTGGTGGATTGAACCTGGGTTCAGGAAGAACTTGAGAGGAACTACAAAGAGGTGTGGAAAATGTGGCAGAACCCCTTCCCTCACCTGAACACACACAAACAAGATGCAAATATCTTTTTGTAAGATGCAGGAGGAGCACATTTGTTGGAACAAGGTGCAAGTATCTATTTTTTAAGATGTTAGAGGAGCATGTTTGTTTGTGCTACACTAACAAGTTGCATTTTTTTTTTTAGATTTGAGAGTAGCATGTTTATTTGTGCTACACTCTAAGAAGATGCA
Source organism: Conus ventricosus (assembly GCA_018398815.1). Lineage (NCBI taxonomy): Eukaryota > Metazoa > Mollusca > Gastropoda > Neogastropoda > Conidae > Conus > Conus ventricosus. The sequence goes on along the minus strand of CM031625.1, from coordinate 12,145,266 downwards.
AGTTTTTTTTAAGATTTGAGAGTAGCAAGTTTGTTGGTGCTATACTCTAGCAAGAGGCAAGTTTTTGTTGTTGCTGTTGTTTTCTTTTAAGAAGCAAGAGGAGGAAGTTTGTTGGTGCTACACTCTAACAAGATGCAAATATCTTTTCTAAGATGGAAAAGGAGCAAGTTCATTTGCCTGTTTGTATTTAAGTGGATATCATTGTACATGCAAGTTATGTAGATCTTCATTAAAATCCATTCCCATTTGATGCAAAACATGATTAAGAGTTCTGTTCATAATTATCACTTTGGTATACATGCTGATTGTAATGGACCAGGTTTCGTTCTGCAGGACTGCTTTGTCGGTGCATATTTTAAGCTTTTCAGAAGCCTTTGTTATATTGAAAAGAGTTTTGAATTATTACAGAATGTAGGCTTTATATTGTTTGGTTGTGACGGCCCAAAGATTTAACACAAATCTTGATTCAGTGATAGATGTATGTTCTACTGAACCTGCAGTGCTTTATTGATTATGAAATGTTCTTGATTTTTAGAAACAACTTTCTATTTGAAATGTGAATGTGTTTAGTTATTTCTTTTTAAAGAATTCCAGATTTTTTTTTTTTAATATTAAGTTAACTTGAAATAAATTTGCTTCCTCTGTTCACAAATTCAGTCTTATTGGTTGGATAGCTGCAAGATATGGGTCAGGCAGACCTTTATCTGATCATGTGGAGAGATTTTTCGCCCAACATTTTAGGTCAAAGTCACACTTGTATGTAACTGGTGTATTTTTTCTAGAACATTTTCCCAGAAAAAAAGTTTACTATTTCAAAGGCTAGTGTGCTGTGTTTCTAACTTGTGGTAGTGTTGTGTTTGGGGTAGGGAGAAATGTTTGCTTCTGGTACTCAGCGTTCTGGTCTGCTGCAGTGTTGAGGATAGTCAAAGGAGGGGAGCGGGGGGGGGTAGGGGGGGTGTGTGTGTGTCGCGTGCGCACACGTGCACGTGCATACATGCGTGTGTGTGTGGGTATTATATATATCTTATATATCTCTCTCTCTCTATATATATATATATATATATATATATAATATATATATATATATATGATGTGTGTGTGTGTGATTAAGATTCTAAGCCCAAACACTAAAGCCTTACCTCACCTCTCCAAAGAAAAGGTCATGACCAATTTCAACAATTATGTAACTGACAAATGGTTATACGAATGAGAGAGCTAACACAATGTGGATGTGCTTATAACATGTTTTAGGTGCAAATAAGGCACAGAAACGCTTTGTTCCTCAAGTAACTTTTGAAAAGGCAATACTGCTTATAATTCCTCATCTTATCTTCTGCCTTTCTTATTTGGCTCTTTTCTATCTTCGCCTCCCCATCAAGTCTTCTTTTCCACATTCCTTTTCTCTCTGTGGTCTTCTTAAGATCCGCAGCGTTTGCTGTGCAGTGCGACCTGTGATGGAGGGGAATGAGATCCTGGTGATTGAGAGGGCTAGTGCCCTCAACACATCTCTTTGGCTCGGACCTCTCCTGAACAGGAGGTACACTCTGGCCCGGGTGTATCAATCGGCTTCCCTGGATGGGGCTGGGTCAAGACAGGCAGTTCTCGGCTGGCCAAGGTAACCCCTGCAGTGCTCGGCTCTCTGCCCCCAGGAGTTGAGCATGATCAGGGGGGATAGGGTTAGTGGTGCTCTGTCGTATATCTCTCCTGAAGCCTGGAACGAGTCAAGACAGTGACTTCTTGGCCTGGCCCCTTAGTTGGACTCTGTGGCGGGTGGGTAAGGGAGAGACAAAATTAAAGCTTGACTCTGTGGCGGGTGGGTAAGGGAGAGACAAAATTAAAGCACATGAAACATGGTCTTTTCTAAAAACATTCCCCCCTTAAAGAAGAGGAAGGCAGTAGCCCCTATCTCGACGAGGAGTGTTGATTCAGACAGCGACTCTTATATCGAAACAAGAGAGGACAGGATTCTAGGCTTCCTGGCTTGTGATTGAAGGAACAGAGCAGGAAAAGCCCATTTCAGCTCTGAGTCCTTTCGCAATCCAAAAGCGGTACCAAGGAATAGCAGGCGACCCTCAGTCGGTGAAAAGGCTAAGAAACGGCTCATTCCTTGCCCAGTCCAAGTTGAAGAAACAATCTGAACAGCTGCTGAAGGCCACAAGGCTAGTGGACAGAAATCCGGGTGACTCCCCATGAACACTTGATTTCATCCAAAGGAGTCATTCGATGCCCGGATCTGAAAGGTGTCCTGGAAACAGAAATGAAAACGAAACTAGCATCCCAAGGTGTGGTAGAGGTGCATCGGGTGACAGTTCTAAAAGGTACAGAAAGAGTGCCCACCAACACCCTCTTCTTGACATTCTGTTCCCCTTCATTACCACTGGTCATCAAAGTGGGCTATTTGAAAGTCCGTGTTCAACTGCATATTCCATCTCCGATGCGGTGCTTCAAGTACCAGAAGTTTGGACACGTAAGGGATCGCTGCTCTGGGGAGGTGTGTGGTGTTTGCTGCAAGGCAACCCATGATGGGCCGTGTAAAGATCCAGCTCGCTGTGCAAACTGCGGTGGCGACCACCCCTCCTCTTCATGCAGCTGTCCAGTTTGGATCCAAGAATCAAACATCCAAAAGATTAAAACAGAAAAGAAAATCTCGTTTTTCAAGGCACGGGAACAGGTCCTTGGTAGTCAGACTTCTACAGTTTCTTCATGTGCTTCGGCTGTGAAGAAAGTCTCAACTCGTTCAGTTTGATATCAAACCGATGTTTTCAATTTTTCCAAAACATTGGAAGAAAAAATGCCAAGCCCTGGTGGAGGCAGGTCCACCACCACCCAACCCAAAGTGGATGCCCCTGGTGGGGGCAATAAATCCACCACCCTCAGACCGCCCAGTAGTCTAATCCATCTGCTGCTGGGCAGAATAAAGAGCCAGCCCTCCCGCCTCGAACTTCCGTGTGCAGTGCTCGTGCGGGCAAGGGAGTCCAACCGAGTCTGAAGATGGTGGAGATGAAAAAGAAACATCCACTGTCTCCAAAACCGAAGCCGTCTTCACCTGCGGGCAAGTCTGCCAGCAAGTTTGGAGAACAAAATAATCCTGTCCTACTCAAAGTCAGATACGCTCCATTGGATGCAGACGATGACGCGGAGATGAGCTGAGTTCTATCCTATTCGTCCTCTTCACCATGGACAGTAAATTGATTCATTGGAACATCCGGGGCTTAAACTCGTACTTGGAGGAGCTGCTGCTTTTGTGTCATACAAGAAAACCCCAGGTAGTAGCTCGTCAGGAAACAAAAATTCAAAGCCAGAAGACCTTCACTCTTTCTGGCTTTAATACTCTTTCCAAACCCACACAACCACCCACATTGGGACTACGGGCGGTATTGCCCTTTTTTATACACAGACTTTGCTGTTTAGTCCTGTCTCTCTTGTTACCCCTCTTCAGGCAGCAGCTGCAAGAGTCACTCTCCATAAAACCGTTACAATTTGCTCGTTATATCTGCCACCTTCTGTCCCGGTTTGTCATCAGGACCTTGTCAGTCTGATTGGAGAACTTCCTCGACCTTTTTTACTGTTGGGTGATTTCAGTGGACACAATCTTCTTTGGTGTAGTGTAAATTCGTCATCCAGAGGTCTGCTTTTGGAAGATGTCTTTTCAGAAATTGATTTGTGTTGTCTGAACGATAGATCTCCAACTTACCTCCACTCTTCCTCAGGTTCACTTACGTATTTAGATTTGTCGATAGGTGACCCCTCGCTGGTCCTGGACTATGAGCGGTCTGTCCATGACGATCTACATGGAAGTGACCATTTTCCTGTTCTATTAAAACCTATATCAACTGAAAACGCCTCTGTTTCACAACAACAATAAGAAAGCTAATTGGAATCTTTTTGCGGCAAATATTTCAAAGGGGCGTCCTTTTTCCCTCCTAAATGTAATATACAAAATAGCTTCCTCATGTATTTCAAAAAGAAAAGAAATGTTTTACCATCTCTCATCAGTGAGGATCAAACAGGTTTCATGGCTAATAGATTTATGGGCGACAACATTAGACTAATTTATGATTTGATTAATTATTTAAATGCGAAAGACCTTCCTGGACTATTGCTCTGTATAGACTTCGAAAAAGCCTTCGACTCACTCGATTGGGATTTTATGTTGAACGTTCTAAGGGCTTTCCGGTTTGGTGAAATATGTTACTGGATAGAAACATTCTAAAAGGATATTAAATCAACTGTTATTGTAAATGGTCAGGCTGCTCAATGGTTTAAAATAGAAAGAGGATGCAGACAGGGAGACCCTATATCTCCTTACTTATTCATTATATGTGCAGAAATTTTAGCCATAATGATAAAGGAAGAAAAGAAGATAAAGGTATAAAAATAAATGATGTAGAACACAAAATATCCCAGTTTGCTGATGACACTCAATTAGTAAACAATGGTGACAAAAGTTCTTTTGAACAGTCTTTTGATCTCCTTACCACTTTTGGAAGAGTTTCAGGACTCCTCATGAACAGCGAAAAAATGCAAGCAATATGTCTAGGATGTCATAAAAACTCCAAGAAAAAATATTGTCCTCATCTAAAAATCATATGGAACCCTTCCCAATTCAAAATACTCGGTGTTTGGTTTACTCAAGACTTGAAAGAATGTGAAAACATGAATTATGACGATAAATTTTCGGAAGTTAAAATATTATTCAAAATTTGGTCTCAAAGAAGTATAACACCAGTTGGAAGAGTTGCTGTTCTCAAGTCGCTCATTCTGTCTAAGCTCATACACCTTTGGATTTTGTTACCCAACCCACCTGACCACTTAATTCAAAAACTTCAAAAGATGTGTTTTAACTTTGTGTGGAATGGTAAACAAGATAGAATAAGCAGGAAAACAACAATTAAAACAATAAAACAAGGTGGCTTAAATATACCTGACATCAAAAAATACATTAATGCTTTGAAACTTTTATGGATAAAAAAACTTCAAATCACAAATGGAAGAGCATTGTTAGGAAAATATATCCATTCATCGAAAAAATTGAAAATTATGACCAGCATTTGGTACAGGATACATGAGCTCTAATTTGTTTTGGAGACACACCTTTATAGCCTATAGGGAATTTTGTCTTTGCGTGACACCACAAACATTAAATGAACTTCTAGCTGAACCTGTTTTTTATAACGACAAGGTAAAAACAGGAAATGAGATAATTAAACAAAAGAAATTAATTGAGAAAGGAAAGTATGCAATAAAACATTTTTTGAAGGAAAATGGACAATTCATGAACTTTGAAGAATTCATGACCAATGATGATTATACTATAAATTTTGTCTCATACTGTGGATGGATTTCCTCAATGAAAGAATTCATAAAGAAAACTGGAATAAAACCTGATAATATTAATACAAACACAATTCAGAACATGCCAAGGGCTTTTAATATTATGAAAGAAGCAAAAGGAGCTAAACGATACTATGAAATTTTTACTCAAGATGAACGTAAGCCAAACTGTTGCTCTCAATGGTTACAAAAACTTAATTCTGAAGTTTCTTGGAATAAAGTATTTACCCACGTCCACAAAATTAAAGATGTAAAATTGAAATGGCTTCAAATTAGAATTATTCACAGAATTATTGGCACAAATATTGTTTTAAATGCCATGGGCCTGACAAACACAACGAACTGCACATTCTGCAATGAAGAGGGAGATTCAGTCCAACACTTTTTATGGATGTGCAATTACGTGCAAACTTTTTGGAAAGAGGTTGAACATTTATTTAACGAAAAATGCCGAAAATTCGTTTACCATTAAAATAACACGCGATATTGTTATCTTTGGAGTCGACAAACATATGCAAACAGAGACAATTTTTGACTTTATTATTGTGGTTGCTAAATCTTATATTTACAAGTGTAAGATCGAAAGACGTAGGCCAAATGCTTCAGTTTTTCAGAGCCAGCTGAGCAGCAGATTCAAAATCGAACTCTGTAATGCTAAAGTCAACAATGATCAAAACAGGTTTGATGCTGAATGGTACAATTACATGCCGATGATTTTTTTACACAAATACTTTTTTAAAAAATCGATAACAACAACAAAATCTCAATCTAATACGCATCTCCGTAATCCCAGTATCCATTTCTCAAGTTCTTTTTCTTTTCCTTTTATTTGAAATTCTCATGATATTTGAATTGACATGTTTTTGAATGTGCATTTGAAGCAACATACTTTTTTATGCATTGATATATTATCCGTATGCTCTTGCTGTAGTGTGGAAAATGTATATGTCAAATGTGTATGATATATATCAGGAGAGTTAAAAAAAAAAAAAAGTCCCCACCCCCAAAAAATGAATGTCAATTTCCTGGAGCTCCTTTGAATTTTTTTTTTTTCTTTGATAAAGTCTGCTAAAACGTGTATTCCAATGTCGTCCTACAAACTCCAACTGCCCCAAACACCTTGGTTTAATTCTGACTGCCAACAAATCTCAAAAGTACGAAAACGGGCTCAGCGTCGGGTATTCCAAAGTTCAGCTCCTAATGCTCGAGCCCATCAGAAACTTGAGCCAAAACGAGACACTTTTAAAATCGGTAAACGTCAGTCTTGGAGGAACTTCTGCTCCGGGCTGACTTCTAAAACATCCCAGAAAAAAGTCTGGAACAACATCAGAAAAATCAAAGGGAAGAACACCAACCCCTCAATTCATCCCCTGAAGCTTGCAGAAGCCCTGATCACAAACAAGCTGTAGCTAATTTGCTGGCCTCAACTATTGAAAAGAACTCTCCCCCACAAATACAACGGCTGCTTTTCTGAAAAAAAAAAACTTCTAAAAGAAAAATCTCCTTGTAACTTCTCATCGGACAACACTGAAGCCTACAATCTGCAATTTTCGATCAATGAACTGAAATCAGCTTTGCAAACCTGCAAAGATTCTGCTCCTGGCCTGGATGAGATCCATTATCAGGTTTTGAAACATCTCCCGGAAAGCTGTCTCCAGACCCTTCTGAAAGTTTACAACCAGATCTGGACCACAGGATGCTTTCCACCCTCCTGGCGGACAACCCTGATCATTCCAATTCCTAATCCTGGAAAAGATCTTACCAACCTTCAAACTATCGTCCAATAGCTCTGACCAGCTCTCTCTGCAAGTTAATGGAAAAGATGGTCAACTCCCGACTGATGTGGAAGCTGTAAACCGATGGCCTTTTAGCCAGTGAACAGTGCGGGTTCTGGAAGTAACACTCGACCGTTGACCATTTAGTCCGTCCGGAAACCACCATCCGCAACGCCTTCGTCAATAAACAGCATGTGGTGGCTATCCTTTTTTGTCGTGAAAAAGCGTACGACACCACTTAGAAATCAGAAATCCTTACAGATCTTCATAGACTTGGTTTTCGTGGTCATCTGCTTCTATTTATTAAAAACTTTCTGGTTGACCGGCAGTTCCAGATGCGTATTGGCACCACGCTGTCTGACGTCCATGGGCAGGAGTTGGCTGTACCTCAAGGGAGCATTCTCTCTCCTGCCCTTTTGAGCATCAAAATCAACGACATCGTGAAATTGGTAAACCAGGGTTCTGAGTCCTCTCTGTTCATTGATGACTTTGCGCTGTACGCAGTTGGAGCCTCTTACGCCAGCGTACAGCGTCGACTCCAACTGTGTGTCAACAAGATTCAACAGTGGTCCCAGGAAAACAGGTTTACCTTTTCAAGTACCAAAACTCAGTCAATCCATTTCTACAATTTTCGTCATTTTTTTTTTGCTGATCCTGAAATTCGTCTGGACAAGTCCACCATTCCAGCTGTGGAAGAAGTCAAATTTCTGGGCGTTATTTTTTATGAAAAACTGAACTTTAAAAGTCACATCCAACACTTAAAAACTGCATGTCAGAAAGCACTGAACATTCTGTGAGTCGTGGCACACACAGATTTGGGCGCTGACAAGAAAACTCCTCCGTCTTTACAGGGCTCTGATCTGCTCCAAGCTGGACTACGGGTGTGTAGTGTACGGCTTGGCCAGACCTTCCTACTTGAACAGTCGAGATCCTATCCACCATCAAGGGCTTTGATTTTGTCTGGGTGCGTTCCGCACCACCCATGTTTACAGCCTGTATGCTGAGGCAGGAAAATCATCCCTCTCAAATCGTTGACTGATACTTGCCTTGAATTACCGAGTCTCTCTTCTGAACCTCGGAGACCTGCATATGACTGTTTTAGCCCCCAAGTTCCGAAAGAAATTTGATGACCACCCCAGTTCCATTCCACTCTTGGGAATTCGTCTTCTTCCGCATCTGAACAAATCAGATATAGACCTGGGAGTGGTTTGTGATTTTACCAAGTTTCCTGATGACCAACCATGGACTTTCTTCACTCCAGAGATCCACTTTGATTTGGCCTCGTACCGGAAATATTCAACTATTCCTTGCACCACAAGTCACTTTTTGCTAAACTGTGTTCTAAGTTTCCATCCTACAAAATAGTTTTCACCGACGGTTCCAAATCTGAGGAGGGAGTTGCCTCTGCTGTGTTTTGTGCAGCAGACCCCCCATCAGAGATGTACTAAACACATTCCAACAGACAGCTCCATCTACACTGCTGAGCTGACAGCCTTGGTCCTGGTATTTCAAAAAATCTGCAGATCGAAACATAAAGATTTCCTTATTTTCTCAGACTCCCTTTCTGCTTTGGAGGCCATTGCCGGCCGTAATCTCAAGCACCCTCAGCTGCTGAAAGTTTTTGAGCTGTGCGCCTCTCTGAAATCTGATGGATACAATGTAGTTTTTGCTTGGGTTCCCAGCCATGTGGGCATTCAAGGCGACGAGGTGGTTGATCAGCTTGCCAAGAGTGCCACAAAGGAAAAGTTGAGCAGGTTGTCTATTCCTCACACTGATCTCGAACCCAAAACACAGGCTTACGTCAAAGACCTCTGGCAAGAGGAATGGAACTCGCAGACGGATAACAAACTATTTAAATCCGTCCAAACCTGAAAGAGTTTTTACTGTGTTCCCAAGGCGGCCGTAAAGAAGAAACAGTCCTGTGCCGTTTGCATACAGGCCACTCGTTTTATACCCATTCTTATCTTTTAAAAGGTGAAGAAATCCCTTGGTGCATTCCATATCATGTTCCACTCACAGTGAAAAATATTCTTTTAGATTGTTGGGACTTGCACGATGTGAGACATAAACACTTTACAGCAGACTCCATGAAAACCCTGTTCAGAGATGTCCTACCTGGTGTGAACTTTGAGTTTCTGAGATTAACATTTTTCATCTGATTTCAGATTTTACGGATGAAAGACTCTAACGAAGTTTCTGGTACGTTTTTAGAAGGTGTATTTTAAAGAGATGTGTGAAAGGTGTTTTTGTGTGTGTGTGTGTTTTGAAGACTTGTGAGTTGCTTTTAACGTGGTGACAGCCCTGAATTGGCCCTTTGCGGTCGGCTGGGCTATAAGCAACATTACCTTACCTAGGAGTGAAGATTGTCAAGTTCAAAGCCATTTCTCCCCCACCCCCACCCCCACCCCCCGGCCTCTTTTATCCCACGAACCCCATTTAGCTTATTCACGACATTTATCCATTAAAACATCCAGCTAACCATAGGATCATTAAATGATAATATGCCACATGACTACTGCTCTCAACAAGATAAAACTATTTACAAACTAAGACTATCCAGTGGCGGTTCTCAGGCAAATCAGATGGATCTCACAATTACACCAGCAAAGGATTTAGGCCTAGATCTCCTCGTATTTGGGAAGCATGTTTCTATGTCACCGTGTTCATACATTACGTGTCTTCATGTCACCGTGTCTTCATGTCTAACCCTAGCCCTAAATCTAATCAAACCCTTATCATTACCAAACCATAACCGCTGTCAAACCCTGACACAAAACACTCAGACTCTGTGACGTAGAGACACGGTGACACTGCCACTGAATTGTCCGCCTCATCAACCTTGCATTGCAGCACGGGAGCTGATGTTCTTTGCAAGCACAGGGGAGCTGATGGTTCGTTCCGAAGGGCAAGGGGCGCACTTGAGAGACAAAGTCTGAAATTTTGAACCCTCTGCTCTCAAAAAAAAAAAGAGGAAAAAGAAGGTAAAAAAAAAAAAAAAAAAAAAAAGAAAAAAAAAAAAAAAAGAGAAACGAAAAGGAAATAAAGTCAAATAAGGAGAGGGGGAAAAAGGAGATTTTCAACACGCTGTATTTAAGTCATGACATGGTTCATTTCAACAGTAAATTAATTTGATCCAGATGTATCACGGGTATTCAGATGTGTTCCACATGGGAAACCGCAATGGCAAGGTGAACTGGTGGCGTATGACGTCACGCATTGTCCCCTCGGGAACGGATAGACACGGGAAATTCATCTGTCCATTTCTGGTTGTCCCTTCTCTGTCTTGTCGGTAAGAGGTACAGCGTTGTCGGTAAGAGGTACAGCGTTGTCGGTAAGAGGTACAGCGTTGTCGGTAAGAGGTACAACGTTGTCGGTAAGAGGTACAGCGTTGTCGGTAAGAGGTACAGCGTTGTCAGTAAGAGGTACAGCGTTGTCGGTAAGAGGTACAGCGTTGTCGGTAAGAGGTACAGCGTTTGCAATAAGATTTGGTTCAAACTTTTGGCAAGACATAATGAATTACTGATGGAGACGTTTCTTAGACTGAGGACAGCGTCCATTCCGGATGTTTTGGATCTTGCCCTTTTCATGTTAGATCACCACCTCTCTGATACCATGACCCCAAAATGCCTGGTTTCGAAAGCCAGAGACACTTTTTCATTGCTTAGCTTTGAAGCCACACTGTCGGATTCCTTAGAGCTCTTGGCAAAGACTCTCCTCGTGCTGCTTCCAGGTTTCAGTGCCCATCATGACGGTCACAAAATGTCCAACACATCTAGTCTTGGTTAAGAGGAAGCATCATCATTCTGGTAATTGTAGCATCAGCATTGTTGAGTCTGTCAGACTCTCGCTGTACGACGTTAACACACAACTAGTCAAACAAAGAGTAGAGAATCCCCCTTTGAAGAAAGACTAAACTTTTACAGTGTTTACATAAAAAATACTGTCTAATCTCTTTCATATAATCACATTTACAGGTTTCAGATGAAAACATCAATCAGGTTTTTACGGACCAAAAACAAGCGAACAAAAACAAAAACCAAAAAACCCATTTCCTTTTAAAAGGTGGCCTCGGGGAGTGTCACAGAAATATCTATTTTAGCCTGGTCCTCACAGATTTATAACAGTCTTCTTTCCTGGTTGTGACCTCAGCAAGCCACAGTTTCTTTTCTATCTCCGCGACTTCACGCCGACTCACAAAAGTCAAACTGTCCCTATGCCCTTCCTAATAAAGAAAAACAAAACAAAACCAACCAAACCAATAAGCACGTCCCAAGTCTATCTGGGGAAAACGTCCCTGAAAAGAAAAACAAATTAATCAAGTGGCTTAATTCAATTTAGAACAGAACTTTATCTGTAGGACATTGATTTTCGTTTACTCCTTTTTCGCTTTCTTTTCATCATATCTTACGAAGATGTTTACTAAGCCTAACACAGGCTGGTCGTGCCTTTATTTTGTATTTACAACTGGCACTTCCCGTGTCATTTAAGAAAGCTACGAGGCATTCGCCCTCGCTGACTCCTCCATGTACGACGCCGTCGATCAGTGTCACACACACACACACACACACACACACACACACACACCAACACACCACACACACACACACACACACACACCGCACATGTTTTGTCATTTAATGTTCTGCTTTATTTTATAATCCTATCAAAGGTCTCAACCAGTGACCATACATATTGTTCTCATTCCGTAAAGGGAGCTAACCATAATCGTAAAGCAACAGGGATTGGGTGCTGGGGCTGATATCTCATTAATGAAAAAAAAATTAAATAAAGTATAAGTAAAATGAAAATAAAGAAATAAAAGAGAAAAGGTTACGACAAAAAGTATGATGAATTTTGTTTTTGAAAGAGCGAGTTAGATTACAAAAATAACACTGCCACAGATTTCTTAATGTTTGTGAAACATCTAAATCTGACATCATTTCACAATAACAGAAATATAATTTTCAAAGATGAAGAAATATTAATAAACATCAGGGTTTTTCAATAATATCATTTCACCTTACCGATTCAGTCGAATACACAACGGTTTCTAAACATAGTATGAATTTAATCTCTAAGTGAGAAATAATCACACACAAGCATCTTTTAGCACACACCATCCTACCCCTTGCCTGTGCCTGTCACGACCACAATCATTACTCTGCCTCCCCGAATCTCTCTCCCCCAGAAATTATACAATCAGTTAGCTAGTAAAATCAAACAGCACCTCCACATTTCCGACATATAATCTCTTGCACTGCTGTTACGGATGGTGTGTTTGCTGTCTGACTCTCTCACCCGAAGAAATTTGGATGCGTGTACGTCTTTTTTCCCCTACATACACCACACGAACATAGAAAACCAGGCGACAAGTTAAGTTTCTTCCTTTCTTTTTGCTGCCCGAACCATCATATCAAAACTAATACATAATAAGGACAATTAACCAAGTACATCAACGAACTCGCACCACTACCATCAGGGGCGCGTAACAACAATAGGTACTACACTATCACAACAACATATTTCGCTTCACACAGCTGGCCAGGCTGGCACCCACAGCAGTGTCACCACAGACAGTCTATGCACTTGGCCGCGTCCGGCCCGAATCACACAGTTGTCACACAGCACAAACGCCGCCCACAGAAACAGCTTGAGGAGTTCTTGCAAGGACTCGCACACAACACAAGAGGTTCGCTGATAACCATATCTGATAATCGTTTCTGTGAGTCCAGAACGTTTTCAGTTGTGGGCGCACGCAAGTTCTCATTGTCTTACTGCATGCAAGTCCACGTCAACCGTATTGCTGTGCGTGTCAGAGTCTTACTGCATGCAAGTCCACGTCAACCGTATTGCTGTGCGTGTCAGAGTCTTACTGCATGCAAGTCCACGTCAACCGTATTGCTGTGCGTGTCAGAGTCTTACTGCATGCAAGTCCACGTCAACCGTATTGCTGTGCGTGTCAGAGTCTTACTGCATGCAAGTCCACGTCAACTGTACTGCTGTGCGTGTCACAGTCTTACTGCATGCAAGTCCACGTCAACTGTACTGCTGTGCGTGTCAGAGTCTTACTGCATGCAAGTCCACGTCAACCGTATTGCTGTGCGTGTCAGAGTCTTACTGCATGCAAGTCCACGTCAACTGTACTGCTGTGCGTGTCAGAGTCTTACTGCATGCAAGTCCACGTCAACTGTACTGCTGTGCGTGTCACAGTCTTACTGCATGCAAGTCCACGTCAACTGTACTGCTGTGCGTGTCACAGTCTTACTGCATGCAAGTCCACGTCAACCGTATTGCTGTGCGTGTCAGAGTCTTACTGCATGCAAGTCCACGTCAACTGTACTGCTGTGCGTGTCACAGTCTTACTGCATGCAAGTCCACGTCAACTGTACTGCTGTGCGTGTCACAGTCTTACTGCATGCAAGTCCACGTCAACTGTACTGCTGTGCGTGTCACAGTCTTACTGCATGCAAGTCCACGTCAACCGTATTGCTGTGCGTGTCAGAGTCTTACTGCATGCAAGTCCACGTCAACTGTACTGCTGTGCGTGTCACAGTCTTACTGCATGCAAGTCCACGTCAACCGTATTGCTGGGCGTGTCACGGTCTTACTGCATGCAAGTCCACGTCAACTGTACTGCTGTGCGTGTCACAGTCTTACTGCATGCAAGTCCACGTCAACCGTATTGCTGTGCGTGTCTGTGTGTAGGCCTACATATCAATTACCTCACTTTTAAGTCAGGCAGTTATCAATTGTTAGTTAAAATCGCCATTTATTCTATTAACAACAGGTACTAATACATAGAGAACCTTTGGAATGGTTGATTAACTCGAACGCTTTCCATTTATGTTTAAGTTGCAAATTGAAGAATAAATCATCAGAATAAATCATCAGAAGACACAAGGAAACTGACGATTGTTTTCAAACATGTACATGATTTCGGCTTGTCATTCCAGTAATGTAATCTGGTGTGGCCTCTCCGGCTGGTTGATTCTTAAACAGCATTCAGGGTCGAGCAGAACACACACACACACATACACACACACACACACACACACAACACACACACACACACACACACGCACATACACATGCACTCACATACACACACGCAAGAACTCACGCATGAACGCTCACATACATGCACGCATAGCACACACACACACACACACACACACACACACACACACACACACACACACACACACACACACACACACTGCACAGAGAGAGAGAGAGTTGACATACTTGACAGTTTGATGATTACTGTCATTAGAGAGAGAGAGAGAGGGCATTAATGTTCCGAAGCCCTGTGGCACAGGTGAACGACCATGCCGCTGCGACCAAGAGGCATTCACCTGTCAACGAGCATGGCCTTCACTCTGGCTCATCAACAGGTACCACGACACACGCAGGGAGGTCAAGGAAAGTAGACCCCACCATTGAGTCACGCACATGCTTGTCGCGCATCCTTGAACATACCTATACGCCCTGAGGAGTAGAAGAGTAACGTACGCACACACACACAAGCGGTCCTACTTCATAATTGGTGGATAACGTCCGCACCAGAAATGTCAAAGGGGAGGATCGGTATCTCGTCTCGCTTTCCCACTATTGGCCTGTTGGAGTCCTGTTTGCTCGGGTTAATACTGACCATTTCTGGTTGAGAGAAT
>CM031625.1:12115487-12125487 GCA_018398815.1 Conus ventricosus | reverse complement strand
TTTACCTAGGCAACACAGTCAATCACTTCTTTAGAGAAAGAACCTCTCGGGTGTATATCTATCTATCTATCTACCTATCTACCTATCTACCTGTCGGTCTGTCTGTCTGTCTGTCTATCTATCTATCTATCTATCTATCTATCTATCTATCTATCTATCTACTATCTACCTGTCTGTCTGTCTGTCTGTCTGTCTATCTATCTATCTATCTATCTATCTATCTATCTATCTATATCTGTCTGTCTGTCTGTCTGATTGTCTGTTTGACTATTACCTCCATATATATCGTGGAAAGTCTGTTATGAATGCTACCAGACACTAACCACTCGTTTTCATCAGATAAAGAGATAGGTTATCTGAAATAATGCCAGTGCTTCGTGCCACAGTACACTTTGAAAAGAGATTCAGAGGAGACCAAAGTCCAGTTCCTTTTCAGATGTCATGTTCTTGGTCATTTTCGAGTAAAAACTTATGTTCCAACGTAATGTAATTTTGACTAAGTTGGTTTATGCCATCCAGGAAGGAAAACATTACGCATACTCTGAACTGTATTCCTTCAAAGCCTATCAATTGCCAGTCTGATGGTTCACTTCATTTTCAGTACATGAATTTATCCATCGTACTCTTTTTACTTTGTTCATAAAATGCTACTCCTGTTAGATGTCATAATTTTTTATGGTGTTATAACCTGGTTAAATAGACTGTTCTCTCTCTCTCTCTCTCTCTCTCTTCTCTCTCTCTCTCTCTTCTCTCTCTCTCTCTCTCTCTCTCTCTCTCTCTCTCTCTTCTCTCTCTCTCTCTCTCTGAGTGGACTTATCACCCCAAACAGTTATTGTCAACAAATTATTTTAGTCAAGAATACATTGGTGCAGATTTCTTTTTAAGAAGAGAGAGAGAAATGACAATAAAAAGAAGACTAAACATCCGCATTTCTTTGAAAACGTTTCATTTTTTTTCTTCTTTTTTGTCCACAAAGTACCGATTTTAAATGGGCTCAGTATTATTGCTACAGATGTTGATTTGAATGCTATGGGTATGGCTTACACTACAAATGGTAGGCTCGGAACAATTTAGAACTGAATACTGTACAAAACTGCCAAACCTGTTTGGAAACCATCCTTGAAGAAAATATAATAGGGAAGCGGTTACCTGATATCTTTGTCTTTTGCAGAATTTTAATCCATGGGCATAAAGGGCATATATAGATGATGATTTTCATTACTATTGAATAAACAATTAAAGCCTTGAAAGTCTATGTTCGAGACTGCTAATAATTTGTCAAACTGACGAGATTTATCAAGTGTTTGACAAATAGTAAAAATGAACACTTGAATCATTTCAAATCAAGCCTTAACAATCCATCAAAGTGGGCGTATTCACCCGAAATCAAGGGAAAGAAGTAGTCAAACAAATCTTAGAACTGCTTACCTTCTCTTCACTATGACGTCAGTCGTCTGTTCGAACGAGTTGGCCGCTCGATGCGAGTCAGATCAATCGACCTGATGTAGCGTTTCACGTGGTTCGCGGCGATGATTCAGTCAGAACTCATATCAACACCACATACTCATGAACTGAGGGCACAAGATTTCGGCGAAGACAAGGACGTTTTCTGTTGTGGTCATCTGCTGCCCCGCCTGTGGAACTGGGAATGTTGTCTGCGTAGCACACATACTGCGTCACTGCTTGGGTCTCCTCTCTCTTTCAACAACACATATTTACTATTATCCCGGACTTTCGGCAAGCACTGCAGATCTACGTTTAGTCTGTATCAACCCTGTGTGACTGCAGTACCCCTGGCGACTCACCGAACAGCGATAACAGGCACATTTTCAGTTAAGACTTTGTTGTTACTTTTGTTAACATCAGAAGGATGCAAGCAGCCCCCGTGTGACGTCACAGTTTTCTGTCATTGGCACTGGGTTTGAACATGTAAGCAAGAGCGTTTTTGTTTGTTGTTCGTTTTTCATTCATTAAAGTTAAACAAAGCTTTTTGGCAAAATGAAGCCCACACCATGATCATAACCTATAGACTTGTGTCTGACAAATTGTCGCCAGTCTCGAGAGTAGGCCTTTAATTACATCAAGAAGAGCAATATAAATCTTTCCTTGAATGGCCTTTTCTCTGCATTGTGATCACTTCTGTGTGGTCAGCATACTGTGGTATTTGATATGTCACGTTTCTTATTATTATAATTCCCGTTATGCCTTTGTTTTGACCATTTCTGATTCCAAGATCATATACATGGTCTGTCTTTATTTGTTCAGAATTTCTCCAAGAACAAAAACGTCAACAAGATATTGCAGGCTGTTCACGCTGAACTCGGGCACATCAGCTCCCTTAGACAGAATCATATTCTATATGCAATCAGTCAAGACAGTCCCGTTGTTATTCCAAAACTCCCCAGACTTCTTCAGTAACTTTTTTTTCAAATTCTGCTGTCGATTTCATATTCATGAATCCCATAAATTTTAGGACAGTACACATCTCTAAAGATGCATATTGCTATATATTGTATTTATTTTGTTGTTCTATTCTTTGACGTTTTAAATATGCCCTTCAGATGTATCCTCTTCTTCTTTTATTAGGTTGGTGATTTAGCTTTCTTCCGCGTTTTTGTGTGGATAGAACTGTTCAGATTTCTGTAACCACTTTATCTACGACAAATTCATATTTACATTCACTTTATCTACGTTCTAAGTAATGGGTAGTTGTGTCCTTTTTCTTCTTTTTGTTTTCTAAATGTTATGAATGTCATGTAGTTTGCTTCTGTGATCTTTCTATGTGCCATGTCGTTCGTTTACATGACTGATCTTCCTGTCACAGAGTGGAATGAGGGGTGCTTGGAAATGGATCTGTCAAATCTGTCTCATGGGTGTGAGAAGGTGTGTAGGTTTTTCGTGTGCTCTACCAATTCTTTCTTTTACTCACTCATAACAGCACAAACACGAATTTAGCGACATAACAGCACAAACAGGAATTTAGCAAGGAGTGTACATTTAATACATAATGAAATGATGGAAATGTTCAATAAACAATGAAAAGATGGAAATGACTCTTTAGCACATGAACTACATCAATATATAAATTAATTTGTTGCTGTCCACATGTTCACACTCACACTCCCTGTTAGGCTGAAAGAGAATTTAGTACACAATTCACGACACAAAACAATAACAACAAAAGGAATTTCTAACATTTTTCAAGGAAGATTAACAGGCGAGTCCTTCTGGATATGAATTCAATCCTATCAAAATTCCCATCACTGCTCAGGTGTGTTGCTGTCCAAAGTAGTGAAGACTCGCACACACATATATAAAAAAACTGCTTGTGGTGATGATTATCAGTCTGACCTCAATTGCGGATGCGTTGATGGCAGTCAACATGATAACGCTTCTGAGGCTGGGCGCAGAAGAGCATGCTTTAAAAACAGCTGGTCCCACTCCTGCCACTGGGCACCGGGGAGCCAGGTCCGAAACGAAGAGCACCGGTCCGCTGTTGGGAGGGAACACGCCAGGGAAGACACCATCTGCTCAGAAGGTAGGCAGGCCTACTGGCTGTTGAAAAAGGAAGAACCTTGGAGAGCAAAGGCGAGTCCTGGCCTCAGAGAAGACAGCCATGCCACAGCAGGGAGAAGAGGCCTAGGACACCATGAACAGCCCCGCCAGTGTATTCCGCCAGTTGGACCCAGTGCCTCAAGTTGTAAACCCCACAAAGTGAACAGTGCCATAACTCAATCTACCACCTGTTCAACGCCAAAAGTATTGACAGATTAGCAAGAGTAGAATCAAAACGACCAAACCCGTACAACTCAGCAAAAACACACGAACGAGCATACTGAACTGATCAACTTAAAAAAAAACAGTCACAATATTGCAAAGTGTCATAATTTTGATCGAAAATATTTTTTACAAAAAACTATCAACTCTGCAAACACACACGAATGAGCATACTGAACTGAGCAACTTCAGAAAAACGATCATAATATTACAAAGTGTGATAATTTGATTGAAAACGTTAAAACAAAAACAAAACAAAAACAAACAAACAAAAAACTATTAGTTAGTTACGATTGTCCTAAACCAAATCAACATGTTTAAAATGATATTCTTACCCTCGGGGGGGGGGGGGGGGGGGGGGGGGAATCTGCCAATACCCGACCAACAAGCGGGGACAGAGAGAAAACGGAGCAGACGTGACTGCTTCCAGCGAGCCATTAGCTCGATCTGTGTTGAGCTCGTAGCGGGACTTGTCAAAATTGACAGCTGAGGAGTACTCACCGAAAAAAAAAAAAAAAAAAAAAAATTCCTTTCTGGCTATACAAATGGCACACGTTCACGACTTGTCGGTAATCGTGCGTGTGACACTTCCTGTTCCGCTTTTTCAGCACTAAAGTGTCATCCAATTCATTTCCATAGCCTTTCTGTCTGCCTACCTGGTTACTTTCTCTCTGGCATAGATGTCGAGTTATTCTTTCCTGTGATCTTTTGATTTCGTTGTCCAGGAATCAAGATGAAGGTCGTCCTCATTGTCCTGTTGCTGGTGGGACTGATCGCCCTGTCCTCAGCAAGCTACGGCTATGACTACGGAAGACGTTACAGTGGAGGTCACAGAAGGCGTTACAGTGGAGGTTACAGAAGACGTTACAGTGGAGGTTACAGAAGAGGTTACAGTGGGGGGTATAGAAAAGTTTACCGTAAAAACTATGGATACAACAACAAGCACGGCTGTGAGTTGCAGTTCAATCTGCATATTTGTATGACTGTTTGGATTCATGTGTGTGTGTGTGTGTGTGTGTGCGTGCGTGCGTGCGTGCGTGCGTGCGTGCGCGCGCGCGCGCGCGCGTGCGCGTGTGTGAAAGCCTGTGTATCTCTGTGTGTATATGTTTGTGTGCATGTGTGTATGTTTCTCTCTCTCTCTCTCTCTCTCTCTCTCTCTCTCTCTCTCTCTCCTCTCTCTCTCTGTCTGTCTGTCTGTCTGTCTGTCTGTCTGTCTGTCTGTCTGTCAGTCTGTCTGTCTCTCTCTGTATGCGTGCTTGCATGTGGGTACATGTTTGCATGAGTTCATACATGCACAAATGCGTGTGAACGCGCGTGCTTGCGTGCGTGCGTGCAAGTGTGTGTGTGTGTGTGTGTGTGTGTGTGTGTGAGAGAGAGAGAGAGAGAGAGACAGACAGACAGAGAGACAGACAGAGAGAGAGAGACAGAGAGAGAGAGAGAACGCGTTGTCTTCCTACAAATTCCTATTAGGTGCAGACAACGTGAAATAAGTATACATGTGTTTGCAGAGAAGTCAGAGCACGAAACAGACGGGCAAACAACGTCGATCTTTCCTCATATCCTCCTTACTTCTCTCTCAGGAACAGAAGTAAAATAAAGACAATAGCGAAAGCAGCAGTTGTAGTGCAGTAGGAATAACAGCAGAAATAGTAACAGTAACAACAATAGAATATGAAGACGTCATTCTTGGCATAGTGACAGCTGCTAGAACTATAGTAGATTCTCAATAGCAAGAACGGTAACGATAGCAGCAGCACAGAGTTCGTCGTCGTCATTGTTTTCGTCGTCATCGTCGTATTAGTAGTAAAAGTAGAAGTAGTAATAGAAGTAGTAGTGGTAGTAGTCGTAGATGTTGTAGCAGTTGCAGCAGCTGCATTGAGTACTGTCTGTAGTAGCGGTAGCAGCAGCAGCAGCAGTAGTAGTAGCAGTAGTAGTAGCAGTAGTAGCAGCACCAGCAGTAGCAGCAGTAATGGGAGCCGTCGTCGTCGTCGTCATCGTGCTACTAGTAGTAGAAAGCTGTCCACGCTTTCGTTCTCGTTTTCTTCACAGAACTTTCAGTTTAAAAGGCAGAGCCCTGCACTATTCCTCATTGCTGCTACTGTTTGGCTGTTCAAGGAAGAGGATGGCGATTTTTTGAGGCGACAATCGTGATCATATCGGCTGTAAACAAGTGATGAGAATTATTATGGACAATCATGATGACAACAGGAATGATGCCAGGAATGGGGATGAGGATGACGACGATGAGAAGAATGATGATAATGATGATGATGGTGATGATGATGATGATGATGATGATGATGATGATGATGATGATGATGATGATGACAGTGATCTGTGTCCCACTGATGTTTCAGACTAGAGGTAAAGTGGCCGGAGGGTTGGAGACCCATGAAGAAGTGGACTGTTCTCTCTGTCACCTGTGACATGTTGGTCACATCAAACCGGGTCACTTTGTCACAAATATAACACTGCTGGATAACAAACCCTGTGTCACTTTATCACAAATATAACACTGCTGGATAACACACCCTGTATTCTGTGCTGTGCTGGACTGAATGGTCGAAGGAGTGATCACCTGAAGTCTTGTGGATCGACTGGCTGATTAACTGATTGAGTGAGACAGTGCAGTGAGGGAGTGACTGATTGATAGTTAATTGAATGACTGATTGATGGACGGATAATAGGATGGCTTGATAGATTAACTGGCTGATTGGTTGACTGATTAAGTAACTAGCTAGCTGGTTGATCTTTTTTTCTTCTTTCAGTTTGGATGACATGTAAAATGTTCTAGCTCTCTCTATTTCGGTGTGTGTGTGTGTGTGTGTGTGTGTGTGTGTGTGTGTGTGTGTGTGTGTGTGTGTGCGTAAGTGCGCGCGCGTGTGTGTGTGTAGGTGTGTGTGTGTGTGTGGGGGGGGGGGGGGGGGGGGTTTGCTGTGTATGTGTCTGCGTGCGTGTGTTTCCTAGACAAATATTCATGGTTCCCATATGTTGCTAGTGAACGATTTGATATAAAATTAATTTACATTCTGATGCCCTTTTTCATATTCGCATCACCTTTCACATCCCCTTTTACACACACACACACACACACACACACTTGAAGATTCTTGTAATTAAAGTCCCTGATGAAGTCCTGTTGCAGGCCGAAATATTGGGAAGAATCATACGAATCTTTTTCTTCGTTTTATGTGCGTTTACACACACACACACACACACACACACACACACACACACACACACACACACACATATATATATATATATATATATATATATATATATATAGCTGGTAGTATATTTTCGGCTTTTTTTTTTGAAAAAGTGCTCAACCATGCGGGATCTGAGAGAGGAAAGACACGGATCTGAAGAGAGGAAAGACCTCGAAACAAATTGTAGTCCCGGTTTTAGATTTGCTTTTAATCATTGTTATATATATATATATATATATATATATTATATATATAGAGAGAGAGAGAGAGAGAGAGAGAGAGAGAGAGATAACGGTAGCAAGTACCAACAGAGATTTAAAAAAAATGCTCAACCGTACTGGGAGCAACATTTGTTAAAAAGTAAGGTTTAAAATTTTATCTACAACGTTGTTTCATGCGGTTGCAATCAACCTGACGATTGCAACCGCATGAAACAACGTTGTCGATAAAATTTTAAACCTTACTTTTTAACAAATATATATAGTGAAGGGTTTCTCATATTTATAATATATTCCCCCCATTTTTTTTCATCTTTAATTTTTTTTTTTTTTTTTTAAATTCAAATCTTTGCCAAGTCATTACTATAATGACTGAAGAATTGTTAACCTGCACTTGTTTTCTCCCACTATTTAATTGTTCAGCAGTATAATGTTTGGTCAATCAGTGGGAGATTGCATCTCTTAGGAGATCCAAGTAAAGGTTGTTCTGTACAATTCTTAGCCACTCACAATGCTTGGGTTATTGAACAGCAGAGCTGACCACTCACACTGTAACATATTTTTTGATCTCCCTTGCATCCTTGAATGGATCCTCAAGCATAGGCTCAAAGATTGTCCCCTACATTTTATACTGTTTGCATAATGCTTTTAGTTTTTAAGCACTTTTTTCCTCTCCACATTTTCCTTTTGTTCCATTTTTACTACCCTTCGCTGGCTGCTTTGGGGGTGCTGTTGGATTCTTTTTTGAACCCTTGGTGATGAGAACACCACAGAATTATGGACTTTGGTGTGTCTCTATTTGACACCAAGAGCACAGACACAATCAGCCGTGTCTCCCTGATGAGTCCGATCCAGCGGACGAAAGGCCTAGGAGCAGGCAATACAAATAGATCAGCCTTCGAAGGGAAGTACGATGGTTCCCTCAGGCTGCTAGTGAAGGGTTTCTCATATTTATAATATATTCCCCCCATTTTTTTCATCTTTAATTTTTTTTTTTTTTTAATTTTTTAAATTCAAATCTTTGCCAAGTCATTACTATAATGACTGAAGAATTGTTAACCTGCACTTGTTTTCTCCCACTATATAATTGTTCAGCAGTATATATATATATATATATTTTCACAGGTAGAATTTTCCGTTGCCCGCACCGCACCACAACCAAACAATGAGAACAGGCAGATTAAAAATATACAAGGTAAAAACAAGTTCTTCATTTTCTCCACACAAGGGTAAAATCAACATTGAAACTCGAGCTTTCGCCCACAGGCTTCATCAGGAGAGTGTGAAATGTGACCAGTTTGAAAACAGTCAAGAAAAAACAGTTCAGTGTTGGGCATAGGCTACATCCAGTTCCTCCTGTTACATATCATTCACGTGCTACGCAAAAACACAAACTCAATGCAAGAAGAGAGAGAGAGAGAGGGGGGGGGAAGGGGGGGGGGAAAGTAGGTGGTGGTGGTGGTCGTGGAACAACTGGTAGAAGAATAACGAAAGGATGGGAAGCTGGAGGAGGGGTGGGGGAGGGGTGTTTGTGGTCTAGGATAGTAGGGATTTGGGGTAGAGGGGGTACGGATGGAAGGAAGAAAAGAGAGAGGGAAGTGGGTGGGGGTGGGAGAAAATTGAGAGAGAGAGAGGACTAGAGAGTGAGGGAAAGAGAAACACAAGGACAAAGACAAGAAGAGAGAGAGAGAGAGAGTCCCAAAGAAGAACACAGAGAGAAAGAAGGAGAAAAGGGGGGTGGGGAGGAGAAAGAGAGAGGGAGGGAGAGAAAGAGCGACAGAGAGAGAGAGAGAGAGAGAGAGGGAGAGAAAGAGAGAAGGAAAGAGAGAGAGAGAGAGGGGGGAACAGAAAAAGAGAGAGAGAGAGACAGAGGACTAGAGAGTGAGGGAAAGAGAAACACTAGGACAAAGACAAGAAGACAGAGGGAAAAAAAAAAAAAAAAAAAAAAAGGGGTGGGGGGTGGGGTGGGGTGGGGATGGGGGGGGAGGTAGGGGTGGGGGGGGGGGGGGGGGGAATGGAGGAGCAAAGAAGTAAGGAAAAGGAAGCTATTGCGCAACTTACATCGAGCATGAATTTCTACTAGTGAACAACAAAATTTAGGAGAAATTTTTAAACCCACTGTCCCTAGAAGATTTCCGCTACACGGCCCTCAAAACAAACCTGGCTTTTTCCCGTGCGCTGCTAAAAGATGCGACACCTGTGAACACTCTTCTACCCTTCTTTCTTTTAAAAGTCCATGGGACAACAGATACTGGAAAATTAAGCAACATCTTACTTGTAAAACGCCAAATGTAATATATGTACTTCAGTGTCAAATTCATCCAAATAAATGGTATATTGGTTCCACAAAAAACCTTAAACTCAGATGGGCCAAAGAGAACAGGGAAAGGGGCATTCTGGGCCACTTCCGCCCTCACTCAGTTCGGGCGGAAGTAACCCAGAATGCCCCTTTCCCTGTTCTCTGACAAGTAAGACTTCAAACTACACACACACATGCACAAACACACAAAAATGCACCCACTCACAAACACACACACACACACACACACACACACACACAGACACACTAACCACACACACACACACACACACACACTCTTTCTCTTTCTCTCTCAATTAAATGCCATAAAATCGGCACACTTCTTCTGACTAATTTTCAACTACAAACTTTGTACATAGACAGGCAGACACGGGGCTGAAACTCGATCACTTAATTTACGGCTCGCGCAGTTTGCACCTAGCTGTCCGTGTAAACGAAAACACTCGTTGGGTTGCACATTGCTCGAATCGAGT
>CM031625.1:12076963-12114487 GCA_018398815.1 Conus ventricosus | reverse complement strand
CAAATTTCCCACAGGGTTTTTTTATTTTGCCCAAAATTTTTTTGTTTTTAAAAGGCAAAAATTTTTTCCCCCCACCCCCCCCCCCCCCCCCCCCCCTTTTTTTCTCTCCAATTTTCCTTTTGTTCCATTTTAACCCTTCGCTGGCTGCTTTGGGGGTGCTGGGGGATTTTTTTTTTGAACCTTGGTGATGGAACACCAAGAATTATGGACTTTGGTGGTTTATTTGACCCCAAGAGCACAGACACAATCAGCCGTGTCCCCCGATGGTCGCCCCCGCGGCAAAAGGGCCCTAGGAGCAGGAATAAAAATAGATCAGCCTTCGAAGGGAAGACGAGGTTTCCCTAGGTGTAGTGAAGGGTTTTCATATTTAAATTATTCCCCCCTTTTTTTTCTCTTTTTTTTTTTTTTTTTTTTAATTTTTAAATTCAATTTTTGCCAATCATTATATATGACTAAAGAATTTTTAAACCCTGCACTTGTTTTTCCCCATATATAATTGTTCAGCAGTATTATATTATATTATATAAAATTTTTTCACAGGTAAAAATTTTCCGGGGGGCCCGCACCGCACCACAACCAAACTGAGAACAGGCAGTTAAAAATAACAAGGAAAAAAAAGTTCTTCATTTTCTCCCCCAAAAGGGAAAATAAACATTAAAACTCGAGCTTTCGCCCACAGGCTTCATCAGGGATGTAAAATTTGGGGACCAGTTGAAAAAGTCAAAAAAAAACAGTTCAGTTTTTGGGATGGTACACCCAGTTCCTCTTTTACTATCTTTCACGTGCTACGAAAAAAAACCAAAAAATGCAAAAAGGGGAGAGAGAGAGAGGGGGGGGGGGAAAGGGGGGGGGGGGGGAAAAAGTGGTGGTGGGGGTGGTCGTGGAACAAGGGTTTTAGAAGAATAAAAAAAGGATGGGAAGCTGGGGGGAGGGGTGGGGGAGGGGTGTTTGTGGTCTAGGGAATTTGGTTTTGGGGTAGGGGGGTCGGATGGAAGGAAAAAAAGAGAGAGGGGGGGGGGTGGGGGTGGGAAAAAAATTGAGAGAGAGAGAGGGACTGAGATTTGGGGGAAAGAGAAAACAAGGAAAAAGACAAAAAGGAGAGAGAGAGAGAGTCCCAAAAAGAACACGAGAGAAAGAAGGAGAAAAGGGGGGTGGGGGGAGAAAGGAGAGGGAGGGGGGGAAAAGGCGCAGGAGAGAGAGAGAGGGGGGAGAGAAGAGAGAAGGAAAGAGGAGGAGGGGGGAACGAAAAAGGGGGGAGAGGACGGGGACTAGAGAGGAGGGAAAGAGAAACACTAGGAAAAAGAAAAGAAGAAGGGGGGAAAAAAAAAAAAAAAAAAAAAAAAAAGGGGGTGGGGGGGTGGGGGGGGATGGGGGGGGGTAGGGGGGGGGGGGGGGGGGGGGGAAAAGGGGGGAGCAAAAAAGTGGGAAAAAGGAAGTTTTGCGCACTTACATCGAGCATGAATTTCTATGTGAACAACAAAATTTAGGAGAATTTTTAAACCCACTGCCCCTAGAAGTTTCCCGCTAAAAGGGCCCCTCAAAAACAAACCTGGTTTTTTCCCGTGGCTGCTAAAAGATGCGACACCTGTAAACACTTTCTACCCTTTTCTTTTTTTTAAAAAGTCCATGGGACAACAGATACGGGAAAAATTTAAAGCACTCTTACTTAAAAAAACGCCAAATGAAATATTGTATTTTCAGTGTAAAATTCACCCAAATAAATGGTTTTTGGGTTTCCCAAAAAAACCCCTTAAACTCAGATGGGAAAACCACAAGTTATTTTAAAATTTGAAAAAGTAAAATAAATGTGCGTGGCAAAAACATGAAACAGAATTCCACACCCAAATGATTACAGTTCAAATTTTTTTCATCCATGCCCTTGAAACAGTGCACAGTGAAGATAATCGTTGGATAGGGAAATTTTGGCGGCAAATTTGGAACCTTTTCAAAGGGTCAATTTTAATATTTTTAACTTTAAGGAAAAAAGAAATTTGGCAGCAATATGAAATATGAGGGTGATGGCCTTTAGGATCGGGATGGTGCCTACGAAAAGATTTGTGAGAGTGTTTTGTGTCGGGGGGGGGGGAGTGAGGGGTTAGTCTCATGTCATATCGTTTCCTGAATAATTAATAAGTGAACTGTTTAATTGATTTTTGAAAAATGTTTTTAGAGCTAAAAAACCCGTCTTGTCGAAGTATTAGTATGGTTATAGTACCCAAAGTTGTTCATAGTAGAATCATGCTCGATGTAAATTGCGCAATGCTTCCCTTTTTCCCTTTTCTTTGCTCTCATTCCCCCCCCCCCCACCTACCTCCCCCCCTCCCCCCCCCCCCCCCCACCCTTTTTTTTTTTTTTTTTTTTTTCCCCTCTGTCTTCTTGTCTTTGTCCTAGTGTTTCTCTTTCCCCCCTCTCTGTCCCCTTTTCTCTTTCTTTTTTTTCTGTTCCCCCCCCCTCTCTCCTCCTTTTTTTCTCTCTTTCTCCCCTTCTTCTCTCTCTTCTCTCTCTCTCTCTCCTCCTCTCTCTCCGTCGCTTTCTCTCCCCCCCTCTCTCTTTCTCCTCCCCCCCCCCCTTTTTCCCTTTTTTCTCTCTGTGTTTTTCTTTTGGGGCTCTCTCTCTCTTCTCTTCTCTTCTCTCTTCTCTCTCTCTCTCTCTTCTTTTTTTTGTCCTTGTGTTTCTCTTTCCCTCACTCTCTAGTCCTCTCTCTCTCTCAATTTTCTCCCCCCCCCCCCCCCCCATTCCTCCTCTTTTTTTCCTTCCATCCGTACCTCTCTACCCAAACCCTACTATCCCTGACCACAAACACCCCCCCCCACCCCTCCTCCGTTCCCATTCCCTTTTGTTTTTCTTTTACAGTTGTTCCGACCACCACCACACCTTTTTTTTCCCCCTTTCCCCCCCCCCCCCCCCTCTCTTCTCTTCTTTTGCTGAGTTTGTGTTTTTGCGTAGCACGTGAAAGAATGTAAAGGGGGAACTGGATTAGCTATGCCCCAAAACTGAATGTTTTTTCTTTATGTTTTCAAACTGGTCACATTTCACACTTTGATGAAGCCCGTGGGGAAAGCTCGAGTTTTAATGTTTATTTTCCCTTTGTGGAGGGGAAAAGAAGAAATTGTTTTTACCTTGTATATATTTTTATTTATATATTTATTTACAACAAACTATTTAAAATTCCCGGATAAGTACGAGCACCATTCGCAACTTACAGGCGTTTTGGGGTTGCAATGACTGCAAAAAAATATTGAAATATCAAAACTTGCTTTTATGTTTAGATGAAGAAATAGGGGAGAAAGATTATTCGCAGTGGTAGAAAATTTGCCAATAACGATGGCTTGGTAAAAAATGTTTCAAAATGGCCTTCAGCAAGCTTATGTCTCCAAGGGGGCAAAACTCCAATAGGGGGATAAAATCACTAACGTTAACTCCGGGGCGATACCAAAATTTCGAAAACCCGATTGTTTTCCCCCGTGCCGCGGAAAGTGGAAAATTGACTCTCTGCCTTTTTTTTTTTTAAAAAGAATGCTACCCCAGAAAAGATGGTGTCAATACCGGGTTTTTGTTGATTTTTTAAAAAAAACCAACAAGGTGTATCTATAAAGCAAAAGAAAATCGGAAAGGCAAAAAAAGTACTTTTTTCTTTTAAAGTAGAAAATATAAAAAGTACCTTTAAGAACAAGTGTGAGGGCAGTTTTGGGGAATGAATAAAAAAGGACTAGTTACAACAAACTAAAAATTCCGGGGGAAAGACGAGCACCATTCCGCAACTTACAGGCGTTTGGTTTTTTAAATGACTGCAAGAAATATTGAAATAAAAAACAAAGCTTGCTTTTGTTTAGATTGAAGAAATAGGGGGGAAAAGCATTCATTCTGCATTGGTAGAAATTCTGCCTAACTAAAGTAGGTGTTTGAGTGGGTGAATAGGGAAAAATAAATAATGCTTTCAAATGGCTTCACAAGCTTTAGTCTCCAAGGGGGAGACAATTCCAATAGGAAGGGAAACTCACTAACATAAAATTCCTGGTCAGATACCGATTTTTCGAAACCTGTTGTTTTCTCGGGGGCCCCCGGGGGAAAGTGGTAAATTTGATCCTCTCCCTTTTCGGTTTTTTAAGGAATGCTATCCCAGAAAAGATGGTGTAAATACCTAGTTGTTTTTGAGTTTAAAAAAACCCAAACCCAAAGGGGCCCCACCTTTAAGAAAAAGAAAATTTAAAGAGCAAAACAAGCTACATTTTCTTGTTAAAAAAGTAAAAATATAAAAGATAATCTTAGGACCGTGTGGGGCCCCATTCTTGGAAGAACCCGCAAGGACTAGATTAAAACAAACTAATAAACCAAGGTAAGTCCCGAGCCTTCCCAGAACTTACAGAGCAGTTGGTGTTGCAATACTGCAAGAATATTGAAATTTACAAAAGCTTACCTTTTTTTAGTTGAAAAAAATAGGGGAGAAAAGTTCTATCTGCGTGGTAGATAATTTGCCTAACAAAACAGTATGTGCTTGAGTGGGTGATGGGGAAAAAATAAAATAATGCTTTAAAATGGCCTTCAGCAAGTTTTTTCTCCCAAGGGAAGAAAATCCCCAATAGGGAGATAAATACTATACGAAAAACCCCGGGGTCGATCCCGATTTTTCGAACCTGATTGTTTCCCCCGTGCCGGGGAAAAACTGGAAAATTATCCTCTGCCTTTTGGGTTTTAAAAGAAAATGCTATCCCCGAAAGATGGGGTACAATACCTATTTTTTTGTGAGTTTTCAAAAAACAACCCAAAGGTGTCTTTTTCAAGCAAAAGAAAATCATAAAAGAGCAAACCAAGCTACTTTTTTCTTGTGAAAAGTAAAAAATATAAAAAAAAAACCTTTTAAAAGACACAAGTGCTGAGGGCCAGTTTTGGGAATGATTCACAAGGGACTAGATTAAACAAAAAAAAAATTCCAAGGATAATTCCGAGCACCATTCCAGCAACTTACAGAGCAGCTTGGTGTTGTAATGACTGCAAGAAATATTGAAATATAAACAAAGCTTGCTCTTATGTCTTAGATTGAAGAAATAGGGGGAGATGCGCATTCATATCTGCAGTGGTAGATAATTCTCCTAACTAACAGTATGTGCTTGAGTGGGTGAATGGGGAAAAAATAAAATAAATGCTTCTCAAAATGAGCCTTCAGCAAGCTTATAGTCTCCAAGGGGATGACAATCTCCAATAGGGAGGGAAACTCACTAACGTATAACTCCTGGTCAGATACCGATATTTCGAAACTGATTGTTTCTCCTCAGTGACCGCGGAAAGTGGTAATTTGACTCCTCTGCCTATTTCTTCAATCTAAGACATAAGAGCAAGCTTTGTTTATGTCCCTAATGGCCATGGATTGCAATTCTGCAAAAGGGTTAAGATAAGGGCATTTGATTCCCTTTCATATTTTTCTTCAAGGATGGTTTCTAGAAAGGTTTAGCAATATTGTACAGTATTCAGTTCTAAATAAAAGATTTAATCGAGTCTCTTCCATCATTTACCAAGCCTACCATTTCTTGTTTCAGTCATATCGATTATATTATCAATAATCATATACACAATTTTTACTTGAAGCAATTTAAAATCAGTACTTCTGTGTATTAAATTACATAACGTTTTCACAGAAACATGGGTGATTCGTCTTCATACATCTAATTTCTTTGCCTGTCTGTCTGTGTATATGTCTGGCCGTCTGTCTGTCCGTCGTCCGTCCGTCCGTTGTCTGTCTGTCTGTCTGTCTGTCTCTGTCTCTGTCTCTCTGTCTCTGTCTCTGTTCTCTCTCTCTCTCCTCTCTCTTAATTTTAGTGCTGAGGTGTTCTTGGCTAGATCATTTGTTGACAATGACTTTTGGGGTGATTATTTCAATTAAGGGATATATTATATTATATTATATATATATTATATATATATATATATATTATATATATATATATATATATATATATATATGCTGAAGGCTCATTGTGAAGCATTTATTTTAAGAACCTTTGGTTGGTTTTTTGAAAACTCAACAAACATTACTACGGTATTGCGTACCAGCCTTTTCTGGGATTGCATTCTTCTTAAAACTGAAAAGGCAGAGGAGTCAAATTACCACTTTCCGCGGTCACTGAGGAGAAACCACCAAGTTTCGAATATTCGGTATATGACCAGGAGTTATGTGTTAGTGAGTTTCCCTCCCTATTGGAGGATGTCTCCACCCGCCCTGGAGAATAGAAGCTTGCTGAAGGCTCATTTTGAGAAGCATTTATTTTATTTTTCCCCATCCACCCACTCAAGCACATACTGTTAGTGAGGCAGAATCATCTACCACTGCAGATATGAATGCGTATCTCCCCTATTTCTTCAATCTAAGACATAAGAGCAAGCTTTGTTTATAATTCAATATTTCTTGCAGTCATTGCAACACCAAGCTGCTGGAACGGTGCTCGGTACTTAAACTTTGAGTTTATTATTATATATATAATATATATATATATATTATATATATATTATATATATATATATATATATTATATATATAATATATATATTAAACGCCAAATTGATCCTATTATCTGAAATAGTGATCGGTCACGATGTCTACGTCAAAAGTGTTGTAAGATCTGGACTAATTCACGGCGGGCTCAAGAAGAGTTAAGCACACACAGACTCAGACTGTTCCATATCATTTGATCTGCCCTGCATCCTTCAATGGATCCTCAAGCATAGGTTCAACAATTGTCCCCTACATTTTATACTGTTTGCAAAATGTTTTTTAGTTTTTCAGCAACCTTTTTCCTCTCCATACTTACGTTTTGTTTCATTTATTACCTTTCGCTGGCTGCCTTGGGGGTGCTGTTGAATTCTTTTTTGAACCCTTGGTGGTGAGAACACCAAAGAATTACGGACTGTGGTGTGTCTCTATCTGACATCAAGAGCACAGACACAATCAACCGTGTCTTGATGAGTCCGATCGAACAAACGAAAGGCCTAGGAGCAGACATTATAAACAGATCTGCCTTCAAGAGGGATTACGATGGTTCCAATATACAGCTAGTGAAGAGTTTTCATATTCGTATTATAATATCTTAATTTTATGTTCCATATTCTTCATCTTCAAACCCCCATTTTTGTTAGTTCCTATCTTTGCCAAGTCATTACTATAATGATGGAAGAATTGATAGGTTTTGTTTTTTTAACTTGTTTTCCCCCCACAACTTATTTGTTCAGCATTATGTGTGTGTATATTTGTAAGTATATATGTGCATATCATCTGTGTGTGTGTGTGTTCATGTGTAGAGAGAGAGAGAAACACAGGAAGATAGGAACATTCAATGATAACATGGCTGGATGCAAAAGAAAGGAAGAAGAAGAGGAGAGAGAGAGAGAGAGAGAGAGAGAGAGACACACACACACACACACACTGAAGAGAAAGGCGAAGAAAAAAGACAAGCATAAAAATTAAAGCAAAATAAATAAATCAAGGAAAAAAAGAGAAATAGAAACTAAAAAAATAAAATCGGAAATGAAATGAGGTAGGGAACAGTAAACGATAAACAGTAAACAAGTGGGTATGTTTGCTCCCATATCCCATAAGGAAACCTAACACAGAGTAACTTTTATTCAAGACTGGCACAGCCTTTTAAACTTGAATAACGTCAGACAAAATACATAGACGAACAATCTAATAGTGGGGGAAAAACAAGCGCAGGCCAACAACTGAACTGTCTGGCAAAGATTTGGACTTGAGGGGAGAGGAGAGGGAGTTTGAAGATGGAGAAACTGGGAAAACGAAATTAAAAAAAAAAAAAAATGTTACAGATATGAAAACTCTTCACTAGCTGCATAAGGGAACCATCGCAATCCCTTTTGAAGGCAGATATATTTGTATTGCCTGCTCCGAGGCCTTTCGCCCGCTGGATCGGGACTCATCAGGGAGACACGGCTGGTTGTGTCTGCGCTCCCGGCGTCAAATAGAGACACACCACAGTCCATAATACTGTGGTGTTCTCACCACCATGGGTGCAAAAAAGAATCCAATAGCACCCCCAGAGCAGCCAGCGAAGAGTAGTAAATGCAACCAAACGAAAGTGTGGGGAGGAAAAAAAAAAGAAAAAAAGTTGCTGTAAAACTAAGACATTATGCAAATAATATAAAATGTAGGGGACAGTCTTTGAGCCTACGCCTGAGGATCCACCCAAAGATGCAAGGGAGATCAAAAGACACAGACGGACAGAAACAAATACAAATAACCTCAATTTAATCAAAGCAAAATCGGAAATGAAATGAGGTAGGGAACAGTAAACGATAAACAGTAAACAAGTGGGGTATGTTTTGCTCCCATAAGGAAACCTAACACAGAGTAACTTTATTCAAGACTGGCACAGCCTTTTAAACTTGAATAAAGTCAGACAAAATCATAGACGAACAATCTAATAGTGGGGAAAAACAAGCGCAGGCCAACAACTGAACTGTCTGGCAAAGATTTGGACTTGAGGTGAGGGAGAGGGGAGGGGAGTTTGAAGATGGAGAAACTGGGAAAACGAAATTAAAAAAAAAAAAAAATGTTACAGATATGAAAACTCTTCACTAGCTGCATAAGGGAACCATCGCAATCCCTTTTGAAGGCAGATATATTTGTATTGCCTGCTCCGAGGCCTTTCGCCCGCTGGATCGGGACTCATCAGGGAGACACGGCTGGTTGTGTCTGCGCTCCCGGCGTCAAATAGTTTAGTTTTACAGCAACTTTTTTTTTTCCTCCCCACACTTTCGTTTGGTTGCATTTACTACTCTTCGCTGGCTGCTCTGGGGGTGCTATTGGATTCTTTTTTGCACCCATGGTGGTGAGAACACCACAGTATTATGGACTGTGGTGTGTCTCTATTTGACGCCGGGAGCGCAGACACAACCAGCCGTGTCTCCCTGATGAGTCCCGATCCAGCGGGCGAAAGGCCTCGGAGCAGGCAATACAAATATATCTGCCTTCAAAAGGGATTGCGATGGTTCCCTTATGCAGCTAGTGAAGAGTTTTCATATCTGTAACATTTTTTTTTTTTAAATTTCATTTTCCCAGTTTCTCCATCTTCAAACTCCCCTCCCCTCTCCCCTCCCCTCAAGTCCAAATCTTTGCCAGACAGTTCAGTTGTTGGCCTGCGCTTGTTTTTCCCCCACTATTAGATTGTTCGTCTATGTATTTTGTCTGACTTTATTCAAGTTTAAAAGGCTGTGCCAGTCTTGAATAAAAGTTACTCTGTGTTAGGTTTCCTTATGGGAGCAAAACATACCCACCTGTTTACTGTTTAAAAAAATAAAATAAAAAAAAAGACCGGCAGAAACAAAGAAAGAAGTAACGAGAGAAAAAGGAAGGACGACACTTCCTTCTCCCCTTCCTGCATTACAAATAACAAACAAATAAATAGGAAACTAACTTGCTTACGCTCAGTATGTAAGGAAAAGCTTTGCACTTGACAAAACAGCACAGCAGAGACAGTTGCTATGTATGGCAGACTGAGGAAGATCAAGGTTGCCGTTGACTGGTGTGCACGACTATTTATACTGGTCTGTCTGCCCTGAAATCTGCAAAGTCATTCTTCCTCTTTCGATGATGGATTCATTGTCACTGTGTTAACGTCCCTTTTGAAATTTCAACACCGGGTTATTTTAGAGTTTTGCTTGATTATTTTCTTTTTCTGGTTCAAGTTTTCTTACGTTTTTTTGTTTTGTTTTACCAAAAGATTGAAATAGCGAAGTTATTTTCTAAGTAAACTGATTCCATACAATTGTATCTACGGACCGATCTACCTGTACACCTCTCCCCCACTTTCTCTCTCTCTAACCGTCTCTGTCCCTGTCTGTCCCCCTTTCTCTCTCTCTCTCTCTCTCTCTCTCTCTCTCTCTCTCTCTCTCTCTCTCTCTCTCTGTGTGTGTGTGTGTGTGTGTGTGTGTGTGTACAAACACAAACACATATCTATCTGTCTATCTATATGTTTATTTCTTCTTCTCTCTCTCTCTCTCCTCTCTCTCTCTCTCTCTCTCTCTTCTCTCTCTCTCTCTCTCTCTCTCTGTTTGTCTCTCTGTCTGTCTGTATATGAGTGTGTGCGTTTGTGGTCTCTGTGTGTGCATGTACGTGTGTGCGTATTTATGTATCTATTCTATGAATAGATACACACATAAACACACACACGCGCGCGCGCGCGGATGCACATATATGTACATATTTTCTATCTGGCTGTTCTTAAAACGCACTCATACACACATTCTCTCTCTCTCTCTCTCTCTCTCTCTCTCTCTCTCTCTCTCTCTCTCTCTCTCTCTCTCTCTCTCACTCGCTCACACACACACACACAAACACACACACTAACACACATACACACACACGCGCGCGCGCACGCACACACACACACACACACACACACACACACACACACACACACACACACACACACACACACACACACACAGTCACTCACTGACTCACACACACACACATATTCGCTCAAGTGCAGGCTCGCTTCCTGATGCTGTCAAAAACAAACTAAACATTAGCCTCAGGTATCTCTGTACTGGGACGTTATGTTGAGCTCTACAAAACAGCCTGACAGTTGGACGCCACAAACTGATCGAAGCAAAGGGAGGGCTAATAAAATCACATCAGTTTTGTGGCATGCCTGCACTGCCTGACAGAAACACATCCATCTTCCTCTTCCTCTTTTGTCTTCCAGCTGGGGTCACGCGAAAGTCTGGTCCGTGAGAAAGATTTCCACCCGGTGAAACGTGCCATCATCACACCACTCCCCAAATCACTCCTGGGTAGGTGAGAAAGGTCATGTACCCAAACTTCTATCTCTCCCTGCCTCCCACCCATTCAAAAGAGTTCATCGAATCTGATCTATCTTTTAGTTCTAAAATCACCCCCTCCCCCCTTTAGAATTCTCAATGGCTCAAACGACGAAACATCAATCATTTCACATAAATTTTAGGGCGAGTGATTCTATTCCTGTGTCAGAACTATTCTAACCACTTCCCAGTGAAGATTTGGGGATGGTCCAGTACCACCCCGTGGAGTTGATATAGGCACTGCCAGGGGTCGTCCACCCTGTGTGACAGAGAGATGGAAACAGACGTGTGCATGCATCCACTCCATCACGTGTCTCTGAACCATGTTCTAAAGCACTCACGGGAGAGTGGTTTGGGGTGGGGAGCAGTTCTGGTTCAGGTCCAGCATCCCCCCCTCATCCCTTAATTTGTGAGTAATGTGATCTAATTATGTGCTTTATTGTTTGGAACACTTAGAATTTGTTGGAGGGAAGTGATTTTGGAACAAAGAAAAAGTCAGTCAGGGTTTACTTCCTGGCAGTTGAGTTTTGGCACGTGCCGTTTCCCATCTACCAAAAAGTAATTTCAGGTGCGGATGCGATCTGGCGCAGCGCTTGCGTTTAACACGCCGGAATCACTCTATGCAAACAAGACGACCAAAGTCACCAGGCCCTCAACAGCTTCTGCTTTGAAAACCACCCTCGTCTTAATGCCGAAACTCAACAGCTTCTGCTTTGAAAACCACCCTCGTCTTAATGCCGAAACACAACTGTCTTTACTGCATACACTTTCACCGTCAGCTGAAAACTACCCTAGTGTCTTTGCGCAACGCAAAACGCAAATATATTTACAGTTTACACATAGACAATAGATGAAAACTACCTTCGTGTCTTCGCCAAATGCCCAAACACAACTCTTTTGATAGTGTCTTTACGGTGTACATATGGACCACTAGCTGAAAACTACCCTAGTGTCTTTGCCCAACGCCAAAACATGTACACCGCTGGTTTACTTCAACACATACAGGTCATGCTACTTTTGGCTAAACACTTTTCTCATTAATGCTGAAAAAAAACTGTCCACACAAGGAAGATGTGCACAGTTATCATGAGCGTTTGCAGTATCATATATATGTTACTCTCACTGTGAATCTTTTTTTTTTTTTTTTTTTGCTGTCCCAACCTCTGCGCCACCTCAGAGGCAGTGCACCCACGCCACTCATTCCGACACCCCGTCCACAGCCACAGCCCGGTCGGCCCCACCGCAGCCCCGGCACCGGCAATCCACAGGGAGCAGTCAATGTCAAGTCGTCAGGAGGCAACCCATCGGAGGAGACACTGCACTGCTGCCGAGTCACTTCGGTGGTGTTCAGTGGCGCCTGTTCTGATCTAACATACGCAGGACACCACCTTCTAAGCCCCCTACTGACGACAATAATTGCTTAGTCGCGGAGCCGGCGTGAGTGAGCTCTCCCTTCGGAGGGCGCCACCACGCCCGTCCAACGACAGCCCCCATGGACTCACCGATACCGGTGACCCGACGGAACCAAACCAAGGCCACAGACGTGGAGAGGACATCGAAATTGAGGTCACCATGCGAGCAGGGCACGAAGGGCTACAGAATTTGAGACATTTGTTTTATGCTGATCCATGAGAATGACGATGATTAAGATGATGCTACGGATTTCCATTTCGGTCTAAGACTACATGACAGGGCTGTACTCTACGCTTCCTTTCATAATATATCCCGGCGTCAACCAGGCCCGAGAGATACAGGCACTTGCTGTGTTGGTCAGGAAATTTGAGCAACACTCTCAGAAACGCATCCATTAAGTGGATGAAACTCGACTGTGTGGTCACAGTCTTCCCAACTGAGTCCGCAGCAAACTCAACTCTGGGTAGGAGCCGGTCGGGGCAGAAAAACCCACATGACTCTGATGGGATTCGAACCCACGACCTCCCAGCCGGGAGTCCGCGATGCTAACCACTTCGCCACGGCAGCTGTCAAATGTTTGTGTGTGTGTGTGTGTGTGTGTGTGTGTGTGTGTGTGTGTGTGTGTGTGTGTGTGTGTGTGTGTGTGTGTGTGTGTGTGTGTGTGTGTGTGTGTGTGTGTGTGTTGTTGTTTGTAAGCATTGTCGACATACTAATGTACAGCTATCTTACTCCTCCCACTACCCATTCCAAACACGCATGCACACCCATACATTTATGCACACACACAGCCATACAGCACATATACGGTCCTTCTCTATGCACAGACATAAGCACATACTCATTTCATCGAAAAGCAAATACCAGTTTTGTTTCGTTTTATAACTTTTGTTTCTTTCAAACACTAAATAAAATAAAAATTAAAAAAACAAAAAACCCCAGTAGGCCTTTCCCCTTTCACACATTGAAAAAAATGCCAAAATAGAAAGCTTTTTTCTCCCTTTCACGTGCTGACAAAAAGACTTTAAAATAGAAGGCTTTTTTTTTTACATTGTAGATGGTTTTGAAATTTTATTTGATTCAAACAGAAGCTCGGAGAAACATTCACTACGAAAAAATCCTGTGCGTGATTTCGTCAGAACCAGTAGGTTGGTCTTGACTATCGGATGAGTGCATATAGCTTTTCATGATGCAAACAAAGCATTCTTAGCCCTGCATGAGAGATCTTTACATGCACCTGCAAAACTCAAACGAGTGGGAAAAATTATTCCCAGATGTTATAAGCATTGACCACAGGCATTATGTCACCGTCATAGAACCACCTCTCTTTTGTACTTAAGTAGCCTCCCTTGCGAAAAACTATTGTGTAACTTTTAACTAAATTAACTTTCAGTTTAATAGATGCAGCAGCCCGTTGTAAGCTATTTAGCTGTGTTTGTAAACCCACCCTATTCTCCGACATCGAGACAACGTCATCTGCCATTAAAAGAATAAACAGTTCAAAATCATCAAGTGAAGTAAAGCACCATGTCTTCCATTGCTAATTATATCATTACCAGCTCGTTAACAAAGAAAATGAAACTTGTCTGTATGCTTCACCCTGCTTAATTCCACTTGTGCAATTAAGATAGTCTGTCGAACTCTAGCTCTTACAACATCATAGCATGCCCCTAATACAGCTGTAAAGTTTTCCTTTCGTCGGCATCCTTCCGTCTTCGGGAGACGATGGTGTAGCATCCGTGTGTTGGGTTTACCTGCACTTTCGCCACTGGCTGCACAGTCCGACTCGCGAGTGGAAATGTCTGCTGCATTTGATGCACGTGAACGATACTGTCTGCTCCGGCTGTCGTTGCCTTTCCTTCCTCCTGGCTCTCTTTTGAGCAAGAGTTGTGTTCCTCGCCTCCTCTGCTTTCTGTACGCCCCATCTGACAGCAAGGCGCCAGGCTGGGCGGTCTTCTGCACAGCTTCCTGTACGCCCCATCTGACAGCAAGGCGCCAGGCTGGGCGGTCTTCTGCACAGCTTCCTGTACGCCCCATCTGACAGCAAGGCGCCAGGCTGGGCGGTCTTCTGCACAGCTTTATGTACGCCCCATCTGACAGCAAGGCGCCAGGCTGGGCGGTCTTCTGCACAGCTTTCTGTACGCCCCATCTGACAGCAAGGCGCCAGGCTGGGCGGTCTTCTGCACAGCTTCCCACGTACTGACGTTGATGCTGCACAGTTTTATGTCCTTCTTACAGACATCTTTGTAGCGCAGGCGCGGGCGTCCGGTCAGTCGCGAGCCCTCTGCAAGTCCCCCATACAGGAGGTCTTTGTGGACACGTCCGGGTTCCATTCTCTTGACATGGTCAGCCAGCGAGGGCGCCTCTCGCTGAGGATGACGAGCTTGCTATATTTATGTTGGCAAGTTCCAGGACCTGTGCTGGGTACTTTGTCCTGCCACTGGAAATGCAGAATGTGTCCCAGGCACCTCAGGTGGAAGCTGTTGAGTTTCCTCTCCTGGGTCATGTAGGTGGTCCATGCCTCGCTGCTGTAGTGTGCTGAGCACGCAGGTCTGGTAGACGCGCAGCTTGGTCTTCACAGTAAGGATGGGGTTATTGCAGACCCTCTGGTTCAGTCTATCCATAACTGCTGCTGCCTTGGCAATCCTACTGTTCACCTCTGCATTGATAGAGAGCGAACTGGAAGTGGTGGACTCGAGGTAGGTGAAGTTCTCCACAGCTTCCAAATCGTATCCAGCAATGGCGACGGTTGGAGGATGGTCTGCACCCTGCGCTATGATGTTTGTCTTCTTCAGACCGATGATCAGCCCAAACTCCTTGCAGGCGGGGGAGAGGCGACTAACAAGCTGTTGCAGGCCGTCTTCTGTGTTTGATGTCAAGGCTGCGTCGTCGCGAAGAGCATCTCATGGATGAGTACCTCTGTGACTTTAGTCTTGGCGTGGAGGCGTGTGGTATTGAACAGCTCTTCCTGTCAGACCTTGTGTGAATATAGACTCGTTTACTGCAATCCTTTAAGGTGTACTGGGGGAGCATGGAGAAGAAGATACCCAAGAGCGTCGGCACAAGGACGGAGCCCTGTTTCACTCCGCTGCTAACTGGGAAGGCCTCAGATGTTGCACTGTTGAAGCAGTCAGTGCTGTGCATGTTCTCTTGGAACGAGGTGACAACCGCAAACAGGTGTGAGAGGCAGCCAATCTTCTGCAGTAGCCTGAAAAGTCCACTCCGGCTGACCAGGTCAAACGCCTTTGTCAGATCTATGAAGGCGATGTAGAGGGGCATCTACTGCTCGTGGCACGCCCCTGCAGCTGGCGTAGTGAGAAGAACATGTCACGAGTTTGTCACGAGGCCTACGACGTTTGACCCATTAGGGTGGCGGAATTACTCATTTATTTATTGTCGTTGCTGTTGTCGTGTATCCGTCCCTTAATGTGGCTTGTGGTGCGGTTGCACCTTGGTGTAGTTCAGCTCAACTTCGGTTTGCTTTCTCTCTCTCTCTCTCTAATTCCACTGCCCGTGCTATTCATCCTGCAGGTTCATGGGTGGCTGGTACCTTTCTCTCGAACTTGCTGTCTATCGGCCTCTCGCCTGTCTTTTTACCTGTCGCACGTGCTTCATTTCTTTTAGTTTGAAGTATGCTCACTCTGTGACGCAGCATGGCATGTGGCCGCCATCGCTGAGGGAGGTTTAGCTCTTCACTCGAGCGGAAGATGTCTCTGGGAGCGCCTGCTCCGGTCTTGGTTCTTCACCGTATCATCGAGGGTACAGTCGGTATCTTCAATTCCTACAGTCGGCCTGTAGGAGAGGGACATCACTTCTTCTTTCTCCGCATCTGCGCTTCTGTCCTCTCGACTGGACAGAGGGCAGAGAGAGTCGTTTGACCCGCCTCTTCTGGGTCACCCACGGGTAGCTGGTAAGCATCAGTTTCGTGGTTTGTTTGTTTTGGTTTGTTGTTGTTAGCCGGCTTATTCTTCTCTTTTGCGCAATTTTCTTTTGTTTTCAAAATTGTAAAAGAAATATTGTTTGAGACCTTTTCTCTGGTTAATTCAATCTTTAACCTGGCCATTCTAAATTATATCCAAAATTCTTCCTCTGTTTATGCATCTGGTGATGCGGTAGTCGGGGGGGATGGGAGAGAACCTGGTGATTCAGGGTTGGAACTTGCTTGGTCTCGCTCGTCCGCCCCTGTCACATTCGCCGGACTCTTATTCTTCGGCCACCGTCTGTTTGTGTGTGCAAGGAGAACGAGTTTTATGTTCGCGAGTGTGCGTACGCATGATTTGTCGTTCGGACGCGTGGTTGGAGATTTGTGTTATTTTGAAATGTGGCTATAAAATGTGACAATTATGCCATTGAATTATTATTTGCAAATGTGGTGGCAGTTATTAAGCGATGGTCGCTGTGTTGGTTTATTTCCTAAGAAAGGAAATTGTTAAACGTGAGTGAGAGAAGGGTGAAGATAATTCATATTTGTTTTATAGCCTGTTGATTTAATGCAGTCCTTTACCTGCTTCATGTGAGAAGACTTTAACGATTTGATCGGTTTACTGTGTTATGCTCAGGTCTGTGTTGAGCTGGGGCTGTTGGTGCGTTTGATAGACTTCCCCTCGCCCATCATGCGAGTGGCTGTTAAGATTTAGCAGCATGGGTCAGACTGTACTGACGGCGGGGTTCCAGTACCCTTCCTTCTTTCTTCCTTCTTCCTTCCCTCCCTTTTTTCTCTCCTCCCAGCTTCGTTCCCCCCCCCCCCCCCTCCGGGGGCTTCACCGGAGTCTGGACTGGTGGGTGCCACGTGCTGGTTGAGGCCACGCTCTGGCTGGGACCGCGGACTGGATGGTGCCACGTGCTGGATGAGGCCACGCTCTGGCTGAGACCGCGGACTGGATGGTGCCACGTGCTGGTTGAGGCCACGCTCTGGCTGGGACCGCGGACTGGATGGTGCCACGTGCTGGTTGAGGCCACGCTCTGGCTGGGACCGCGGACTGGATGGTAAAGCCCGCCGGCTTGACTGGCCGACCCTGATCCCCGTCCAGGACCTCCAGTAACAACGCCACGTTTCTTCCCCCCCCCCCCCCCCCCTCCGGGACGCGCTCTTCACTGCCTGCTTGCGTGTCGAGGGTGTCGGCTTTGAGCGACTCCCTTCAAGAACCAACCCGGTTCGGAGCACCTAGTGCGACAGGGTGCTCCAGTAGACTTGACGGAGGCAGGGGTGTGGAGGCACTCCAGGGTGTGGGAAGGGATGGATGCTGGAAATGTTTCTTTATAATTGTGTATATGTCATATGTGCAGGAATGCTGTAATTGTGATTGTGTACGTCGTATGGTGAAATGTTTATTTATAATTGTGCATGTTGTGTGTGTTGGAGTGCTTGATTGTGATTGTGCATGTTGTGTGCGTTGGAATGCTTGATTGTGATTGTGCATGTTGTGTGTGTTGGAATGCTTATTTATGACTGTGTGTGTTGGTGTGAATAAATGGGGTGTTGTATCGTATCTTTTTCGTGTGGGCTCTTGCGAGGCGTGTGAGGTCAGGCACTCCCTTCACTCCCATCTAGACCGATCCTGTCAGGGCAGACCTCCAGGGGTCGGTCGTGACAATTGTGGGGGCTCGTCCGGATGTGAAGGGCTCTGACTGTCTCTCTCGTTTCGCGGAGTACCTGTTTAGGTTTGTCTGTTTTGTATATGTTTAGTCAGTTTGTCGTGTTTGTTCGTGGGTGGTTGGCTGGGTGACTCTAGCGTGAAGGGAGTCTTGGTGGCCTGAAGGAACATCCGGTGTGACTGGGGGTCGAGTCGAGACGAAGGGGAGTCGACCGCGTCCAGACCTCCTTCCGCCGGGTACCTCACGCAGGTACGGCCGTAAGTCTTGCCTTTCTGTTGCCGCTCAGTCTTCCATTCCTGTTGTGTATTTAGCCAGTATTGTTTTTTTTTTCTCTACCGGGTTATTGAGTACAGG
This sequence comes from Conus ventricosus, assembly GCA_018398815.1. Classification (NCBI taxonomy): domain Eukaryota; kingdom Metazoa; phylum Mollusca; class Gastropoda; order Neogastropoda; family Conidae; genus Conus; species Conus ventricosus. The sequence goes on along the minus strand of CM031625.1, from coordinate 12,096,301 downwards.
GGGTTGTATCGGACGTTAGTGTCCCTTTTTTTTTCCTCTCTCCGGATTCCGTCTGCCAGTTTGTTTTTTTTTTTCCGGCCAGCCCCACCGCACTGTTGCTCGTGCTGTGGAGCGCGGTGTTGCCAGAGTGGGGGCAGCCGGACATAGTTTTTTTTTTTTTTTTTTTTCGGTGAGCCCCACCGCACTGTGCTCGTGTTGTAGAGCGCGGTGTTGCCAGAGTGGGAGCAGCCGGAACTTGTCCGCACACACGCACACACACACATACACACATATACACACACCCCTAAAATATTTGTTTTTCAAGTGGAATTGTCTTTCCCTGTATTTGATAACTGTAGGATATAGTTGTCATGGCAACGTCCGGTGCTGGTGGTATGGCTACTCGGGCGTCGAAGAAGAAGGGTCTTCTAAATGTAGTCCCCACTATTAGTACCAGCACATCGACTACGGTGACTTCCACTTATTCCAGTGCTGTAGCCGATAGTCCAGCGAGTACTTTCACTTCTTCTTCGCTAGGGGTTTTTCCTGCTGAGACCCCGACTGGCACTTCCGCTCGGAAGCGTCAGAGTATAGCGAAGCAACTGTGGGCTTCTGTTGAGTCGCAGAAACCAAAGCCCCCTATTCTCCATGCTTCCCCTCGTAGGGAGTATGCCCCGGGGGACTTTCCTCATGGGAAAGTCGAGACCCAAGGGACGGGTCAGACGGGTCATCCTCCCGTGTCGGGAGTGGTGAACCCCGCCCAGGACATCACCTCCGTCCTGATGTTTCTGGAGCGGCAGCGTAGTGAAGAGGCTGCTCAGCGTAGTGAAGAGGCTGCTCAGCGTAGGGAAGAGGCCGCTAGGCAGGAAAACTCTGCGGAGGGAAGAGGCTGCTAGGCAGGAAACCCTGCGTAGGGAAGAGTTGGATAGGATGGAGGCTCTGCGCAGAGAGGAGACTGACAGACAGGAGATTCTGCATAGGGAAGAGGCTATGCTGCGCAGAGAAGAGGCTGCCGACAGGAGGCCCTTCGTAAGGAAGAGGCTGCTCAGCGTAGGGAAGAGGCTGCTCAGCGTAGGGAGGAGGCTGCCAGACAGGAGGCTCAGCGTAGGGAGGAGGCTGCCAGACAGGAGGATCAGCGTAGGGAAGAGGCTGTTCAGCGTAGGGAAGAGGCTGCTCAGCGTAGGGAAGAGGCTGCCCTCCGTAGGGAAGAACTAGACAGGATGGAGGCTCTGCGTAGGGAGGAGATGGAACAACTTCTTTCGCGGTCTCCTGCATCTGTAAGTCAGGGGGTTAATCACCAGGCAGGTGATAGAGTTAGAGGCCCAAAGTTAAAGCTTCCAGAGTTCAGACCTAGCGAGGACATAGATATGTTCTTAGAGCATTTTGACAAGGTAGCTACTTCATACCAATTGTCTGAGGAACAAAAGGCTATGCACCTTTTTTCTGGATTATCTGGTGCTGCAAGGGAGTGTGTTCTCACTCTAAATGAAGGCGCGTCTTATGCAGACATGCAGTTGGCTCTGCGTAAGCGTTTCCACCTTACCCCAGAGACGTACCGGAGGAAGTTCAGGTCCATGAAGAAGAATAACGACGAGACCTTCGTGCAGTTTGGTGATAGGCTGCGCAAAACGCTAGGGTATTGGCGTCAGTTGGCCAAGTTGGAGCTGGAGGATCTGATCCTCATTGAACAGCTCACCAACACTGTGTCCCCAGAGTTGAGGATCCGGATAGGCGAGACAGCACCTCAGGATTTCGCGGCTGCGATTCACACCGCTGAGGTGTTTGCTGAAGCTCGCAGGGCTTATGGGCATCGCCCAGATACGGAGAGGAAGCCTCCACAGGATTTAGTGGCGGTAAGGCGCCGACAACTGCTAGCGGGGTGAACAGGCAGGCAGTTCATCAGGGATTTCAGCGCCCCGACTGTGTTTTCTTTGTGGTCGTCCTGGCCACATTAGGAAAGATTGTCCTAAAGCCGCTGGTAGTCGTGGGGCTGGTCCTTTCCCACGCCCTCGTGCCTCGGCTAACGTGGGTTCCATCCCAGCTTCTGGTGATTCAGAGTGCCCAGTGTTTCTCTCCGTTGTTGGTTCCTCCTTGGTCGACACCATCAGGGATTCGGGAGCATCAACGATCTTTGTGGATAAGAATTTGGTTTCCCCTGAGGCCCGGCGGGGCGCTAGTTATGATGTGTGCGGGTTGGAGGCTGGTTTTACCTCCACCCGTCCTTCAGTACTCGTTTCTATCTCCACCCCCTACTTCTGTGGCGAAGTATGGGCCATCGCGGTGGAGCGACCTCTGTATTCCCTTATCATAGGGAATACTATCACCTTCGCAGACGGACGCAGTCAGCCCGTGTCTACGGATTTGCCCGTACAGGCGTGTGTGGGAGTCACCACACGCGCCAAAGCTAAGAAGCAGGAACAGGAATTGCGTCCCGTTCTTCAGCCGATCTCTGACGAGGTTTTGGCAAGGGCCGATCCTGCTAGCATTATCCGTCTTCAGGCCAGAGACTTGGATGTCCAACGCCTACGACAACTTGTGGATCGTCCCGCTCAGTCTGCCCGACACGCCAAGGTGAGCTTCAAGCTCCACAAGGGGATCCTCTTTAGGGTTTTCACTCAGGCAGATCGTGTGGCCAAGCAACTAGTTGTCCCCAAAGCTTGAGAGAGTCTGTGCTCCGGCAGGCCCACGATTCCCCCAGGGCAGGTCATATGGGCTCCAAGCGGACTCTCGAGCGAGTAAGACAAGACTCTTTTGGCCAGGGGTGAACTCACAGGTTAGGCAGTACTGCCGCAGTTGCGATGTCTGCCAACGGACAACGCCTAAGGGTCGCTTGAAGCGTGTTCCCCTAGGGTCAGTGCCTCTGGTTGGGGAGCCATTCAGCAAGGTTGGGGTCGACCTGGTGGGACCCATTAATCCACCATCCGATCGCGGTCACCGCTACACTTCGGTAGTGGTAGAATCTGCGAGTCGATACCCAGAGGCTGTCCCGCTTAGGACTATCGATACCCCTACTATTGCTGAGGCTCTCCGGCAGATTTGGACGCGCACAAGCGTGCCCAAGAAGAAGTACGGCCGGAAGTTTGTACTGGAGAGCGATCATCATCCTCTCCAGTGCTTGGACCGGATCCGGCCGGTCAGTCGTCGACTCATGAGTTAGGCAGTGGAACTGCAGAGTCATGCGTTCACTTTCCGTCATATCAAGGGTTCCTGTAATACGGATGCTGACTATCTTAGCCGAGCTCCGTGGTCAGCACATTGGAAAATCAGTCAGAGGGACACTTCCCTCAACCAGGGTTATATCCCTTTTGGTCTCTGTATCAGGTGTAATGATAGTTTTCACTTCAGTGATGTTAACGGTAGTGAATCACCAATGGTTCGGATTGTTACTTCCATGGTTGGAAGGTTTGCTTAGTTGTTTGATAAATGTAGTATTATGTATTTCCCTGTGTGATTCTATCGTAGAATGTTTGTATTGGATTCCTCGTACTCTGTCGATCACAGAGAGTTGGGTTCGGTCCCATTGTTGTGAATTTGCACATGCGTCAAGGTTCAAAGGAGCACTGTATCTCAGAGAAACAGATGCTTTTAGAAGGGGGGTTTGTCACGAGTTTGTCACGAGGCCTACGACGTTTGACCCATCTAGGGTGGCGGAATTACTCATTTATTTATTGTCGTTGCTGTTGTCGTGTATCCGTCCCTTAATGTGGCTTGTGGTGCGGTTGCACCTTGGTGTAGTTCAGCTCAACTTCGGTTTGCTTTCTCTCTCTCTCTCTCTAATTCCACTGCCCGTGCTATTCATCCTGCAGGTTCATGGGTGGCTGGTACCTTTCTCTCGAACTTGCTGTCTATCGGCCTCTCGCCTGTCTTTTTACCTGTCGCACGTGCTTCATTTCTTTTAGTTTGAAGTATGCTCACTCTGTGACGCAGCATGGCATGTTGGCCGCCATCGCTGAGGGAGGTTAGCTCTTCACTCGAGCGGAAGATGTCTCTGGGAGCGCCTGCTCCGGTCTTGGTTCTTCACCGTATCATCGAGGGTACAGTCGGTATCTTCAATTCCAACAGTCGGCCTGTAGGAGAGGGACATCACTTCTTCTTTCTCCGCATCTGCGCTTCTGTCCTCTCGACTGGACAGAGGGCAGAGAGAGTCGTTTGACCCGCCTCTTCTGGGTCACCCACGGGTAGCTGGTAAGCATCAGTTTCGTGGTTTGTTTGTTTTGGTTTGTTGTTGTTAGCCGGCTTATTCTTCTCTTTTGCGCAATTTTCTTTTGTTTTCAAAATTGTAAAAGAAATATTGTTTGAGACCTTTTCTCTGGTTAATTCAATCTTTAACCTGGCCATTCTAAATTATATCCAAAATTCTTCCTCCTGTTTATGCATCTGGTGATGCGGTAGTCGGTGGGGATGGGAGAGAACCTGGTGATTCAGGGTTGGAACTTGCTTGGTCTCGCTCGTCCGCCCCTGTCACATTCGCCGGACTCTTATTCTTCGGCCACCGTCTGTTTGTGTGTGCAAGGAGAACGAGTTTTATGTTCGCGAGTGTGCGTACGCATGATTTGTCGTTCGGATGCGTGGTTGGAGATTTGTGTTATTTTGAAATGTGGCTATAAAATGTGACAATTATGCCATTGAATTATTATTTGCAAATGTGGTGGCAGTTATTAAGCGATGGTCGCTGTGTTGGTTTATTTCCTAAGAAAGGAAATTGTTAAACGTGAGTGAGAGAAGGGTGAAGATAATTCATATTTGTTTTATAGCCTGTTGATTTAATGCAGTCCTTTACCTGCTTCATGTGAGAAGACTTTAACGATTTGATCGGTTTACTGTGTTATGCTCAGGTCTGTGTTGAGCTGGGGCTGTTGGTGCGTTTGATAGACTTCCCCTCGCCCATCATGCGAGTGGCTGTTAAGATTTAGCAGCATGGGTCAGACTGTACTGACGGCGGGGTTCCAGTACCCTTCCTTCTTTCTTCCTTCTTCCTTCCCTCCTTTTTTCTCTCCTCCCAGCTTCGTTCCCCCCCCCCCCCTCCCGGGGGCTTCACCTGGAGTCTGGACTGGTGGGTGCCACGTGCTGGTTGAGGCCACGCTCTGGCTGGGACCGCGGACTGGATGGTGCCACGTGCTGGATGAGGCCACGCTCTGGCTGAGACCGCGGACTGGATGGTGCCACGTGCTGGTTGAGGCCACGCTCTGGCTGGACCGCGGACTGGATGGTGCCACGTGCTGGTTGAGGCCACGCTCTGGCTGGGACCGCGGACTGGATGGTAAAGCCCGCCGGCTTGACTGGCCGACCCTGATCCCGTCCAGGACCTCCAGTAACAACGCCACGTTTCTTCCCCCCCCCCCCCCCTCCGGGACGCGCTCTTCACTGCCTGCTTGCGTGTCGAGGGTGTCGGCTTTGAGCGACTCCCTTCAAGAACCAACCCGGTTCGGAGCACCTAGTGCGACAGGGTGCTCCCAGTAGACTTGACGGAGGCAGGGGTGTGGAGGCACTCCAGGGTGTGGGAAGGGATGGATGCTGGAAATGTTTCTTTATAATTGTGTATATGTCATATGTGCAGGAATGCTGTAATTGTGATTGTGTACGTCGTATGGTGAAATGTTTATTTATAATTGTGCATGTTGTGTGTGTTGGAGTGCTTGATTGTGATTGTGCATGTTGTGTGCGTTGGAATGCTTGATTGTGATTGTGCATGTTGTGTGTGTTGGAATGCTTATTTATGACTGTGTGTGTTGGTGTGAATAAATGGGGTGTTGTATCGTAATCTTTTTCGTGTGGGCTCTTGCGAGGCGTGTGAGGTCAGGCACTCCCTTCACTCCCATCTAGACCGATCCTGTCAGGGCAGACCTCCAGGGGTCGGTCGTGACAACTGTTGACTGCCCGACTCTGAAGCCACACTGGGACTCTGGGTAGACGTGGGAGGCTAGGGTCTGCAGTCGCGTCAGGACGATTTGGGCAAACGCTTTCCTGACGATGCTTAGAAGGGAGATGCCCCAGAAGTTTGTTGCAATTTCTGCGGTCTCCTTTGTTTTTAAACAAAGTTACAATGCTAGCGTCTCGCATGTCCTGGGGGTTGTGTCCCTGTTCCAGAGGAGTGCGTGCAGGGATGAAGCAGTGCAGGTCTCCCGCTCTTCAGGACATCTGGTGGGATGCCCTCACTCCCAGAGGCCTTCCCACAAGCAAAGCGGTCTATGGCTTTTCCGAGCTCTTCTTCAATTGTGGGTGGTGTGTCTAGCTCCTCCATGACAGGCAGGCCCGTGATGGCGTCGAGGGCGGAGACAGTGACGACGTTTTGGATTGCATACAACTCAAGGTAGTGCTCAACCTATCGCTGCAGCTGCTTTCCCTGATCTATGATGACTTCACCCGTCTTGGACTTGAAGGGGCGGACTTGGCAGTGACCGGGCCTGTCACCTTCTTGATGCCCTCGTACACCCCTCTTGCGTCCCCTGCCTGGCCACTGTCTGTATATTGCAGCAAAGGTTCAGCCAGTAGGTATTGGTGCAGCGGCGGGCAGACTGCTGGGCGCTTTTCCTGGCGGTCTTGAGGGCTTCTTGTGCTCTGGGGCTAGGCGCAGCCTTGTAAGCCAGGAGGGCTTTCCTCTTCTCCTCAGTCTCGGCTCTATATGCTCCAGTCAGCATTTCAGTCAGCATTCTTGCGCTCCTCCATCCTGTAGGCATCCCTTAATATTAGTATTAGTACCTTTATTATCATTACTATTATTAATATTGTTTAAAAAATAATTCTATTTATTTATTCTATCGTCATTATTATTATTATTGTTATTATTATTATTCATTATTATTATAATTTTCTTTCCTAATTTTTGAATTTTTTTTATTTATTATAACTATCACATGTATATATTCATTTCTTTAATATACTTCTGTATCATGCTTTTATTATCAGTACCATTATTACCATTACCTTCACTATAGTTGTTAGCATTATCATCATTAAAAGGATTGTTAGCATTGATATTACCATCACTACCATTAACATCACCATCGCCATCGCCACTAAGACTGTTGCCACGGCAGCCATGCTGTTTAAGAATCCTCTAACCCACTCTCCTTTCTCCCATACTACAACTGCTATTGCCAGGTTATCACCAAAAGTGGTAGTAATCCTTTATTTATTTATTTTTTCAATATTTTGATCATCATCATTACCATGATTAGTATTCCTATCAGTAATATAAGTATCATCATTACTACCTTGACTCACACATTATCTCCCTTCTGACTGCCTCGTTTTCATTCAACGCATATCTTGCGCTGAAGTGATTGAAGATAAGTGATTGCTCGTTCATCTTCGTTCTCCTAATTGTTTTGTATCTTGCCTGAAGAAGGCCTAAGAGGTCGAAACGCGTCGTGTCTGTCTTGTGATTCATTTGTCAACGGTTTTTTTTTTCCCCGGTTCGCTAACATTTAGCTTACCGTCTGCAGTCGTCTCACTTTGCAACTAGATCCTACTCTCTTCTTTGCTTCAATCAATTTCTGGCGTGCAACGGTCGGGCTGTTTTATGGGATTCAGCATCCCTTACAGCAAGGGTACTAGGGTCCACCTAGGTTCTAGCTAGCTCCAGCTTGGACAAGCTGAATCTAGCCAGAACCTAGGTGGGTCCTAGGACCCTTGCTGTCTGGGATAACGCCCAAGGGCAGTAATACCTGGGGCTTTATTCACTTCGTTTTTGACAGTATCAGGCAGCGAGCCTCTGTGTGTGGTGTGTGTGTGTGTGTGTGTGTGTGTGTGTGTGTGTGTGTGTGTGTGTGTGTGTGTGTGTGTGTGTGTTGTTCACGTGTGCGCATACGCGCCTTTTTTTTTATCGATGTTTGTATATAAGCTTTTGGGATCATTCCTCTCCGCGTGATATTGAGAGTGTATGTGTCAGTATGCGGATGTGAATGTGGGTATTTTAAAGTACATGCACATTTGCGTTTGCGCGCGCACACACACACACACACACACACACACACACACACACACACACCACACACACACACACACACACACACACACACACACACACACAATATTTCGACCACCAGGGCCTTCCTCAAGGGGAATTTTATTCCATCTGAGAGCAATTGTTTTTAATCACAAGTTTTTCCATGACCATAATTCAACCACGGCTCAAAACTGCAAACTATGAGAAAAAAAAAACACATTCTACCTGACCGAGAACGGATAACTGCACGAAAGACCTGAAAATCGGGAACAAGGCTGGGGCGGCTTGATAGGGGGGGGGGGGGGGGGGGAGGCAGGGAGGCGGGAGGGGGCGGGCGGGGAAGGGGAAAAAACCGGGGCGAAGGGGGGGGGGGGGGGGGCGAAAAAGGGGGGATGAACTGTATTTCCTCTCTCTCTCTCTCTCTCTCTCTCTCTCTCTCTCTCTCTCTCTCTCTCTCTCTCTCTCTTGGGTGGGGGTGTAGGGGGTAGTCTTTCGAGAGAGAGAGGGGGGATGAACTGTACTCCTCTCTCCTCTCTCTCGCTCTCTCTCTCTCTCTCTCTCTCTCAGGGGGGGGGGGAGGGGGGGGGGCGAGGGGGGGTAGTCCTCTCTCCTCTTTCTCTGTCCGTCTATATCACATCCACATATCAACCTAAACCAAACGCTACTCGTCCCCTGCCACGAGACCCAGAGTCACACCACTGGAACCCTGCCACCAGTTCCGTCTCCCCTCTCTCTGTACCTTTCCCTCTCCCTCCCCCCCTCTCTCTCACTCTCCGTCCCCCCCCCCCCCACGTCCCCCACCCCACCCACAACAACACACCACCCCACCCCCACCAAGGGGTCCCGGGGTACACACGGGTACTACTGCTGAACGTACCTTTACCAGCCGAGTCGTCCAATAGTGGACGACAGGATTTCTCTCCCTTGAGCCGAGTCATCCAAGTCCGGATGACGGAAAGACAGCTCACAGTCTGCCGTGTCGTCCACAGTCAGACGACGGGAACATAAAAAAAATTTCCCTACACTTTCCATGAAATGGTCCAAGGGAAATAACCTCTGTAACTAGTCTTGGGATGTTGGATCGAGTTGTCGACCATACTTTCAGTGGCCTATTGTGAACTTGGCTGACCCCACGAGCTTTGGAACAAAGCACTGAGAGCCCGACCACGCGGCACACGGCACGTTTCCTGTGTCAGAAGAAATGTCGGTCAGGCGAAGGGATGGTAACAATTTCTCGTGCAATGAAGTGCTTGAAATCGTATTACAAAGTGGATCTGGTGATGATTGGAGTTGAGTGTTTGTTCTTTCCTGTGACACCTAACACAAGACCGTCAGTTGTTGTAGAGCTACCGTAAAAATAAATTAAAAAGTGGCCAAATCTGTGCGTCAGCAGGGAATGATCGCTGTGCACGGCGCACGGCGCCAGGGAATGAGCGCGTGCGCCGCGCTCGGCTGTCTTTCTCTGCTATCCAGCCCAGCACGACTTTGATTAGAAGTTCAATTCTGAGTTCAGGCCGTGGGGATGGATGGTGTCTAGTTTCTCAGTCCAAAAAATCTTCCCTGCGTTTTCTGGCGTCATGGCTCTTTCCTTGGACAATTTCAATGATCTGGCATCGCATGTGGGACACCGAGTGGCCTGCCTGGTAGAAATGTCTCGTCACGTGGGACCCTGCATTGTTCATAATGTGACTGCGGTGAAGGTAGAACCTCATCTTGATGTTGTTTTTGGTTTCTCCCACATATTGACTATACTGGCATTTGGAGCAGAATAGCAGGTATATGACGTTTCATATATATATATGTTGAGACAGACAGACTGACAGACAGACAGACAGAGACAGAGACAAAGAGAGAGACAGTAAGAGACAGAGACCGAGCGAGAGGTGTAGAAATAGGTCCGTGGATACAAGTACATAGATGCAGATGGAATAAGGTGTGTGTTGTTGTTTTTCAGGAAATAACTTTGCTGCTTCTATCTTTAGCAAAATAAAATAGCATAAAAGAAACGTGAACATGAAAAAGAAAATAAGTAAATAAAACTGTTAAACAAGAGGAGATCAGATTTCAATAAGCAAGTTTCAAAGTGACAATGAATCCATCATCAATGCAGGAAGAATGACTTTGCAGATTTCAGGGCAGACAGACCAGTACAAATAGTCCTGCACACCAGTCAACGGCAACCTTGGTCTTTAGTCTGTCAGCAACTGACTCTGCTGTGCTCTCTTGTCAAGTACGAGGCTTCGTCCTACATACTGTGCGTGAGCGTTTTCGTTTGCTGTTTGTTTGCTGTTTGTTTTCCAAGAAGAGGAGAAGGAGGTGTGGTCGTAGCGTTTTTTTTTTTTTTGCCTTTTCTTTCTTTCTGTCTTTTTTTTCTTTATTATTTCATTTATTAGGTCTTCTTATGTTTTCTTTATGTTTATTCTTCTGTCTTTCTTCTTCGCCTCTCTCTCTCTCTCCTCTCTCTCTCTCTCTCTCTCTCTCTCTCTCTCTCTCTCTCTCTCTTTTCTTCTCTCTTCTTCTTCTTCACTCTCTCTTTTATATCCATCCATTTTACCACTGTACTCTCTCTCTCTCTCTCTCTCTCTCTCTCTCTCTCCTCTCTCTCTCTCTCTCTCTCTCTCTCTCTCCGCGTGCTTTTGGGCACATTTTAGTCCGATTTAATTGCAGAATGCTCAATTTTCTGTAAGTCAGCGGTTAAGTTTACTAAACAGGGTCGCTCATCAGGTGGCGTTAGTGTGACTTATTAAGAATGTATATGCCTCTTACATTGGTTATATTGAGTTCATTGCTCAAACTTTATGGGTTTTCTTATCAACAAAGACATGTTAGGCACTTCCAAAGATATTCTATGTTTGCGTTTATGTTTTGCCTGAAGGGTCGCACTTCTTTTCTTACTTGACAATGATATTAATTCACTGGAGGAATGCTTAGCCGATTGTCTGTTAGATTTTCGTGATGTGTACATCGTGCTGTCTGGACACTTGAATAGTAGAATTGCTGATATAAACTCTGTTGTCATATCATGCCAAAATATTTTCATTTCATTATATGAAAGTAATTCTTGGAATCTAAACAGAAACTCAGAATAAAGTCGTGAACTCTTGCAGAAAACAACCTTTAACAATGTGTTGAGCAAGGTGCGGAATGTATGAGAAAAGAAATCACAATAAGATCTGATCAGAACGGAGACGACTGGTCTGACAAAGAATGTAGAACAGCAAAAACTATGTTGAGAAGGTTATATACAGTAGCCAGTTGTGCAGGCAACACGGTAGATCAAAATGCGTTTTTGCGTAGCACGTGGAGAATACAAACATTTTTTAAAGCGTAAAGAAAAGAAATTGCACTAGGCTCTCTTAGAACAAACTTTTACATAGAGAATCAGACACAATTCTGGGATAATGTATATAATCTCTCACTTAAGATAAAGCACTTTGGTAACAACATTTCTGTTGATGATTGGTTTCAACACTTAAAGGGACTACTGGACAGAGAATTTCCGGAAGAGGAGATGGGTCCGGTTGAGGAGTCCAACGGCAATATTACGGACCAGTTTCAAGGGAAGAAATCATGTTTGCTCGCAAAAAGACAGAATACAAGAAAGCTGCAGGCCAAGATGGGATAATTGCAAAATTCTTGAAATGTGCAAGCGAATATGTCTTAGATATTTTCGTTGTATTTTTAAATGCATTGCTTCAGAGAGGTATTTTTTCGGAAAGTGAGACGGAAGGAATTGTGCTAGCATTATACAAAAGCTGATATCAACAATCCAAATAGCTATAGAGGCATTACTTTATGTGATAACTGTAGTAAAAATTTACACTACAGTCTTGAATCGTCGTTTACGGGAATGGGTTGAAGAAAATAACATCACTGGGGAGCACCAAGCTGGAGTTAAAAAGAATCATTCAACCATTGACCACATCTTTATATTGTTAGCTTTACTGCAAGAACAGCTTTTTTAACGGAAATTTTATGTGACCTTCGTAGATTTTGAAAAAGCCTTTGATTATTTATGTAAAAATTATGTGGTGCATTCTCGTAAAAGTGGAATAAAAGTACGACAGTATAACTGTATTCGAAACGTTTACAATAACGTCAAAATTAGGGTTAGACGTGGATCTGAATTATCGGACCATTATCAAATGCACATATTGTGTAAAACTGGGCGATGTATGTAGCCCAGTTCTGTTTTCCCTTTTCATAAATGAACTAGGTTTGGAAGTTACTGAAAACGGTAAGCATGGGGCTTCATTCATAGTAGATTATTTTGACTTATTGTGTTACTTGCAGATGATGCAGTGTTATGGGCAGAAACAGTGACTGGACTTCAGACACCGTTGAATAGTTTACAGACAGCTGTGTCTTGTCTTTCTCTGAAGATAAACATTAACAAAAGAAGCATTTTTGTCTTGAGAAAAGGTGGTCATTTAGCAGCAAGAAAAAGATGGATATGTAATAATACGAAATGCCTGTTGCAAGTGCATATAGATACTTAGGCATATTGTTTACTACAAGGCTCAGTTCCACTGCAGCATGTAATGACTTAACAAGTAAAGCGAAAGTTGTTGCATTATGTAGCCTATATTGCAGAAATTTTGTGTTTTGAATACAAATAGTTTGATTCTATTTTTGAGACTATTTGATTCTCAGATTCAGGCAATAGCTCTCTACGGCGAGGAGCTTTGGGGTTTGGATGTTGCAGTATCTCTATGTGAAAAAGTACAATCCCTTTCCTTAACGAAGTTTTTGAGATTGAAATGCGGACACCAAATGATCTTGTATGTGGAGAAACCAATGGATATCGATTTGTATAAACTCTGTAATTCGTTGCATCCGTTTCTGGCAAAAATTACCGTCGATGGATGACAACAGACTGCCACGAAAGGCTTACAAAATCTTCTTTGATTTAGATACACGTGACAAAAGAAACTGGGTGTCAAACATTCGTTGCAAGTTGTGTCAGTCTGGTTTTGGTAGTCCACAGATAATCAGATTATCCCGTTCAAAGTCATCAGTTTTCTGTTGAATTTTAGCCATTAAATCAGAGTTTGTTTTCACAAGATCCCCGTTTTCTTTTTTCAAAGCCCCACCTCTTCCCTCAAGTCCATTGCACCCTGTTGAAGGGCAGCGTACTGTTCACTGAGTTTCTGAACACTCTGCTCCACGTCCCTGAACTTACTGGTCATTGTAGCGTGCATGGACTGCAACATCTCCATCACGTTGTCCATCTTGGTGTCCAGTGTCAGCTGACGTGGAGGAGTGGCCTGGCTGCCGTCAAAGGGCGTCATCCTGTCCGTGGTGGTCCTCCGAGTGCCCGTGCTATTGAGTCTGCTCTGCCCCAGTGCGTCCGTCTTGGATCCGGGGTTTTGTTCAACATCGCCGCCGCGCAACAGCTAACCTCCCCAAAATGACAGGGTGAGGAGCAATCCAACGGTAACACCGGCAGCTCGGCTGTGCAGCGTAAGAATGGCGACTCGGCTTGAAGATTTGTTCTTAGCCCTGCGTAACATGAAGGACATGTAGATCAGGTGAAATGCGCCACATCTCGCCCTGAAGACAGTAGGTGTCGAGGGCATAGTACTTGCAGAAGAGTCTTGCAAACATTTTGTGACTTGATTCTTGCTGTGTACCCACAGATGGGAGGGGGGGGGGGGGGGGGGGGCTAAATGGCAGACGATTTGAAACACGTCTTACTCTCAATAATTCGCAGTTCACTTCCCCGAAGGAGAGAGAGAGAGAGAGAGAGGAGGAGGAGAGAGAGAAGAGGAGAGAGGAGTAGCGTCGTTGTCCTACAAATTCGTATCTCGTGCATATACGTGAAATATGTATACATGTATTTAAAGAGACATTAAAACACGAAATAGGCAAGTAAACAACGATGGCTTTCCTCATACCTCAGTCGTCGAAAGCTGTAGTAAGCAACAACAATAGTAGTGGCTCTCACGGCAGTAGTAATAACAGCAGAAAGAGTAACAGCAGCAGTAATAGAATATAAAACATCGTACATGGCATAGTAACAGCTGCTGAAACTAGAGCAGATCCCCTGTAGCGTCAACGGTAGCAGTAGCAGAAGCACAGAGTTCCAGTAGCAGCAGCAGCAGCAGCAGCAGTAGTAGTAGTAGTAGCAGCAGCAGCAGCAGCAGTAGTAGTAGTAAGCAGCAGCAGCAACAAATAGTAGTAGTAGTTGCAGCATTTGCATTGAATACTGTTAAGATCAGCAGTAGCAGTAGTAGTAGTAGTAGTAGCAGCAGCAGCAACAACAACAACAGTAGTAGTTGTAGTTGCAGCATTTGCATTGAATACTGTTAATATCAGCGGTAGTAGTAGCAGTAGTAGTAGTAGTAGTAGTAGTAGCAGTATTGGCAATAATAAGAGCCATTGACTGTTTTAATCGTACATGTACTGGTAGAAATAGTTTTAATGCTTTCGTTGTCATGTTTTCTCCCCGGAAACTTCAGTTTAAAAGGCAGAGCCCTACACTATTCATCATTGCTGCTACAACTTGGCCGATACTATTGACAGTGATAATGATGAGGACGACGAGGATGACGACGGCGATTTGTCGAGGCGACAACTATACCAACATGCATGTGAATATCTATAATATGTATCACTGACGTAAATTCTAGGGATGGGTTTTTGGTATGTTCTTGATTGCAATGAAGTCACTACATTACTTAAACTTTACCCTAACTCTAAACCTAACTCGAGTTTTTTTTTTTTTTTTTTGGGGGGGGGGGGGGGGGGGGGGGGGGGGGGGGGGACGATCTCCGAAAACAAGGCCTTCTTAGCGAGAGAATCGGGAATCCCCGATTCAGAGGCTGGCATCTCCTTACTGAGAATGAATTTATGCAAGCAAACGAGAACTGTTTCATTTCATTTCATACTGTTTTCTTTGGAAAAATCGAAATTTGACGCTGCGAACTCTTTGTGTACAGACCTTTGGCCTCACAATAAATGGTGCGGCGTTAAACGCGCGTCTAGCGTCTCTCTCTCTCTTTATCTCTCTCTATATAATGATGAACAATTAAGTAGTGGGGGGAAAACAAGCGCAGGCTAACAATTCTTCAGTCGTCATAGTGATGACTTGGCAAAGATTTCAACTTTAGGGAAGAAAAAAAATAAAATAAAATTGAAGATGAAAATGTGGAATAAATTATAAATATGAGAAACCCTTCACTAGCTGCCTGAGGAACCATCGTAATCCCTCTTGAAGGCACATGTATTTGTATTGCCTGCTCCGAGGCCTTTCGTCCGCTGGATCGGACTCATCAGGGAGACGCGGCTGGTTGTGTATGTGCTCTTGGTGTCAAATAGAGACCCACCACAGTCCATAATTCTGTGGTGTTCTCACCACCAAGGGTTCAAAAAAGAATCCAACAGCACCCTCAAAGCAGCCAGTGAAGGGTAGTAAATGGAATCAAACGAAAGTGCAGAGAAGAATAAAGTTGCTGAAAAACTAAAAGCATTATTCAAACAGTATAAAATATAGGGGACAATCTTTGAGCCTATGCTTGAGGATCCATTCAAGGATGCAAGGGAGATCAAAAGATACGGAACAGTGTGAGTGGTCAGCTAGCTCTGCTGTTCAATAACCCAAGCATTGTGAGTGGCTAAGAATTGTACAGAACAACCTTTACTTGGATCTCCTAAGAGATGCAATCTCCCACCAATTGACCAAACAATATAATGATGAACAATTAAGTAGTGGGGGAAAAACAATAAAGAAATAATATATATATATATATATATATATATATATATATAAATATATAAATATATAGAATATATATATTATATAGAAGAGAGAGAGAGAGAGAGAGAGAGAGAGAGAAGAGAGAGAGATTGAAGTGAAAATGCGAAACAAGCAATGTAAACAAATATGTTCCAACATTTCGAGCGACTGCTCTTTTTCAAGGATGACAGCTTGCTTATAGTTCATGTCAAAGTGGAGTGACATCATTAGGTCGATGCTGAAAGATTTCCATCCTGACAGAGATGTAATCACCAAGTGATGCAGAGTCTGAAACATCATTCTGTTGTGACCATCTCTCATCATGGTAGTCGTACCAGAGGGAACATCTGGGTAGTTATTAAACGCCATGGAACTTGGCACGTGTATTTAATGGTCAATCGTGTATGTTCAGGCCTTGCGGATGTTCTGTTTGTAGCTTTCGAATCCAGAATTTTTCTCTGAGATCTCCACGAATGTCACTGTCTATATACTGCTTTTCAATTGGCAAGCAACGCATGTCTTAAAGTGTGTGGTTGTGCATGTTGAAATGATGTGTGACGTGGGTGCCTGTATTGTTCTGGATGTGTGACCTATGTAAGCAGAAGCGTTGTTTGAGCGAGCTACGTGTTTCCCCTACGTACTGAGCCCCTTGCATTTGGTGCAGTAGAGCAGGTACACGATGTTTCTTGTGCTGCAGGACATCTCATGGCGAATGGTGAATGTCTCGCCACTAACGTCACTGGTGAACTGACATGCCTCTACTACATGCTCCCTACAGATGATACAGCGTTTTCCAGTATATCGGTTGCCTCCCGGGTTGTCAGTGGAGGGTTCTTGTGGAGGAAGCATGGAAGGCATCAGGATGTTTCGTAGACTAATAGAATGTTTTTCTTCTACTATGGGCAGCTCTGGCATGGCTAGTCTCATCCTGTTGCTTTCATATAAGGCTGGTTGCTGTTGTTGCAGCCACTGACGTAGAGGAGGGTTGGCAGGGTTGTGAGTAATGATGAACGGGACCCTCTTCTTGGGAGCTTGGGCCTATATTTAAGGGTCTTATTACGTGGGATGCTGCCGACTCTTTCCATGGCTTTCTGGATGGTGTGGGTATTGTATCCTCTACGCTGAAAGTGCTTGGAGATTTCTTGGCAACGAAGGGCGAAGGCTTCATCCATCGAGCATAACCTGTGAGCGCGTAGCATCTGGTTGAAAGGTATGTTGTCTTTGCATAGCTTGGGATGACAAGATGAAGCATGTAGGTATGCATGGGCGTCTGTCGGCTTTGAGAATAGAGCTGTTTGGAGGATGATGTCTTTGATCCTTGAGGATGATGTTGATGTCCTGGAAGGGGATGGAGACAGGTGATGATTGGTAAGTGAACTTGACAGTGAAGTGGAAAGTGTTGATAAATCCAATGAACTGATCAAGTTCCTCCTGAGTTTTTGTCCACAATGTCATCTATGAAGCGTTTCAATCCAAACATGCTGGCAAAGCACACACATTACTGTCACTGTAGCTCCTGTTTTACAACGCGGCATGCCTCATTGTGTACACCTATTTCAGTTACGTCCCATGATTTTAGAGATATGGAAAAAAAATCGGAAAATTTCAGATTGGTATATTACTGACAAAATAAGGTATTTCCTCAGCTCAAGCTGGATTTAGAAAAAGACCTGCAACGGATCACCCAAGACAACTCACTACAGAATTGAAGATACACATTTCCAAGAAGAAAAGTGCTCTTGCTTCCATCGTTTGACCTTCCTTTTCTCACCTTCCTTTTTGACCTTCATTCTTTGACCTTCATTCTTTGACGTTCCTTCTATGACTTAACTTCTTTGACCTTCCTTCTGTGGCCTTAGATGTCAACAATCGCCTGTGTGTGACAACGTGTTGAACAGGAGTCAAGGACACTGAGCTGGACGTATTTCTCCACCACCCACTGACCCAAAAAACCATCAGACAAACCATAAAACACCACAAACCCATCGTAAACAATAATTTGCGTGTGCTCGTACACTACACACAGTGGGCAATTCTGACATACCAGGGAACCATTTTCTCCAAAATTAGAAAGTATATTTCTATTTTGTTTCAGTATTATAATCAATTTATAACATGGCCAGTTCGTCTGTTCAAAGCCAACCAGTTTGTCAGGTTACTGCTCATAATATCTCATGAAGACATGGTTGAGCCTTTCCCCAAGCTAAGTATCACTCAGCATTATTATGATTCTACTGAAGATGACTACGTATGTAGCCAGTGCCTGTATGAGAGATACAAGTTCACCTGCAAATGGTACGGGAGGCTTAGCCATGGGTTACTTCCTCTTCCTAGCGCCAAGTGACTGCAATGTGCACTATACAGTTGATCGCAAATGTTAAGATACCCTGACACCCCTGGCGTCATCCTCTGTCTTTTCTTTTCTCTTTTTCTAAGCGTTTGTGAGGTTTGTGTCGTTGTTCTTTCTCTACTCACCGAAGTTGCGTCTTTTCTCTGAAAGATACCTACTATTTTGTAGGTTTGCCTCTATAAAATGTTCCGAAATTGATATATTTTTTTATACTTTTTGCCTTCCCTATCTCCAACGGTTTTCTGAAATGAAAGAAATGCCATTAACGGTGTGGTTGGGTGATTAGATTTGCGCTCTTGAGATGCTTTTTTTTTTCCTGTGCAACATGGTTGCCCTGAACAAAATATTCATAAAAAAATGGCATTTACTGTCTCTTACCTGCATGATGGCAATTGAAGTTTGCATGGTGTTCATGTTTATATCAGCAGGGTATCTATTCTTTTTATTCTCCTTTCATGCACCACCATACAAGTAATATTTTATGTACCCTCAAATGAAGAGGGAGTTGGGGGGGGGGGGGGGGGGAGATACCCAAGTCAAACGCACACACACGCACATGCACGCACACACACATTAAAAAAAATGCGCAGTACATTGTTTTAATGACGGAGAAATTGGTAGCCTGCAACTGCTTTCGTCCCACTTTTTGCATGCAGATTGATATATATATATATATAAAAATATATATATATATATATTTTATATATATATATATATATAATATATATATAATATATATATATATATACCAGTTTAAAATAGGATTTTATAATGGAAAAATTAAATTTTTAATTTTTCCATTTTAAAATCCTATTTTAAACTGGTATGTCGCTCCCTACATGGTTGACCACTTTTAACGTTCTGAGTGGCTTTTTAACTCTGATTTTATATTTTATATATATATATATATATATATATAATATATATATATATATATATATAATATCGGACACAAACACAACAACAACTAAATGTAACGTTTCAAACATGTATGCACAGTCCCCCATCCTGATTTAGAAGAACTAGATTTTTTGCAGATAATAGCAATCGATAATGTCAGAGAAGAGAAAAAAACTGTTACAGAAGGAAACATTCTGATATGCAATATAGGTACGATTTTCAAAGGACTCAATACAAGACAGGATGTATGCACAGTAAAAAATCCAGAAAGATAATTAATAAATATTTAGGAAAATTACAAGCAAAAAAGTACAGAAGACCAATTTTATTCCCTTTAAGACACCCCCTTTCATTTGTCTCCCCCCCCCCCCCCCCCCCCGTACCCTTACCCCAACACCCCCCCCCCCCCCCTCTTCCCCCCCC
>CM031625.1:12074228-12075963 GCA_018398815.1 Conus ventricosus | reverse complement strand
GATTTGTGTTGATGTTGAGAGGTTGTGCGTTGGAAACAGCTCTTTTTCTTTCTCTCCTTTTCTTTCTTTCTTCCCCCACACCCACTTCCCTTTCTTTTTCTTTGCTCTCTCTGTCCCTTTCTCCCCCTCTTCCCCCCCCCCTCCCCCCTCTTTCCTCTTTTGCTCACTCTCTGTCTGTCCCCTTTTCCTCTGTCTTACTCCCACTGACTCTCTCATTGTCTCTTCTCTTTACCTCGTCCTCACTCTTATTTGCTTAACCTATCCATTATTACATTCTTTCCGCATATTACATTTCCTTTTGAGCCCCTCACTTCCCATGTATTTTAAGTTGGTAATAATGTTTTATGATATCATATTTTAAATTAAGTAAAGCGGATAGGAATGGGGTTTCACTACCTCTACAATGGTTAGAATTTTTGGAAATGTATATATGTGTTTTATATGTGTGTATAGTTTGCGTATGTATGCGTGTGTATGTATATGTGTGTGTGTGTGTATGTATATATATATATATATATATATATATATATATATATATATATATATATATATATATGTATATGTATCCATGTGCGTGTGGTGTGTGTGTGTGTGTGTGTGTGTGTGTGTGTGTGTGTAGACATAGATACAAGTAGGTAAACGGATTTTATCTTTACTTTTGGGATTCTGATGGTGTTTCTTGTGTTTTTTCCGACAATGCAGACTCCTGATGAAGCCTTGAAAAAGGCCCGAAAATTTGAAAATATAAGAAGGGAAGACACTGAGTGGACGACTTCTTGATTTTATATTGATCCAGTAATGGTTTTATCGTCCGGACTCTCTTCGGCTGCTGGGAGCAGTGCCATTTTTAGCGTTGGGTTTTCTTTTTTACCTATATATATATATATATATATATATATATATATAGATAGATAGATAGATAGATAGATAGATAGATATATAATATATATATATATATGTGTGTGTGTGTGTGTGTGTGTGTGTGCGTGTGTGTGTGTGTGTGTGTGTGTGTGTGTGAGTGTGTAAGTGTGTGTGTAAGTGTGTGTGAGAGAGAGTATGTATGCCTGTATGTGTGAGCCAGTTGTGGAGGTGTAATAAGTGTGTGAATATCTTTACATAAGTCATAAGTGAAGATTAACATAAAACAAAATACTTATAACCAACAACTAACTAATCAGTTAAAGTCGAAACCCCCCCATGAAAGTTTTCAATCCTGCTTCCCTCCCCCCCCCCCCCCCCCCCCCCCCCCCCCCCCCCCCCCCCCCCCCCCCCCACCCCCCCCCACCCCCCCCCTGAAATACTATCCTTTGCTCCCCTCCCCCCCCCCTCCCCCTCCCCGCATATTTTATCCACCCCACTCAATAAGTTGATAGAAATATTATAAGTATTTTCCAATAGGGGTGCGTTCTAAGTGTACAAAGAATTCGTACGTTTAAAGCTGGTGACTCAAAAATAGCCTGCACAGTATTTTGCTTCAATACTGGAATGTGGTTTTTTTTCCCCATCACTGCATGAAACAATATGATCTGGAGTAATTTTGTTTCCACATATGCAAACTACGTTTTTTTTTTTACATATTTTGTTTTAAATGCATTAAGTTTCCACCAGTCCATTAACGAGAGTAATTTTCTATCAAAGTTAAAATTCTCTTTGATTCTTTTAATATCAAACTGTTCTTTATTAACGTGATCTACCGTACTATTTTCGAAAGCATTCCAGATATGCGACTTTAACT
>CM031625.1:12051728-12069228 GCA_018398815.1 Conus ventricosus | reverse complement strand
GGAAGGTCAAAGATCTGATTACTGATAAGCTGGATATTACCACCACTATTGATTAAGACAGAGTGCACAGGTTGAATGGAAAGCCAGATTCCCCTGTCATTGCAAGATGGACAAACAACATGGAAGTAATAGCAATAGTAGTCGTTATCCATGTTTTTGTAGTTGTCACATTTTCACAGAAGCTCCAGTTCCAGTTCCAGTTCAAATGATGTAATTCCACAACACACGTAAGTCTGGCTGTATCTGATACTTATAGTGCCGATAATGACGAGAAAGAAGAGGACAACTGATCGCCACCCGTCTCTGTCCTGGGCAGTCTGCTCCCATGTTGTGTGGCTGATGTTGAAGGCCTTCAGGGAAGATTTGAGGTTGTCTTTGAAACGTTTCTTCTGGCCTCCATGAGAGCATTTTCCTTGTAGTTCGCCAAATAATAGTTTCTTTGGCAGCCGATGGTCTGGCATGCGAACTTTATGACCTGCCCAGCGAAACTGTGACTGCATCAGGATGGTGAAGATGCTAGGCAGGCCAGCACAAGTGAGGACTTCAGTGTCCAGAATCTTATCTTGCCACTTAATGCCCATGAGTCTTCTGAGGCAGGTGGTGTGGAAATGGTTCAGTTTCCTGGCGTGACGCTGGTAAACTGTCCATGTTTCACAGCCAAAGAGCAATGTGGTGAGAACTATGATACACTTTGATCTTGGTCTCTAGGGTGATGTCTCTCCTGTTCCATACGTTCTTGTGGAGTCTGCCAAAAGCGGCACAAGCTTTGGCGAGCCGGGCATTCACCTCATCGTCGATGACAACGTTTCTGGACAGAGTGCTGCCTAGGTAGGGGAACTTATCCACGGCATTCAGTTGCTGTCCAGTAATGGTGATGACTGGTACGTCTTTCCCGGGGCTGGCTGGTGCATCACTTCAGTCTTTTTCGTATTGATTGTCAAGCCACGGAGAGAACTATAATATGCCGCTTCTGGCTCACCCGCTCTCAACCGGCCTTGGCCAGTCTCGGGCGGGCGAATCCAAAAGCGGCATATTATAGTTCTCTACTAAGCATGACTTTAATAACCAAAAATAACGACCCTACAAACAAACATACTGTGTAGGGTTATCCGTTTTTAATACTAATTTACAAAACTTTTCAGATTTCAGTTTTTGCTTAATCCTATGTTTTTCCTGATCATTTTCAATAACATCATTTTCGCGCAAACATTCATCAAATGCGTCTCTGTCTTTCATGTGAAATAAAACTACAGTCTTTAATTGTTCTCTAAAGTCTTTTAAAACCGAGTTATATTTTTGGCATAAAATCCACACACTTATCCCAGCATGTCTTCCACTGAAAGCCAGTTTTGACAAAGTGTTTCTCTTTTTAACTATGTCTCTTTCTGCTGAACAGTCATCTATAATAAATAGTGTCTGCGTTCCTTCAAACAGTCTATAAAACTGTTCTAAACACTCACTCGTTTATTGCTGGGATCAACTAAATAAAGATCATCAGTTTTAAACCTTCTATCATGATGCGTTCATTTATTCGAATAAATTAATCATGGGGTTGGTTCGGGGGTTTTGTGCTCGGCACTGGGGTGGTTTTTCCCTCGCCGGGGCCTGCAGCATAAAAATACGGGCGGTACACCCGGGGGGATGCTTTTTTTAAAAGGCTGTTATAAATTTGCATCCTCAGCCCTGATTTACCTCGGGGTTTCAAGCTTTTATGTCCCTTGATATCAAAATTTGGATTTCCCCCGGCGTGGCCTGTACCCATCGTAACACAGCGCAGGCCCCAAGGGGGGAAAAAGGCTGCCCTAAAGGCGGGTTTAAAAACAGTGCTTCCCCTGGGTCCCCCCCCCAGCACCTTCGGGTGTTTCTTTTTTCTTTTTTCCCTTAACAGGGGCGGCCCCCCCGGAGAAAGGCCAGTGCGGTGAGGAAAGACCCACTGACCACAGGGAAAGTCCTTTTGACAGGGGAAAGACTCCCAACTTTGGATTCTCTCTTGGGGGCACAAAAGCCCGTAGGGCGAAATTTTGGCTGTGTTTTGGAGGGGCACTCTCTTCATCTGCCCCTGGCAGGGGGGTCGGGGGGTCGGTGGGTGTGCTGGGCAGCTGGAGGGTGGTTTTTCTCGCCGGGGTTTTTGAAATCATGAAATACGGGCGGGTTAACAACCCCAGGGGGGGAATGCTTTTTTAAAGGCGTTTTTGTTCCCAATCCTGCATCTGTTTTAAACCTCTGTTCGGGACAGTTATGCCCCTTGATATTTTAATGGAGTGTCCGGGCGCGTCCCCTGAACCCAAATCGTCAACACGGGCGCGGGCCCCCAAAGGGGTGGTACGGGGCTGCTCAAAAGGGCGGGAAACAGTGTTTCTCTGGTCCTCCCCAGCCCCTTGGGGGTGTTTCCTTTTTTTTTTTTCTTAAAACCTTTTTTAAAAAAACCCTCACTCATTTAAATTGCGGGAAATCAACAAAAATATTTTAAACCCCCGTCCAAAAAACCCTTTCCCAATCATGATATGTTTTTGTTCCTTTTAAAAGGGGTTTTGGCAGAAAATCACAAATATGAAAAAATTTATAACGAAAAACTTTTGTAAAAGGTTGGGGATAAATTTTGTTTTTCCCAACAAAAAAATTTTTTTTGCCCCAAAAATCAAGACAATTGTTTTTTTTGTCATAAAGAAAAAAAACTCCCCAATTTTTTAAACGGGAATTTTAAAAAATTTTAATCCATTTAAATAAATTTATCATATTTTTCTTCAAAACCGGGTTCGTATAATAAAATCCAAAGATACCTAAAAAATTTTAAGTTTAAACCCAATTCATTCTGTAAATTGTTTCTATTTAATCAACATTGATTTTTTTGGGCTTGTTGTTATGGTTTTAATACCCTAAACCATTGTGAAGAACGACAAATGAAATTTTTAAGGCGTTTAACGTCTAATTTTTTGGCCCCTAATATTAATTCCTTTTATAAGGCGTCACTAACCCCCACAACCCCATCCCTCTCCCATTTTTAAAGACAAAAATTTTTCAAAAACTTTGTGAACGGTCCCCAAAATTTTCTGCTTGGAAAGAATTTTAAATTTTGTAGAACTTTCTTTAAAACCCCGTTTCTCTTTTTGGGGGGAAAGTACTTTTTTTTTTCCCATAAAACGGTTATTTAAATTTTCCCCTTTTCCCGGGGCAATGTCGTCTGCTTTAAGACTTTACATGAAAAGGGGCCAGAGTTGAATGTTTTTCTAAAACCCTTTTTGAGGGCTAAAAAATGTAAATGGGCTTAAAATTTAAAATTTTTTTTCCCCTTTCTAAATATTTTTCCAAAGTGCCATTTGGGGTCAGGTTTTCGAACTTTTTTTAATTCAAACGGGCCAACATTATTCTTCTACAATGCGAAATTTTTGTTCAATTTTGGGAAAACCCCCCTTTTGCTGTCGCCAACCTCTTTCCCGTTTATAATCACAACTTTATTGAAACCAAAAAACCATAAAAAACGCCTAACCCTCACCATTCTTTTTCAAAGCCCCTAAACGTCGGGCAAGGTTTTTAAAATTCTAAAGTTATACACCTCAAAAGGCGCAAATTTAAACTCCCGGTTTTTCGCCCACGCGCCCTTTTTTTTTTAGTAAAATTTTTTAAATTTTTTTTCTAAAAAAAAGTCAGGTTATCACATTTCACCCCCTTTCCCCCCTTTTTGGGTCTTTGATTTTTATTTTAAAATGATCCAACCCTCCCACAAACAAATTTTTTAAAAACTGAAAAATTGGGGAATTTTTATAATTTCAAAATCGCAATTGCAGTTTTTCCCTGACGGAAGACCCTTAAAACAGTTAAAGCCCCCATCAAATAAGTTTTCATCAGTGCTCACCCCGCCCAAAATAAACATGGGAGAAAATGAATGTAATGAAAAGTTTGGGAGCGGCTTTTTCTCCCTCATAATAGTTTTTGTTTGGTTAACCAAAATTTCAAATTATTGTCACTCAAAGCCAACCTTTTTTAAGCTACCCTCCAAACAAAATAGTAACTCCCTTTTTTCAGTTTAAAATTTAACATTTTTTTTAAATTTCGCATTTTTTAAGTTTGAGAAAAATTCAAATTTTACCTTGCTTTTTTTGGGGAGCAAAAACCCCAAAAAAACCTCGGTATTTTTTAAAACGGGCCTAACTATGGCCCCTTTTTGCCCAATTTTTTTAATTTTAATTTTTTCTTTTTGGTTTTCGTTTATTTAAACCATACGACTTTGAAAAAAAATTTCAGGGATTTGGGGCCCCATTTTGGTTCCGAAATTCGTTCTTAACAGCATTTTTTCAAAAAACGAAGACCGCTTGAGTTTTATTGTTACAAACATTTTTTTAAAACAAAAAAAAAATGATTGATTCAAAAAACAAAAGGCAAAATATTCTTTTTTGGGCCGAAACAACAATCTTAAAAATATAACAACTGATACCCTTTCTTTTTCTGTGCCCCCAGACTGCCCCAAACCTTTAAAGAAAAGGTGAGTATCCTTTGGGCCCAAAATATCTTAACCCCCCTATTAAAAACAAACCGCACCCCCGAAAGTTGGTTTAGCCCACCCCCGATGCAGTTTTTATCAAACCCCAATTTAAATTTTGCTGTTTTTTGTGCATCAACGGGGGTTGTGGATGTCGAAATTCGATCATTTTAAATCATCCTAATCCTTTGGTGGGTCAGGTATAGATTTCTTTTTTAAAATTACACCTTCAGACGAAATTTTGACTAACGCAGCCCCATTACCAAATGAAAAACCTTTTTAATCCATTAAAAAAACAGAAAAAGACATAAGGCTTTTGAAAGGGAAATTCCTGAAACGAATTCAATTTTAAATTTTAAAGGGCCCGGACTTTAAAAACAAAAGTCGGATTTTAAATTTCATGGTCTAGGCACCCCTTTTTTGGGGGGGCGGCAAAAGAAAGTATAACTATGCCTGGAATCCCCTTACACATCTTTCTCTTCCACACAGCTGTTCACCTCGGGTCCATAACCCAAAGAGCTAAAACAGCTTTGACGACATTTATCAAAGACTCTTCTAAGGGCCAACAAAAGCAGGAATAGAAAAAAAAAACGACCTTTTCGTACTTACTTTTGGGTGTTTGCTGGGGTTCGCAAGCACAAACGAATCGAGCATAACTGATTTTTTCTACGGGTTTTGATGCACAAAAAAAAATACTTAGAAAATTTTTAGAGGGAGCCAAAAAATTCTACAGTTGTTTTCCCTTTAAAAGTATAAAAAGAAAACCAAAATTTTTACAAAAACGAAAGATCGAAAGAAACTTTCCCTTTTTGGCACGGGGTTTATACATGCTCCCTTTTCTGACCTCAGACTCCGGGTAGGAACAATAATAAACAACAACAATGAAACCCTTGGGGCAGGAAAATAAACCAGAAGGGGGAAAAAACGAAATAAATTCGAGCCAGTAAAAATTGAAACAGTAAACAAACCCCCAAAGAAAAGTCAACCACCCCCCAACCCAAACCCCAAAGGGCCCGTTAAAGGAAGTCAAAAAAAAAAAATGACCATAATATGAAAAAAAAGGCTTTTTTTTGGTTTAAACCCTGGCCGGGATTACCCCTTCTTTATTTTACTAAAGAGTAACCCAACAAATTAAGAGAACAAAAGCCCAAATGGTCCGCCAAAAACCCAAAACTATTTTGTTTGGGCAGTAGACAAAAGCCCCAAAACGACCCCTTTCCTAAAATCCCCCGGTAAAGATCTAAAAGTTTTAACGGGCTAATTTTTTAATAAACCCCAAAAAAATCAACGTTTTTTACCCTTTAAATTTTTCAGGGGCGATGGTGGCGATGGCGGTGGAGGCACTGGGTTTTTGACCACCCCGCCTGTAATAGCCAACACCGGGCCCTATTGCAAATCCTGGGCGTTAAACGCTTGCTAATGTGATTTCCCGCCCCTCTAAATGGTTTTTGAACCCCCCCTTTTCGCTAGCTTTGTGTCTTCATAAAAAAAAATTCCCCTTTTTGGAATTTCCCTCTTATTATTCCTCATTTGATTTCGAAAGTCTTTGGGTTTATTAACAACACTTCTTCGGGCGATCTCTCTTTTTTCCAAGATCTTTTAGTTTTTGGGGTTTATTTTTTCCAAAAACACCAGCCCTAATTGGGCGCATCACCTCAACAGTTTTTCTTTTCCTTTTTATATGCTCATCTATTCACCCCATTTTTGCAAAAATTGTTTTTTAAATTTCGCCTCAAAATGGTTCTCAAAGCATGATCAAGGGGCCTTTATTTCCGCAGGGGTTTCCCGGGGGCCTTTGTAAAGTTTTTAAATGCTGTTTTTTTCTGAAAAACGGGTTTTCTGCTTGCATTACTTTGTCGCTTTTGACTTAAATCTTTAATTTCCCAAATGTTTTGTATTTGGTTAGCTGTTGGAAGTTCCGTAGGGGTTTTTTTGAGTTTAGCAACAGCCTCCCTTTTAAAATTTTTGGGTTTTAAAAACAATGCCAAGGCGACTTCATGGGCTCACACTGACCCTTTGTCCAAATTTGAAATTCAGGGCCTAAAAAACTTTGGGGGCCTGGTTGTTGAAAGGGCTAAACCCAAGTTGCCCCTTGGGTCGTTTTTCACATACAAATGGTCATTTTTTTACTTAAAAATTAAACGGGGTAAATATTTTTGGGGAAGTTCTTTCCAAATTTTTGGTAAAAACGCCCTTACTTTCTTTTAAAATTTAAACCGCCTTTTTGGTAATGTACTCCCGTTTTCCCTGCAAATTTCATCATGCAATGAAGCCCCGTGCGAGGGCCGCCCCGGGGGAAAACACTCATGTCGTCCCCCAATCAAAAACATCAAACTTCTTCCCTTCAATGCCTGCCATTTTTTTTAAATAATTAATTTTTTTATTTTTTTTTTAAAAAAAATTGTCACAAACATATGGTTTCGATTTTTGACCCGCATAGAAGATTGAAAGAACCCTTTGGCGTAAAGGGGAAAATAAGGGGAATATTACTTTTTCCAAAAAAAACCCCTACTATTGATGCGGATCAAATTTTTACGTAAAAATTTCCAGCCCCGGGCAATGAAGGATTTTTCCAGGCCTCCCGGCGTCTTATTTTTAAAAATAAAAACCACATCAGAAACAACCCAAACAGACGGGGTTGTCCAAATCGGGGAGGGGGCAATCGTTAAAAAATTTTCTATAAAATTTGAGGGCAAGAAATATTTTTTTTAAAACCCAATGCAGACAAAATTTTTTAACCTATTCGATCTAGGGCAACCGCGAATAAAAAGGGGAAGATCTTGTTTCAAGGAACCCGAAAATAAAGAAGCCCCAAAAACCCAAAGAATTTTGCCCGCAATGCTAAAGACGGCAAAAGGTTTTGCCGTAATTTTGGGCGTACGGGAATCGCTTTTCATACCCCAGATTTTGAGTTTGTTAAAACGAATGCTCCTATTTTCCCGGGGGAAAAAAAAAGGGACAGATTGCAAATAAAACTAACTTTTAATGACTACAAATATTTTTATCGATCTAAAACCCCCCGAAGCAAAAGGTAAAAGCTTTTCTGAAAATCTCTTAAAATTTTTTTCCGTTTTTTAGAAAACCCAAATTTATCAAGGGCTGATCCAGAAAAACAATATCAAGTCAAATTGGGAAATTATATTACAAAGAGGGTTTCTTCTTTAAAAAAAATCCTAAAAGGGCGGGGGCCGACACTTTTAGGGGGAAAAATTTAGTTTTTTTTTAAAAAGGGGTTTTCCCCCGGGGTTTTTTTTGCTGGTTTAAAATTGAAGGGCCCCAAAATTAGGAAAAGCAAACAAAAAATTTTTAAAAATTAATCCTAAAAAAAAAAAAAGGGGGTTGAAGGGAAAACCCTTTTATTTTGGGGGGAAAGCGGGGCTTAAAAAAAAAAACATTTTAAACGGGAAAGTTAAGAAAACGTTTTGGCAGTCGGGGGGAATTAGGAAAATCCAACCTTGTTGATAAGGGATTTAATTTAAAACATTTAGTTTAAAAAGCTTGAACAGGTAATAAAACAAAGGAATAGGGTTTAGGGGGATTAAAATTTTTGGGGTAAAGAGGGAAAATTTTTCAGTATACTGGAAAAAGGGGGAGAAATTTAGGAGAATTTTCAAAACATTAAAATTTGGGGTTTGGGGGAATGATGGTGGATAAATTAATGTATATTTGTATTTAAATAAAAGAGGGAAGTTTGAATAAATTTAATTAAAAATTTTTGGGGGGAAAATTTTTAAGGGGGAATTTATAAATTTTTTTTCATTTTTAAAAAAGATTTTTAATTTAACCAAAATAGCGATAGCAGGGAATTTGTGTTAAATAGAAAAAATGAATAAAAAACCTTTGGGGGGATTAACCCCCAATTCACTTTTCGGGGAATTTTAAAAGGGATTTAAAATAAGAAAGAAAAAGATTTTTAGTTTTTAAATTTTTTTAAATTGAATTTTTTTGGAGAAAATTAATAAGTTGGGTTTGAAAAAGTTTTAAAGGTTTAGAAGGGAAGAGAATTTTAATTGGGGTTTTGGTCAAGGTAAAAGGGGTAAGGTGGGAGAAAAATTTTTTTTTTTTAAAAGGAAATAGGGGTTAATTAAAAAAGTTAAATTATTTTAAGGGAAATTATTTTTGATGAATTTAAAAGGTTTTTAAAAAGTTTGTTTGGGGTTTTAGGGTTTTTGAAAAATTTTTTTTTAAAAGGGGGGGGGAATTTTTGGGGGAAAGTTAGATAAAAAAAATTTAAAAAAATTTTAAAGAAAATTTTTAAAAGTTTAAAATAATTTTAAAAAAAGGTTTATCCCTTTATTTTTTATTTTTTTAAAAAAAAGCCCTTCGATTTGGGGGAATTAATTATTTTTTTGTTTTTAAAAAATATTTTGGGTTAGAAAAGAAAAAAGGGGTTGGGGATTAGAAAAGTTTTTTTAATAAAAAATTTTTTAAGAATAAAAAAATTTTATGGGTTGTTTAAATTTAAAGCAAACTCCCGGCAAGGTTGTTTCAGGGGCTATTTCTAAAGTTCCAGGTAAACTAAAAAATTTGCCCCGCCATTTAAAAAGTAATGTTAGCTTTTTTAACCCACTATATAAAAAATAAATGAAAAAAATCTAGAAGTCGGGTCTCAACTAAACAACGGGTTATTCTTTGTAAAATGACTTAAAAACCGGCATTCGAAACTGCTTACACATTTTTGATGTGGGCCGCTAAAGAAGCCAAAATAAAGGGGCTCGGGTTGGTCGAGGGCAAGTCCTGAGATCAATTAAAACGGGCAAAGTTGACCTATTTTAGGGCCAAATCTTACATTCCACAACCTCCAGCTTTGGGCCGCAAAAAAACATTTTTAAAACATAAAGAATTATTCAGACAAAAATTTGTTTTATGTGGTTGTTCTCGCATGTTGCATCACGTTGCAAAAAAGGCAGAGAGAGTGCCCAAAAATATCACCCTTACTAAATTTGGATTTTTAAATTTTAGGGGGAAAAACCTTCCCTTTAAGCGTGGAATTTCCCTTGATCATTTTTAAAAAACAAACAAAACCCAAAAACTGTTAATGTTTAAAAACATGGGGGGGAAAAACAAATCTACTACCCATTAAAGTGTCCAAAAACACCCAACCCCAATTGGGAAACCAAAACAAAAATCATGTTTAAAATAAATACTGAAAATTTTTACCACGGGGGGACCGAATTTCACCTTATACGAACAATGATAATTAAAATTGGGTCATAAATTTAAAAACTTAACCCTAAACAAAATTCTGTAGAAAATTTTTAAAAAGAATTCCCCTCTGTTTTTAAACGGCGATGGGAAAATAAGAAACACTGTAAACGGGCCCCGTTTTACTGTAATACAGAACTAATTCCCCCCCCAGAAGGGAGTAAAGTTAGTTTTAAGAACTGGAAAAAACTGCAAAATTTTTCCATACATTTTTCGCAGACTTTTAACACTCATTGTTTTTCCCTTTTAAGGGCCAGCGCCCCCAAAAACTTCGAAAACAGGGCTTTAAAGAAATAATCACCCGATTTGTTCATTTTTCCTTTATTAAATTTAGGGCGGTGGGGACATTCAACGCCCAAAAAACCGGGACCCAATTTCTGGGAGAAAACTTCTTAAAACGCATGCAGCAAAAGGGGTAATGCTGTTCTAATAATCTGAATTTATCTGAATCATAATGACACTGAAGACCAAAAACAGATTAAATCAGCCACACATTTTGGATTTTTGGTTTTTTTAAATCAGGAGGGAAACAAAAATAAGTTTTAAATTTTAAAATTAGTGGAAGGTTTTTTTAGGAGCACACATAGAAAAAGCCCAAACTTCAACTAAAGTTTGGAACCCAAAAACATGGGAAACTGCCCCTCTTCTTTCACAAATTGCGAGGTTTTTGACTCCCCCTCTTTAAATGAAAGCATTTAAACCCAAACCCCTTTAGGGGAGCCCTGCAAATTTCACAGTCATCAGAAAAGTACATTCTTTAATCCCGAAAAACATGCTTTTTATGAACTCATAGCAACACAATTGGGTTTTATTTGAGTCACTGGCTATGTCCTTAAAGCCTGCCCCCAAAACAAAGAATTTTTTTGAAACCCAAATCTCGTTAGAAAAGGGGGTTTTTTCCCCCTTTTGAGGACATGAACAGTTTTTGGGAAAGGGTTTTTACGAAGACACACTTCCCCCTAAAGGCGCGTTTTTTTTTCTAGTCTTAGAGGAAAGGGCATCAGTATTCCGATTACCAACTGCTCAAATGCTGGCAGAAGTTTAAAATGTAAAACGTGGGAACTATCATGACTCCTACTTAATGGCCGATGTATGTTTTTTTGCGGACGTCTTTGAAAATTATAGAAAGACCTGCATGAACATTACGTTTTTGGGTCCTGCGCAATTTTATTTCTGCGCCTGGGGTGATTTGGGGCCTTTCCCCAAAGTTTACTGAGTACAGATTGAAATTTTTTTCTGAACCCACCCAAAGATTTAGATATGAAAAAGGGTTGGTGGGGGAATTAGTAGGGGGTCGCTCATTACGGTAAAGCAAAAAAACAAATCTTAACAAATATGAAACCAAAAAAAGGTCTAACATCTCATGTATTTAGATCAAAAAATCTTATGGATGGGCAATGGCGCAATCACTTCCATACGTAAAATTTAAAATGCTCACAGCCAAAAATCCAAAAAAAATTTAAAGAGCATTAAAAGGTTACGTTTAAAAAGCCGGTCAACCACAGGAACATTCTAAAAAGTTTTACTTAGAAAATCCTCATACCCCCCCTGACCCGCATAATGACTATCCCTTTTGCCGCAGAAAATTAAAGATGAATCCAAGAGACCGCCTAACTTGTGCCTAATCTTCGAGGGAAAAAAAATTTCTTCATTACAGACTTCTACAATTTTTTTAAGACAAAGGTTTAAAGTTGACAGCTGTTCAACGTAAAAAAATTTCTTTTGATCCCAAAAAACAATTTATGAAAAAACCCTCAACATGAAGAACACGAACTCAAACAAATCCACAGATGCTTCAGAAAAAAACTTTTTTTAAGCTGATGAACAACAGCTGTTTTTGGGAAAAACTTTGGGAATCCGCACAAGCGAAAAAAATTTTCAATTGGGCCCCAGAGAAAACGAAGCCAAAATTTTTAAGGTTACCTTTTAAAAACCCAATTAACAGGAAATTTAGAAGAATTTTAAATCACTTTTTGCATAAAGAAAAAAAAAAAGAAAATCAAAAATTGGGTTTTTCCCGTATTTATTGGGGTTTTCTGTTTTTGGGAAATTTTCAAACTTTTAATGTTAGAATTTCTTTAGACTACTTTAAACCCTTTGGGATCCAGAGTCCAAGTACTTTTTAAAAACAGATCCCGATAGTTTTTGTTATAGAAAACCCTACGAAGACCCTCTATGAAACAGGAAATTTGAAGTAGCTAAAGAAGCGGTGGGTGGAAAGACACATCCATTAAACCCAAAAAGCGCCTTTTAAAATTCAATTACCCAACCCAAAAATTTTTTTTGGGAAAAATAAAAGGGTTTAATTATCGGAAAGGTTATCAAGGGGTTTTTTTTGGGTTTAAAGGGCGAAAATGTTTCATATTTCTAGCCAGGAGAAAAACCCTTAAGAAACAAAGGGAATATCCCCCAGCGTTTTGGGAGTCAAACATATCGCAGACAACAAAAAAGAAGCATTGTTTGAAAATAAGACTTTTTATCATGACAACGTAAAACTACTATCCAAACTACATGAGATCAACACAACGTTTTTAACAAAGAAAACATTGAAGAACCAAAAACAAAAAAGGGTGTTTGGGTTTAAACCAGATTTTTTATATGCAATAAGGGGATGGAGGGGCCCCATAAAAAAGGGTTTTTTATATTTTTTATCAACTTTATCTATAAGGGTCAAACATAGCTTCATTTCCCAAATTTATTTAAAAAAAATTTTTTCAATTTTTGCTTTGATGCGTTTTGAATTTTTTTTAATTTTTTCAAGATAAATTCTTTTTCCCAAATTTTGGGGTTTTTAGTTGTTTGGGGATCGGGTGTTTTGAATGCATTGATTTTAAACTTCATAAAAATTTTCCCCAATAGCATTACACGCAAAAAATGAATTTTCCCTTTTCATTCCCCGGTCCTTCCTTTACCCTTCTTGTTTCCCTTTTGCACTTCCTTCTGACTTTCCCTTTTAAACTCCCAAAAATATTTTTCGTAAATTAATTTAAAAAACGGAACTGAGTCTGGGGAAATTTTCTCATTTTTTCTTTTACAAAAACTTGAAGGCTGGTCGTTTTTTTTGCGTCAGTTTCCTAAATAATACCGGGGGGAAATTCATCTTTACAATTCTTTTTAAATTTTAAAATGATCAACACCCAAAAATGGATCGGGTTGCCCTGATGGGGAGTGTCCCCTTCTGCTTCCCCCCCCTAAATAAAGGTACCTTTCCCTTTCCCAAAACCCAAAAGGGAAAATTTTTGCGGGGGAAAAACTCCCCTTTAACCAAAATTTATTGTTTGTTTTTTTATTGCTTGTACTGGTTTTAAAAAACCCTTTAAAAAATTTTTCATTATTCCCTTTTCCGCAAAAATGAGGGGATCTTCTAACCCAATTTTGGGGTTGCAGAATTGCAATAACTCTCCCGTGATACTGGTAAAGGGGAAAAGTTTTTTCAGATAAAATGTTTTTTTAAAAATTTTCCAAATAAACCTTTGGGTTTTTTTGAACTCCGGAAAAGCCCCCTTTTAATGGTAACTCAAAGTTTCAACAATAATTGATTCAATTTGGGCCTTTTAAAATTTTTTTCCAATCATCAACTTAATCAAGCGAGGGTAAATTTTAAAAGGGCCTCGTTTGGGATATCAGTTTTATGGGGGACAGCAACAGCCGAACACTCTTTTTTTGGTTTTTAAAAATTCCGCATCTTTTTATCTTTAAGCAAGTCCCAAAGACCCGTGGTGCTTTTTAAATCTTTTTCGGCTAATCGTATCAGAGGGGGAAAAAAGAAGAAACCATTTGATGGGGTCTTCGGGGGATTGTTTCAAAAAAAATGTGGTCTCTGGGATTTGTTTTGGGGGCAGGAATAAAAAAAATTTTTTTCCAACATTTCTTTTGTCCAATCCCCTTGGTTGTTTTTTTTTTGGGGTTTTAAAAATTCCTTTTTTTTTAAAAAATTTTTTTCCCTTTTTTTTCACCAATTTTCCAACAAAAACCAACTTTTCCCGCTCCTTTTGGCCCTTTTTTTTTTTTCTGGTGGTTTTTCCAAAATTTTTTGGGCAATTTTGATTTTTGGTTCAAAATTTAAAAATTTTTAAGCCAAAACTTTTAAAGGAAAAATGCACCCTGTTTTTTCCCAAAAACAAAAAAAAACCCCAAATTTCTTTCATCTTTTGTTTTCCTAGTTTTTAAAAGCCTTTTTTATGTCTTTTTTCGTTTGGCTCCCCCCGTTTTCAAAGGTAATTTCTTTTTTTGCAAAAAAACCCTTTAAAGGTTTTAACTCATTGGGGCCCTTTTTTAAAAAAGTATATTTTTTTAAAAATTAAAAAGCTTAAATTTCTGCTTATTCTAGAAAATCTTTCTTGGGGGCAAATTTTAAAAAAGCTTAGTTTTGCAAATTTT
This sequence comes from Conus ventricosus, assembly GCA_018398815.1. Taxonomy (NCBI): domain Eukaryota; kingdom Metazoa; phylum Mollusca; class Gastropoda; order Neogastropoda; family Conidae; genus Conus; species Conus ventricosus. The sequence goes on along the minus strand of CM031625.1, from coordinate 12,055,166 downwards.
TTTAAACCCGGCTTCCCCCCATCTCTGGTTTTAATTTTTAAAAATTTCCCTTTTCCAAAGGGAAGGATTCCACCCACGCCCCTAAACAAAAATTTTTCAAGGTTGGAACCCTTTTTTAAAAATATTTTTAAAAAAAAAATAAATTTAAAAAATTCGAAAGCAATTCCCTTTCCCTTTAAAATTTTGAAAAATCCCTTAAGGAGCAAGAAACTTTAAAAACCCCAAAAAAATTTTTTTTGGGGGTTGGGAAAAACCCCAAAAAAAAATTTCCCAAATTTCAGTTTTAAAATTTTTTTTAAAATTTTCCCCCCAAGACATTTTAAAAAATCCATTTAAAATATAACGGGAGTTGGGGTTTAAAATAAAAAGGTTGGCCCAAAGGGTTTTTTTTACCTCAATTTTTTAAAAAATTTAAAAGTTTTAATAAAAAATTTAAAAAACCCTTTTAAAAAAGGCATTGACTAATTGAATCCCAAATTTTGAAATTAAAAGCCTTTTTCAGGGATAAAAACAACAAAATTTTTTTCCCAAAAAGGGAAAGCCGAAATTTTTTGGGAGCCCGGGGAAAAAAAAATCAAATTTTGGGGAAAAAAAACCCGGCCCTTAAACCAGAAAATTAAAAAATTTTCGGGAAAAAGGACCTAAAAACATCATATGAACGCATTGGGGGCAAAAAGAAGGTGGGAAAAGGGGGGAAAAAAATTTTTTTTACAAAAAAAACTATCCGGGGAAAAAATTTCCCCCCCAAACCGAAAAAAGTTTTTATTAAGATTTTAAAAAAACCCAGGTTTTTTAACCCAAAATCTTAGGTTTCTTAAAATGGTTTTTTTTTCCCGGGGTTTTGGCCTTGTTTCTGGGGTTTCGGGTTAAAAACTTTTTTAAAATATATAAAATTTTTCAAAAAAAGAGCCCAAAAATCCCAACCCAAAAAAAACCGAAAACCCCCAATTAGAAAGAAACCAAAAGAAAATTTTTCAACAAAGGGAAAAATTTTAAAAAAAAAATTAAATTTAAAAGAAAAAATGGAAGCCAGGGGGGAAAAAATTTTTTTTAAATGGGAACAAAAAAAAAAAATGTAACAAAAAACATTACCCAAAAACCTAAAGGTTCCCAAGCCGGGGCAATGTAAAATTCAAAATCCGCTAAAAATTTTCCCAAGCACCCAGGGCAAACAAAAAACCAACCAAAAGGTTTTTTCTTTTGGAAAATTTAAACTAAAAAAAAAAAATGTTTAATTTTTTTTTTTTGCTTTGGGGCGGGTAATTTTAAAATTGGTTTAACTTAAAAGGGAAGACAAAAAAACAAAAAGGAAAAACTTGGTAAAATCGGGGCCGGAAAAACAAGAATCCAAAAAAAAGAAATTTTACCTTTGAAAAAAAAAAAAAAAAAAAAAAAAAAAAAAAAAAAAAAAAAAAAAAAAAAAAAAAAAAAAAAAAAAAAAAAAGGGGGGGGGGGGGGGGGGGGGGGGGGGGGGGGGGGGTTGGAAAAATTTTTAAGGTAATTTAAAATTGGGGAGAGGGTGACTTTTGAGGATACTTTGAGGGGAAAAATTGGAAAAAATTAAAAAACAAAAGAGAAAAATGGGGAAAATTGAAGGGAAAAAAAATTTGAAGAACAAACTTTTTTTTTTTTTTTTTTTTTTTTTTTTTTTTTTTAACAAAAACCGCCAAACCAGAACAGTTTTATTCAATGCCAGCTATAAAAACTCCATGCGATTCAAGGGCACCAAAGTCTTCATGGAATATTGAACTTAAAACTGTTTTTTTCATTTTTGGTGCTCTTTCTGCTGCTGGGGGCGGTTTTATACGGTTAAAATATATAAACACGCGGCAAAAACAAGAGCCCCAAACAATCTCCACCGCTAAATACAGAAGCCGAACACAACAGCACCCAGCACCGCCAATAACAAAAGATAATTTTGATCCATTTCAAATGCAATAATATTTTAAAAACTTAATTTAAAATTTTTTGATAAAAAAGAGCATGGCGGATTATTATTTGTTTAAAATGATGAAGTCAATAAATAAAGACATGGAGTCTATAAAAGACATTACCATAACCAGAATTGTAATCAATGCGGTTGCTTAGGATGTAAAACTTCATAAGATCTATGCTGACCGATTTCGCGCAGAGGACGCGAGCAAGACAAACCTCAACGATGACGCGTTTTTTGAGGCGTGTGTGTACTATATTAGACAAACTACTAATTTAAGATAAAAACATAGATTGTATTTTTTTTTTTGATAATTATAAGATAACTTGAATAAGAACTTGGGTTTTAAATTAGAGGATGACTTAGTTATGATCTTAGGTTAACTTGGGGAAGAACTTGAGGTGACTTGGAGGATAACTTAAGTAAGAACTTTGAAGTGACTTGAGGATGACTTTGAGGATGACTTGAGGATGACTTAGGATGACTTGAGGGAAAAATTGAGTAAGAACTTAGAAGTGACTTGAGGATAACTTTAGAACAACTTTAGTAAGAACTTAGAAGTGACTTGATTAAAAACTTAAATAAGAACTTGAGGTGGCTTAAGGTGACTTTAAAAAAAAAAAAATTTTAATTTTTTTTAATTTTTTTTTTTTATTTTTTTTTTTTTTTTTTTTAATTTTTTTTATTTTTAATTTTTTTTTTAATTTTTTTTTATTTATTTTTTTATTTTTTTTTTTTATTTTTTTTTTTTATTTTTTTTATTTTTTTTAATTTTTTATTTTTTTGACTTAAGTGACGAAAGTGATTTATTCTCCCTTTAATTTTGCAAAAAAATATAATTAAACCTTTCCCCCGAATAAATTAACTATTTATAGATCAGAGAGGAATTGATTATTTAAAAATTGTGTTTTTGTGTTTAATTTGCAAAGATTTTAATAAAATATGACAAAGTAGCTACTAAAAAGTACTTTAAAGCACAGTGTGTTTAACCTTTAAAAAACTATCTGCTTGAATAAAAAACAATTTTAATAACACCCCCAATAATGCATAACACCAAAAATTAGAGAGCTTTTAGTTTGTACAGTATAAATATTAATCCTAAATGCAAAGTTGGAATATGCCTGCGGTGGTTTTGTGCTTGTTTGTGTTGGGGTTCTGAAAGTCAAATTTGGCCCTCTCTCTGCCCTATAGTGACCCTTCCCTTTTCGTTGTTTGGGGCGGCTATAAACGCCGCAAACCACATGTTTGTCCGGGTCACTGGCGCGCATAAACCCCGCAAACCACAATGTGTGTGTCCTAGGAAGGGCCACTGAAAATGGGGTAGAGAATTTCCCCCAAATTAGACAACCAAGTGTAGAAATACCACTATTAGATGCATATTCCCAAAAATCTTCGCATCTAGCCACATATCGTGATCCTCTGGATCTGGCTTGGGGCCCTAGGCGCCATAGGGTCTCAAGTTAGACCCATGGTGATCATTTAAAGTGCTAGATGCGAAGATTTTG
>CM031625.1:12040067-12051628 GCA_018398815.1 Conus ventricosus | reverse complement strand
CGAGGATATTTTGTTTTTAAATTTTTTTCTCATTGTATCATTGACACATTCCCTTTTCCTGGGGCTTCAGTTGAGGTTGGGGGTTAGGTCCTCCGGGTGCGTATTGGGTTAGGGTGGAGATTTAGTATCTCACTGTTCTCTCTAGTTAGTTAGGGCCCCGCCTCTTCATCTTCATCAATATCTATTTAATGTGAATAAATGTTGTGGTTTGTCTATCTCTTGCCTGGTGTTTGATTTGTGCGCTTGAGGTCAGGTACTTGCGGGTTCTCCCTCTTCCCATGCTACGTCATTGGTCACCCTTAACCGGGTGAACCGTGACATTCATATATATCCCTAATCTTACATTAAATTTTTTTTTACAAACTGTCATTTTTACTTTGTGATATTTGGGAGACCATAAATGCTGCAGACTGTGTTCAATAACAGCACACTCAGCGAAATGGATGCCACATTGTAGGACGATCTGCTAGTGACTGTTTTCACAGGTATGAATACACGTGCATTTTCATCACACACGTAACTGGAGTTTACTTGCATTCTGTCTAAGCTTATAACCACCGTACCTTTTTCGGATGTAAATCTTTGATCACTCAGCGTGATGTGATACTGTGTTATAATCCAGATAAGAAATAAATAGCCGTCTGTCTCTCTGTCTGTTGTGCTCCTGTCAAGTGATCTTGCTAAGCACAAAGGAAGCTTACAGCTGTTGTTGCGGCTACATGTATGAACTACTGTGTGTTGGTGAATAAACTTTGATACAAGTCAGACTCTGGGATCAGAGAAGTTGGAGCTTTGTTTTTATTCCTCTCTCATTTGGAGTATGATTAACTAAGCAACAGCAACTGGATTCGACTGTATATAAAACTAATGAAAAGTTCTTTATCTTAATCTCACTAAAATATTCTTTAATGAGATCACGTCCTTTGAAAGAATATTTTCATTTTCATGTTTGATACAATATATTTCCAAATAATTCTTGATGGGTTACAAGTGACCAGGAGATAGCGTCCATCTGCTTCAGACCAGAGGATACGATCGTTTGCAAATGCAAATTTTCGGCATACATCCGGTAGGAGGGAGACGCTGACGGTGATTTTGTTTCTGACTGTCTTTGGACTCAATATTAAAGATAAATACATCTAAAAAAAGAAACACGAAGAAAACTTTAAACGTTCGGATAGAAACTAACCTAATTGTTTGTGTGCATGTGTTGTGGCCAATACCTATTTGATAGGCCCCCTTCAGCCATGTGTTGTGGCCAATACCTATTTGATAGGCCCCCTTCAGCCATCTCCTTTGCTTTTGATGATGATCTTTGCATCCTTTCATTAGGTTGGTGAGTTGGTATTCCTCCACGTCTTTCGGCATAATTCTGTGACTGTCATTTGTATGTTCCAAGAGTCACATGGCTCGTTTAGTGTCCATGGTCTCTGCACACCTTCCCTTCCCTTTGTGAATGTCAAAGGCAGTTTCTGCCATGGTCTTTACGTTCCGCTGTTTGTTTTCTGAGGGTAAGAACGAGATTTTGTCAGGGTCCTCCTGTCCCCCTGTTTATTTCTGAGTGTAAGAAGTAGTTTTTGTCATGGTCTTCCTAACCCCATGTTTCTTTACTGAGTGTAAGAGGTAGTTTTGGTCATCGTTTTCCTAACCCCATGTTTGTTTTCTGAGTGTAAGAGGCAGATTTTGTCATCGTCTTCCTAACCCCATGTTTGTTTTCTGGGTGTAAAAGGGAGATTTTGTCATGGTCTTCCTAACCCCATGTTTGTTTTCTGGGTGTAAAAGGGAGATTTTGTCATGGTCTTCCTATCCCCATGTTTGTTTTCTCTCTGATGGAAGTGCCATGTACTTCGTTTCCTCAATATTTCTATTTTCCTGTTTGTTTTCTTATAAGTATCAAATACTTTGTTTTGCTTGACATTTCTATCTTCCTGGCTGCTTTTTCTCTGTAAAAGAGTCGTGTAGGTCGTTTCCATAATTTTTTCTATTTCCCCGTTGGTTATCATGACATTATCAGTGTCATCATGTTGCCTCTTTCTCTGTTGGTTTGCTGCGTGTTGTAAGGGTCATATGGCACCTTTCACTTTCTATCGCACTCTCCAGGAACCAAGATGAAGGTCGTCCTCATTGCTCTGCTGTTGGTGGGACTGATCGCAATGTCCTCAGCGAGCTACTACGGCGGATATGGCGGACATTACGGAGGAGGCCGCGGATATGGCGGACATTACGGAGGAGGCCGCGGCGGAAGAGGCCGCGGCGGAGGATACGGGCATCATGGTCATGGTCGTGGCTACTCGGGCTCCAGGGGCGGCCGTCGCTCCTACTATAGTGGATACTAGAAGAAAGGCTATTGTGAGTTTGTCGTCTGTCCTTCTGCCTATGTGTCTGTCAGTTCCCTCTCTCTGTCTGTCTGTCTCGCTGCGCCTGAATCTCTCTCTCTCTCTCTCTCTCTCTCTCTCTCTGTGCCTGTCTGTCTGTCTGTCTGTCTGTCTGTCTGTCTGTCTGTCTGTCTGTCTCTCTCTCTCTCTCTCTCTCTCTCTCTCCTCTCTCTCTCTCCCCCTGTAGGTCTCTCTCTCTCTCACTCTCTTCTTCTTCTCCTCCTCTCTCTCCACACTCTCTCATTGTGCTCTCTCTCTCTCTCTCTCTCTCTCTCTCTCTCTCTCTCTCTCTCTCTCTGTCAGTGTCAGTGTCAGTGTCTGTGTGTGCGTGCGTACGTACGTGCGCGCGCGAGCGCGCGCGCGTGTGTGTGTGTGAGTGTATGTTTGTCAGTACAGCCATGAGTTAATCTGACAATAAATTGGTTTCAGTCAGTCAGTCAGTGTGTATGTGTGTGTGTACGTTAGAGAGAGAGAGAGTGAGAGAGAGAGGAGAGAGAGAGAGAGAGAGAGAGAGAGGACACAGAGAGAGACACAGAGAGAGACACAGAGAGAGGACACAGAGAGAGAGACACAGAGAGAGACAGAGAGAGACAGAGAGTGACAGAGACAGTGAGTGAGTGACAGAGAGAGAGTGTGAGTGACAGAGAGAGAGTGTGTGAGTGACAGAGAGAGAGTGTTGAGTGTCAGAGAGAGAGAGAGAGTGTGTAGTGAGTGACAGTGACAGAGTGAGTGAGTGAGTGAGTGTCAGTGACAGAGAGAGGTGAGTGAGTGTGAGTGAGTGAGTGAGGTGTGAGTGAGTGTGAAGAGTGTGTGAGTGAGTGGTGTGTGAGGTGAGTGAGTGAGTGTTGTGTGTGAGTGGTGAGAGTGTGAGTGAGGAGTGTGTGTGAGTGAGAGTGTGTGTGAGTGTGAGTGTGAGAGAGTGTGTGTGAGTGTGAGTGAGTGTGTGAGTGAGAGTGTGGTGAGTGAGAGTGTGTGTGAGTGTGAGTGAGTGTGTGAGTGAGAGTGTGTAGTGAGGTGGGGAGTGAGTGTGTGGAGTGAAGAGTGTGTGTGTGAGTGAGAGTGTGTGAGTGAGAGAGTGTGTGTGAGTGAAGTAGTGAGTAGGAGTGTGATGAGGAGTGTGTGAGAGTAGTGGGTGTGAGTGAGAGAGTGTGTGTGAGTGAGGAGATGGAGGTGTGTGTGGTGAGTGAGTGAAGAGTGTGTGTGAGTGAGTAAGTGTGGTGAGAGTGGTGTGAGTGAGTGAGAGAGTGTGTGTGAGTGAGTGAGTGAGTGAAGGAGAGTGTGTGTGAGTGTGAGTGAGTGGTGAGTGAGAGTGTGTGTGATGTGGTGGTGAGTGTGTTGTGAGTGTAGTGAGTGTGTGAGTGGTGTTGTGATGTGTGAGTGAAGTGTGTGAGTGAGTGGGGTGAGTGTGAGTGATGTGTGAGTGAGAGTGTGAGTGAGTGTGTAGTGAGAGTGAGTGTGTGAGTGAGGGGTGTGTGAGTGAAGAGTGTGTGTAGAGTGAGTGTGAGTGAGAGAGTGTGTGTGAGTGAGGTGAGTGTGTGAGTGGTGTGTGTGTGTGAGTGTGTGAGTGAGAAGTGTGTGTGAGTGGGGAGTGTGTGAGTGGGGAGGTGTGTGAGGGAGTGAGTGTGAGTGAGAGAGTGTGAGTGAGTGAGTGAGTGAGTGAGAGAGTGTGTGTGAGTGAGTGAGTGGAGTGAAGAGGGGTGTGAGTGAGGGGGAGAGAGTGTGTGTGGGGTGAGAGTGTGGTGTGTGAAATGAGTGATGTGTGTGTGAGTGAGTGAGTGAGTGAGGAGTGTGTGTGAGTTGGGAGTGAGTGAGTGAGAGAGTGTGTTTTGAGTGAGTGAGTGAGTGAGAGAGTGTGTGTGATGAGTGATGATGAGAGTGTGTGAGTGAGTGAGTGAGTGAGAGTGTGGTGAGTGAGTGAGTGAGTGAGAGAGTGTGTGTGAGTGAGTGAGTGAGTGAGAGAGTGTGTGTGTGAGGAGGAGGAGAGAGTGTGTGTGAGTGAGTGAGTGAGTGAGAGAGTGTTTGGGGTAGTGAGTGAGGATGTGGTGATGGTGAGTGAGTGAGGGGTGTGTTTAGTGAGTGAGTGGTGAGAGAGTGTGTGTGAGTGAGTGAGTGAGTGAAGAGTGTTTTGGTGGTGAGTGAGTGGGGTGAGAGAGTGTGTGGTGAGGGGAGTGAGTGAGTGAGAGAGTGTGTGTAGTGAGTGAGTGAGTGAGAGAGAGTGTGTGTGAGTGAGTGAGTGAGTGAGAGAGTGTGTGTGAGTGAGTGAGTGAGTGAGAGATGTGTGTGAGTGAGTGAGTGAGTGAGAGAGTGTGTGTGAGTGAGTGAGTGAGTGAGAGAGTGGTGTGAGTAGTGGTGAGTGAGAGAGGTGTGTGAGTGAGTGAGTGAGTGAGAGGAGTGTGTGGTGAGGTAGTGAGTGAGTGAGAGAGTGTGTGTGAGTGAGTGAGTGAGGAGAGAGGGAGTGTGTGTGAGTGAGTGAGTGGAGAGTGGGGGGAGTGAAGTGAGGGGGTGTTGGGGGAAGGTGTGTGTGAGTGAGTGAGTGAGTGAGAGAGTGTGTGTGAGTGAGTGAGTGAGTGAGAGAGTGTGTGTGGTGTGAGTGAGTGAGAGAGAGGTGGGGTGAGTGAGTGAGTGAGTGAGGAGTGTGTGTGAGTGAGTGAGTGAGTGAGAGAGTGTGTGTGAGTGAGTGAGTGAGTGAGAGAGTGTGTGGGGAGTGAGGAGTGAGTGGAGGAAAAGTGGTGTGAGTGAGTGAGTGAGTGAGAGAGTGTGTGTGAGTGAAGTGAGTGAGTGAGAGAGTGTGTTTGAGTGAGTGAGTGAGTGAGAGAGTGTGTGTGAGTGATGGTTGAGTGAGAGATGTGTGTGAGTGAGTGAGTGAGTGAGAGGTGTGTGTGAGTGAGTGAGTGAGTGAGAGAGTGTGTGTGAGTGGGGTGAGTGAGTGAGAGGAGTGGTGGTTGGTTGGGGGTGAGTGAGTGATGGGGGTGGGGGTGTTTAGTGAGTGAGTTGAGTGAGGAGAGTGTGTGGGGGTGAGGGAGTGGAGTGAGAGAGTGGTGGAGTGAGGGGAGTGGGGTGAGAGAGTGGGGTGTGAGTGAGTGAGTGGTGAGTGAGAGAGTGGGGGTTTAGAGTGAGTGAGTGAGTGGAGAGTGTGGGGTGAGTGATGGGTGAGTGAGAGAGTGTGTGTGAGTGAGTGGTGAGTGAGAGTGTGTTTTGAGTGATAGTGAGTGAGAGAGTGTGTGTGAGTGAGTGAGTGAGTGAAAAGAGTGTGTGTGAGTGAGTGAGTGATGAGAGAGTGTGTGTGAGTGAGTGAGTGAGGTGAGAGAGTGTGTGTGATGAGTGAGTGAGTGAGAGAGTGTGTGTGAGTGAGTGAGTGAGTGAGGAGTGTGTGTGAGTGAGTGAGTGAGTGAGAGAGTGTGTTGTGATGAGTGAGTGAGTGGGGAGAGTGTGTGTGAGTGAGGGGAGTGAGTGAGAGAGTGTGTGTGAGTGAGTGAGTGAGTGAGAGAGTGGTGTGAGTGAGTGAGTGAGTGAGAGAGTGTGGTGTGAGTGAGTGAGTGAGTGAGAGATGTGTGTGTGTGAGGGGAGTGAGTTGGGGAGGTGTGGTGAGTGGAGTTTTAGTGAGTGAGAGAGGGGTTGGGGGGTGAGTGAGTGGTGGGGAAGTGAGAGAGAGTGGGGAAATGAAGGGGGGAAGTGAGTGAGTGAGTGTAGGTGTGAGTGAGTGAGTGGAGAGAGTGTGTATTGGGGTGAGTGAGTGAGTGAGAGAGTGGGGTGTGAGTGAGTTAGTAATTGAGAGGGGTGGGGGAGAGGGGAGTGGGGGTGAGTGAGAGAGTGTGTGTGAGTGAGTGATGGGGGGTGAGAGGGGTGTGTGTTTAGTGAGGAGTTGAGTGGGGAGAGTGAGTGTGAGTGAGTGTGGGGGAGTGGAAGAGGTGTGTGTGAGTGAGGAGTGAGTGAGGAGAGTGTGTGTGAGTGAGTGAGTGAGTGAGGAGAGTGGTTGGAGTGAGTGATTTAGTAGAGAGAGTGTGTGGGGAGTGAGTGAGTGAGTGGTGAGTGGGGTGTGAGGTGAGTGAGTGAGTGAGAGTGGAGTGGGGAGTGAGTGAGTGAGTGAAGTGTGTGGTGTGAGTGAGTGAGTGAGGAGAGTGTGTGTGAGTGAGTGGGGGGTGAGTGAGAGAGATGTGTGTGGTGAGTGAGTGAGGGGGAGGAGGGGTGAGGTGTGTGTGAGTTTAGGGAGATGAGTGAGAGGGGTGTGTGTGGGGGTGAGTGAGTGAGTGAGAGTGATGGTGTGTGAGTGAGTGGGGTGAGTGAGAGAGAGTGGTGAGTGAGTGAGTTGAGTGAGGAGTGTGTGTGAGTTTGGTGAGTTTAGTGAGAGGTGTGGTGAGTGGTGAGTGAGTGAGCGAGTGTGGTGTGAAGTAGAGTGAGGGGAGGGGAGAGGTGTGTGGAGTGGTGGATGAGGAGGGGGAGGTGGAGTGTGTGTGAGTGAGTGAGTAGTGGAGGGGTGGTGTGTGAGTGAGTGAGTAGTGAGAGAGTGTGTGGAGGAGTGAGTGGTGGTGAGAGAGTTGTGTGTGAGAAGTTGAGGGGAGAGTGAGGGGAGTGGGGTGTGAGAGTGGTGGTGAGTGAGAGAGGTTTTGTGGAGTGATGAGTGATTGATAGGAGTGTGGTAGTGAGTGGAGTGAGGAGAGAAATGTGTGTGAGTGAGGTGGTGAGTGAGGAGTGGGAGTGTGTGGAGAAGTGAAGTGAGTGAGAGAAGTGTGGGTGAGTGGAGGGTGGGGGTGAGAGAGGGTGTGTGAGTGAGTGGAGTGGTGGATGGAGGGGTGGGGTGAAGTGAGTGAGTGAGGAGAGGGTGTGTGAGTGAATGAGTGAGTGAAGAGTGGTTGAGGAGGCGAGATAGGGAGTGTGTGTGAAATGAAGTAGGAGTGAAATCGTGATGAGTGAAATGAGTGAGAGTGAGGAGGTGTGTGAGTGAAAGTGAGTGAGAAAGAGAGTTGGTGAGAGTGATTGTAGAAGAGTGGGGTGTGTGAGTGGTGATGTGAGTGAGAGAGTGTGTGTGAGTGTGTGGTTTGGAGTGGAGAGTGTGGGGTTGTGAGTGAGTGATAGTGAGAGAGTTGTGTGTGAGTGAGTTGGTAGTGAGAGTGTGTGGGTGTGATAGAAGTGAGTATGAGTGAAAGTGTGTGTGAGTGAGTGAGTGGAGTGAGTGAGGGGTGGAGTGGTGGTGGTGAGGTGAGGGAGTGTGTGTGAGTGGGGTAGTGGTGGGGTGTGTGTGAGTGAGTGAGTGGTGGAGAGTGTGTGTGAGGAGTAGTGAGTGAAGGGTGTGTGTGATGATGAGTGAGTTTAGAGTGTGTGTGTGATGAGTGTGAGTGAAGTAAGTGTGTGTGGGGTGTTAGTGGGGGTGGGGGGGGGAGAGTGTGGGGGGTAGTTGTGAGAGTGATGAGAGTGTGTGTGGTGAGTGGTGAGTGGGGAGTGTGTGTGAGGGGAGTGAGAGTGGTGAGAGTGTGTGTAGGAGTGGTGAGTGAAGTGAGAGGGTGTGTGGGAGTGAGTGGTTGGAGTAGAGTGTGTGTGTGAGTGAGTGATGGAGGAGGTTGTGTGTGAAGTGGTGTGTGTGTGTGGAGTGTGTGTGAGGAGTGAGTGGATGAGATGTGTGTGAGTGAGTGAGTGAGTGAGTGAGGGGTGGTGTGTGAGTGGTTTGGGGTGAGTGGAAGGGGGGTTGGTGAGTGAGTAAATGGTGGGAGTGGGGGGGTGAGTTGGGGGTGAGGGTGAGAGTGTGTGGGAGTGATGATGGTGAGGTGTGGGGGGAGTGAGTGTGAGGAGGGGTGGTGTGTGAGTGAGGGGGGAGTGGTGGGTGTGGGGTATTGGGGAGGAGTGGTGGTGAGTGAGTGGTGAGTGGAGTGTTGGGGGAGTGGTGAGTGAGTGGGGGGGTGTGGAGTGTGGTGGTGAGAGTGGTGTGGGGTGGGAGGAGTGGAGGTGGTGAGGAGTGGTGGTGGTGAGAGGTTGTGGTGGTGAGGAGTGGTGGGTGTGTGGGTGTGAGGAGTGGGTGTGGTGAGTGGTGGTGGTTTGGGGAGGGTTGGGGGAGGAGTGAGTGGTGTGGGGAGGAGGTGGTGGGAGGAGTGTGGGTGGTGAGGGGTGGTGGGAGTGGTGGTGAGGGTGTGTGGTGGGTTTAGTGAGGGTGTGGGTGTGTTGGTGGGGGAGGTGGGGTGGTGGTTTAGGATGAGTGGTTTTGGGGAGTAGGGAAAAGGAATTGGGGTTGTTGAGTTGGGGTGTGTGAGTGAGGAGGGGTAAAGTGAAGGGTTGGGTGGGTTTATGAATTTTTATTGGGGTGGAATTTGGTGGTGGGGTGTGGTTGTGTTTTGGGGGGTGGTTTTTTGGGGGGGTTGTGGTGGGGTGTTGTGGGTGGCGGGGGTTGGTTGGGGGCGCAAGTGGGTGTGGCGGGTGGTGTGGTTTGAAGACGAAATTTAGGATTAGAATGGTGGTGTAGGATTATTTTTTAAAATTTGTATTAGAAAATTGGTTTTTTGGGGAAAAAAAGGGGAGTTGGTGGGAAGTTAAGGTTGTGTGAGTTTTGTTTGTGTTGGTGTTTGTTGATTGAAGAGTGGAGTGTGTGTATGGTGGGGGGGGTGGTTTGGGGGGGTATATTTTTTAAAATTTTTTTTAAAGGGTTTGGGGAAATTTTTTTTATAATATTTTTTTTTTTTTAAAATTTTTTTATGTTGTTGTGGGGGGTTTGGGGGGTGTGTGTGTGGGGTGAGGGTGGGGGTGGTGGGGGTGGTGGGGGGTGGGGGGTATGTGTGTTTTGTGTGTGTGTTGGTTGTAAAATTTGGGGAAATTTTTATTGGGGTTAAGGGGTTTGAAAAAAAAGGATTGATTTTTAATTTAAAAAAAAATTTTAAATTTGGGGTTTTAAAAATTGTTTTTTTGGGGAAAGGTTGGGGAAAATTTTGGGTTTTTTAAGGGTTTTATTTTTAAAAGGTGTTTTGGGGGTTGTTTTTTGGGTGGGTTTGGGGGGGTGGGGGGTTGGTGGGGGTGGTGGTTGTTGGGGGGTTTTGTTTTTTTGTTTTGTGGGTTTTAAAATTTTTTAAAAAAATTTTTAAAAAAATTTTTTAATTTGGGGGATGGGGGGGGGGTTTTTTTGGGGGGGTGGTGGGGTTGGGGGTTGGGGGGGTTGGGGTGGGTGGGGGGGGGGGGTTTTTTTTTTTTTTTTGGGGGGGGGGGGGGGGGGGAAAAAAAGGGTGTGGGGGGGGTTTGAGACTAAAAAAGGGGTTAGGGGGGGGGAGAGGGGTTTTTGGGGGGGAAAGTGGGAAGTGTATTTGGGTTTAAAAAATCTCATCAACTCCAAGCATCCACCCATCCACCAGAACATTGTTTTTTTGAAAGAACACGAGAACTGTCGGCAGCAATGTTCACAGCTTTTTGTGTGACACGACATTCATATAATTTATCTGGCTGTTCTTGTTGTCTTTTTGCCAATGATCTTGGCATAACAATGAGTGTGTAGGTGTGTGTATGTGTGTGGGGGTGCGTGCGTATGCGCGCGCGTATATACATACATGTATATATATATATATATATATATATATGTGTGCGTGTATATGTATATATATACTATATATATATATATATATATATATATATATATTTATATATATATATATATATATATTGTGTGTGTGTGTGTGTGTGTGTGTGTGTGTGTGTGTGCGTGCGTGCGTGCGTGCGTGCGTGCGTGCGTGCGTGCGTGCGTGCGTGCGTGCGTGCGTGCGTGCGTGCGTGTGTGTGTGTGTGTGTATGCGCCTGTGCAAGTTCGCCTAAGTGCAGACCATTATATGTTAATGGTATATACCTGTATTAAAAGAGACATCAGAGTTCGACCTAGACGTGTGCATACAGACACAGCAACAGCCACAGTGATAGTAATAGCTGTAGATTTCACAGCAGTGACATCAACAGCAGATGACTGAAGGTGAAGATGTAGTTGTTGGTGAAACGCTAGTACACTAGTGTCACCAGCAACAGCAACAGTGATAGTAATAGCAGTAGTTCTCACAGCAGCGGCAGTAACAGCAGAAACAGAAGTGACAGAAGATGTAGTTCTTGGTGTAGCAACAGCTGCCAGAACTGTAGGAAGTCAACAGTGGCAGCAGCAGCAGCAGCAGCAGCAGCACGGAAGGCTATCAGAAGTAGCAGGTGGTGCTGCAACTGTAGCTTCAGGAGCCGCACTGAGCACTGATATTAATATTGGTACGTGTCGTCATCGTGGCCGTGGCTTGACAATCAATACGAAAAAGACTGAAGTGATGCACCAGCCAGCCCCGGGAAAGACGCACGCTGAGCCAGTCATCACCATCACTGGACAGCAACTGAACGCCGTGGATAAGTTCCCCTACCTAGGCAGCACTCTGTCCAGAAACGTTGTCATCGACGATGAGGTGAATGCCCGGCTCGCCAAAGCTAGTGCTGCTTTTGGCAGACTCCACAAGAACGTATGGAAGAGGAGAGGCGTCATCCTAGAGACCAAGATCGAAGTGTATCATAGTTCTCACCACACTGCTCTATGGCTGTGAAACATGGACAGTTTACCAGCGTCACGCCAGGAAACTGAACCATTTCCACACCACCTGCCTCAGAAGACTCATGGGCATTAAGTGGCAAGATAAGATTCCGGACACTGAAGTCCTCACTTGTGCTGGCCTGCCTAGCATCTTCACCATCCTGATGCAGTCACAGCTTCGCTGGGCAGGTCACGTAGTTCGCATGCCAGACCATTGGCTGCCAAAGAAACTATTATTTGGCGAACTACAACAAGGAAAACGCACTCATGGAGGCCAGAAGAAACGTTTCAAAGACAACCTCAAATCTTCCCTGAAGGCCTTCAGCATCAGCCACACAACATGGGAGCAGACTGCCCAGGACAGAGACGGGTGGCGATCAGGTGTCCGCAAAGGTGCAGAAACCTGTGAATGTAACAGAATTGCTGCAGCTGAGCAGCGCAGGATGATCAGAAAGACCAGTGTCAACAGAACTCCAACTGCCGCCACCATCCCCTGTCCATACTGTGATAGGTCTTTCCGGGCGCAGATCGGCCTGACCCGCCATCTACGCACTCACCCCCGATCCTAGGATGACTAGATGGTCTTCGTCGTCTCGACGGACAAACAACATGGAAGTAATAGCAGTAGTAGTCGTTATCCATTTTTTGTAGTTGTCACATTTTCACAG
>CM031625.1:12030067-12037567 GCA_018398815.1 Conus ventricosus | reverse complement strand
AATATGTCTCACTGTGAGTGGTACAAGACATGGAATGCACCACGGAGCTTCTTCACCTCTTTAAAGATAAGAATGGGTGTAAAACGAGCGGCCTGTACACAAACGGCACAAGACTGTTTCGTCTTTACGGCAGCCTCGGGAACATGGTAAACATTCTTTTAAGTCTGGACGGATTTTAAATAGTTTGATATTCGTCTGTGAGTGCCATTCCTCTTGCCAGAGGTCTTTGACATAGGCCTGTGTTTTGGGTTTGAGATCAGTGTGAGGAACAGACAACCTGCTCAACGTTTCCTTCGTGGCAATCTTGGCAAGTTGATCAACCACCTCGTTGCCTCCAATGCCCACATGGCTGGGAACCCAAGCAAAAATCTATGTTGTTTCCATCTGATTTCAGAGAGGTGTACAGTTCGAAACTTTCAGCAGCTGAGGGTGCTTGAGATTACGGCCGGCAATGGCCTCCAAAGCAGAAAGGGAGTCTGAGAAAATAAGGAAATCTTTATGTTTTGATCTGCAGATCATTTGAAGAGCCAGGACCAAGGCTGTCAGCTCCGCAGTGTAGATGGATCTGTCTGTTGGAATGTGTTTGGTACATCTCTCAGGGGGATCTGCTGCACAAAGCACAGCAGAGGCAACTCCTTCCTCAGACTTGGAACCTTCTGTGAAAACTCTTTTTTTAGGATGGAAACTTAGAACACAGTTCAGCAAAAAGAGACTGGTATGCCAAGGAAGTAGTGGAATCTTTCTGGTACGAGGCCAAATCAAAGGGGATCTCTGGAGTGAAGAAAGTCCATGGTGGGTCATCAGGAAACTTGGAAAAATCATAAACTACTCCCAGGAGAATTAAGCTGCAAGGCTATCTTATACAATAAAGAATTTAAAAAAACCCAACAACAATCGATGTCCTTATGAGAAGATAAAGTAATCCTTTTCTCTGCATTTCAAAACATGCAATGTGGATATTTTGTCAGATAAACATAAGTCATTTAGATGAGAAAAAGAAAACTCTGACAAATAAAGTAACCCTGTCCGAAGTAATGACAGTACCATGAATTCAACAGTATCTCTAGAGGATTCAAGAATGCTATTCATTTGTTATGAAAAAATGTGTCCGTTTGTCATGGATGGAATTGTTTACTGCATGTCAAACCATCTGCAAACTGGATGCAAATTATACATATCAATCTATCTATCTAGCTATCTAGCTATCTATCTATCTAGCTATCTCTCTCTCTCTATCTCTCTCTCTCTCTCTCTCTCTCTCTCTCTCTCTATCTATCTATCTATCTATGCTTCGAGTGATCCCCCTTGAACATGAACGCGTCAATCTCAGCGCTGCTTTGAATTTGTCATTTTTCACTGTTTTGGCGTGTTGAAAGTTTAGTTACTAATTTCTGTGTGCAAAATTTTGATTCCCTGATTAATACGAAAGATAGTGATAAAAAGGTTTTGACTCAAGACTTTTGAATGCAGCAAATCAGCAATTGAGACTGTGCTTGATTATTGTTGTGTGACAACTCTAGTACAGTGACAGCCTCGTCTACAACTTCAGCAATTCACTGTCATCTTCTTGGTGTTGTGTTTCAGGAATATTTGTCGGCACGGTGTTTATTTACAACAGAAAGTTGAAATGTAATTTTCACTTCTGTGAGGAAAACCGTGCCTGTGCTAATTCTTCTCAGGAAAGATTTCCGTTTATCACCCCATGGAATAATGTCAAAATTGTAAGAATTCACCACTGCATCACTTCCTACACTACACAAACACGACCAGAACAATAATGTCTGCTTCTTACTTTCTCTTAAACAAAATTTTCTTGTAAGAGAATGGACGAACAACATGATGAAAAACGTTTACCTACTAACGATTCGATACAAAAACGTTTCTTCTGCAGCCAAAAAGAACTGTGTGTGTGGAGACACAGCCTGGTATATAGGTATTCTGCCATTGATAACGACGATATTAAAGTGTACATTTCAGATTTTGACATTTCAGGTGAGATTCTTACCTCCTTTCCAGCCCTAGTAGACTTCCCTTCACGGTACTATTTAAGCAAAACCGTGATAGGAATTTTATATGGCTCATACAAAAGCATCAAAGTCAGCCTACATTTCAAATCACATGAAGGTGGCACTTTTATGTGTCAGGGTTTAGACTGCTTGACATGGAGTAAAGAAGAATGCGAACAGTTGAGACACTTTGTCACACGTTTCATGGACACACATGATGAGAAAGAACTGGCTACCTGTCTGCTGGACACCCCTGTCACCTTTATCCAACCTCTGCCGGACCCCGTGTCCCTGAGACATCCCTGTCACCTGCCCCTGCCCACATTCTCCACTGACCACACAGCCTCCCTGCCCGGCCTGTGCACGGCCGGCTGCACTGTGAGGAGGCCACACACAGCAAAGTCGTCGTTCAGCTTTTTTGTACTCTCCCCAACCTCTTCAGCAACTTCAGACGTCCAAGGCTACACGTCGTATGCAAGATGGAGCTTCCAATTCATTCAGTGCAAGATAGCGCGGCAGAGGCAGCTGAAAGCAGGGTAAAGACCAAGGCTGCCGTTGGCCTTGTTGGCGGTTGTTCATTCACACCTGTCTGTCCGCAATGCCGTTGGTCTTCTTGGGGGTTATTAATTCACCCCTGTCTGTCTGCCATACTGTTGGCCTTCTTGGGGGTTATTAATTCACCCCTGTCTGTCCGCCATACTGTTGGCCTTCTTGGGGGTTATTAATTCACCCCTGTCTGTCCGCCATACCGTTGGCCTTCTTGAGGGTTATTAATTCACCCCTGTCTGTCCGCCATACCGTTGGCCTTCTTGGGGGTTATTAATTCACCCCTGTCTGTCCGCCAGACCGTTGGCCTTCTTGGGGGTTATTGATTCATACCTGTCTGTACGACGTACCGTTGGCCTTCTAAGGGGTTATTAATTCATACCTGTCTGTCCGCCGTACCGTTGGCCTTCTTGGGGGTTATTAATTCATACCTGTCTGTCCGCCATACCGTTGGCCTTCTTGGGGGTTATTAATTCATACCTGTCTGTCCGCCATACCGTTGGCCTTCTAGGGGTTATAGATTCACCCCTGTCTGTCCGCCATACCGTTGGCCTTCTAGGGTTATTGATTCATACCTGTCTGTCAGCCATACCGTTGGCCTTCTAGGGGTTATTGATTCACCCCTGTCTGTCCGCCATACCGTTGGACTTCTAGGGGTTATTGATTCATACCTGTCTGTCCGCCATACCGTTGGCCTTCTTGGGGTTATTGATTCATACCTGTCTGTCCGCCATACCGTTGGCCTTCTAGGGGTTATTGATTCATACCTGTCTGTCCGCCATACCGTTGGCCTTCTAGGGGTTATTGATTCATACCTGTCTGTCCGCCATACCGTTGGCCTTCTAAGGGGTTATTGATTCATACCTGTCTGTCCGCCATACCGTTGGCCTTCTAGGGGTTATTGATTCATACCTGTCTGTCCGCCATACCGTTGGCCTTCTAGGGGTTATTAATTCATACCTGTCTGTCCGCCATACCGTTGGCCTTCTAGGGGTTATTGATTCATACCTGTCTGTCCACCATACCGTTGGCCTTCTAGGGTTATTAATTCACACCTGTCTGTCCGCCATACCGTTGGCCTTCTAGGGGTTATTGATTCATACCTGTCTGTCCGCCATACCGTTGGCCTTCTAGGGGTTATTAATTCACCCCTGTCTGTCCGCCATACCGTTGGCCTTCTAGGGGGTTATTAATTCACCCTGTCTGTCCGCCATACCGTTGGCCTTCTTGGGGGTTATTAATTCACCCCTGTCTGTCCGCCATACCGTTGGCCTTCTTGGGGGTTATTAATTCATACCTGTCTGTCCGCCATACCGTTGGCCTTCTTGCGGGTTATTAATTCACCCCTGTCTGTCCGCCATACCGTTGGCCTTCTTGGGGGTTATTAATTCATACCTGTCTGTCCGCCATACCGTTGGCCTTCTTGGGGGTTATTAATTCATACCTGTCTGTCCACCATACCGTTGGCCTTCTTGGGGGTTATTAATTCACCCCTGTCTGTCCGCCATACCGTTGGCCTTCTTGGGGGTTATTAATTCACCCCTGTCTGTCCGCCATACCGTTGGCCTTCTTGGGGGTTATTAATTCATACCTGTCTATCCGCCATGGGAACTGCCCACTCATCAGTCTTGCTTCCTACACTGAGGATGGACTCACAGCCACTTTGAAAACTTCCTTTTTTAAATCGAATTTCACTTCATTCACTATTTTTTATGTATTATTTTAGTTCAGTTTATTAGGAATTTTACACGTATTTCTATTTTTTCCTTTTTTTCCTTTTTTTGTTTTGTTTATTTTTGTTGTTGTTGTTGTTGTTGAAAGTGGAATTAACGTTACTGAGAATTCAAAACGGCACTTGTGGAGAATATAACGAAGCAAATAATTTTCAAGTAATATAGCACATATTGTCTATGTACAGCGCACCCACATAGGCATAAACATGCTCGCTCATGAAAAACACATGCACATAAATTTACTGACAGACATTTTGACATACACACATACGTATACACACACACACAAAGACGCGCGAGCAAAGAATCGCACACACACACACACACACACACACACACACACACACACACACACACACACACACACACCACACACACACACGCACGCACGCACGCACGCACGCACGCACGCACGCACGCACGCACGCACGCTCGCACACGCGTTGTGTGTGTGTGTGTGTGTGTGTGTGTGTGTGTGTGTGTGTGTGTGTGTGTGTGTGTGTGTGTGTGTGTGTTTCTGTTCCCCTCCCATCTTCTAATCACCTTCACCCACACCCCCAATCCTCACGTCTCTCCTCTTCACCCCCCTTTCTTCCCCAACTCTTTCCAAACTTCGCCGGAAGCAAACACTGACCTCAACAAGCTTTGACAAGTTTAATCAACCTTTTTTGTTTTCTTCTTCTTTTCTTAATATTTTTTTTTTCAGTTCGTAAGCCTATACCAGCAGACAGAAAGAAAAGAAAGTAGAAGAAAGAAAGACGGAACGAGGGAAACAAAACAACCCCCCCCCCCAAAAAAAAAAAAAAAAAAAAAAAAATTCTTCGGGAAAAAAAACGTTTACGTCAGAATTGTAGACAGACATACGCACATTGAGGAAGTCAAGACGTTTGACATGCGTATATTCACACATGGATTACTCTGTCTGTCTGTCTGTCTGTCTATATGTCTGTCTCCCCCCCCCCCCCCCCCCCCCGCCCACACCTCTCTCTCTCTGCACAGACGCACGCCCAGGCACGCACACATACACACATACACACGCGCGCGCGCGTGCGCATACACTTGCATATACACGTGCGTGCGCGCACACACGCACACACACACACGCACACACACACACACACGCACGCACCTACGCACCTACGCACGCATGTACGCACCCCCCCCCCCCCCCACCACACACACACACACACATTCGTGCGAGCGCCTTCTTCTCTTCTGTACGCGCGCACGGAGATTTTCGTCAGTTTTATTGAGTTGAAACGCTTCATATATATATATATTTTATCAGAGTTTTTTTTGCAACATTGTTGACTATTTACACTGAGGAAAACCAAACACCATTTAAGCCATTCTCGTAGCATGATCCTTTCAAAGACAGAACAAATAAAGTCAATATGGATTTTTTTTTTCATTCAAACACCTGAAAGAAAGGTAAAAATAGTAGGCGTTTTTTCCTTTAAAAAAAAAACTGAGAAAAAATAGGTTACCATAAAATGCTTGTTTTCTTTGTTCCAGTCAAACAGTTGGGATAAAAAATAAAAGAGAATTTTTTTCTTCCTTACTAACTGACAAAAAATGAGTTCAAGTAGAAGGTCCCCTCAAATATTGAGAAAAGCATACTGTAACATAGTTGCGGATACAACTACGTGACACTGGAGATGTCCATTTGGCTGTTGCACAGTTAGGCTGTGTATTGGTGTCAGTGCTACAGGATTTGAAACCCACTGCTGGTGTTCCCTGAGGAATCCAGCAGGAATTCTGACAAGTTTCAGATGGTACTTCTGACTGCCGTCCCAATAAACACTCAACGTTGAAAATTAATACCACAAGATCCACAGAGACCTGTACATTTGCTGTAGTGTTGTCCCCGGGTGCTTTTCGTTGCTAAACACCGAGACTCTCACATCGCTTTGACCTCAGTTTTGATGTATTGCAGGATATCGTCCATCTGTGTCTTCCTTCTATTCCTCTTCTTTCAGTGTTGTTTCGCCAAACCGTGTCAGCACCATGCTTTCTGTTTCTTTCTCTATGACCATTGTTGTTGTTTCACGCTGTGTCAGCACCATGCTTTCTGTTTCTTTCTCTATCACCATTGTTGTTGTTTTACGCTGTGTCAGCACCATGCTTTCTGTTTCTTTCTCTATCACCATTGTTGTTGTTTCACGTTGTGTCAGCACCTTGCTTTCTGTTTCTTTCTCTATGACCATTGTTGTTGTTTGACGCTGTGTAAGCACCATGCGTTCTGTTTCTTTCTCAATGACCATCGTTGTTGTTTCATGCAGTGTCAGCACCATGCTTTCTGTTTCTTTCTCTATGACCATTGTTGTTGTTTCACGCTGTGTCAGTACCATGCTTTCTGTTTCTTTCTCTATCACCATTGTTGTTGTTTCACCCTGTGTCAGCACCATGCTTTCTGTTTCTTTCTCTGCGACCATTGTTGTTGTTTCACGCTGTGTCAGCACCATGCTTTCTGTTTCTTTCTCTATGACCATTGTTGTTGTTTCACGCTGTGTCAGCACAGTGCTTTCTGTTTCTTTGTCTATCACCTTTGTTGTTGTTTCACGCTGTGTCAGCACAGTGCTTTCTGTTTCTTTGTCTATCACCTTTGTTGTTGTTTCACGCTGTGTCAGCATCATGCTTTCTGTTTCTTTCTCTATCATCATTGTTGTTGTTTCATGCAGTGTCAGCACCATGCTTTCTGTTTCTTTCTCTATGACCATTGCTGTTGTTTCACGCTGTGTCAGCACCATGCTTTCTGTTTCTTTCTCTGTGACCATTGTTGTTGTTTCACGCTGTGTCAGCACCATGCTGTCTTCCTCTGTCTTCATAGTATTGTTGTCAGCACCATGCTGTCTTCCTCTGTCTTCATAGTATTGTTGTCAGCACCATGCTGTCTTCCTCTGTCTTTATAGTATTGTTGTCAGCACCATGCTGTCTTGTTCTTTCTTCACGTTCATTACCTTTTACTCCAGTTAAAAGAGAACAACGTTGAGAGAGAGAGAGAGGGAGAGAGAGAGAGAGAGAGAGAGAGAGAGAGGAGAGAGAGAGAGAGAGAGAGAGAGAGACATACAGACAGACAGACAGACAGAGAGAGAGAGAGAGAGAGGAGAGAGAGAGAGGAGAGAGAGAGAGAGAGAGAGACATACAGACAGACAGACAGACACAGAGAGAGAGAGAGAGAGAGAGAGAGAGAGAGAGAGAGAGAGAGAGAGAGA
>CM031625.1:12002567-12022567 GCA_018398815.1 Conus ventricosus | reverse complement strand
TGTCTTCCACTGAAGGCTAGTTTCGACAAAGTTTTTCTTTTTTTAACTATGTCTCTTTCTGCTGAACAGTCATCTATAATAAATAGCGTCTGCGTTCCCTCAAACAGTCTATAAAAGTGTTCTAAACATTCACTCAGTTTATTGCTGGATCAACTAAAAATATGTTATCATCTATCCATATATACCTTCTATCGTGATATGCTTTGTTCCATTTAAGTGTTGGGCAGAAAATTACAATATGATCAAAATTATAACGATAAACTGTTTGTAACAGGTCGAGGATAAAATTGTTTTCCCACAACCAGTCTGTCCACAAATTAATGAACAATGAGGGGTTTTTGCCATAAAGTTTAACTGCTCCATAGTTTTATAACAGAATTTAATCTAATCCAGTTATTATGTTTATCATACTCTCCGTCAGAATTTGTTCAGTATAATAAAATCCTATAAGGTCTAAATGTGTAAGATTAATCCAATTTAGTTCTGTAAGATTGTTTCTATTTAAACTAATATTGATTTTGTTGCTTGTTGTTATGACCTTAATATCCTCACCATTGTGAAGAACGACGATGGTAACTTTAAGACTGTCAACGTCTAAGTTTTGCCAGCTAATAAGAATTCCTTTCATAAGTATGTCACTGACGCCCACAGCTCCATTTCTTGCCTCATCTTTTAAGACAGAAATTTCAAATATCATTGTGAACGTGTCTCCTAATTTCATGCGTGGAATGAACTGTAATTTTGTAGAAGCTTCCTTTTAAAACCGTTTCTCTTCTGTGGAGGATGTACTGTTTATTCCCATATGGCGTTATTTCAATCTCTTTCCGACTATTGTCTTCTGGCATAAGACTTCCATGTAAAGGACCAGAGTTGAAAGCTTTTCTGAAACTTTTTTGACGGTCAAAAAATGTAAATGGACTTATGAATTCAAATTTTATGTCCCATTCTAAATATGGTTCTAAGTGCCATTTGCTGTCAGGTTTTCGAACTATTTTATATTCATACTGGCCAGCATTATTTGCTTCTAGATTGCGTAGTTGTTCTAGTTTAGGAAACCTTTTGTTGTCGCCAACCTCTTTGCGTTTATAATCACCATCTTTAGTGTACTCAAAACCATACAAAGCGCCTATCTCACCAAAGTCCTCAACGTCTGCAAGGTCTTTTAATTCTAAAGTTATACACCTTACAGGTGCTAATGTAACTCCCGATTCTTCTGGCCCACGAGACACTTTTTTAGTACAGTTTATTATTTTATTTCCAAAACAATGTGCAGGTTATCACATTTTACGACTTTTCCTGTTTTGTCTGTGATCTTTATATTAAATGATCTGACCCTCCCACAGGCTAATTTTTTTAAACTGTAAATTAGGGAATTGTATAATTTCATAATCGCAATATGCAGCTTTCCCTGACGGAAGAGCTCTTAAAACAGTTGAGGGCCTTCCATCATATAAGTTTTCATCAGTGCTCAGCTCATCTAAATGAACATAGAGTAATGAATGTAATGCAAGATCGAGCGGACTTTCCCCCTCATAAGTAGTTTTGTCTGGTGTAACTCTAAATCTATGATTGTCAGCTGCAAAGCCTAACATTTTAGCTAGCTCTTTATCAAAATAGTAACCTGCTTCTTCTTCAGGTTTGAATGTCAACATTTTTTTAGATTTGCATTGTTAAGTTTGAGAGTAATGTCGAAGTTACTCATTGCTTCTTTAGTGAGCAAAACCCGTAATAACCATCAGGTATTGTTAACTGGCTAACTTTGGCCCCTGATTTGTCAACTTTTAGAATCGTATTATTGTTTTTGGTTTCGGTTATATATTAAACCATACGACTTTGTAAAAAATTTCATGGAGTGCGACCATTTTGGGTTTTCCGCAATCGTTTTTAAACAGCATGTTCTAAAAACGAAGGACGGTCTTGGGTTGTTATTGTTACAAACATTTTTTAAAACAAATTAAAAATGAGTGCATTTAAATATACTAATGCAAAATATTCTGTTGGGCCGCACTACAATCTTAAAAATATAACAACTGACACCCTCGACATTTCTGTGACTCAGCCTGACGCCTTTCAAGTAAAGGTGAGTACTCCTTTGAACAGATATCTTAACCCCCCTATTAAAAAAGACAACATCGCAAAAGTGTGGTTCAGTCATCCGATGCAGTTTTATCAGAACCAGTTAAACTTTGCTGTGTTTTGTGCATCAACTGGGTGTGGAGTGTCGTATGCTGATCATTTAAATCATCCTGATCCTTTGGTGAGGTCATGTACAGAATTCATTTTTATTACACCTTCAGACGTATTTTATCTGAACTGCAAGCGCCATTACCAAATGACAAACCGTTTAATCCATTCAGCAACAGAATAGACATGAAGGCTTTTGAAAGGATCTGTAACGAATTCAATATTAATGTTAAGACAGACTTTAGACAAAAGTTGGATCTTAATCATGGCTTAGGCACCCCTTATTTTTGGGCGTGCACAGAAGTATAACTATGACTGGAATCCTCCTTACACATCTTTCTCTTCAGACACGGGTTTGTTCACCTCGGGTCCATAGAGCAAGAGCATAAAACAGCATGGACAACATTTATCTTGGACACTTCTAAGGGCCTAACTAAAGCAGGAATAGAACGAATAAACGACTCTATTCGTACTTACTTTGGTGTTTTGCTAGGTTCGCAAGCACAGGCGAGATCGAGCATAACTGATCCTTCTACTGGTTTTGATGCACAAAACAATACTTAGCAAATTTAGAGGACGCCATTAATTCTACAGTTGATTTGCCTTCAAGTATTAAAAGGTACCAAAATGTTTTACAATTCGCAAGATCAAAAGTAGACTTTGCTGTAGGCACTGGTTTATACATGCTGCCTTCTGACCTCAGACTCCAGATAGGTACAAAAAATAAACTACAATAATGAAATCCTTGTGGCAGGCAATGAACAGAAGGTCGGAAAAAACGACATAAATTCTTAGCCAGTAATATTACAAACAATAAAAAAACAAGATGACCCCCAAGATTAAGTCATCCAATCCCCGAGGTCCAAAGCCCAAAGACTGTTGAAGTAAAAAAAAATAATGACCATGAATATGAAAAGACAGCACTAGTTGTTGTATTAACTGGCCTAGGATTACTTGGTCTTTATCTTACTAAATAGTAAACCCAACTATTAAGACAACTAATGCCCATAAGTGCTCGGCCATAAAACCAACTACTTTGCTTGCAGTAGACAAAAGCCAGCTAACGACACCCCCTAATATACCTGGTAAAGAGTCTATGGCTTTACTGGCTAATTTTTTTTTTAATAAACTCGCAAGATGATCAAGTTGTTTTTTTACGCATGATTTATCAGGTGGTGATGGGGGAGATGGTGGGGGAGGCACTGGACTTTGACCACCGCCGCCTGTAATAGCCAACACCAGTGTACTTATTGCAAATCCTAAGGCTGTTATAACGCTTGCTAATGTGACTCCCTGCTCTCTAAACAGTGTTCGTATTCGTTCTGCTAGCGTTGTGTCTTCATATAAAATTTTTTCGATAGTTTCTCTTATTCTGTTCACTTGAGTTCGTAATTCTTCTCGGTTAGTATTCAACACTTCTAGTCTAGCTAATCTTTCTATATTAAACTCATGTAGTCTTTGTTCTATTCTTTCTTTAACATCACGCCCTAAGTTGGCGTCGTCAGCATCAGCGAGTTTTTCTTTTTCTTTTTCTATACGCTCCTTTAGTTCAGTCAGTTTTGCTAAATTGTTTATTAATTCTCCTCGGAAGGTTCTTAAAGTGCGATCAAGGGCTTCTAATTCTCTCTCAGGTAGCCGTGATTTGCGTATTGTTTTTGGTACTGTTTCATCTAGTTCTCTCAGTTTTGCTGAATTGTTTGTTAATTCATCTCTGATGCTTCTCAAAGCATGATCAATTTCTCTCATAGGTAGCAGTGGATCGTGTATTGTTTTTAATGCTGTTTCTTCTTCTTCAGTGGTTTCTGCTTCTATTGCATTTATTATTTTGACTGTTGTTTGACTTAAATCTTCAAGTGGCATGTTTTGTATTTGGCTATCTGTTGGGAGTTCTTGTAGTGTGTTTTGAAGTTTAGCAACTTCCTCCCTATCTAATTTTGGTTTAGTAAAGCCAAGGCGATTCCGCTCGCTCGCACTGAGCTTTTGATTAATTGTACCCATGCCTACAAACCTTGATGGGTCTCGTTTAAACGTAAGCGGAACACGTTCTCCTTTGTCGTTTTTCACATACAAATGGTTATCTTTTAGTTCAAAATCATTAGGGTATATAGTTTCGGGAGGTTCTAGTCCTAAACTTTGGTATAATGATCCGACCTTACTTTCTGTTAATTCACGCCTTTGCCGTTCTTGTACTAATTCATCATGCAATGAGAGCGCCGAGTGATGCTGTGTCAAAGGAGTCATTTCACTCATGTCGTCTACAGGATTAAAATCATAATCTCTTCATCTTCAATGCCTGCCATGTTTTTAAATAATTAACTTTTTTATTTTGTTTTATAAAAAAAATGTCACAAGCGTATGGCTCGATTCTTGACCCGCATAGAAGACTGAAAGAGCCCTTTGGCGTGAAGGGAAATAAACGGGAATATTACTGTTCCAAATAATCCATCTACTATTGATGCAGATCAAATTCTTACTGTTAAATTTCCAGACCTAGGAGCGGATGAAGTGATTGTGCCAGGCTCTGCGTAACTTACTTTCAAAATAGAACTCGAATCAGCAACAGACCCAAACGGACAATTGTCCGAATTTGGACGAGCAATCGTTAAAAAAATTTTTATAAAACTTGAGGGGCAAAAAATTTTTTTTAAAAAGCGACATATTTTAAAAATTTTTCCGATCTAGGCTAACCGGGAATAAAAGGGCTGCCCTGCTTTTTGCAGGGCTGATTGAGCATCATTATCAAAATTAGAAATATATTACGAAGAGTGATTCATCATAAAACATATCCCAAAAGCAAGGCAGCGCTATAGGAAATTTTTAGTTTTAGCGTTCACAAGATGCTTAAAAAAAAGGTATTTTTTTGCTGTGTGAAAGAAGAACCTTCAAAAGAAAAAACTGAAATTTTTTTTAACCCAAAATAACGAAATACAAGTTCGATTGAGGGCACCCTCCCAAATTTACGTGGGGGCTTGCCTTTCAGTTTTTTCAAAAAGAAAATGTTTGGGGGGGGAAAAAAAGCCCAACTCAGCCCTTGTTCAAAAGTCTGCATCTTCCAGTGTTGCTTATTTTTATTTAAAAACGAAATCGGTTTTGGTTGCCCAAGGTAAACAGAGGATAATCATTACAGGAAGCGGAGAACTGTTAAAGACGTAATAAACACAAATTGATAAAGAAAAAGATGCCTAAACCATTTTATGTACATTTTTTTTTAAATATATGTGTGCGTGAATATCAAGAGAACAGTTAAAAGATATACTTCAAATTATTTTTTTTTTTAAAAAAAAGATGGTGTTTTATATTTTTTCCAAAAAAATCCCACAACGTCAGATCGCCAAAAAAAGGGATAGTAGAAAACCCTGAAAAAAAACCTTCGTTAACAAACATTACACAAATGCAACAAAAACTAGAGCAGGGGCCCTTTTAAATACAGCAAAAACCAAACGAAGGTTTTTTTGCTGCCTTTAATGCTGTTACCCAGTTATAGGAGCATCGACTATTTGTGCTGCATCGGCGGGGAAAAATTGGCTCTTGCAACAGGTTTGGGGCACCGAGCTTTACCTCAGCGGTTTTTCTTTTGCTCTTGGCCCGTGCTCATTACGAGGTGCTGCTGCAAAAAAAAAAAAAAATAACCCAAAAAGCACCCCTTTTAGTTCAACAATAAAGCTAACTTTGTTCCTTTAACTGACAAAATAAAGCACTAGCTGACTCAAAAATCACAGATGAAGAATTTAAAGTTTAAGGCCGATTTTGATAACAAAAGACAAAGTTTGATCTTAAAGAAAGGCAAGGACAAGTTTTTTTCAAAAGCCAGACAACGAGAGATAAAAAAGAATTTTAAAAAAAGTAAACGAAACATTAAAATCTGTTCTAAAAGTCACATTTAACAACGCAAAAGGGTTTTATACTTTGTTTTTTAGTTCCCAAACACAAAAAAATGTTGATATTGTTCTGATTAAGTTTTTTTTTTTTTAAAAAATTTTTGAGTTAGAAAAGAAAATCGCGGATAAGTATTGAAGGTCC
The DNA here is from genome assembly GCA_018398815.1 of Conus ventricosus. Classification (NCBI taxonomy): domain Eukaryota; kingdom Metazoa; phylum Mollusca; class Gastropoda; order Neogastropoda; family Conidae; genus Conus; species Conus ventricosus. The sequence continues at coordinate 12,016,363 of CM031625.1, read as the reverse complement.
AGACGATTTTTGAAGAATGCTTAAGAAAAAGATTTACAAAAGCTTTAAAAGTATCAGTCTAGAGTTTTGATTCACAAGGTTTGGGAAGTGTTGGTTTGCTATTTCTCAAGTTGGGTAAAATAAACAATAGACCCCGTTAAAAAATGTTTGCGTTTTAATCGACTATGTAACAAAAATGAAGAAAATCTAAAGTCTGGGCTCACTAAACCAAAATTTTCTTTCTCATAAAGACTTAACACCTGGTTGGGCGACCGCGCTTACCGTTGATGTGCCGCTGAAGAAGCCAAATGAGAGGGTCTGGTTGGGCAAGGGGGGAAGTCTAGAGACGATTTTAAACAGGCTAAGTATGCGCCAAATTTTAGGAAGTCTTACATTCCACTACCTCCCGTTTTTGCAAAAAGAGCAGTTTTAAACATAAAGAAAACAGACAAAAATGTTTTTTGTGGTGGGTTTTGCAAGGCTGCATCGCGTCGGCAAAAAACGCAGAGAGGGGTCAAACTATCACCTTACTTCAATGATCTTAACTTTAGTGGAATATCCTTTCTGTTTGCGTGGATTAAAATTGATCCAGTTTGAAAAGAACAAAACAATCCAATAACTGTTTAATGTATAAACATGGGATGAGGAAAACAACTCTTAACTGACTATTAAAGTGTCCAAGAACAGTCCAACGATGGCGAAACAGACAAAAATCATGTTGACTTACTATGTGCTTTCAACCACGGGTGGGCTACCGCATTTCACTTTGATACGAACTATGATTGATTATTGGCGCATACTTCAAAGCGTAAAAATAAACAGAATTCTGTAGAAAATGTTTAACAAGATTTCCATCTGCATCCAGCCGCGCTTGACATATAAAATCATTTGTATAGGTCCAGTTGACTTGTTATACAGATTTTAATTACGACCCCAAACCGATATAAAGTTAAGTTTTAAGAACTGGAAACGGATGCAAAATTATCCTTATGTTGTTACGCAGGTACTTTCGAATCGGCTTATTGTTCTTTATGGAGGGGCCAACCCGCAGAAACTTCCAAAAACGTGTTAGTGATTAATCTTCAGATTTGTTCATTTGTTTCATCGTTGTAGGGCGGATGGCGCTCATCACGCCAGAATTATACAGAGGACCAAATGCGGCTAGAAGATTTTTACAGCGCATGCAGCAAGTGCGTATTGATTGTTCTGATAATCTGAAGTTATCGAATTCATGATGACGCCTGAAGACCGACAACGTATAATTCAGCATCAATGTTGGAATTGTGTTTAGAACTAATGCTTCTAACAGTGATGCCGCGACAGCAAAGAAAGGCCAATCCGACGTAAGGGACCTGTCACTTTAGCGGGAAGTGTCCGAGGTGCGCACACACAAACTGCTATCTTCAACTAAAAGTTTGAACCAAAAGACATGGTAGCTGCCCATCTTCTTTCACAACTTGCGTGAGGTTATGACTTATCTTATATTGCAGCAGTAACAGCGCCTTTATCATAACATGCATTGCACAGTCATCAGAAAAGTACATGTGTTTCACTTTAATTAACTTGTCATTTTATGACTTATGCTATACACATGGGATGGGTTCATTAGAGTCGCTGGCTATGTCCTAAGTCCTGCCCAATATCAGAAGTATATTTTGACCCAACTCTGGTTAGAAAGGGCGTTTATCCATTATGGTACATGAAACAGTTGGGAAAGGTGTGACGAAATACGCTTCCGCCTAAAAAGGCGTTCTTTTCTAGTCTTAGCGGAAAGGCCATCAGTGATTCTGATTACCTGCATGTCAAGATGCGTGCAGAAGTTTAGAGTGTAAAACGATGGGAGACTATCATGATTCATACTTGGACTGGGCTGACGTTTTGTTGTTGGCGCGGACGTCTTTGAAATATTATAGCAAGACATGCATGAAACATTATAGCCTGGATACTGCGCATTACATTTCTGCGCCCGGGATGTGTTGGGATGCTTTCTTAAAGTTTACTGGAGTACTGATTGATTTTTTTGTTGGACCTTCCATTGATTCAGATGATTGAAAACGGATTGCGTGAGGAAATTAGTATGGCGTCGCATCATTTACTGTAAAGCAAACTTCCCAATTCCTAGATGATTTTGATTCCAAGTAAAAGGTCTAAACTATCTATGTATTTAGATGCAAACAATCGGTATGGATGGGATATATGGCGCAATCACTTCCATTACGAAACTTTAAAATGTACACAGAAAGACGATCCGAAAAAAAATTATTCAAAAGGCATTAAGTGGTTGAGCTGTTTACGCCAGATCAAACATCGGGGGCTTTATGCTAGAAGTTGATTAGAATATCCTCATGAACTCCATGACTGCATAATGACGATCATTAGCGGCAGAAAGTTATAAAGATGGCGATAACAGAGCCGCCTAAACTTGTGCTTAATCTTTGAAGCAAAAAAAATTATGTCTGTCATTACAGTCTTCTGCAATTTTAGTAAAAACATTGGTTTGAAGTTGACAGCTGGTTCATCGTATTATAATTGCTTTTGATCAAGTACAGTTCATGAAACATGACTTCATTGGATGAACACTGATCTCAGAACTAAATCCACAGATGCTTCTGAAAAGACTTTTTCAGCTGAGAACAACAGCTGTTTTGGAAAGACTATGGAAAAATCCGCACCAGGCGCAAAGATTGTCAGATAGGTCACCTGAGAGATCGAACCAATTAAGCCTGGGACTTCAAAACCAAATTTTCAGGACTTCAGAAGATTTCATGATCTGCTTGTTGGCATTTTGATGATAAAAAAGAAAAGTCAAATTAGACAAACCTGCTATTTATTGGGTTTACTGTTTAGAATTATCAAAGCTTTTGATGTTAGAATTTTCTGTAAGACTACTTTTAACCCTTGTTAATCAAGAGTCCAGAGTACTTTACACAGTTACTGAATAGTTATGCTTTTAGATATACCTACTGAAGACTTCTATATAGACATGGAATAGAAGTAGCTAAAGGCATTGCGGCGGGATGATTGGACACATCCGTTTACCCTAAAGATTCGCCTTGCATTCCAATTACTAATAAGAAGATTTTAGGAAAGATGATGGAAGAAATATCTGGAGGGGTGATTAAGGAGTTTATTGGTTTAGGTCGAAAATGTACAGGTATTCAGATCCAGAAGGAAACAATTAAGAAAGCAAAAGGAATATCTCGTCAGTGTTTGTGCTGTCAATACATATCACATGACAAACTACAAAGAAGCATTGTTCATAGACATTCTTTTTCATCATGAAACGTAAATCTTGCGATCTAATCTACATGAGATAAACACAACAGTTGTTACAAAGAAGTCATTTGATAGAACAAACCACAAAACGTGTGTTGTTAATCCTGTGTTTTCATATGCAAAGTGGACTTTGGGAGAACAGCATAATTATTATCTTCTTCGGTTCATATTTTTCCTTAACTTTATTAGTAGCTCATCTTATCATAATCCAATTCAGACAAATTTTTTTCTCTATGTTTGCTTGTTGTGCCTCGATTTTGTTTTATTATTCTATTTTTAAAGATATTCTTTTTCCATGTTTGATAATCAAAATTTGGGATTTTTTGGTGTAGGTGATCTATGGATGCATTGCCATGTGCTGATCGAATCCTCGCAAATGTTGCACTATTAGCAGACTCAAATCAAATGAGTCCCGTATCAATTCGAGGTCTTTTCCTTTTTCATTCTTGTTTCTATTCTGCGTTCCTTATGTGCTTCATTTTAAGATTAGGAATAGGAGAATTTGTTTTTACTTACGCCAATGTCATGGACAATACAAAGCACATGTGGGCTTCGTGGGCTTCAGGCAAAGCAACGAGCTCGATCGAAACCAAGGGATTTTTCAACTTCATCTTATATATGTGGATGCTCAATTCATCTTCGTGCCTGCCACTTTGCACAGATTTATCATGAGACCTAAATCTGCTGGGGTTTGTGGTCAATAGAAGTAGCAGAGACAGAAAGCAACCAGCGCTCAGATCAGCCAGGCATACTATCTTGAGTCCAGTCTTCCCAGAATCGCGCTTTCTCTTCTCTTTCTATGTCAGCAAGGATGGCCAGCAGCCTCTGTCAGCGAGACCGTCAGCAAGAAACACGCAAGAACAATGCGTAAGAACAACAAACGCTAGACATACCACCGAACACACAAACACACTCTACCTTTTATACATGCTCGTCGTTCATTGATCGGAACGACCAACTCTACCACATCAACCTAACAACTTCGATAACAAATTAACGACCAACTCTAAGACATCATCCTACCAACATGGTCAGCGAAGCAAAATAATACTATAACAAATATCGATAAATGCAATATAATAATCTAATTCTAAACCAACAATATATTAAATGAAAATTAATCAAGTTTACGATGTTTGCTTGCCTCGTTCCAGAAAACGAAATGTTAAACAAGCAAAATCATGTAGCAACTAACCCCTTAGCCACTGTATCAAAATTTTATATTCCCAACTAATTGATTCTCTTTCTTTCGTTGATATTTTAGTTATTAATGTATGCATTTTATGTTTTGGAACTAAAAAAAACAGCTTAATGTCTTGCTTGTTTCGATTATAACTTATATTTACTATCTTCCATGGAAACTTTTGTTCTATTTTGGGCATCTACAATCTGTTCTTTATGATTTAAGAGCGTTTGACGTCATTCGTTTGTTAAGAGTGATTTTTCTGTAATAGAACTTTTCTTCACTTCTCACACCACACAAGAAAGAACACGATGCATTTCAACCACTTGGGTTCTTCTTCAGGCGAATAAAAATAAATCAAATTTACCATGACGGGACAGTACAAACAACGGAAATAAAAAAAACGAATAAAGGGATGAAAAATGACTTATCGTTCTTGTCCATGTGTTTGGTGGGCGGAAATGACATGCGGCAGGGGGATTATGGGAGAGGATCGGAGGGGGGGGGGGGGAGGGGGGGGGGTTGCGTCAGAAAAGGGAGTGTGTGTGTGATGATATGATAGGTTGTGTGGTCCAGTTTATTGGGATGGCTGTGATATCTTTGTGATGGTTGTGGTAATGGGGGATTGATAATAATGGATAAGGGGAAAAACATAAAAATAGGGGGGGGCGTGGGGGGGGGGGGATTTAAGGGGTAGGTTAATACAAAAACTAAGATTAAATAGTTTGGAGGGTTGCTGAAACTACTGTATGAAGTGAATTGAAGGGGTTGTGTGGTGGTGTATGTAAGTGTGTCGTGTATGTGTGTGGTGTATGTGATGTGTGTGTTAGGGGATTTTGCCAACTGGTGTGGAATAGGGTGAGTATGTGGTTTGGTTATTGTTGGTATATTGATGCCTTGGGGGTGTAGTGTGCCCCAGTTTGGCAATGAGATGGGAATCCATCTCATTGCCAAACTGGGGCACATACACTCCAGGCATTAATATCAACAATAACCAAACCACATACTCACTCTTACCACACCAGTGGCAAAATCCCTACAACTCACACACATACACACACTCTACACACACCACTTAATTACACACCACCACATCCCCTTCCACTCACTTCATACAGTAGTTACGGCAACCCTCCATCTGTTTAATATTAGTTTTTGTATTATCTTCACCCTTAAATCCCCCCCCCACTTTATTTTTTTTTCCCCTTACAATTATTATCAATCCACCATTCCACAAACCATCACAAAGATATACACCATCCCAATAAACTGGACACACAAACCCTATCATTTCACACACATCACACCTCCATGATGCAACCCCCCCCCCCCCCCCCACCCCCCCCCCCCTCCGTTTCCTCTCCATAATCCCCCTTGGCGCATGTCATTTCCCCCTCCTAAACACATGGTCAGAACCGGATATAGTAATTTTTTCATTCTTTTTTCGTTTTTCGTGTTTGTACTGTCCACATGTTATATGTGATTTTTTTTTTGCCTGAAGAAGACTCCAAGTGGTTGAATGCATCGTGTCTTGTCTTGTGCTTTGTTTGTCAATGTCATTGGCGGTAAGTTCTAAACAAACTCTATTCCTAATCTTGCTTCGTCGCCGCCGTCAGTCACCCATTTTGAAATTCCTTTTTAACTCAAATTATATTTACGTAAATTAATTAAGCAACTGGAACTGTATCTGGTGGGATTTATCTGCAGTTCTTCCTTAACAAAAGATCTTTTGAGGAGCTGGTTGTTTTGTTGTGTCAGTTTCTCGTAATTAATACACAGGCGGAATTCAATTTTTACAATTCTTTTTATTTTCATATGGATTACACTCCAAACGGGATCTGTTGCCCTGATGCGAGTGTCCCCTTCTGTTCCCCGGTAAATAAAGGTTACCTTACTTTTAAACAAAGGTAATAGTTTGATGGTATGTACTGGAGTCTTCATGCAACATTTATTGTTTGTTTTGATTGCTTGTACTGGTTTTAGCCCGTTAATTTTAAAATTCTTCATTATTCATGCGCACAAAACTTGAGGGCAGTCTTCTAACCATTTCTGATGTTTGCGTGAATTGTCAAATAAGCTCTCTGTGAGACTGGTAGGGGAAAATAGTCTTTCTCGCTAAACTGTTTTTTAAGTTTTCAACTAAAGCCTGTGATCCTGTGAACTCCTGGAATGCCTCTTTTATGGTAACTCTATGTATCATCAATAATTGATTCACTTTGGGCCTTTAAATTCTTTTCCCTTCATTACGACTTGAATCATGCGGGATAAGTTTAAAGGGGCCTCGTTGGTATATTAGTTGTATGGCAACGAAGAGCAGAAGCCACTCTGTTGTGTTAATGGTTCGCATTCTTTGTATCTTGAGCCATGTCTATGACTGGAAAGTGCGTACTTAATCTTTTTAGCCTAATCGTATCATCGGGGGTAATATAGAAGGTCCATTTAAGGTGTCGTTTGGAGTTGATTCACAAAGTGCGGTCTCTGTATTCGTCTTGGTGGCAGGTAAATAAATTTGCCAGTTTGCTTGTTTAGATAACCATTTTGCGCTGTTTGTTCACTGGACTCCCGATGCTTGGCTTTGCTTTTTAATTGCTGTTATTCCTTCCAAATTCTTTGTGGTGAATAATAGATTTTGTTCATTTTTTATTTAGCCAATATTTGTGCAAACAACATACACAACCTTCTACAACGGCATTAAAACGCGATTTCTTGCATCTTTTGTTTTTTTTGATGGATGGTATAAAGTCACTGAATTTTGGCGGGGCAATGTTTCGATTGGTTTGTCCGTTACTAGATAATATTCTTTTATTGCTTGATCAACATCTTTAAATGTGTAAGCTGCAGTCCCTGTTTTTTTCAGTTTGTCGTTAATAAAATTAACTGCTCAATTCTCTGCTTTTCATAGTGATCTTGTGCTGCAGCTATTTTGCTCCCAGCTTTGTTATGTCTTTTTCTCTCTCCGTCTCACCGTAGTTTCTAAATGCGTAATTACTTCCGCTAAAAGCAAGCGCATTCACCACAGTGCCGCCTATCATCATTACGAGTGAAGCATTTTTATAAATGTATTTTTTTTTACATATTGATACTGTCTGGAATTATTCCCTGCTTAAATAGAAAATCTTTCGTAGCAAATGAAGCTGTAATAACAGCAATCAGTTTTGCTGAGTCTTCAAAGTCTAGTTTGCCAAGATCTGCCGGTTTTATTTTTAACAAGCTTTTACCAAGCATCGTGTATCCTACACTTAGACTCCAATAACAGCAGAATGGTATACAAGGTTGGTAACAGTTTTTTCGGCGCTCCATTTTAAAAAAATATAAAATAATTATAATTAATTTAAAAAAACATGAACAGCGATGATCTACTAAACCTTCCTGAACTTGTGATTACAAATGATCAAGTTGATGACCAAGCTATTATGCCCAAAAAGGAAAGGCTGTATCTTTGGCGGCATGTGGAAAAACAAACAGTTCCTCGGAAATGAATTCAGCATAGAAACAGATTCAACAGATGTCGCCACAAGACATTGTAAAGTGTCATAACAGGTATGAAGCGCAACTAGGATCGAGAATGGTGAAAAGTGTCGGGCAAACGGTTCTTAGTTTGTACACTAAACTAGTAGGTCGATTGTTCCATTGATTCTGAACAAGATTTTATGTATGATTTAACGCAGGATCCAGTTTTAACAAAGTCATTAGAGTTTCTAGGATGCGATCTATATTACAGATTTGGAACATTACTGTCGCCAGTGATCATGGGATTAATTACATTTAATCATATAGATTTTGTTTCCCTTAAAAATGACGAGCCAGAAAAACAGCAGAATCAGGAAACATTGAATCAGAAAACACTGAATCAGTGGAGATAAGTGACCAGTAAAAGCCTTTCTCATTCTGGACGTGTTGCAGCAGGCAAAAGATTAGCAGAGTCATCCGTAGTTTACTAAATGCGTAATTACTTCCGCTAAAAGCAAACGCATTCACCACAGTGCCGCCTATCATCATTACGAGTGAAGCCATTTTTTATAAATGTATTTTTTTTTACATATTGATACTGTCTGGAATTATTCCCTGCTTAAATAGAAAATCTTTCGTAGCAAATGAAGCTGTAATAACAGCAATCAGTTTTGCTGAGTCTTCAAAGTCTAGTTTGCCAAGATCTGCCGGTTTTATTTTTAACAAGCTTTTACCAAGCATCGTGTATCCTACACTTAGACCTCCAATAACAGCAGAATGGTATACAAGGTTGGTAACAGTTTTTTCGGCGCTCATTTAAAAAAAATAAAATAATTATAATTAATTTAAAAAAACATGAACAGCGATGATCTACTAAACCTTCCTGAACTTGTGATTACAAATGATCAAGTTGATGACCAAGCTATTATGCCCAAAAAGGAAAGGCTGTATTCTTTGGCGGCATGTGGAAAAAACAAAACAGTTCCTCGGAAATGAATTCAGCATAGAACAGATTCAACAGATGTCGCCACAAGACATTGTAAAGTATCATAACAGGTATGAAGCGCAACTAGGATCGAGAATGGTGAAAAGTGTCGGGCAAACGGTTCTTAGTTTGTACACTAAACTAGTAGGTCGATTTGTTCCCATTGATTCTGAACAAGATTTTATGTATGATTTAACGCAGGATCCAGTTTTAACAAAGTCATTAGAGTTTCTAGGATGCGATCTATATTACAGATTTGGAACATTACTGTCGCCAGTGATCATGGGATTAATTACATTTAATCATATAGATTTTGTTTCCTTAAAAATGAACGAGCCAGAAAAACAGCAGAATCAGGAAACATTGAATCAGAAAACACTGAATCAGGTGGAGAAAGTGACCAGTAAAAAGCCTTCTCATCCTGGGACGTGTTGCAGCAGGAAAAGATTAGCAGAGTGGAACAAACAAAAAAAATTAATGTTACAAGCACAGAATATAACTCATAATGAAAAGTACTAGCCGCAGCCAGTTGTTTCAATGCCAGCTATAAAAACACCAGAACAAGATGATTCAAGACCTACAACAACAACTGAGCTGCCTACACGCCAAAGTCTTCACGGAATTTTCTTAAGGTGTCATTTTGGGCTTCATTGCTGCTGGGGGTGGTTATTACGGTTATAAAATATATAAACAAAGACAGCGAAAACAAAGCAGTCCAAACAATCTCTGCCACTAAATACAGAAGTCGAACACAAAAGCATGCCAGAACCGCCAACAACAAAAGTTCATTTTGGATCCATTTCTAATGCATTAATACTTTATTGATACTGTAATCCTAACATACTGGATTAGTTTTTAATTTATTATAAATGAATTTTGTTTCTTTGATAAAAATAGATCATGGCGGATTATTATTTGTTTAAAATGATGGAGTCAATAAATAAGGACATGGAGTCTATAAAGATATTTCCATAGACCAGAATTGTAATCAATGCGGTTGCTCACGATGTAAGAACTTCATTAGATCTATGCTGACCGATCTCGCGTCAAGAACGCTGAGCAAGACATCCTCAGCGATGACGCGTTTTTTGAGGCGTGTGTGTACTATATTAGACATCTACTATTTAAGACAATAACATTAGATTGTATTGTTTTTCATGTGAAAATTTTTCTCTAAAGTCTTTTAAAACCGAGTTATATTTCTGACATAAAATCCACACACGTTTTCCACTGCGTCACTTACCGACTGTGGGCCTCTGTCACTGGTAATATGAGAAGGGTAAAATGACAGGGCCCACAACCCTAATTGCTAGTGCTGCTAGTAAGAACATGTAAAAGGGAAGATAATTATCGGGCTTGCTGCGTGTACTTGGCTAGGAATGTTCACGTGATCGGCTGTTTATAGTAACAGTCAGCAAGGCTATTTTTGCTGCAGCAAACGCCCCTACTTATTTCACAGAGTTATGCGGGAAAGCAGATCGGGGGGTTGTGTTTTACTGTGCTCTTATGATACTGTGTTTGGTTGTGTTGTTATTTTAGCGCTATCCAGCCGACAGCAACACAACAGCCCATTCCTGCACGCCGCACACCGTGCACAGCGCGCATTCCCTGCTGACGCACAGATTTGGCCACTTTCTAATTATTTTTAGGGTAGCTCTACAACAACTGACAGTCTGTGTTAGGTGTAAACAGGAAAGAACAAACACTCAACCCCCCTCTTCACCAGATCCACTTTTGTAATACGATTTCAAGCACTTAATTGAGCGAGAAATCGCTACCACCCCTTCGCCTGACCGAGTTTCTTCTCACACAGGAAAACACGTGCCGCGCGGGGCGTCCCGGTTTTGCCGGGTTCTTTGTTCAAACATGCTGGGTCAGCCAAGTTCATAATAGGCCACTGAAAGTATGGTCGACAACTCGTTCCAACATCCCCAAGACTAGTTACAGTGCTTATTTCCCTTCGACCGTTTCATGGAAAGTGTAGGAATTTTTATGTTCCTCGTGTGGTGGTGGGTAACACGGAGTGTACTGCTGTCTGTCCTTTTACCCGGATTTGGGGCCCGACTCGCCTCAAGGGAGAGAAATCCTGTTACCCCATTGAACGACTCGGCGGAAAATTAAAATGGCTAACGGGTTTTTACTGAAGAACAGGCTCGCGCAATTCAAGACCACAAGTTTTACTTTAACTGCAGTTAGAGTATTTGTCAAAAAAGGAACTAGGCAAAAGCATGTTCTCTGCCAGTGAAACCGAAAAGAAGCATTGCTTTTCTAGAAGGGGAGAAAAGGAAAAAAGCGAGCGACTGCTTTAGAAATGCACGAATATCTTAAAGGCTTGTTGGTCCAAGAAAATGAAAACACTGAAAGCAGTATTGCTGAACATGATTACCCAGTTTCAATACGTGTTTGACTATTGATGAGTTTGGTTCCTTATCTAAAAAATGGCGCTGTGTTGTGAAAGTTGGCCAAAGCAAAAAAAATCCATCATGCGTTGATTGTTGGGCGCTGGCTTGAGACAGCTCAAGTCATGTTTAAAAAAACAAAAACGCTTACAAACATGGCGTTCATTTCTCAAGACGCAGGGTGAACATGGCTGATTTTGTATGCTAGAAAACTTATTCAACTTTCTGTGTGTTTTATAACTATCCTAAATTTCACAAGCTAGGAATCAGTATAAATGAACTGTGTAGCAAACGTCAAAAGCATCATTAGGCTTATGCAACGAATAACGATTTTCGGGCGTTCTGGGAAACAAACTAGATAGTTGCAAGCCTGGTTGAGAAAAGGGGGAGCACAGCAGCAAACTAGGCCAAACGACCCTTGTGATCACTTGACCGCAAAAACGCAGCAACTAGGCCAAAAAGACCCTATGTGATCACTTGACCTGCAAAGCGCAGCAGCAAACTAGGCCAACGACCCCATGTGATCACTGGCCTAGTTGATTGAGGTGGGCGCGCTTTGGCGGACTAGTAAAACCGTTCGGATCTGAACAGTATTTAAAAATAGTTCTTACTTCACTCCGCCTAGAAACCCCGACCATCTCTAAGGAAATTTAACTCCTGCCAACCCCCACCCACGCACGCACGTTTCCCCCCCCCCACCCTACGCATGCAACCCCCCACCCACGCAGCACGTCCCACCCCCACCCTACGCATGCACACACTCAATCACTTCTAAGTTCTTAACTAAAGTCACCCCAAGACACTTCTAAGTTCTTACTCAAGTTCTTACTCAAGTCGTCCTCAAGTCATCCTCAAGTTCTTATCAAGTCACTTCTAAGTTCTTACTCAAGTCATCCTCAAGTCACCCCAAGTCACTTCTAAGTTCTTACTCAAGTCGTCCTCAAGTCACCTCAAGTTCTTATCAAGGCACCCCAAGATTGTAATTAAGTCATCCTTTAAGTACAACTAACAGGGTGTGGCATTTGATGAATGTAGTGTGAAAAAGATTTTTATTGAAAACGATCAGGAAAAACGCAGGATTAAGCAAAAACTGAAATCTGAAAAGTTTAGTAAATTAGTATTGGAAACGGTTATCCCACACAGTATGTTTGTTTGTAGATAATCGTTATTTTTTTGGTTATTGAAAGAGAATTTTGTGATGGATTATCATTTTTAATTCATCGTTGAAGTCTTACTTGTCAGAGAACAGGAAAATGCGGGTTCTGGGTCAGCCCCTCCGAAACTAGTTGAGGACGGGCTGAGCTAGAACCCGCATTTCCTGTTCTCTGCTGGACATATCATAAAGCTTAAACTGAAATTATCATTGCAAACATATAGTAAAGCTTCGTAAGATTTTTATATAATGCACTATATATCACAAAGCTTCGTCAGGGGAGTATTGTGCATGTTTATGTCTGTACCTTTTTTTTGTTTGTCGCTGAGGAAGGCATTTTGCCGAAAATTTCTTGTCCTGTTTTGTGTCGTGCATTAAATCGTCGTTACTTCACACTTTGTTTTGTGTGCTCTTCTGCTTTTTTGTCGTGTTTCAGTAACGCCGCAGTTTGTTTCATTTGCCGTGACGTACAATCAAACTTCAATCTTATGGTATCAGTACGGACACGTAATACACCTTCAATCTGATGTTATCATTACAGACATGTTATAAAGCTGAACACATTGATTCCCATCAGAGCCATGTGGGATTTTTCTGTCTCGACTGGCTCCTATCCAGACTTGAGTATGCTACGGGCTCCGTTGGGAAGACTGGGACTGCACAATTGAATTCCATCCACTAAATGAAAGTGTCTCTGATAGTGTTCAAATTTCCTGACTAACACTTCAGGTGTCAGTATCTCTCGGGCCTGGTTGGCGCCGGAATATAAATTATTATGAAAGTAAGCTTAGAGTACAGCTCTGTCATGCAGTCTCAGAACGGAATGAAAATCCGTAACATCATCTTCATCATCCTCATTCTCTTCGATCAGTATTAAAAAAAAAGTCTGAAATTCTAAGGCCCTTCACGCCCTGCTCTCATTGTGACCACATTTTCGATATCCTCACCGTGTCCATAGCCTTGGCTTGATTCTGTCGGGGTCACCGGTATTGGCAAATTCATGAGGGCAGTCGTTGGACGGACGTGGTGCGCCCCCGGAGGGAAAGCTCACGCCCGCTCCGCGACTGAAGAATTATTGTCGTCAGTAGGGGGCCTAGTAGGTCGTGTCCTGCGTATGTTAGATCAGAACAGGCGCCACTGAACACCACCGAAGTGACTCAGCAGCAGTGCAGTGTCTCCTCCGGCAGGTTGCCTCTCGACTTTGACGGCTCCCTGTGCATTGCCTGTGTTGGGGCTGCGGCGGGCCGGGCCGAGCCGTGGCTGTGGACGGGGGGCTCGGAATGAGCGGCGTGGGTGAAATGCCACTGGAGTGGCCCAGAAGATGGGACAGGAAAATAGCTAGACATGTGTGTGTGTGTGTGTGTGTGTGTG
>CM031625.1:11985067-11997567 GCA_018398815.1 Conus ventricosus | reverse complement strand
TTTGTACAATATTATATTAAAAACTTTAGCAAATTAAACACAAAAACACAACTTTTAATAATCAATTCTCTCTCACTGATCTATAAATAGATAATTTATTCAGGGGAGGTAATTATATTTTTTTGCATAATTAAAGGGAGATAAATCACTTTCAGTCACCTTAAGTCAAAAAAATAAAAAATAAAAAAATAAAAAAATAAAAATAAAAAATAAAAAAAAAATAATAAAAAATAAAAAAAAAAATTAAAAAAAAATAAATAAAAAATAAAAAAAATTAAAAAAAAATAAAAAAAATAAAAAAAAAAAATTTAAAAAAAAATTTAAAATTTTTTTTTTTTTAAAAGTCACCTTAAGCCACCTCAAGTTCTTAGTTAAGTTTTTAATCAAGTCACTTCTAAGTTCTTACTCAAGTTGTTCTCAAGTTATCCTCAAGTCACTTCTAAGTTCTTACTCAAGTTTTCCTCAAGTCATCCTCAATCATCCTCAAGTCATCCTCAAGTCATCCTCAAGTCACTTCTAAGTTCTTACTTAAGTTATCCTCCAAGTCACCTCAAGTTCTTACCCAAGTTAACCTAAGATCATAACTAAGTCATCCTCTAAGTACAACCAAGTTCTTATTCAAGTTATCTTATAATTATCAAAAAAAAAATACAATCTATGTTTTTATCTTAAATAGTAGATGTCTAATATAGTACACACACGCCTCAAAAAACGCGTCATCGTTGAGGATGTCTTGCTCAGCGTCCTCTGCGCGAAATCGGTCAGCATAGATCTTAATGAAGTTCTTACATCCTAAGCAACCGCATTGATTACAATTCTGGTCTATGGTAATGTCTTTTATAGACTCCATGTCTTTATTTATTGACTTCATCATTTTAAACAAATAATAATCCGCCATGCTCTATTTTTATCAAAAAAATTTTAAAAATTAAGTTTTTAAAATATTATTGCATTTGAAATGGATCAAAATTATCTTTTGTTATTGGCGGTGCTGGCGTGCTGTTGTGTTCGGCTTCTGTATTTAGCGGTGGAGATTGTTTGGGCTCTTGTTTTTGCCAGCGTTGTTTATATATTTTATAACCGTAATAACCGCCCCCAGCAGCAGCAAGAGCACCAAAAATGACAACAGTTTTAAGTTCAATATTCCATGAAGACTTTGGTGCCCTTGAATCGCATGGAGTTTTTATAGCTGGCATGAATCAACTTGTTCTGGCATTGGCGGTGTTATGTTTTCATGATGAGTTATATTCTGTAACATTAATTTTTTTTGTCTGTTCCACTCTGCTAATTTTTTTCCTGCCGCAATGCGTCCAGGATGAGGTGTTTTAGTGACCACTTTCACCTGATTCAATGTTTCCTGATTCTGCTGATTTTCTGGCTTGGTTACTTTCTCCACCTGATTCAGTGTTTTCTGGTTCTGCTGATTTTCTGGCTCATTCATTTGAATGGAAATAAAATCTATATGATTAAAAGTTATTAATCCCATGATTAACGGCGATAACAATGTTCCAAATCTGTAGTATAAATCACATCCTAGAGACTCTAATGACTTTGTTAAAACTGGATCCTGTGTTAAATCATACATAAAATCTTGTTCAGAATCAATGGGAGCAAATTTACCGACTAGTTTAGTGTACAAACTAAGAACCGTTTGCCCCAAAACTTTTCACCATTCTAGACCCCAACTGCGCTTCATACCTGTTATGATACTTTAAAATGTCTTGCGGCGACATCTGTTGAATCTGTTCAATGCTGAATTCATTTCCGAGGAACTGTTTTGTTTTTTCCACATGCTGCCAAAGAATACAGTCTTTCCTTTTTGGGCATTATAGCTTGCTCATCAACCTGGTCATTTGTAATCATAAGTTCAGGAAGGTTTAATAGATCATCGTGTTCATGTTTTTATTAATTATTATTACTTTATTTTTTAAAAATGAGCGCTGAAAAAACTGTTGCCAACCTTGTATACCATTCTGCCTTTATTGGAGGTCTAAGTGTAGGATACACAATGCTTGGTAAAAGCTTGTTAAAAATTAAACCAGCAGATCTTGGCAAGCTAGGCTTTGAGGATTCAGCAAAGCTAATTGCTGTTATTACAGCTTCGTTCGCTACGAAAGATTTTCTAGTTAAGCAAGGAATAATTCCAGACAGTATTAATATGTAAATAAAAAATCCGTTTATAAAAATGGCTTCACTCGTAATGATGATAGGTGGCGCTGTGGTGAATGCGCTTGCTTTTAGCGGAAGTAATTTACGCGTTTAGTAAACTGCGGGATGACAGCGAGAGAAAAAGACATAACAAAGCTATGGAGCAACTAGCCGCAGCACAAGATCGCTATGAAAAGCAGAGAATTGAGCAGTTAGATTTTATTAATGATACTCTGAAAAAACAGGGACATGCAGCTTACACATTTAAAGATGTTGATCAAGCAATAAAAGAATATTATCTTGTAACGGGCGAGCCAATCGAAACATTGCCCCACCAAAATTCAGCGACTATTATCAACCATCAGAAAACAAAAGATGCAAGAAATCGGGTTTATTGTCTTTGGCATGACCGTTGTGTATTTTGTTGCGCATAATATTGGCTGAATAAAAATGAACAAAATCTATTATTCACCAAAAGGATATTGGAAGGGAATCACGGCAATAAAAAGCTAAGCCAAGCAGCGGGAGTTAGTGAACAAACAGCAAAAGAATGGTTATCTAAACAAGCGATTTGGCAAATTTATTTACCTGCACCCAAACGAATACAGAGACCACACTTTTTGAATACAATACCGAACGACACCCATCAAATGGATCTTCTATATTTACCCTCTGATACGATTAGACGAAAAAGATTTAAGTACGCACTCACAGTCATTGACATAGCTTCAAGATACAAAGATGCGGAACCATTAACACAAAAGAGTGCTTCTGCTGTTGCTGTCGCCATACAACTGATATACCAACGAGGTCCTTTAACTTATCCTCGCATGATTCAAGTTGATGATGGAAAAGAATTTAAAGGCCAAGTGAATCAATTATTGTTGAAACATAGAGTTACCATTAAAAGAGGCATTCCAGGAGTTCACAGATCACAGGCTTTAGTTGAAAACTTTAACAAACAGTTATCTGAAAGACTTTTCTCCTACCAGTATCACAGAGAGCTTATTGACAATTCTCGCAACACAGAATGGGTTAGAAGACTGCCCTCAGTTTTGCGCGCAATGAATAATGAAGAATTTAAAGGTTTAAAACCAGTACAAGCAATCAAAAAACAAACAATAAATGTTGTTGAAGGAGAGTCTTCATCCAGCAAACTATTACCGTTTGGTTTGAAAGTAAGGTACCTTTATTTACCGGGGGAAGCAGAAGGGGACACTCGCATCAGGGCAACCGATCCAGTTTGGAGTGTTGATCCATATGAAAAAAAAGAATTGTAAAGATGAATCCGCCCGTGTATTATTTACGGAGAAACTGACGCAACAAAACGACCAGCCTCTCAAAGATCTTTTGTAAAAGAAGAACTGCAGATAATCCCCCAGACACAGTTCCGCTTTAATTAATTTACGTAAATATATTTGAGTTTAAAATGGAAGCTCAGAAGGAAGTGCAGAACGAAACAAGAATGGTAAAGGAAGAGACCTTGGAAATGATACGGGAATCATTTCATGCGTGTAATGCTATTAGGGGAACATTTATGAAGATTAATCAATGCATTCTAAATCATCCAGATCACCTACAACTCAAACCCCCAAATTGGGAAAAAGAATATCTTGAAATAATAAAAAAAATTCGAACGCATCAAGCAAACATGAGAAAAGATTTAAATGAATTGGATGAAGCTATGATTGATCTTATAGATAAAGTTGATGAAAAATATAAAAAACCCTGTTTATGCGGCCCTCCAGTGCCCTATTGCATATGAAAACTCTGGATTAACAAACACCCGTTTTGTGTTTGTTCTATCTAATGACTTCTTTGTTACAACAGTTGTGTTGATCTCATGTAGATTAGATCGTAGTTTTACGTTGTCATGATGAAAAGTCTTATTGTCAAACAATGCTTCTTTATAGTTGTCATGCGATATGTTTGACTGCACAACGCTGCGAGATATTCCCTTTGCTTTCTTAATGGTTTTCTCCTGGCTAGAAATACTGTACATTTTCGACCTTAACCAACAAACTCCTTGATCACCTTTCCAGATAATTCATCCTTCATCTTTCCTAAAACCTTCTTGTTAGTAATTGAATGTAAAGGCGACTCTTTAGGGTAATCGGATGTGTCGTACCATCCACTCGCTTCTTTAGCTACTTCTAATTCCATGTCTTCATAGATGTCTTCAGTAGGGATATCTATAACAAAACTATCTGTATCTGTGTAAAGTACTCTGGACTCTGGATACAAGGGTTTAAAGTAGTCATAAAGAAATTCTAACATTAAAAGCTTTGATAATTCTAAAACAGTAAACCCCAAAAAATACAGGTTTATCCAATTTGACTTTCTTTTTTTTTCATCATTATGCCAAAAAGCTGATTATGAAATCTTCTAAAGTCCTGATAATTAGGTTTTGAAGTTAGCTTAATTGCTTCGTTTTCTCTGGTGACCAATCTGACATCTTTACGCTTGTGCGGATTCTCCATAGTCTTTCCAAAACAGCTGTTGTTTCAATCACTTGACAAAGTCTTTTTTCTGAAGCATCTGTGGATTTAGTTTCTAGATCAGTGTTCTTCATGTGGTATGGTTTTCATGAACTGTTCTTGATCAAAAGGCAATTAATAGCGATGAACAGCTTTCAACTTCAACCCATGTCATTAAATAAAAGTTGTAGACAGTCTGTAATGACAAGTACATAATTTTTTTTGTCCTCGTAAGATAAGGCACAAGTTTAGCGGCTCACTTGATTTCAACTTTAGACTTTCTGCTGCTAATTGGATAGTCATTATGCAGACATGGAGGTTCATGAGGATATATCTAAGTCAACTTCAAGAAATAAAAGACCTCTTTAACAATCAGCTGTAAGATATGCAGATGTTCTACTACAAATACTTGAATGTTTATTAAACCGCCTGTGTACATTTTAATGTTGCGTAATGGAAGTGATTGCGCCATTGCCCATCCATACAGATTGTTTGCATCTAAATACATAGATAGTTAACCTTTTACTCGGATCAAGTCCGTCCAAGTATTTGTTGTTTGCTTTACAGTAAGGTTGCGACGCCATACTAATTCCTCCACGCAATCCGTATTTCAATCATCCTGAATCAATGGAAATCTGACAATAAATCAAACTGTACTTCCAGTAAACCTTAAAGAAAGCGTCGGCGGGGGGGGGGGGGGGGGGGGGCGTGGGGGGTCATCCCCAGGGCGCAGAAATGTAATGCCAGGATTCCAGGCTATAATTTTCATGCAGGACTTTCCTGTAATTTTTCAAAAGACGTCCTCCAACAAACATACATCTGCCAATAAGTAGGAGTCGATATAGTCCTCCCATCTGTTTTACAATCTGACCATCTGCCACAGCATCTTGAGCAAGGCTGGTAATCAGAATCGCTGACGCCCCTTTCCTCTAAGACAAGAAAAGAACGCGCCTTTAGGAGAAGTGTATCTTCGTCAAACCTTTCCCAACTGTTCATGTACTCATAAGGGTAAACGCCCTTTCTAACAATAGTTGGGTCAAAATATTCTTCTGTTATTGGCCAGGACTTAAAGGACATAGTCCAGTGACTCTAATGATCCTCATCATGTGGCTGCATAGAGTCCATAAAAAGGTACAATTATATTCAGATTAAGCACATGTACTTTTCTGATGATAGTGCAATGCATGCTAACCCTGAGGAGTTGGTTACTGCATTTCATTATAAGAAAGATGAGTCATTACCTCCGCAAGTTATAAAAGATGGGAGGCTTCCATGTCCTTTGGTTCAATACTTTAGTTGAAGATTGCATTTGATATGCGCCGCTCCTCAAACCTTCCACAAATTGTGATCATGGTTCTCATTACAGTCGTGCATTGTATTCCATCACTGAGTTACAAACCACAAATCCAACATGTGGTGGCTGAGTCATACGTTTCTTGGTCTTCAGTGTCATTATGATTTCAGATAAATTTCAGATTATTAGAACAGACATTACTCACGGTTGCCAGCATTCGTTAAAGAGTATTACTGCACATATTGGTCCTCTATATAATCTGGTGTTGAATGAGCGCCATCCGACCTGACCATAACGAAGGCGAAATTAACATATCTATGAGTACTTACACCTCATTAAGACTGTTTTATTTCGAAGTTTTGTGGCGCTTGGGGGGGGGGGGGGAAAGTGGGGGGGGGGGGGCGGGGGGGGGGGGGGGGGGGGGGGGGGTGGGGGGGGGGGGGGGGGGGGCTTATTTGACGGAACAATTAAGCGACTCGAAGTCTGCGTAAACAACGATGAGAAATTTGCAACCGTCTCCCAGTTCTTAAACTACTTTAGATCCGGGGTGGGGGCGTAATTAGTTCTGTATTACAGTCAACTGGCCGATACAGTGTTTTCTTATTTTCACTCTCCGATTTAACAGAAGGAATTCTAGTTAAACATTTTTCTACAGAATTCTTGTTTATGGTATGCTTTGAAGTAAGAGCCAATAATCTACTCATTGTGTTCGAATCAATGTGTAATGTGGTAGCCCCGCTGTCGAAAGCACAGTAGTAAGTCAACTTGATTTTTGTCTGGATCGCCAATCGTTGGGCTGTTCTTTGACACTTTAATGGGTAGTAGATTTTGTTTCTTCAACCCATGTGATATACATTAACAGTTATTGGTTTGTTTTGTTCTTCAAACTGATCAATTGAATCCACCGCATAACGGGTGAATAGGATATTCCGCTATAGTTAAGATCATTGATGTAAGTGGTGAAGTATTAGACACTCTCCTCTGTCGTTTTTGCGATATAAAGCACTTGCGAGAACACAACCCTACCTAAAACATTTGTTTTCTAATAATTCATTATGTATAGAACGGCATTTTTTTTTTGCGACTAATGCTGGAGGTAGTGGAATGTAAGATTTGCCTACAATAGGCTCATACTTAAGCCTGTTTTAAATCTGATCACTAGGACTTACGTGCCCGCGTCTGACCACCAGAGCCTCTCATATTGGCTTCTTCAGCGGCCACATCAACTGTGTAAGCAGTATTGTAGCCAATACCGGTTATAAAGTCATATGAAAAGAATCGACTGTTGTATAGTTGAGACCCAGACTACTAGATTTATCTTATCATTAATTGTTACAACATAGATCGGAATAAAACAGCTCTAACATTACTTCACTTGCGGTCTATTGTTAGTTTACCTGGAACTTGAGAAATAGCATGCCAACACTTGCCTGAACGTTTATGCAGATTAATGACATCTATATCAATAACATACAGTGCTCTTGAAAAATAATCAAGCAATGCTACAAAAATTTCTTCTGGTCCTACATATAATTTATCCAGATTAGTTTCTTTCCTAACTCACAAAATATTTCATTAAATAAAAAAAAAATAATTAATCAATATCAATAACGAACGGTCTTTTGTGCTTGGACTCATAAACAAAAGTAATAAACTACCCTTTGGCGTTTGTAACTGAGAGCTGTTTAGAACAGAGTTTAATGTTACGTTTACTTTTATTTAAGCATTCCTTTTTTATCCTGCTCGGTGTCTGTCTGTTGAGAAAAAGATGTCCTCCGCATTCTTTCCTTTGAAGATACAAACTTTTGTCTATTGTAGTCATCAAAATCGGGCAGCTGTAACGACTAAATTCATCATACCGTGATGAAGCGTTTGCGCGCCTATTCTATGTTTTAGTGTTCTTCATGGTTCGATTTACCTTGAAACGCAAGATCAGCCCTTTCAACAGCTAGTAGCTTTATTTTATTATCAGCTTGAAGGAACTAAGTTTAGCTGGTTATTGAGTTGAACCATAGCTGTTTTCTTTTGGAGTTAGTTTTTTTATTTTTTTTCGGAGGGGGAGGGGTGGGGTGGGGGGGGGGGAGTTGGTTGTTTGCGTTTCACAAAAAAAAAAAAAAACCTCTGCTAATGAACATAGGCAAGAGCTAAATACAACAAAACCGCCTAGAGTTATAGTTTCTGCGGGTGCGCCTATGCCCGTTGCTAATAGACAACACTCTTCCTGCTGAGCAGCGCTTTATAGTTTGATGCTCCAGTAATTAACATAGGTAACAGCATTAAAGTCAAGCAGAAATACCTTCGTTGGCTTTGCTATTTTATGAAAGGTTCTTGCATCTAGTTTTCTGTTGCATATGTGTACATGTTTGTTTTAAACTGAAGGTTTTTTATGTGCCGGGGGCTATCTCTTCTCTTGGCGACTCTGGCGCATCAGGCACATTTTTGGATAATGCATAACAGACATGCTTTTTTAAAAATGAAAAAATAATTTAGTATAGTATATTTCTAATCTGTTTAATTATCTTGATAATCACTGCGCACAAAATATTAAAAACAAATATACATTAGTGTTTATCGCTTCTTCTTCTTTATCAATTTGAATGTTAATTTATGTCTAAACAGAACCCCCCGCTTCCCATGTAACTTATTATCCACCGTTGACCTTTAGGTCAATTCCATAAAACCTAATATCGTTTGTTAAAATAATGATCAAGTCTAACACTGTGAATATGCAGACTTTAGACACAAGGTCAGCTGTCGGATTTCTAACACCTCCCCCCCCCAAACAGTTTTTCATTATTTCAATCAAAATGTCTTGATAAAGGTTAAAAGCCCGCTAGCGTAAGATTTGGTTAGGTACTACCCTCATTTGTACATTGCAACTTTTTGTTATATTTAGGATTAATAAAATTTTCAGTTGTCTTTCGAATGGTCCCTTCACTTCACACAGCAATAAAAAACCTTATAAAGGCGATCTGCTGTGGCACTAAAAAACTGAATTCCATATAGTGGTTCTGCCTGCTTTGTAGGACTTATTTAGATGATTAATAACTCCTTCGTAATAATTGCTAATTTTTTGACTGATATTGTTGCACAATCAGCCCTTGCTAAAATTAGGGGTTTTGCTAAAAACGTCCCAAACTCAAACTGAGATGGTCAGAAATGCGTACTATTAGCTTCGGTGTCTGATGATATGATAACACACTTTGTAATACGAATAAAAAGTTAGATCATATGACAATCTGTCATTTAATGCTCCTGAAAGTATGGGGCATTCGCTTTTTACACTCAAAACTAGGTTAGAAAAAGCGATTTCCAACGCATTAACATACTGGACTACAAACCTATTGCCGTCGTTTAGCGTTTGCGCGCCAATTCTTCTCTGGTTTTAGTGCTTCTATCATTTTCAATTCCTTGAACCGCAAGATCAGCCCTTTCGTCGCGGTTAGCCATAGATACAAATAGGTAGAAATCGTCATCATAATGGTAAAGAAAATATTTCTTGCCCCTCATTTTTATAGAAATTTTCATAACGATTGCCTGCCCCAGATTCTGTACAACCGTCCAGTTTGGGTCTGTTGTATGAAGCGAGTTCTATTTTGAAAGTAAGACGCGCAGAGCCTGGCACAACCACATCATCCGCTCCAAGGTCTGGACATATAACAGTAAGAATTTGATCCGCAACAATAGTAGATTGGATTAATTTTGGAACAGTATAATCCGCTTATTTCCCATCACGCCAAAGGGCTTCTTATCAGTCTTTCTATTCGTGGTCAAGAATCGATCCATATGTTTGTGACATATTTTATAAAACAAAATAAAAAGTTTATTATTAAAAACATGGCAGCATTGAAGTGAAGAGATTATGAAGTTTTAGATCCAGGAGAAAACGACATGAGTGAATTCCCCTTGGAGCCGCATCGCTCGGGGCTCTCAATGCATGATGAAATTTAGCAGAAACGGGAGTACATTACCAACAAGTCGGTATAAATAACAGAAAGTAAGGTCGATCAATTATACCTAAGTTTAGGACAGAGAACCCACCCGAATTTGAATAGTGACCCAAATGATTTTGAATGATAAAAGATGACCATTTGAATGTAAAAAACCAAGCAAGGACAAACGTGTAACAGGCATACAGATCAAACGAGAACTCATCAAAGTGTAGGCATGAATACAATAAGACAAAGACTTAGGGTGGAATAATCGAAATCCGCCTGGCATTACTAAAACCAAACTTATAATAGGGAAGGCAGTTTGCTAAACTTTCAAACACGCTACAAGAACTCCAACAGATAACAAAATACAAACATGGAACTTCAAGATTTAAAGTCAAACAGCGGGCGAAATAATAGACGCAGAAACCAGTTTTTCCGAAGAAACAGCATTAAAGACTATAAACCGCGACCGCACCAATACCCACGGCGAGAATTAGAGGCCCTTGATCGTGCTTTAAAAGAACCATCAGAGGCGAATTAACAAACAATTTGCAAAACTAGGTGAACTAGATATCATATAAAACGAGAAAAAGAAAAAAAAACTCGTTGAGTCTTATGACGCGCAACTTAGGGTGCATGATATTAAAAAAGAATAACCCAAAGACTACGAATAACTTGAACAAGAATAGATCAGCAAGACTAGGAAGTGATAGTCTACTAAACCGAGAACACTACGAACATCAAGTGAGCAGAAATAAGAGAAACATCCAAAGAATTTTTATATGAAAACACAACGCTAAGCAGAACGAATACGAACACTATTTAGAGAGAAGGGAGTCACATTACAAGCGTTTATAAACAGCCTTAGGATTTGCAATAAGTACACTGGTGATGGCTATTACAGGCGTGTGGCTCGGACTGGGCTAGATCCACCACCGCCATCCCTCCACCTGATAAATCATTGTAAAAAAACAGCTTGACATCTTGCGATAATAAAAAAAACTTAGCTGTAAAGGCTATAAAGACTCTTTAACCTGGTATATTAGGGAGTCCGTTAGGCTGGCTATTTTGTCCTACTGCAAGCAACGTATTGGCTTTATGGCCGGCACCTTATGGCATTAGTTCTCTTAATAGTTGGGATACACTTTATAAAATAAAGAAGGAGTAATCCTAGGCCAGTTGAATCCTAAAACAGGTGCTTGTCTTTTCATATTCATGGTCATTATTTTTTTTGACTTCTTCAACCCGTCCTTTAGGCTTTGGGCCACGGGGATTGGATACAAATTCGTTGGGTGTTTGTTTACAGCTTGCAATATTACGGCTCAGAAATTTATTTCGTTTTTTTTCCCGACCTTCTGTACATTGCGCGCCACAAGGATTTCATTATTGTAGTTATTATTGTTTCCTCAACCTGGAGTCAGAGGTCAGAAGGCAGCATATATAAACCCATGCCAACAGCAAAGACTACTTGTCGATCTTGCGTATTGTAAAACATTTAGGTACCTTATAATACTTGAAGCAAATCAACTGTTAGAATTAATGGCGTACCTCTAAATTAGCTACGTATTGATTTTTGTGCGACAAAAAGAAAGCCAGTAGAAGGATCATGTATATGCTCGATCCTCGTTTGTGCTTGCGAACCTAGCAACCACCAACGTAAGTACGAATAGAGTCGTTTATATTCGTTCAATCTATTCCTGCTGTTAGGCCTTAGAAAGTGTCTAAGATAAATAGTTGTCCCATGCTGTTTAATGCCCATGCTCTATGACCCTATGTGAAGCAGTTGTTCTGCCTGAAGAGAAAGATGTTAAGGTTGATTCCAGTCATATTTAGTACTTTCTTGCACTCCTCAAAAATAAGGGGTGCCTTAGACCATGAATTAAGGTCACAACTATTGTCTAAAGTTCTGTCTTAACAATAATAATGAATTCGTAGACAGATCCTTTCAAAAGCCTTCATTTCTATTTCCGGTTGCTGAAGGGATTAACGGTTTGTCATTTGGCAATGGCGCTTGCAGTACCAGTCAAATACGTCTGAAGGTTGTAATAAAAATGCAATCATACACTGACCACACCTAAGGATCAGGATGAATTAAGTGATCAGCATACGACACTCCACACCCAGTTGATGCGCAATGAACACAGCAATTTTAAACTGGTATTCTGATAAAACAGCATCGATGACTATACCACACTTTCAGGATGTAGTCTTTTTTTAATAGAGGGTTAAAGATATCTCATAAAAGGAGTACTCACCTTTTACTTGAAAATTGTCAGGTCTGGTCACAGAGAAATGTCGAGGGTGTCAGTTGTTATATTTTTAAGATTAGTAGAGCGGACCCACAGAATATTTTTGCATCAGTAAATTGAATGCACCATTTTTTAATTTGTATAAAAATGTTTGTAACAATAACAACTCAATGACGCCCTCGTTTTTAGAACATGCTATTAATAACAATTGCGAGAAGCAGAACGTTGGCTCATCATGAAAATTTTTACAAAGTTGTAAGGTTTAAATAAAACTAAAGCAAGGGAATAATAAGATAAAAAATTGGACAACACCGGCATAGTTACAGATTAACAAAACCTGATGGTTATTACGGGGTTTTTGCTCACTAAAATAAGCAATGAGTAACTTCGACATTTA
>CM031625.1:11935934-11984967 GCA_018398815.1 Conus ventricosus | reverse complement strand
GCACACGGACGACAGACAAACACGCTTAATGATGTTTTGTGATCCACTATAATTTGTCTAGGAAATGGCCAGAGCAAACCGCCAAACGAGCGTCGGTCTCGTCGCGCATGCGTATCTTTCAACCGCATTCTATCACAGGTAGTAACGTGACAGGCTATAATGGGTTATAGTATTGAACCTCAGGACGACGACAATGTGGTTTCCTTTGACTTCAGTTTTGAACGGGAATAGCGTCATGTTCTGCAGTGTTGAGTTCAGCATACTTTCTAAAGTTGCCGGGAGACTCCTAACAGGCATACCAACAGATTTGTGTAGGAAACAACTGAATTTTGAAGTTGCTGCTGGTTAGGAGGAATAAAAGTGAACTTCATATGGCATAAATGTCTCAATGTATAGTAGGTGTCTGTTAGCAGTGGGGTAAGACATCCGTCTGAAAAGGCACGCCTTCAGACGCCCACCCAACCGGCCCGAGCAACGAAAAAAAATGAAGAAAGAAAAATGAGAAGAATAGTTAGTTAGTTAAGTAGTAAGTAAGGTAGTCAGTCAGTTAGTTAGGTAGGTAGGTAGTTAGCTGTTAATTAGTTAATTAGAATATGTTTTACCTTTTTCTTTTTTGGCTTCTACCAGACTACAGTAGTAAAGAGTCTCTTTTTGTCTGTCTCGAACTTTGGAATTGTCTTTTATAAGGATGAAAAAAATGTACATGCTACATATATAAAAAAATAAAATAAATAAATGAATAGAGTACAAAACAAAAAATTAAGAGATGATAGGAAGATAGAGAAAGAAATAAGAAGGAAATGTAAGACAGGGAGGATTGATGTGCCATTAAGACGCTACGAGAAGATGATTATAAATTCAGAATAATGGAACTAACTAACTAACTAATTAAGTAATGAATCAATTCTTTTTTCACTAATCCACCATGCAGACTTCGGGGTTTTGTTTCCCTTTTGTTTATCTCTCTTGCTTTTTGGGGTCTTTTCCTTCCCTCCCTTCTTCCTTCCTTCCTTGCTTCCGTCCTTTCTTTCTTTCTTTCTTTTTGTATTTCTTCTTCCGTTTTTTCATTAAATGCTCTTGTGGTATTATTGTGACAATGTCTATATTATCCTCAATGAAGTTTTAATAATTCATCAACATCTTCATGGTACATCAAAGATTCCTTCTTTTTCTTTTCTATTTATTTATTTATTTGTATACTTATTTACAGAAAACTCTTTGCTTTATATATATTATACATTATATATTATATATTTTTTTTCCTTATTTATTAAGGCATTTATTTACGTATGTAGGTATTAATTTGGATATGTATTCAATTTGTGATTTTTTAGACAGAGAGAGAGAGAGGAAAAGAGAGAGAGAGAGTGAGAGGAGAGAGAGAAATGGGGAGAGAGAGAGAGAGAGAGAGAGAGAGAGAGAGAGAGAGAGAGAGAGAGAATACGACGAATGCCAATACTTTAATGTGGTTTAGGATATTAAGGCCCATGGAATAAAAAAAACGGACTATGGGAGAAATGGGATGGTGGAACACGGTAGGTGTGAGGGCTCGGGGGAAATGGGTGAGGAGGGAGGCAGTTATATGAAACTTATGTGGAAACAACGTTGTACAATTGGCCTTTACAAACGTTCATCGTGACATGGATCCCACATCGTGGTAGTAAACATATTTGTAACTAACAGTTGGACTGTCAATCACACCCTAGTAATAGTCCACTTCACAACTTTACAACATAACAGTCACGATGGGTCCTAGTAAGGATTTCCTTTCACAACATCTTTGCTCCAGGTAGAAGTGATGTGTTGAACTTGGCCACAAACATGGAGGAGATTGACCAAGGTCTTCCCTCTTTCCACATAGCTGTCATTATTTGTGTGTGAATGTTTTATTGACAAGATTATGTGTGCTGCTGCACACCAGCTTCTGTAGTAAGCTAGGCGCTGTCTGTGCCACATGTGCTTGATGTTCTCATTGCGTTTGAATCACGTTCGGTTGTATTTTTTTTTCCTGCTCATAGCCTTCAGTACTATTTAAGCTAACAGTCACATGCGAATCTGTTTCTGCTACGCACTTTTTCTCAGTCATGGCACACTCTCAGTAACTGTGTATTGGCGCCACACAGTTTCATGTTGATTTGCCGTTCATTTGTGTGAGTGTCATACAAAGACTGGGAAACAGAAGCAGGCAAACGATGATTATTGTCAGCTACATGTTTATCAGTATAAACATTGTTTTTTTCATTGTCAGCATCAGCACCATTGAACAAACTGGGCAGAGTTGGCAAAAATAAACCAGATGGAGATGAAAAGGCTGCCTTGCCTACCCTTGGCTTCTTCTGTGTTTTCACAGTGTATCCCTGTTAACCCGGAGGGGGCACTTTCTGCGACACACAACATGGACGCTGTGGTAGAAACGTGACAGGCTATAATGGGTTATAGTATTGAACCTCAGGACGACGACAATGTGGTTTCCTTTGACTTCAGTTTTGAACGGGAATAGCGTCATGTTCTGCAGTGTTGAGTTCAGCATACTTTCTAAAGTTGCCGGGAGACTCCTAACAGGCATACCAACAGACTTGTGTAGGAAACAACTGAATATTTGAAGTTGCTGCTGGTTAGGAGGAACAAAAGTGAACTTCAGATGGCATAAATGTCTCAATGTATAGTAGGTGTCTGTTAGCAGTGGGGTAAGACATCCGTCTGAAAAGGCACGCCTTCAGACGCCCACCAAACCAAAAGCTGCAGTCGAATCCCGGCCGAGCAACGAAAAAAAAATGAAGAAAAAAAAAAGAGAAGAATAGTTAATTAGTTAGTTAGTTAGTTAAGTAGTAAGTAAGGTAGTCAGTCAGTTAGGTAGGTAGGTAGTCCGCTAGTTAATTAGAATATGTTTTACCTTTTTGTTTTTTGGCTTCTACCAGACTACAAGTAGTAAAGAGTCTCTTTTTGTCTGTCTCGAACTTTGGAATTGTCTTTTATAAAGATGAAAAAAAATGTACATGCATACATATATAAAAAAAATAAAAAAAATGAAGAGAGTACAAAACAAAAAATTAAGAGATGATAGGAAGATAGAGAAAGAAATAAGAAGGAAATGTAAGACAGGGAGGATTGATGTGCCATTAAGACGCTACGAGAAGATGATATTGCTGTTCATTCCTTCAAACAGTGGATATTATATACCACGCAAAAGAACCATTTTTGCAATTGACTGCATTCACAGTGATCTCTATATGTATGCATATTTTCTTTTAAGCTGAAATTGTCCATTCTCTCCCACAGTTATTTTTCACAATATAATCAAATACAAAATAACATAATAATATCAATGATCACAATAGTAACAATACTATCATAGTATTAACATTGATAAAGCACACTGGTAATAATAATACTGATATACTAGTAATGATGGTATTAATAATAATAATAATAATAATAATAATAATAATATAATGATGATAATAATGATTATGCTAATAGCTATCATAAGAGCAGTGACCAATATATTAGCAATAATATCATCAATATCAGTGTTATCAAGACTATCAATAATTCAGTAGTCATAGCAGCAATACCAAAGTTTATGTATGCATTCTAGTTTTAAGTTGCAACTTCAATTTTGACAATGCCATTTTGTACATGTGTAATAACAACAGTGAAAAACCCACTGGACTCGACTGCAATTCAACAAGACTCCTTTTATATCACACACACACACACACACACACACACAACACACACACATATATATATATATATATTATATATATATATATATATATATATATATATATATATATATATATATATATATATATACATACACAAACATACACTACATACATACACACACACCTGCATACATATACATACACACATACATACATATATATATATTTATTTATATACATATGCATACATACACATACATACATATACACACATATACATACCTATACACCTACATATATACATACATACAGATGTATCACATACATATACATGCATACACATATACATACACATACTCATATATATATACACATACACGTACATACATGTACACTCATGTATCAATACACAAGACTTTCTCTCTTTGAAAGCCAGCCTACATATATACATACACACCCACACACCCATACACACTTATTCACAAACACTTCAATACTTTTCGTCTCGCAGTCATTGACTCATACGCACACATTGAAATAAACTTGGTAGTTTGAATCTTACTACAGGAGAGAGTGAATTAATTATTCTGGCTTATTCATTGGGGTCTTCAAATAGAGGTGTAAAGTTTGTCTATTTCATTTCACACTTGTATAGGTCATTATTAGCTGATGCTATTATTCTTTCAAGGCTAAATCTTTCTTTGAGTATTTTTTTGAACACTGAAACTATTGGATGACTTTTATTTATTTTACATCTATATATGTAGTTCTTTGCTATTAAGATTATCGAATCAAATACTGCATCAGTTTTTAAGTCGATCTCAGTTCCAAATATGACTAAATTTTCTGAAAATTGTAGATTACACACCACTGAACATTTTTTCCCTAAAGGTGTTTGAATGAAAAAAAAAATCCATATTGATTTTATTTGTTCTGTCTTTGAAAGGATCATGCTACAAGAATGGCTTAAATGGTGTTTGGTTTTCCTCAGTGTCAATAATCAACATGTTGCAAAAAACTCTGATGAAATATATATATGAAGCGTTTCAACTCAATAAAACTGACGAAAATCTCCGTGCGCGCGTACAGAAGAGAAGAAGGCGCTCGCACGAATGTGTGTGTGTGTGTGTGTGTGTGTGGGGGGGGGGGGGGGGGGGGGGGGGGGGGGGGGGGGGTGGGGTGGTGCGTCATGCGTGCGTAGGTGCGTACGTCCGTGTGTGTGTGTGTGTGTGGTGTGTGTGTGTGTGTGTGTGTGTGTGTGGTGGTGTGTGTCGTGTGTGCGCGCACGCACGTGTACATGCAAGTGTATGCGTGTATGTGTGTGTGCGTGCCTGGGCGTGCGTCTGTGCAAGAGAGAGAGAGAGAGAGAGTGGGGGGGGGGGGGGTGAGAGACAGACAGATAGACAGACAGACAGACAGAGTAATCCATGTGTGAATATACGCATGTCAAACGTCTTGACTTCCTCAATGTGTGTATGTCTGTCTACAGTTCTGACGTAAACGTTTTTTTCCCGAAGAATGTTTTTTTTTGAGGGGGGGGGGTTGTTTTGTTTCCCTCGTTCCGTCTTTCTGTCTTCTACTTTCTTTTCTTTCTGTCTGCTGGTATAGGCTTACGAACTGAAAAAAAAATTATTAAGAAAAGAAGAAGAAGAAGAAAAAAAGGTTGATTAAACTTGTCAAAGCTTGTTGAGGTCAGTGTTTGCTTCCGGCGAAGTTTGGAAAGAGTTGGGGAAGAAAGGGGGGTGAAGAGGAGAGACGTGAGGATTGGGGGTGTGGGTGAAGGTGATTAGAAGATGGGAGGGGAACAGAAACACACACACACACACACACACACACACACACACACCCGCGCGCGTGTGCGAGCGTGCGTGCGTGCGTGTGTGCGTGTGTGTGCGAGTCTTTGCTCGCGCGTCTTTGTGTGTG
This sequence comes from Conus ventricosus, assembly GCA_018398815.1. Taxonomy (NCBI): domain Eukaryota; kingdom Metazoa; phylum Mollusca; class Gastropoda; order Neogastropoda; family Conidae; genus Conus; species Conus ventricosus. The sequence continues at coordinate 11,979,373 of CM031625.1, read as the reverse complement.
TGTTTTGTGTGTGTGGTGTGTGTGTGTGTGTGTGTATACGTATGTGTGTATGTCAAAACGTTTGTCAGTAATTTTATGTGCATGTGTTTTTCATGAGCGAGCATGTTTATGCCTATGTGGCTGCGCTGTACAGAGACGATATGTGCTATATTACTTTAAATTATTTGCTTCGTTATATTCTCCACAAGTGCCGTTTTGAATTTTCAGTAACGTTAATTCTACTTTCAAAAAAAGAAAAAAAAAAAAGAAAAGAAAAACGTGTAAAATTTCTAATAAACTGAACTAAAATAATATATCAAACATAGTGAATGAAGTGAAATTCGATTTCAAAAAGGAAGTTTTCAAAGTGGCTGTGAGTCCATCCTCAGTGTAGGAAGCAAGACTGATGAGCGGGCAGGTCCCATGGCGGACAGACAGGGGTGAATTAATAACCCCCCAAAAAGGCCAACGGTATGACGGACAGACAGGGGTGAATTAATAAGCCCCAAGAAGGCCAACGGTATGGCAGACAGACAGGGGTGAATTATAACCCCCAAGAAGGCCAACGGTACAGCGGACAGACAGGGGTGAATTAATAACCCCCAAGAAGGCCAACGGTATGGCGGACAGACAGGGGTGAATTAATAAGCCCCAAGAAGGCCAACGGTATGGCAGACAGACAGGGGTGAATTATAACCCCCAAGAAGGCCAACGGTACAGCGGACAGACAGGGGTGAATTAATAACCCCCAAGAAGGCCAACGGTATGGCGGACAGACAGGGGTGAATTAATAACCCCCAAGAAGGCCAACGGTATGGCAGACAGACAGGGGTGAATTAATAACCCCCAAGAAGGCCAACGGTATGGCAGACAGACAGGGGTGAATTAATAACCCCCAAGAAGGCCAACGGTATGGCAGACAGACAGGGTGAATTAATAACCCCCAAGAAGGCCAACGGTATGACGGACAGACAGGGGTGAATTAATAACCCCAAGAAGGCCAACGGTATGACGGACAGACAGGGGTGAATTAATAACCCCAAGAAGACCAACGGTGTGGCGGACAGACAGGGGTGAATGAACAACCGCCAACAAGGCCAACGGCAGCCTTGGTCTTTACCCTGCTTTCAGCTGCCTCTGCCGCGCTATCTTGCACTGAATGAATTGGAAGCTCCATCTTGCATACGACGTGTAGCCTTGGACGTCTGAAGTTGCTGAAGAGGTTGGGGAGAGTACAAGAAAGCAGAGGGAGGGCCTTTCTTTTCTTGTTCGTTTCCTGTGGATGTGTGTGTGTGTGTGTGTGTGTGTGTGTGTGTGTGTGTGCGTGCGTGTGCGTCTGTGTCTGTGTGCGTGTCTGTGTCTGTGTGCGTGTATGCCTGGGATCTGCGGCGAGTGCCTAAGGAGCTGGGAATTGGCGATGCTGTTTCCAAGCAAGGTGATGGAACAGGAGACCTTTGTGGGCTTGGAGATATAACTTTCTGAGGCAATGGCTGCGGTGAAGACGGTAAAGATGGTGAAGGCGTTTTCACAGTTGTGACTGATCTTTGGAGGGGTTGTGCCTGATTGGGAGTTGCCATGAAGTGTGTTCTGTTGCGTGGGATAGGACCATTTTCCGTTTAAAACGATGAAAAAAACGAGGATTATTGTGTCTTGCCAAGATTTCTCCTTTGTCATATCTTCGATGAAGGTCGCATCAACGGGATTCAGAGGTGCTGCTTCTCTGGCAGAATGACAGATATTGAAGCTTTTTTCTCTGTTTTTGTTTCATGTATTCTTCTCTCTGTATGATGATCCAGTGATTTGGGGACTGGGGAAATAGAGGAGTGGCAAGAATGGGGATTTTGGTTTTCAACTTTCTTCCCATCAGATATTCACTTGGGGACAGACCATTTTGCAGTGGACTTGCCCTGTACTGACGGAGGGCAGTGTATGGATCTTTTGCCTTTTTTGTGGAGGTTTTTGACAGTCTGTACTGCTCTCTCGGCTTCTCCATTGCTTTGAGGATAGTGAGAGCTTATAGTGTAATGTGTCGCAAAATTGCAACACTCTGCACTCGCAAACTGAGGACCATTGTTGGACATCACTACATCAGGAATGCCATGGACTGCCAAAGATGCTTTTCAGTTTGGTGATTGATCAAATTGCTGCTTGTCTGTTTCTCAAGACGTCGTATTTCTGCCCAGCGAGAATAATAGTCCACTACAATGACGTAGGTTTTGCCATGAAAATAGTCCTCTACAATGACGTAGGTTTTGCCATGAAAATAGTCCTCTGCAATGACGTAGGTTTTGCCATGAAAATAGTCCACTACAATAACGTAGGTTTTGCCATGAAAATAGTCCTCTACAATGACGTAGGTTTTGCCACGAAAATAGTCCTCTACAATGACATAGGTTTTGCCACGAAAATAGTCCTCTACAATGACGTAGGTTTTGCCATGAAAATAGTCCTCTAGTAGAAAGAAACTCGTGGAGAGCGTGGCAGCAGAGAGTCCTCAGAAGAGAAGCCCCTTCAAGCAAGTGTTTCGGCTCTTATCTCCTGACACTCTAGGGGGGTTGGGCCACACCCGGTTCATGACTCCAGATGTCCCTCTGCTGCCCCCTTTTTCCCATCTTGAGACGAGCCATGGCTGGGATTCGAACCCATGACTTTCTGGACATGCTCATTTTCCACTTAATGACTCGCACTCTAACCACTGAGCCACAGGGACACCTGATATTTGTAGGAAATTTAAGCCTTATGAAGTTCACTTTTGTTCCTCCTTGACCAGATCCAGCTTGAACACCTCTCTGCCGCTTCTGCCATTGCTTTCAGGGCTCTGGTTTTTTCCTCCCTGCAACTGAGAGCTGTTTCATGAGGCTGTATGCAGACGTTCCTACAAATCCCCTAGCTCCAATTTCTGCAGTGAGGACTTTGACCTGATAGCCTTCTCTCCTCAGGCTGTTTGCCAGATCAGCATACTTTTCAGTCTTGTAGATTTGAGCTGCCTCCATTCTGTTCTCATATGGCACCGTGAGCTCGATCATGATCAGCTGCTTGGTAGACTGAGAGTGGACTACTATGTCTGGTCTCATGCCACTCTTGTGATGATCTCTGGGTGACTCTTCCATTCTTGGAGGTCTGCAGTGCACTCCCAGTCATCTGCCCCGTCCAGCAGACTCTGCCTGCATGTTCCGAGTGGCACTGTTGTTCTTGGCCATGATTTGCTGCCTCCTGCCGTGAAGAATGTTGGGGTGCTTTTGGAGTCCTGATTTTCCCTTTTGTGGTGTTAGTACTAGCCCAGACTACTTGTACAATCTCTTTGAGCACTTGGTTGTGCCTCCATGTGTACCTTCCTTGAGCCAGGGCGACTTTACATGAGCTTAGGACATGCTCCACTGTTTGTTTTCCATGGCAGAGGGGGCATGCAGGATCGTCTGTTTCCCCCCCCCCCCCCCACTTTACCAGGTTTGCATTTGAGGGCAGAAGGTCATATACAGATCTGAGAATGAAGCTGATCCTGAGAGGGGCCATGTGCCAAATGTCATTCGAAGTGAGACTTCTTTGGAGTGCATTCTCTACGTTGTCCATTGCCCTTGCTGGCTCTGCTGGACCGCTTTTTGGAGTCTTCTACAATGACGTAGGTTTTGCCATGAAAATAGTCCACCACAATGATGTAGGTTTTGCCATGAAAATCGAACAGATCCATAACTAATCTGTACCAGGGACGCTCAAGAAAGCATGAAGGAAGCAGTGGTTCCTTTTGTTCTGGTCTGTGTTTGGCACATGTTGTACAGTGTTTTTTGTCTTTATTAGATCTTCAAACACTACCAAATCTCACTGGTAACAGATAGTGACGGGCAGTTGGTCCGTGGACTACTCATGAACATCATCATGTTTTGTAACTTTTTTTATCGCTTATCTCTGAATAGTAATATGCTACTCAGCTCAACAAGTCATCGATTCACTTTCTAAACTGTGATGGATGATGTTTTGAAGATTTATGTCGTTTTATGTTGATCTGTCCTGAATGTGCCACATTTCACAGAAGATCCATAATCTTGTATTGCTTTCTGTTGGAATCTGAGGTAGTTATTATGTGATCACATGTCAAATGAATTGTTGTTTAAAGTGGCAGAACATAGGGCCGAATTTTTCAAACTGAGGAAAGGAAAACACTATAGATAACTGATTTGTGAATTTACTGTGAGGCATGTGAATCTTGCTCTCTACTTGTTTGTTTGTTGTTATATTTGAACGCGCATGTGTAGTATAATAATTATCAGACTAGTCATTTCCTTAGATTGTATGGGCCAAGGTGGCCTGCAAAAAGTGAATATGTTATAATCATAATCATCACACACCACACACACACACACACACACACACACACACACACACACACACAGATATTAAATCCACAATGTACAAGAACCATCATTCCACTCACTGCTTTATTCTACAGTCTAATAAAACATGTCAACCAGTGTTCATACATACGTACTCATTCAATAAATAGTGTCAATTCTAAGAACAGAGCGAGACAGGTTGGGAATGTAAAGACACAGGGGGGAGGGGGGATGGGGGTGGGGGGAATAGGAATGAGGATGAATTCAGACATATCAAAAACAAAAAAACAAAACAAAAAGAAGGAAAAAGGCATTTGAGAAAAAGTTATTAATTAACATTTTCTGTCAAAGCATTTTGATCTTTCCTTCTGGACGGAAGAGTGAGATAGGTCACAGGTTATCAGATATAAGGTCACAGGTTCTCAGATATAAGGTCACAGGTTATCACATATAAGGTCACAGGTCATTAGATATACTTACTATTAGATTCCTTAAATGCCTATCAACCATCTGAAATTGACAGGCACTTCACAAACAAAAGTAAATTATAATTTACATGGACGGAAAAAAGTAAATGAACGTTGACATTAATCAAGAATAGTTGTTTTAGTTTACAGGTAGAGTCGACTATACAGTAAATGCTGTCTAAATATGGTATCAAGTTAACTTCTAAATGGAAAAGAATCCCAAACAAGCTAATTCTCAGCACACACACCCATACTCACCACCCAAACCCTCCTCCTGCCCTCCCCTACCAACTTCCAATCTGTAACTATCACATACCTAACATGACCATAAACCACACCCCAACCTCCTAACCCCTTCCTCTTAAACACTTCACCTAATTTGCATGCACACACAAACACCTTCAATTTTCAATGTACTGACATTCTTTTACACAGTAAAACAATGAGAGTTTTCTTAAACTATTATGGCCAACAAAAGGATATAGAAACAAGATAATCAGACACATAATAACACGGAAATAAATACTTTCAAGTCAGTCTTTGGAATGAACGAATCAACAATTGAAATTTATTGACATATCACAGTGAATGTTATTGTTCCATTGCATGATTGATGGGAAAGGAGGATGATACTCTATATCTTACCGGATATATCATTTCGGTTTACATCTTAAGAAGATTCCACACAGATTAACTAGCATGAAACTTGTCCTAGGTGTAACCCTGACAAACATTTCCTTCATTGCCTCTCCCTCTTTTTTTTTTTACTTCATCTTCGACGCATAAACTTGCAACCATCAAATGTTTAAATGTAGTTATGCATGCATCGCAACACTCAACAGTGGATTCAAACAATAATCGCAAAAAAAGATGCAGCATTTTAGATTTCAATCAACTGGCTTTGTTTGAAATAGATTATTTTCTTTTGCAGCTTTTCTGCAGACTGACTTCATCATCAACATTAGGAGGAGGTTGGTAGGCAGGGGAGGGAAGTGACTATGACATCCTGTCAGTCCATACATGGCTGCCTCATTGACCCATGTTGCAAACACAGAAATACTGTGCTCCCATGCCTCAGTTCCACCTCCTGACGTGTTCCGGACGTTAATGATAACTTTAACACATCAAAATGGTCACACCCCTCATGCAAAACATCACAGATTTAGAATAAATTGGTCTGAGAGCTCTATGCCCTGAAGGCATGAAAAAAACAGTATTCTTGTATCACATTTTTCTTCTAATCTCTGAATATCTCTTGTGAACTAGATCTGTACAAGTCTAAGCACAAGTGCAGGACTCTATCTGACATGTTCGTTAACTATGCACTGTGCAGTTACATTTTTTTTATTTAATAATTTCTCTCAAAGTTGATGAAGGATGACTGCGATGACATCAGGAAAAACATGGCTCTCATTAAGGATTTGCGCCGCTCCTTCCAGATGACCACCAATACTGCTGCAGGTGAATATCTCAGGGTCACTGAGATGACTCATCTCACAAAACTGCCCACAGACAAAACTGACAGGTAAGCACTATACTACTGCTGTATAAGCCATACTGGGCAAACTCAGTCTGACTTAAAGTAAGAACACACACACACACCACACACACACACACACACACAACACACACAAACACACACACACACACACACACTATTTCAGAAAGTTTAAAAATAATCTTACTATTACTGAAAACAGAGTGAGAGAAAGGAAAATGAAATTCTCCATGTCAAAACCACTACAGGCAAGCATAGTTGTTAAATATTACCAATGCAACAGTATCTTGCTGAAAATATTCAATAAATGAATATACGATGTGTGGGAAATGCAAGAAAGTAATGAAAGTTTCAGTTTCATCAAGGAGGCGTCACTGTCGTGCGACTAGTCCATATACGCTACACCACATCCGCTAAGTTTTGAGACCACACTGCGCATGATTTTAACCTGATGGATAAATGAATTAATACCTAAGATAAGAGAATTTAAGAAGAGGGCCTAGTGGCTACGACTAGAAGAGCGTCTCATGGCTATGAGCCTCGAGTAATGAAACAAATACAAAAGATCCTCCAGCTCTTACATACCTACCACAGACCAAGCCATGGTGATTTCATTGTGGTAGACCCATCATACATACTATGTATAGCTGCTTCTCTGATCTCTTTTCTTCAAAGAATGGTGTTTGTAGATGAATGCATCCTGGCAACTTTTGTTGAAAAGTGAGGAGAAGCAAGAGCTGATGTGGTATTTCTTCGACTTCATCATCACTTGAATGAACAGACAGAAATATAAAAAAAATACTCCAAGACACAAAAGTGAAAAAAATGAGCCCATCAAAATGGTTCACTGTGACACACCCATCACAAGAAGATCACGCAGGTCATCTTTAAAATGAGTGACCTTCCTTGATTTGGATTTGACATTTGGTCATCAAGGAGAAGGTCAACGTGTGGTGGGGTAAGTGAAGAGAACAAAAGCAGGTAAACAGTCTCTGCGAGTTTCCCTTTCCCGATCAAACAGACACCATTTTGATCTGCTGTGGTGACACCTGTCCCCCCTTTTGGGGACGGCTGGAAGAACAAGAGTGCAGAACACTGTCTTCTGTCGGACACAGTGGGAGCCTGTTGTCGTTCAGGGTTTTTCCTGGTTCCTGGTCCACACAATTGACCTGCGAGGGTCTGACCTCCTGTCATGTGTACGCATGCAGCAACTATCAGACATGACGCTTCAACACCCTGTCAACCATGTCTACATCTGGTGGCTTAGGGAAACATGAACATACACCGCAGTCACTGAGATACTTCAAAAGGAGATCCCGCAGTACCAAGCATTCCCCTTCATCTGCAGAAGTTCTTTCATCCCAACACTTCCACCAACAACACTGTGTCTGTCATGGCACCTGCGTAGGAAATGACCCCCACATTGCTGTAGGGCATTTTGTCCCTGACCTGCAGTTCTTGGTACAGGAGAACCAAACAAAACAGAGAAAGTGGAAAATTTACAGACATAAACTCACAGTCTCTCTCAGGAATCAAAGGGCTGCCCATCCTTTCAAAGGACCGTGACCTTGACGTCCCCCTGAGTCAGATAACTCTTGCCCGGACTTGGAGATCTTTTAGACCCTGGAAAGATAAATCTTATTCTGTGGTTCTTTCCCTTGTCATCGTAATCAAAATCAACATGAACAAGTGGGGGAACTCTTGCTCCCAAGGTCAAATAAAAAGCACACCCATCTCCAAACCAATGCTGCCTACGCACCAAATCGCTTAGACAATTGACAACACTGAGCACACAGAAAAAACAAGGGGATCCTTTTGTGCTCTGTTGTTGTCATTTCTGTAAGGTGGTTCAGTCCTTGTTTGCTCTGGTGCTCTGTGTTGTCATTTTCTGTGGGTGGTTTTAGTCCTGTTTGCTCTGTGTGCTTGTGTTGTCATTTCTGCTGGGTGGTTCAGTCCCTTTTTGCTCTGTGTGCTCTGTGTTGTCATTTCTGCGGGTGTGGTTCAGTCCTTGTTTGCTCTGTGGGTTTTCATTTCTGTAAGGTGGTCAGTCCTTGTTTGCTCTGTGTGCTCTGTGTTGTCATTTCTGCTGGGTGGTTCAGTCCTTGTTTGCTCTGTGTGCTCTGTGTTGTCATTTCTGTAAGGTGGTTCAGTCTTGTTTGCTCTGTGTGCTCTGTGTTGTCAAATTTTTGCTGGGTGGTTTCAGTCCTTGTTTGCTCTGTGTGCTCTGTGTTGTCATTTCTGCTGGGTGGTTCAGTCCTTGTTTTCTCTGTGTGCTCTGTGTTGTCATTTTGTGGGTGGTTCAGTCCTTGTTTGCTCTGTGTGCTCTGTGTTGTCTTTTCTGTAAGGTGGTTCAGGGCTTGTTTGCTCTGTGTGCTCTGTGTTGTTTATTTCTGTGGGTGGTTCAGTCCTTGTTTGCTCTGTGTGCTCTGTGTTTCATTTCGCTGGGTGGTTCAGTCCTTGTTTGCTCTGTGTGCTCTGTGTTGTCATTTCTGCTGGGTGGTTCAGTCCTTGTTTGCTCTGTGTGCTTGTGTTGTCATTTCTGCTGGGTGGTTCAGTCCTTGTTTGCTCTGTGTGCTCTGTGTTGTCATTTCTTTCTGGGTGGTTCAGTCCTTGTTTGCTCTGTGTGCTCTGTGTTGTCTTTCTGTAAGGTGGTCAGTCCTTTTTTGCTCGTGTGTCTCTGTGTTGTCATTTTGCTGGGTGGTTCAGTCCTTGTTTGCTCTGTGTGCTCTGGTGTTGTCATTTCTGTAAGGTGGTTCAGTCCTTGGTTGGGTCGGGGTGCTCTGTGTTGTCATTTCTGCTGGGTGGTTCAGTCCTTGTTTGCTCTGTGTGCTCTGTGTTGTCCTTTCTGCCGGGTGGTTCAGGGCCTTGTTTGCTCTGTGTGCTCTGTGTTGTCATTTCTGCTGGGTGGTTTGTCCTTGGGTTTTCTCTGTGTGCTCTGTGTTGTCATTTTGCTGGGTGGTTCAGTCCTTGTTTGCTCTGTGTGCTCTGTGTTTTCATTTCTGCTTGGTGGTTCAGTCCTTGTTTGCTCTGTGTGCTCTTTTGTTGTCATTTCTGCTGGGTGGTTCAGTCCTTGTTTGCTCTGTGTGCTCTGTGTTGTCATTTCTGTAAGGTGGTTCAGTCCTTGTTTGCTCTGTGTGCTCTGTGTTTTCATTTTTGCTGGGTGGTTCAGTCCTTGTTTGCTCTGTGTGCTCTGTGATGGGCATTTCTGCTGGGTGGTTCAGTCCTTGTTTGCTCTGTGGCTCTGTGTTGTCATTTCTGCTGGGGGGTTCAGTCCTTGTTTGCTCTGTGTTGTCTTTCTGTAAAGGGGGTTCAGTCCTTGTTTGCTCTGTGTGTCTTGTGTTGTCATTTCTGCTGGGTGGGTTCAGTCCTTGTTTGCTCTGTGTGCTCTGTGTTGTCATTTCTGCTGGGTGGTTCAGTCCTTGTTTGCTCTGTGTGCTCTGTGTTGTCATTTCTTTCTGGGTGGTTCAGTCCTTGTTTGCTCTGTGTGCTCTGTGTTGCTTTCTGCTGGGTGGTTTAGTCCTTGTTTGCTCTGGGGTGCCTCTGTGTTGTCATTTCTGCTGGGTGGTTCACTCCTTTTTTGCTCTGTGTGCTCTGTGTTGTCATTTCTGTGGGTGGTTCAGTCCTTGGGTTTGCTCTGTGTGCTCGTGTTGGGCATTCTGCTGGGTGGTTCAGTCCTTGTTTGCTCTGTGTGCTCTGTGTTGTCATTTCTGCTGGGTGGTTCAGTCCTTGTTTGCTCTGTGTGCTCTGTGTTGTTATTTCTGCTGGGTGGTTCAGTCCTTGTTTGCTCTGTGTGCTTGTGTTTGTCATTTTTTGCTTGGTGGTTTAGTCCTTGTTTGTCTGTGTGCTCTGTGTTGTCATTCTGTAAGGTGGTTCAGTCCCTTTTTTGCTCTGTGTGCCTGGTTGTCATTTCTGTAAGGTGGTTCAGTCCTTGTTTGCTCTGTGTGTCTGTGTTGTCATTTCTGCTGGGTGGTTCAGTCCTTGTTTGCTCTGTGTGCCTGTGTTGTCATTTCTGTAAGGTGGTTCAGTCCTTGTTTGCTCTGTGTGCTCTGTGTTGTCATTTCTGCTGGGTGGTTCAGTCCCCTTTTTTGCTCTGGGTGCTCTGTGTTGTCATTTCTGTAAGGTAGTTCGTCCTTGTTTGCTCTGTGTGCTCTGTGTTGTCATTTCTGTTGGTGGTTCAGTCCCTTTTTTGCTCTGTGTGCTCTGTGTTGTCATTTTTTGCTGGGGGTTCAGTCCCTGTTTGCTCTGTGTGCTCTGTGTTGTCATTTCTGCTTGGTGGTTCAGTCCTTGTTTGCTCTGTGTGCTCTGTGTTGTCATTTCTGTAAGGTGGTTCAGTCCTTGTTTGCTCTGTGTGCTCTGTGTTGTCATTTCTGCTTGGTGGTTCAGTCCTTGTTTGCTCTGGTGCTCTTTTGTTGTCATTTCTGCTGGGTGGTTCAGTCCTTGTTTGCTCTGTGTGCTCTGTGTTGTCATTTTGTAAGGTGGTTTAGTCCTTGTTTTCTCTGTGTGCTCTGTGTTGGTCCATTCTGCTGGGTGGTTCAGTCCTTGTTTGCTCTGTGTGCTCTGTGTTGTCATTTCTGTAAGGTGGGTTTAGTCCTTGTTTGCTCTGTGTGCTCTGTGTTGGTCATTTCTGTTAGGTGGTTCAGTCCTTGTTTGGCTCTGTGTGCTCGGGGTGGTCATTTCTGTGGGTGGTTCAGGTACCTTGTTTGCTCTGTGTGCTCTGTGTTGTCATTTTGCTGGGTGGTTTCAGTCCTTGTTTGTTCTGTGGGCTCTGTGTTGTCATTTCTGTAAGGTGGGTTTGTCCTGGTTTGCTCTGTGTGCTCTGTGTTGTCATTTTTTGTAAGGTGGTTCAGTCCTTGTTTTGCTCTTTTTGGTTGTGCTCTGTGTTGTCATTTCTGTAAGGTGGTTCAGTCCTTGTTTGTTCTGTGTTTTCTGTGTTGTCATTTCTGTAAGGTGGTTCAGGCCTTGTTTGCTCTGTGGGGCTCTGTGTTGTCATTTCTGTAAGGTGGTTCAGTCCTTGTTTGTTCGTGTGCTCTGTGTTGTCATTTCTGAAGGTGGTTCAGTCCTTGTTTGCTCTGTGTGCTCTGTGTTGTCATTTCTGCTGGGTGGTTCAGTCCTTGTTTTCTCTGTGTGCTCTGTGTTGTCATTCTGTAAGGTGGTTCAGTCCTTGTTTGCTCTGTGTGCTCTGTGTTGTCATTTTGCTGGGGTGGTTCAGTCCTTGTTTGCTCTGTGTGCTCTGTGTTGTCATTTCTGCTGGGTGGTTCAGTCCTTGTTTGCTTCGTGTGCTCTGTGTTGTCATTTTGCTGGGGGTTCAGTCCTTGTTTGCTCTGTGTTCTCTGTGTTGTCATTTCTGCTGGGTGGTTCAGTCCTTGTTTGCTCTGTGTGCTTGGTGTTTCTTTCTGTAAGGTGGTTCAGTCCTTGTTTGCTCTGTGTGCCTTGTGTTGTCATTTCTGCTGGGTGGTCAGTCCTTGTTTGCTCTGTGTGCTCTGTGTTGTCCCTTTTGTGGGTGGTTCAGTCCTTGTTTGCTCTGTGTGCTCTGTGTTGTCATTTCTGCTGGGTGGTTCAGTCCTTGTTTACTCTGTGTGCTCTGTGTTGTCTTTCTGTAAGGTGGTCGTCCTTTTTTGCTCTGTGTGCTCTGTGTTGTCATTTTGCTGGGTGGTTCAGTCCTTGTTTTTCTCTGTGTGCTCTGTGTTGTCATTTTTGCTGGGTGGTTCAGTCCCTTTTTTGCTCTGTGTGCTCTGTGTTGTCATTTCTGTAAGGTGGTTCAGTCCTTGTTTGCTCTGTGTGCTCTGTGTTGTCATTTCTGCTGGGTGGTTCAGTCCTTGTTTGCCTGTGTGCTCTGTGTTGTTTATTTCTGTAAGGTGGGTTTAGTCCTTGTTTTGCTCTGTGTGCTCTGTGTTGTCATTTTGCTTGGTGGTTCAGTCCTTGTTTGCTCTGTGTGCTCTGTGTTGTCATTTCTGGGTGGTGGTTCAGTCCCTGTTTGCTCTGTGTGCTCTGTGTTGTCATTTCTGCTTGGTGGTTCAGTCCTTGTTTGCTCTGTGTGCTCTGTGTTTGGGCATTTCTGTAAATGGTTCAGTCCTTGTTTGTCTGTGTGCTCTGTGTTGTCATTTTTGCTTGGTGGTTCAGTCCTTGTTTGCTCTGTGTGTCTGTGTTGTTTATTTCTGCTGGGTGGTTCAGTCCTTGTTTGCTCTGTGTGCCTGTGTTGTCATTTTTTGTAAGGTGGTTCAGCCTTGTTTGCTCTGTGTGCTCTGTGGTTTTCCCTTTTGCTGGGTGGTTCAGTCCTTGTTTGCTCTGTGTGCTCTGTGTTGTCATTTCTGTAAGGTGGTTTAGTCCTTGTTTGCCTGTGGTGCTCTGGTTGTCATTTCTGTAAGGGGTTCAGTTTCCCTTTTTTGCTCTGTGTGCTCTGTGTTGTCATTTCTGCTGGGTGGTTCAGTACTTGTTTGCTCTGTGTGCTCTGTGGGTTTTCATTTCTGTGGGTGGTTCAGTCCTTGTTGGTTCTGTGTGCTCTGTGTTGTCATTTCTGTTAGGTGGTTCAGTCCTTGTTTGCTCTGTGTGCTCTGTGTTGTCTTTCTTAAGGTGGTTCAGTCCTTGTTTTCTCTGTGTGCTCTGTGTTGTCATTTTCTGTAAGGTGGTTCAGTCCTTGTTTGTTCTGTGTGCTCTGTGTTGTCATTTTTGTAAGGTGGTTCAGTCCTTGTTTGCTCTGTGTGTCTGTGTTGTCATTTCTGGAAGGTGGTTCAGTCCTTGTTGTTCTGTGTGCCCGTGTTGTCATTTCTGCTGGGTGGTTCAGTCCTTGTTGCTCTGTGTGCTCTGTGTTGTCATTTCTGTAAGGTGGTTCAGTCCTTGGGTTTGCTCTGTGTGCTTGTGTTGTCATTTTTTGTAAAAAAAAAGGGGGTTCAGTCCTTTTTTGCTCTGTGTGCTCTGTGTTGTCATTTCTGTAAAGGGGTTCAGTCCTTGTTTGCTCTGTGTGCTCTGTGTTGTCATTTTGCTGGGTGGTTCAGCTTGTTTGCTCTGTTTTGCTCTGTGTTGTCATTTCTGCTGGGTGGTTCAGTCCTTGTTTGCTTGTTGCTCTGTGTTTCATTTCTGCTGGTGGTTCAGTCCTTGTTTGCTCTGTGTGCTCTGTGTTGTCATTTTGCTGGGTGTTCAGCCTTTTTGCTCTGTGTGCTCTGTGTTGTCATTTTTGTAAGGTGGTTCAGTCCTTGTTTGCTCTGTGTGCTCTGTGTTGTCATTTCTGTAAGGTGGTTCAGTCCTTGTTTGCTCTGTGTGCTCTGTGTTGTCATTTCGTGGGTGGTTCAGTCCTTGTTTGTTCTGTGTGCTCTGTGTTGTCATTTCTGCTGGGTGGTTCAGTCCCTTTTTTGCTCTGTGTGCTCTGTGTTGTTTATTTCTGCTGGGTGGTTCAGTCCTTGTTGCTCTGTGGCTCTGTGTTGTCATTTTGCTGGGTGGTTCAGTCCTTGTTTGCTCTGGGTCTCTGTGTTGTCATTTCTGCTGGGTGGTTCAAGTCTTGTTTTCTCTGTGGTTTTTGTGTTGTCATTTCTGCTGGGGGGGTTCAGTCCTTGTTTGCTCTGTGTGCTCTGTGTTGTATTCTGCTGGGTGGTTCAGTCCTTGTTTGCTCTGTGTGCTCTGTGTTTTCATTTCTGCTGGGTGGTTCAGTCTTGTTTGCTCTGTGTGCTCTTTGGGTTTTCATTTCTGCGGGTGGTTCAGTCCTTGTTTGCTCTGTGTGCTCTGTGTGTCATTTCTGTAAGGTGGTTCAGTCCTTGTTTGCTCGTGTGCTCTGTGTTGTCATTTCTGTAAGGTTGTTCAGTCCTGTTTGCTCTGTGTTCTCTGTGTTGTCATTTCTGCTTGGTGGTTCAGTCCTTGTTTGCTCTGTGTGCTCTGTGTTGTCATTTCTGTAAAGGGGGTTTCAGTCTTGTTTGCTCTGTGTGCTCTGTGTTGTCATTTCTGTAAGGTTGTTCAGTCCTTGTTTGCTCTGTGTGCTCTGTGTTGTCATTTTTGCTTTGGTGGTTCAGTCCTTGTTTGCTCTGTGTGCTTTTGTGTTGTCATTTCTGCTTGGTGGTTCAGTCCTTGTTTGCTCTGTGTGCTCTGTGTTGTCATTTCTGTAAGGTGGTTCAGTCCTTGTTTGCTCTGGTGGCTCGTGTTGTCATTTCTGCTGGGTGGTTCAGTCCTTGTTTGCTCTGTGTGGTTGTGTTGTCATTTCTGTAAGGTGGTTCAGTCCTTGTTTGCTCTGTGTGCTCTGTGTTGTCATTTCTGTAAGGGTGGTTCAGTCCTTGTTTGCTCTGTGTGCTTGTGTTGTTTATTTCGCTGGGTGGTTCAGTCCTTGTTTGCTCTGTGTGCTCTGTGTTGTCATTTTTGGGTGGGGTGGTTCAGTCCTTGTTTGCTCTGGTGCTCTGTGGGTTTTCATTTCTGCTGGGTGGTTCAGTCCTTGTTTGCTCTGTGTGCTCTGTGTTGTCATTTTTGTGGGTGGTTCAGTCCTTGTTTGCCTGTGTGCTCTGTGTTGTAATTTTGCTGGGTGGTTCCCGTCCTGTTTGCTCTGTGTGCTCTATGTTGTCATTTTCTGCTTGGTGGTTCCAGTTCTTGTTTGCTCTGTGTGCTCTGTGGTGTCATTTTCTGCTGGGGGGGTTCAGTCCTTTTTTTGCTCTGTGTGCTCTGTGTTGTCATTTCTGCTGGGTGGTTCAGTCCTTGTTTGCTTCGTGTGCTCTGTGTTGTCATTTCGCTGGGTGGTTCAGTCCTTGTTTGCTCTGTGTGCTCTGTGTTGTCATTTTCTGCTGGGTGGTTCAGTCCTTGTTTGCTCTGTGTGCTCTGTGTTGTCATTTCTGCTGGGTGGTTCAGTCCTTGTTTGCTCTGTGGTCTCTTGTTGTCATTTTGCTGGGTGGTTCAGTCCTTGTTTGCTCTGGGTGCTCTGTGTTGTCATTTCTGTGGGTGGTTCAGTCCTTGTTTGCTCTGTGTGCTCGTGTTGTCATTTCTGCTGGGTGGTTCAGTCCTTGTTTGCTCTGTGTGCTCTGTGTTGTCATTTCTGCTGGGTGGTTCAGTTTCCCCTTGTTGCTCTGTGTGCTCTGTGTTGTCATTTCTGTAAGGGGGGTTCAGTCCTTGTTTGCTCTGTGTGCTCTGTGGTTGTCATTTCTGTAAGGCTGTTTCAGTCCTTGTTTGCTCTGTGTTTTCTGTGTTGTCATTTCTGCTTGGTGGGTTTAGTCCTTGTTTGCTCTGTGTGCTCTGTGTTGTCAGTTCTGTAAGGTGGTTCAGTCCTTGTTTGCTCTGTGTGCTCTGTGTTGTCATTTCTTTTAAGGTTGTTCAGTCCTGTTTGCTCTGTGTGCTCTGTGTTGTCATTTCTGCTTGGTGGTTCAGTCCTTGTTTGCTCTGTGTGCTCTGTGTTGTCATTTCTGTTGGTGGTTCAGTCTTGTTGCTTGTGTGCCTGTGTTGTCATTTTGTAAGGTTTGGGTTTAGTCCTTGTTTGCTCTGTGTTGTCATTTCTGTAAGGTGGTTCAGTCCTTGTTTGCCTGTGTGCTCTGTGTTGTCATTTCTGTGGGTGGGTTCAGGTCCCTTTTTTGCTCTGTGTGCTCTGTGTTGTCATTTCTGCTGGGTGGTTCAGTCCTTTTTTTGCTCTGTGTGCTCTGTGTTGTCATTTCTGTAAGGTGGTTCAGTCCTTGTTTCTCTGTGTGCTCTGTGTTGTCATTTCTGCTTGGTGGTTCAGTCCTTGTTTGCTCTGTGTGGTCTGTGTTGTCATTTCGTAAAGTGGTTCAGTCCTTGTTTGCTCTGTGTGCTCTGTGGTGTCATTTCTGTTTAAGGTGGTTCAGTCCTTGTTTTTTCTGTGTGCTTTGTTTTTTAATAGTATCTGCTAGGTGATTCAGTCCTTGCTGCTCTGTGTGCTCTGTGTTGTCATTTCTGTAAGGTTGTTTAGTCCTTGTTTGCTCTGTGTGCTCTGTGTGTCATTTCTGTAAGGTGGTTCAGTCCTTGTTTGCTCTGTGTGCTCTGTGTTGTCCATTTCTGTAGGTGGTTCAGTCCTTGTTTGCTCTGTGTGCTCTGTGTTGTCATTTCTGTAAGGTGGGGTTTGTCTTGTTTGCTCTGGTGCTCTGTGTTTTCATTTCTGCAGGGTGGGTTCAGTCCTTGTTTGCCTGTGTGCTCTGTGTTGGGCATTTCTGGCTGGGTGGTTTGTCCCCCTTTTTTGCTCTGTGTGCTCTGTGTTGTCATTTCTGTAAGGTGGTTCAGTCCTTATTGTGCTCTGTGGTTGTCATTTTGCTGGGTGGTTCAGTCCTTGTTTGCTCTGTGTGCTCTGTGTTGTCATTTTGTGGGTGGTTCAGTCTTTGGGTTTTCTCTGTGTGCTCTGTGTTGTCATTTCTGCAAGGTGGTTCGGTGTCCAGGCAGCTTACTTTGGAGTTTTTGAGCGTCTATTTATTTCACCTTGGGAGAAAGAGTTACCCTACTTGTTTTTGTTTACTGGGTTCCCCGCCTCATTTAAGATTTTCTTTCATAATCAAAATAGTTTTATGACATCATTTTGCCAAACTGGCTAAATTTCCCCAGACCTTATTAAAAACTGAACAGAGATTTCTGTAAAAATGGTTTTATTCAATTTAACCTCAATCTTCGGTTCTCAAAATGTTTTTAACATCAGACCTGTTTTCCCAAATTCGTTATACCTGAAAATATCTCAGACAAAACTTATATTTGAAAAAAAAACCAAAAAAAACCCGTAATCTTCATAATCGCAATACTTTCATACTTTTGAAGATTTAGAAGAGCGGCCGTTGGCGCGTAAGGCCACTTCGTCGCCATTTTTTTACAAGGTAAAAGATGCAAGGCACGCTGGGAAATGTCTTCTTACTGCTTTTGACCAAAACAGTAGCAGATGAAACTTCGCGTTTAACAATTTTTTTCCTTTGATTTTTTTTCCCATAATTCTTTTTTTTTTTGAGAGGGGGGGGGGGGGGGTGTAATTCCCGTAATTTTGATGTTTTTTTTTTCCACAAAAATTATGGCAAAATTGTAAGGGTAAACAGGTCTGCAACATACACATCATATCCTGGTGATACAGCTGTTTTAGAAAAAAATTCTGTGCCATATTCCTTACTGAATAAAAAGTCTTCTACATGCCTTCTTTAATGCCAGTTCTCTACAGTCATTGCAACTGATACTATAGATGTAAGTTCTTTCTTAAGGCTTTTAAATTCCTATCAAACCAGGTGGAGCATACAGAAGCTCTCCTTCCTATCCATGCAGATTTCACAGGCTACTACAGAGCATGACACATGTCTCCAAGCAATACACTGGTTGATTCAGCCAAAGTCTTTGTTCGCATGGTAGTGAACATTTTTATATAGCACCAGCACCTGTGAAAACTTGATCATACTTACATAGACAACAGGAGATTGTGACCTGGACCTTGTAATGTCTCGTATTGTCTGGACATCGGAACTGAACAGGACCTGAAACCAAAGATCACAGAAATGATGCTTTTAGACACAACAGTCAATACACACAGAGCAGAATGATGAATAACAAGATTTATTTCATAGCTGGCATAGTATGAATTTCCCAGTGCTGAATTCCATGCCAGTGCTAAGAAGACCCAGTTGATGGCAAGCCCCACACCACCATCAATGCTGATCTACCTGTCCACAGACAGAGTCTGAGGACTGTTCAGCAGATAATTAACCTGGGATTCATCATTAGCAATGAGAGATCCAGATAAAAAAATCTTTTAAAGAGCGGCAAAAGACACTCTCAGCACTGTCCAGACTACACCCTGTCTTGCAGGACAGTAAATCTCCATGGAAGACAACATCAGGCTCCTGCTTACACTGGTACCTTTCATTCCTCCTGTACGCAGTGAGACACCAACTCTTACGGCAGATCAGGGAAAGAAGAATCCTAACCATGTAGTCAGGAGTTACTGCAAGATTCTAAAGAAAAGATTTATTGATCATATCACCCACACACAAGCACATCAAGCAATCAAGCAGTAGATAGGACCATACGAAAGTCAAACATCAGTCACCTCTTTCTGCCTGACGCCTGAATTGTGGGCTGGTACACATGAATGCATATGACCACCTGCACCTAACAGGGGTCAGGCGTCAATCTTGGTTCAAATCTAGCACACTTAAGCTTACTCTATGCATAAATGATAAGTACAGGCAAATATTTTGAATTTATTTACTTCCTGAATCATGTCCTGCTTTGAGTAACCTAAAATTTGGATATTTGGCAATTTGTTTCTTGGTGCTTTCTTCGAGCCAGCAAAGTAAATTTACAGTGAGGAAAGTTTTAGATAAAATCAGAGTGGTGTATCTGAGCCAATAACTCTAAGGCATGAATACAAACCGTACCACTTACATGGTTGCCGGAAATACCTTTGACTATCACACAGTCAAGTTTTATTGGCATTTAATCTCAAATGTGATTAACATTGTCAGAAATGAAGTACTAAGACGAGGTGAAAGATCTCTTCAGCCCCTGTTTATTGAGGGACCATGCATGACTGAAAAGCTCAAACACAACGAAAACTTACACCGTTAAAGAAAAAATATTTCTGTTACTGTGTGCCTTTTCATGTTTCGATCCAAAGTTAAGACAGTTTGAATAACGGCGCCTCAGTTTTCCAACTGAGCGACCAACACATGCCTGGATGGGAGGACTACCGCAGGCATCACCATGTCAGGACTGAAAGGGTTAAGCACAGAACGCACATCAGCATGGCCATGCCACAGTATCCAACAGCCTGGCCAAAACAATACTCTAGAGACAATGATGGGAGACAGAAGGAAGAGAGAACCATGTGAAGGACCAACACCATTGCAGAGTGGACAGGGACACCATTGCAGAGTGGACAGGGACACCATTGCAGAGTGGACAGGGACACCATTGCAGAGTGGACAGGGACACCATTGCAGAGTGGACAGGGACACCATTGCAGAGTGGACAGGGACACCATTGCAGAGTGGACAGGGACACCATTGCAGAGTGGACAGGGACACCATTGCAGGTGGACAGGGACACCATTGCAGAGTGGACAGGGACACCATTGCAGAGTGGACAGGGACACCATTGCAGAGTGGACAGGGACAACATTGCAGAGTGGACAGGGACACATTGCAGAGTGGACAGGGACACCATTGCAGAGTGGACAGGGACACCATTGCAGAGTGGACAGGGACACCATTGCAGAGTGGACAGGGACACCATTGCAGAGTGGACAGGGACAACATTGCAGAGTGGACAGGGACACCATTGCAGAGTGGACAGGGACACATTGCAGAGTGGACAGGGACACCATTGCAGAGTGGGACAGGGACAACATTGCAGAGTGGACAGGGACACCATTGCACAGTGGACAGGGACAACATTTGCAGAGTGGACAGGGACACCATTGCAGAGTGGACAGGGACAACATTTGCAGAGTGGACAGGGACACCATTGCACAGTGGACAGGGACACCATTGCAGAGTGGACAGGGACAACATTGCAGAGTGGACAGGGACACCATTGCACAGTGGACAGGGACAACATTTGCAGAGTGGACAGGGACACCATTGCAGAGTGGACAGGGACAACATTGCAGAGTGGACAGAGACACCATTGCAGAGTGGACAGGGACACCATTGTACAGTGGACAGGGACAACATTGCAAAGTGGACAGGGACACCATTGCAGAGTGGACAGGGACACCATTGCACAGTGGACAGGGACAACATTGTACAGTGGACAGGGACACCATTGTACAGTGGACAGGGACACCATTGCAAAGTGGACAGGGACAACATTGCAAAGTGGACAGGGACACCATTGTACAGTGGACAGGGACACCATTGCAGAGTGGACAGGGACACCATTGTACAGTGGACAGGGACACCATTGCACAGTGGACAGGGACAACATTGCAGAGTGGACAGGGACACCATTGCAGAGTGGACAGGGACACCATTGCAGAGTGGACAGGGACACCATTGCAGAGTGGTCAGGGACACCATTGCAGAGTGGACAGGGACACCATTGTACAGTGGACAGGGACAACATTGCACAGTGGACAGGGACAACATTGCAGAGTGGACAGGGACACCATTGCAGAGTGGACAGGGACACCATTGCAGAGTGGTCAGGGACACCATTGCAGAGTGGACAGGGACACCATTGCACAGTGGACAGGGACAACATTTGCAGAGTGGACAGGGACACCATTGCAGAGTGGACAGGGACAACATTGCAGAGTGGACAGAGACACCATTGCAGAGTGGACAGGGGACACCATTGTACAGTGGACAGGGACAACATTGCAAAGTGGACAGGGACACCATTGCAGAGTGGACAGGGACACCATTGCACAGTGGACAGGGACAACATTGTACAGTGGACAGGGACACCATTGTACAGTGGACAGGGACACCATTGCAAAGTGGACAGGGACAACATTGCAAAGTGGACAGGGACACCATTGTACAGTGGACAGGGACACCATTGCAGAGTGGACAGGGACACCATTGTACAGTGGACAGGGACACCATTGCACAGTGGACAGGGACAACATTGCAGAGTGGACAGGGACACCATTGCAGAGTGGACAGGGACACCATTGCAGAGTGGACAGGGACACCATTGCAGAGTGGTCAGGGACACCATTGCAGAGTGGACAGGGACACCATTGTACAGTGGACAGGGACAACATTGCACAGTGGACAGGGACAACATTGCAGAGTGGACAGGGACACCATTGCAGAGTGGACAGGGACACCATTGCAGAGTGGTCAGGGACACCATTGCAGAGTGTACAGGGACACCATTGCAGAGTGGACAGGGACACCATTGTACAGTGGACAGGGACAACATTGCAGAGTGGACAGGGACACCATTGCAGACTGGACATGGAAAATATTTGCAGAGACCCAACCCTTGGCACACAACCCACAAAACATGAGGAACCTGGTGAGATGTTCTTTAGTGTGGTGCCCTGATGACTTCACATTGAATTAAGGGAGAAGATGAACAACAACAACAATACATTGATAGCAGGAATAACATGATAATACAAAACATACCTAAAGAATAAGAACATGTTCTTCTGCTGAGTCTGCTATATTATTCTCACTGGTAATCATCTCTGTCAAGGAAACTGGAACTGTGTGGATTGTGATATTTAAACATTGAAAATCAGTCATGAAGCATCCTCCATTTTAGGATGTATAGAAAGCTCACTCACACACACACACACACCACACACACACACACACACACACACACACACACACACACACATAATCTTAAAACATTTCCGTGTACTTTTAATTTCACAACAGAAGTTAAAAGTCATTTGAATCTTACCTTTCCATTTAGGCCTCACATGTTGTATTTGAGTCTTTCCTTCTACTTCTGATTTTCAATCTTTGCGCTTCAGTCTTACCTTTGACAAAGAACTTTCTGTTACAATTCTACATCAGCAACTTACAACAAGACTACACAGCGTGTGTCTTGAATGAAATGACACAAGGGTGCTGAGGGGTGGGGGTAATGGAGGAAAAAATGACAGCTATGAAAACAAGCACAAGAGACTGTGCAAAGGGGTGTCTGACCTCCTGCAAAGAGTTGAGCTTCTGTTTCAGATGGTCGATTAGTTTCATCCGACTTCTTCCTGGCCGATTCCATCATCTCATTGTGGCGCACCATCTGCTGCTGAAGCTGAAACTGGAAACACCAATGATGCTCATGTTACCCATGCTGAACAATGTACTTTGTACAATCTGGATGTAAACTAATTCAAGTTCAGTTATCACATATGCTCTTGATGATATAGAAATTACACCCTGAATCTACCTGGTACATGCAAAACAAAACACAGCGTCTGGGTCAGTTTTCGCTGCCAGTGTCCCCACCCTCGGGCCCCAATCTTGGAGCATCTTGGTTTTGACTGACTGACGTTTCCTATGTTGCAGAATCTTCATTAAATCGCTACATGGTCTGCTCCCTTTAGGTCCTGACTTGGTTTGGTTTTCCTCTGACCCATCATCTTCTAAGAAAAGGTCCAGGACTGATAGAATGAAACACACACACACACACACACACACCACACACACACACACACACACACACACTCACTTATATACACACACACACTCTCTCTCTCTCTCACATGCATATGCCACACACACACACACCACACACACACACACACACAACACACACACACACACATACACACTCTCTCTCTCAGACACACACACACCACACACACACACAACACACACACACACACACACACACACACAAAGCAGTTTCTGCATTTTTATCTTCAATTTCTAAGATATTATGTATATATATTTTCAGCAGTGAATTTTTTTCAGTGACTGTCACATTTTCATGATCTCATATTGTGCTTCCCTTCTCCCCCCCCCCCCCCTCCCCACCCCCTCTTCACGCCCCACACTTCCCCTCCACACACAATACCCACTCCTTCCTGTAGCATCTGCTTATCTCCCCTTCCTCTCACCCTGAGATAGTTTGCTCTTCCACCAGTCTCTCTCTCAACTGATCTCGCTTGATGTTTGATGTCATCCCTCACGCTTTCTTTGGCCCGCACAGCTGCAGCGCGGCGAGACACACGCTGGTTTTCTTTGTCGTCCGACAGCAAGGGCTCTGTTGCCTGAAGCACACACAACAGCCACACCCCTCATGCACTGGAACTCTGAAAATGTCCTCTGCTGTTACTCAGCTCAATCTGGAACAGAATCTGGGTATGTAATCTGGAGAAAAAGCCCCCCCCCCCCCCCCCCCCCCCCCCCCCCCCCCCCCAACCCAAAAGAATGTTGTTTGGAATTAATGCATGTTGTCAATAAAAACCCACCTCCATTTCCCTTCTTTTTCACTTCTCTGACCTTCAGATGTAGAATCAAACCTGTCCTTACATGTGGATGGTCATTCAGTGTCTGACCTTCAGATGTAGAATCAAACCTGTCCTTACATGTGATGGTCATTGAGTGTCTTGACTGGTGTGAAGTCCAGTTTATGGGGTCAGAAGACAAGCCGTTAAATGCTTCACTCAGATGGTGAACTAATCTTTTCTCAGCTCCAGAGACCCCCATCAGTGTGATCCATGACAGGATATAGAGAGAGACAGCAGTATGGCTGTGTGCTGTGTGTGTTGTCCTCTGGCTGACTGATATGGAGAGAGACAGCAGTATGGCTGTGTGCTCTGTGTGTGTTGTCCTCTGGCTGACTGATATGGAGAGAGACACCAGTATGGCTGTGTGCTCTGTGTGTGTTGTCCTCTGGCTGATGATATGGATGAGAGAGACAGCGTATGGCTGTGTGCTGTGTGTGTTGTCCTCTGGCTGACTGATATGGAGAGAGACAGCAGTATGGCTGTGTGCTGTGTGTGTGTTGTCCTCTGGGCTGACTGATATGGAGAGAGACAGTAGTATGGCTGTGTGCTCTGTGTGTGTTGTCCTCTGGCTGACTGATATGGAGAGAGACAGCAGTATGGCTGTGTGCTCTGTGTGTGTTGTCCTTGGCTGACTGATATGGAGAGAGACAGCAGTATGGCTGTGTGCTCTGTGTGTGTTGTCCTTGGCTGACTGATATGGAGAGAGACAGCAGTATGGCTGTGTGCTCTGTGTGTGTTGTCCTCTAGCTGACTGCATGATATGAAGAGAGACAGCAGTATGGCTGTGTGCTCTGTGTGTGTTGTCCTCTAGCTGACTGATATGGAGAGAGACAGCAGTATGGCTGTGTGCTGTGTGTGTTGTCCTCTGGCTGACTGATATGGAGAGAGACAGCAGTATGGCTGTGTGCTCTGTGTGTGTTGTCCTCTGGCTGACTGATATGGAGAGAGACAGCAGTATGGCTGGTGTGCTCTGTTGTGTGTTGTCCTCTGGCTGACTGATGCACTCTCATGGATTCTCATCTCCACACCCCATCTTCTTAACAAAGAATTTCTTTTTCAAAACAAATGAAGTTGTACACATCCTTGACTATGCATGCCTTTTCTTCTCACAATATCAATCGGCATTCTCTCTCCAATAGATTATCATGTTTGGCAAGGGGGGATCTTTTGGAATACATGTGATGTACCTACTCAATCTGTCTCTTATTCTTCTGTGTCTACAAGGAGCATGTTCATGGAAGAAATACATGCCCTGAACTGTTTCATCTCTTGGTGAAAACAAAATCAAGTACATGCATATGAAAATGTACTATCCTTTAAAACCTGTTACAATCTACATCCATTTTATCAATCCTGATCTTCAGATTATTTACTTTACAAAAGTTGTAAGGCTGAGTTGACATTCATAAAAGTTATGATATAATAACATGACATTCCTTTCATGCTTAATATGAGACAGAAGAGAGAGAGAGAGGAGAGAGAGAGAGAGAGAGAGAGAGAGAGAGGAGAAGAGATGAGAGAGAGAGAGAGAGTGTGTGTGTGTGTATACATGTGTGTATAAGTGTGAGAGAGAGAGAGAGAGAGAGAATAGAGAGAGAGAGGGAGAGAGAGAGAGGAGAGAGGAGGGAGAAGAGGGAGAGAGAGAGAGAGAGAGAGAGAGAGAGAAAGACAGAATGTGTATGCATGCATCTGTATATACTGTGTGTGCATGCACTCATACAAACAGGTGGGCACATGCATGTCACATGTACATATTGGTGCACAGGGAGTAGGGGAGGGTAGGGGATGGGTGATCGAGGGGAAAAGACCAAGAAAACATGGCATGAAAAACTGGAAAAAAAACAACAACAGAAGGCATAATTGAAGAGAAAACCCGAAGCTGTGTCTCCTTCACCATTAACTCTGCACACCAGTCAAGCACACAGTACGCTGATTCATGAAAATAACACTAAAAGAAACTGACTTTCATTTGGTTTTCGCTGTTCCATTCCAGTCACAACATACTCTTGGCCTTTTATCACCTGACATGCTCAAACACTAACACCTTCGAAACGGCGATTGTCCTAAGTTGGCTGAGGGTGTTTGGGGAATGTGTTTCAGCCAGGAGTGCAGTGGTGCAACACGCTGCTGGTACAGAGACCTTTACAAAGAGCACTGGACAATGAATGAGTGGTGCAACACGCTGCCTGGTACAGAGACCTTTACAAAGAAACTGGGACAATGAAATGAATGATAGGGGTTGGCAGCTGGTAACAATCATTATCGACACACTGCGCAGGAAAATATACAATTTTTTTTTTCTATGCAGCGTGCCTTGTCAGGAAATTTGTTTCTTGCTTTTCTGATCACTCATAGTACTCACCGCTCATTCATTCAAACTACACACACACACACACACACACACAAGCACACAAAACACACACAAGCACAAAACAAGAGAATACTGAACAATTAAGTTAGTGGGGGAAAAACAAGTGCAAGTTAACAATTCTTCAGTCATTATAGTAATGACTTGGCAAAGATTTGAACTTAAAAAAAAATAAAAAATGAAAATTTTGAAGATGAAGAAAATGGGTGGAATATATTATAAATATGAGAAGCAACACAAACAAGCGCACAAACACGCATATGCTCTCTCTCTCTCACACACATACACACACACACACACACACACACACACACACACACATACACACACACACACACACACACACACACATACATACTACATATACACATGCACACATTTATCCTTTTCCTGTGCTTTTGATATACTAATACTCCTACAAACAATTACTTGATGAAGACAATAGTTTCCACCATTTTGCCATTTATCATGCACTGCTATTAATTAACAGGGCATATCACTGCTGAAAAAAACAAAGTTAACATGACGGGGAGTAAACTAGTGTCGGCCTTGGAGAATCTTTTGTACAGGCTTAAAACATTAGAAATGAGTGTAGTAATTGTTTTACCTCTGACTGACAACAACAGAGGTAACAGTACCAACAAACATACATAGCATCCACTTAAGGGACCATAAAATGAATCCTGTGAACAAAATATTCTTCATCATTGTACCCAGTACAAAGCGTGCAAACAAAGAGCTTGTTAGATGAAATCTTGTTCACAGAGAAGTGAATATCAGACAGCAGGGTGCAAAGCAGATGCAGTGAGATGAAATGTCACAGGACAGAAGTTGTGTCTGTTAGATGGAATCCTTCACTCAGCAGTGGGTTCATAATGCAAAGCATGAGCAATTATTCTGAAAACATGGGACATGCCGGTTAAACATGCAACATTAGAGCACACCTGCAAGACCGGTACGAAATCACCAGTGACCACTGCACTGATTAAACAGAATGGTGAGACACATTCACATGAAAAACGAAAGTACAGTCTCTGAATTATTGACTGTCAATTCCTCTGCCAACCACAATATATGCTTTCAAATAAGTTACATGCAAAAAAGTGTGTTCATTAGTTAGGAAAATCACAAACCCATCCATTAAATTCTGTTTTAAACATCACAGGTGCTAACATGATGGTTTGCTTAAATATGTGTGCAAGGACATGCATGTGAAAAAAAGAAAAAAAAAAAGAAATGTGTGGTTTGGGAAAACTACATGAAGTCAACAGACAAATATTTAAGATAATTGAACTTCTTTTCCCCTTAAATGGGGAAAAACTACACAAAATGAACAGCTACATTTTCAAAATAATCAAACTTCTTTTCCTTTGACTGAGCAACATTATCTTATCTTATCTGACTGGGGAAACAAATTGAACAGATAATATTCAAGATAAGCAAACTTCTTTTCCCTTGATAGAAGGTGAACACTTTGCCTTAAACATGTGGCTACTAAAAATAAAAGGAAAAGATGCTCCCAGGATTCACCGAAAGGGGAGAGAATGATGAATCCATCGGTGCTCAACCAATCACGACTGCAAATCCCAAACGGACTATGAACATGGACCAAATGGAATATCCATGTGTCTGTGGAAAGCGTTTTTGCTACCACCCGTGGCATGAAGATCCACAGGACAAAGATGGGATGTGTGAAGACTCATCTGAATGAGCAGCAGCGCACTGCATCAGCAGATAAGACGTCGGAAGACCAAGGCCAGGATTTAAACCACAGTGCCAAGGACATCCACGCTGTTGGTTCGGATGAGGAATTTGCACAGGCCCTCGATGCCAGGCGCCTGAAACTCAACCTGCCACGAGCAAACGAAACTGAAGATTGGGGAAAACTGGATGCAAAAATCGTCCAAAGACTCGATGCACTGATAGGGAAAAGCACCCTGGAAGACAAACTAGCCACATATGGGGACATTGTGTATGCCACATGTAGAGACGCCTATGGAGTAAAACTACCCAAAGAGAAAACACCTCCAAAGAAATCCAGACGCCAAGAAAAGATGGACAAGATCAGAGTCCAAAAGAACAACCTCAGGAAGCAAATGAAGACCGCACTGCCAGCTGAAAAACAAGGCTTGGAAAAACTGTGGGAAGACCTGAAAGAAAAACACAGCGCCCTCAGCAAAGCGGAATCTGCGAGGAAGAGGAAGAGCAAAAAGAAGAAGACACAAGAGCGCTTCTTCAGAGACCCCTTCCAGTTTGCCAGAACACTGTTTGAGCAGCCAAAATCTGGGACCCTAAGTGTGGACAAAGGAGTTCTTGAGCAGCATCTGAGGAAAACATACTCTGACTCACAGAGCAAAGCACCACTCGACATTCAAGGTCTGGTGTGGCCAACCAACCCTGAGGAACAGTTCAATGGCAAGCCTCCAACATTGGCGGAAATCAAGAAGGTGGTCGACAAAGCCAGAGCCAAATCATCACCAGGGCCAACGGAATACCTTACCAGCTTTACAAGAAATGTCCCAAGGTGCTGGAGTGGCTCCACAGGCTGCTGCGATCGGCTTGGAGAAACCAGAAGATCAGCGGCCAGTGGATGACGGCAGATGGTGTGTACATCCCCAAAGAGCAAAACTCAAGTGACATCAGCCAGTTCAGGCCAATATCACTACTGAACGTCGAAGGGAAAATCTTCTTCTCTGTCATGGCAGCAAGGCTGACCAAGTACCTGATGGAAAACAAGTACTTGGATGTGTCAGTCCAGAAAGGTGGCATCCCAGGCGTGGCTGGCTGTGTAGAACACGCCACAATGATCTGGGACGCAATCCAAAAAGCGAAAACAGAAAAGAGAGACCTGGACGTAGTGTGGCTTGATCTGGCAAACGCATATGGATCTGTGCCCCATGAGATGATACAGTTGGCTCTTGAGATGTACCATGTGCCAAAGAACATCCGCGACATGCTCAAGAAGTACTTCAATGGCTTCTCAATGCGGTTCTCTACCAAGGAGTACACAACTGATTGGATCAACTTGGAAGTGGGCATTGCAATGGGCTGTGCAATTTCCCGATACTGTTCGTGCTGGCAATGGAACTCATCCTGAAAGCAGCAACAAACAACGCGAGACAAACAGACCTTGGCGATGGATACAAGATGCCTCCTCTCAAGGCCTTCATGGATGACACTACAGTGATTTCATCCAGAGAAGACGAGACACGTCATGTGCTGGAGAGGCTGGACGACATAGTTGCCTCATCCAGAATGAAGTTCAAGCCAAAGAAATCACGGAGTCTCTCACTGAGGAAAGGAAAAGTGGCCGAATCTGTGGTCTTCAGTGTTGCCAACCAGGCCATTCCCAAAAGTCACAGAAGAACCAGTCAAGAGCCTTGGAAGATGGTATGATGATACGCTGAAAGACACACAAAGAGCAAAGGAAACCAAGCAGATGGCGGAAGAAGGCTTGGAGACCATTGACCAGTGTGGGCTCCCTGGCAAATACAAGGTCTGGTGTCTGCAGTTCATGCTGATACCAAAGCTCCTATGGCCTCTGATGATATACGACATCTGCACCAGCACAGTGGAGGCAATGGAAGCCAAAATCAACAAGTTCACAAGGAAATGGCTTGGTGTCCCACCCCGTCTGACTGACATCGCGCTGTACTGTTGCCAAGCAAAGCTCAAACTACCACTGAAATCCATCCTGGAGGAATACAAAGCAGGGAAGATCAGACTTCAAAGCATGCTGGAGGACTCAGGAGACAAGGTGGTAGAAGCAATCAAGCCCCAGCTGAAGACAGGCAGAAAATGGAAAGTTCAAGAGGCGATGGATTCTGCAAAAGAAAGTCTCAAGATCAGAGAAATAACAGGACACACACAGACCAACAGACAAGGACTGGGGTGACCAAACTGAATGGTGGTCAAGGCCAAAGGAAAAGCCAAAGAGACATGATGATCCAGGAGATGAGAAAAGAGAAGACCAAAAAAGACTCCAAAAGCAGTCAGCAGAGCCAGCAAGGGCAATGGACAACGTGGGAGAATGCACTCCAAAGAAGTCTAACTTGGAATGACATTTGGCACATGGCCCTCTCAGGATCAGCTTCATTCTCAGATCTGCATATGACCTTCTGCCTCAATGCAAACCTGGTGAAGTGGGGGAAAAAACGATCCTGCATGCCCCCTCTGCCATGAAAAACAAACAGTGGAGCATGTTCTAAGCTCATGTAAAGTAGCCCTGGCTCAAGGAAGGTACACATGGAGGCACAACCAAGTGCTCAAAGAGATTGTACAAGTAGTCTGGGCTAGTACCAACACCACAAAAGGGAGAATCAGGACTCCAAAAGCACCCGCAACATTCTTCACGGCAGGAGGCAGCAAATCATGGCCAAGAACACAGTGCCACTCGAAACATGCAGGCAGAGTCTGCTGGATGGGGCAGATGACTGGGAGTGCACTGCAGACCTCCCAGAATGGAAGAGTCACCCAGAGATCATCAGCAAGAGTGGCATGAGACCAGACATAGTAGTCCACTCTAAGTCAACCAAGCAGGTGATCATGATCGAGCTCACGGTGCCATATGAGAACAGAATGGAGGCAGCTCAAATCTACAAGACTGAAAAGTATGCTGATCTGGCAAACAGCCTGAGGAGAGAAGGCTATCAGGTCAAAGTCCTCACTGCAGAAATTGGAGCTAGGGGATTTGTAGGAACGTCTGCATACAGCCTCATGAAACAGCTCTCAGTTGCAGGGAAGGAAAAAACCAGAGCCCTGAAAGCAATGGCAGAAGCGGCAGAGAGGTGTTCAAGCTGGATCTGGTCAAGGAGGAACAAAAGTGAACTTCATAAGGCTTAATTTCCCTACAAATATCAGGTGTCCTGTGGCTCAGTGGTTAAAGCGCGAGTCATTAAGTAGAAAATGAGCATGTCCAGAGGGTCATGGGTTCGAATCCCAGCCATGGCTCGTCCCAAGATGGGGAAAAAAAAAAGGGGCAGCAGAGGGACATCGGAGTCATGAACCGGGGTGTGGCCCAACCCCCTAGAGTGTCAGGAGATAAGGGCCGAAACACTTGCTTGATGGGGGCTTCTCTTCTGAGGACTCTCTGCTGCCACGCTCTCCACGAGTTTCTTTCTACTGAACAGGGGGAGGGAACGATGAAAGAATGTGTGTGTGTGTGTGTGTGTGTGTGTGTGTGTGTGTGTGTGTGTGTGTGTGTGCAAATAATGTGAGTTATAGCAGAAACAAAACAAAACCGTACTAGTAATAGCTTAAAAAATAAAGTTGCCAACAAGCATAGTACATAGTATTTTCTGAAAAGAAATCCCCATGAAACAGCGTTTGTTCATGTCACATATTGATGCTTTGGAGCAAAATAACATTACTTTTATAAAGGCATAAACAAACATTAGTGCCAAATCTTCCCCACAGTGTTTATAGGAATAAGGAGAATTCCACTGAAACCCCTTCTTTTTTTTATATAATCATCTTACTTTTAATTCTAAGTTTACACAAAAAAACAGAAAGTGATAGACATGAAGAACAAAAACAAAAAGAAAACCAAAAATTAAAGGAAAAAAAACACAACAATAAATCAAGCATTGATGCCTTGATTTTTATATCGATTTTTATCCTGGGTTAATTACGTCATCGTTCATGTGAGAGTCAAAAAACATGACTGCAAAACTTTCAGCATCATCACCTTGACTCATCCAGGAATGTTTCTATTTCACCCACCTCCGCTGGCAGGTTGGTGAGTGTGTATATCTGTCGGCAGCATTATGCAAACTCACTACACTTCACCAAAAAACAAAATGGGGTCAAAGTCTGAATCCATCAAATTTTGACGCAGATCTGTGATAAAAATCTGTATAAAAACTTTGCAAATTGATAAGGATCTGTGTCAAATGACAGATTCATGATCATTCAGCAACATCTATGACTCAAAATTTCTTGACCAGTTTCACAAAAACTTGCAGGAAAGAATCAGGCTCAAGAACAACTTGATCACAGATGTTGGTGCTGATAGGATCCAAGGTCGGTTCACATTATCTGAAGGTTAATTCAACTTTCCCACCGAACATAAACACTGTGAATTGACTCTGAAATCTGAATTTCCAAAAAGTCTTACATTTTCAAGGGATGTTTACATTTTCAAAGTGACATGAATGTTGATACTTTGACTGTTTGCATGTCTCTTTTGGAAAATAAAAAAAAAAGTAAATGGAAAAAAAACCTTCAGTCAATACAGTTACTTCCCATGTCAAAAACTAAATGTTTTCATCATGAATGGACACAATTGTGCATCAATATTCATTTGACCAAGGTGGAAATCTGTGTTGTCTGACTGCACTCTGTTTGTTACTAAATCTATTCACAATTGTAATAGGTTATGATAGCTTATGGCATGAAAACGAAGAAATCGTAATTTGTTATTAATACAAGGAAATATCTGTTAAAAAAAAAAAAAAGCTACTAGTTCTCATATCCATTCGTATATATACTCAATATTATCAATTACGTGCCAAAGACATCATACAGAAAAAACCCATGTCAAATCTCATATCTCTGTAAGGAAAGTGTGTCTTGCAATCGATGTGCCAGTTCATGATACACATGGAGCAAATAACTGAGTGCATACACACCCGTTCTGGAAGCTTTGGCATGAGGTGATCATAAGTAACATGATGCTGGAATCTTTTCTATGAGTAACTCTCTCATCTGTGCAAAGTTTACAGCTTTAGAAAAAGTAATACAGGTTTTATTTGCCAGTAACAGTCTGGAAATGCAGCTGAACACATGACAAAAAAAAGAGAAAGAAAGCCTTGTTTGTTAAGTATATGGATACACACCACGCCAGGATGAGTGGGAAATGACTATACAGGATGGAGGATACATATCACCGTCAGCATCACGCCTGGGATTACACAGAATGCTGCATCTTTACACAGCCAAGCCACAACTCAAGGATCCATCATAGATGCTGTGTCGGATACGGAGTCACACTCCACCATGTCACGGTTATTTACACTGACGGCCACGTCTAAAGCATCAAGCCTCATTTTCAGTATATCTTCTGTCATCAGCTGCAAGAGAACACCCCGCCGCCAAGAAGGTCAGGGGAGGGCAGGTTAGTGTACAAAACTTGATGACATCACCGCATGGTGGCAAGCAACAAACAATGACATCATTCAAAATCTCCACACCAATATTTCACCACATGTATGTCATATGTCATTCAAGTGATAGATGATTTGCTTTTGCAAGAAACAAGGAGGGACAAGCCGACGGATAACCCAATGCCACACACAATAAGCAGAACCAGAACAAAAAGAAGATTCTCTATGCTTATTACAAAAACGTTTTAAGATTTGTTCAGATTTCCGCCTGCTGTCACCTCACTTTGCAATCAAAATTGTCCACATTTTTAACTGAAGAAAAATCATTCTGATTTTTAAAAATTTTCTAATCACAAGTATTAAAAAAGAATGCTATAAGTGTACATTCAAAAAATGGATTTGCATGAAATGTCTAACAAATGATGATATATATGTTTCAAATCCTCAGATAGAGCACAGCTCATTACTCCAATTCCCAGTGTCAACAAAAGAGTAGACACAAAAGGCTAAAATTAGGAGCCTCAAATTTAAAACAAAATCATTTAACCTTTAACAGAGAAATTAGACACATCCTACCATCAGTGCAAGGATGAACAAAAATCAACATCATTAACACATGAATCACTACTAATGTTAGACTGCACCAAATGAAAGCTGACACTGTTTTGGACAAAAAACGCCTGGCTTTACTGTATTACCACATCTAGAATGAGATAAGAATTACGATCATATAACTGGGAATAGAAAAAAAAGATTAGGAAAGTCACAGACACAAACAGAATAACAAAAATAGTGGATGGGTTAAGGGTGACAACACTGAAGACAATGTATGAGAATGTGAAACAGTATATCCGAACTTTCGTAAATTTAACAAAACAAATACATGATTAGAATGAATACATCAGTGCTTCTTTCTGATACAGCGTGTGCAAGTTAGGAAAAGATACACACCATAAAAATCAATGCATAACATAAAAAAAAACAGATAAGATTCAGTGCATAATATACAAAATCACCTAATCCAAATGAAGGAAAAAATCAGATCAAGAGAAACACTACAACCGAACTGAACGTAATCTGACACACAAACAATGTTGTTAGATCAAACAAAACCCACACCAGTTTTTCTGGGACAATTAAAGCACAACACAAACAAAAAGAAAAATTCAACAAAATAATATTACAAACATGTATATTTACACAAAATGTGTATAAAGAGACACAATGAATAAATAAACATACAAATAAACAATGAAACCAATAATATTTTTTTAAAGGTAAATAAACAAGAGGGCAAAGCAAAAGCAGTCAAAGGTTAACAAGCAAAAAGCAACAACAACAACAAAAAAAAGAAAACAAAATCTGGGCAAAAGCCAATCTAACCTGCTTCTTGGTAACAACGAGTTCTCGCTTATATCTATCTAGCTCCTCTCTGAGCTCATTGGCTCTCTTGAACTGTTGCTCAGCAAGTGCCTGGAGCTCAGTGACCTGTGCGGCTGAGCGCTGCTCAACTTGCTGCAACTCCTGAGAGTAAGAGCAAGGCAGACTGTCAGTCTTTCTCTTTTCCAGCATTCCTCTGACATGGCATTAGGGTTGTAGTTTACAAGTGTTCAACTATTGACTTATCTTTATTCACTGTTTCTTCTTTGTGAAGAAAGTTTTTCCATAGAAATGATTTTTGACCGCTGATCTTCTGTCATCGATACAAACTATCTTTGAGGATGCTCGGAAGGTTTGAAAACAGAAAAACAAAAACAGAAGAAAAATCTTCGACATTTCGGTCATTGACCGTCTTCAGGAATGATGACATGAAATGAAAGATAAATAAATACGTATAGGCAATGACTTATGAAAGATATACCATGGATGAATACATGTTTAAAGTGTGTGTGTGTGTGTGTGTGTGTGTGTGTGTGTGTGTGTGTGTGTGTGTGTGTGTGTGTGTGTGTGTGTGTGTGCATGCCTGCATGTGTTTTTTTGTTTGTTTGTTTTTTTTTTTTTTTTAGCTTGAATCATTCCAGCTCTTTGCCCTCGCTTTCCTTTCCCCCAACCTCTTCTCCATCCCTTTCTCTCTCTACACACCCCCTCCTCCAATGTCCCTATCTTACCATCTTTACATTCACACCCCATGTAATATATAAAGCCTATTTATAGCATAACATGTAGAGCATAATATATACACCCCAAACACCATCTCCACCATCCAGGTATGCATACACATAGACACATGCGCATGTGGACAACCCAT
The DNA here is from genome assembly GCA_018398815.1 of Conus ventricosus. Lineage (NCBI taxonomy): Eukaryota > Metazoa > Mollusca > Gastropoda > Neogastropoda > Conidae > Conus > Conus ventricosus. The sequence continues at coordinate 11,944,530 of CM031625.1, read as the reverse complement.
ATGCACCTATTTTTCATAGGAGTTTCCACCCAATCCCCCCATTCCCACACCCCCTCTTCTCACTCCCGCAGTTTTTGTGTTTTCCCTCTCATATACACTCTAAAGCGCCCGCTTCCAAGCATAAGACTCCTCCTCTACCATTCTCTCACTATCTTTTTCTTGTCTCTATTTCTGTTTGCCTTTTCCCTCTACCTGCCTCTCTTTTTCCTTCTCCCCATTACACACACACACACATGCACGCACGCATGAATGCACGCACTTACCCACACAGAGGCAAGCGTGCATGCAGGCACACACACATACATGCAGCGCGCACACACACAAACACACACACACACACACACACACACACACACACACACACACACACACTTTAAACACATATTCACCAATTTACGTGTCTATTTTCATAAGTCATTGCCTATACATATTCATTTATCTTTCATTTTGTCATCAGTCCTGAAGACGGTCTATGAGTAAAATGCTGATGATGTTTTGTTCTGGGTTTTTTTTTTTTTTTCTATTTTCAAATCTTCTGAGCATCCTCGAAGATAGTTTATAAAGTTTTTGATACATCTAATCAAACTTTTTACCAAGTACAGATTTAGTTTTAATCAAACAACACTTAATACTATAATCAAACAAAAATTAATACTATTCTTCATTTGTCATGTACACATGCTTACTTATGTGTGCGCACAAGGAAACAAAACAAAATCATTTCCCCCTTTTCCCACAACTAATACATTAGTGTCATCAATTTCAATGCATTAAACAGAAAAGGCAGACAGACAGAGAGAGTGAGAGAGCGAGAAAGAGAGAGAGAGAGTGAGAGAGACAGAGAGAGAGTGAGGGAGAGTGAGAGAGAGAGAGAGAGAGAGAGATGAAAACAAATAAATCACAACACACACACACACACACACACACACACACACACAATGACAGATAAACATGTTCTGATTGCTAGGAATTGTGGTGGAGGAGTGTTGAGGTCTGTGAAGCACCATCAGCTGTGAACTACTACAGCACCACCTCTGCAGTGCAGCGGGAGGACTGAAGAAGACTGTGTCCTACACACCAACACCCAACCACCCGTCTGTCCTACACGCCAACACCCAACCACCCTGTCTGTTCTACACGCCAACACCCAACCACCCTGTCTGTCCTACACGCCAACACCCAACCACCCTGTCTGTCCTACACGCCAACACCCAACCACCCTGTCTGTCCTACACGCCAACCCCAACCACCCTGTCTGTCCTAAAAACCAACACCCAACCACCCTGTCTGTCCTACAACCAACACCCAACCACCCTGTCTGTCCTACAGACCAACCACCCCCAACCACCCATGTCTGTCCTACACGCCAACACCCAACCACCCTGTCTGTCCTACACGCCAACACGCAACCACCCTGTCTGTCCTACACGCTAACTCCCAACCACCCTGTCTGTCCTACAGACCAACACCCAACCACCCTGTCTGTCCTACAGACCAACACCCAACCACCCTGTCTGTCCTACACGCCAACTCCCAACCACCCTGTCTGTCCTACAGACCAACACCCAACCACCCTGTCTGTCCTACAGACCAACACCCAACCACCCTGTCTGTCCTACAGACCAACACCCAACCACCCTGTCTGTCCTACAGACCAACACCCAACCACCCTGTCTGTCCTACACACCAACTCCCAACCACCCTGTCTGTCCTACAGACCAACACCCAACCACCCTGTCTGTCCTACAGACCAACACCCAACCACCCTGTCTGTCCTACAGACCAACACCCAACCACCCTGTCTGTCCTACAGACCAACTCCCAACCACCCCGTCTTTCCTAGAAACCAACTACCAATCACCCCGATATCCATCTTCCCTACAGACTAACTACCAACCACTCTGTTATCTGTGTTTCTTACAGACCAGATATCAGCCATCCTGAAATTCGCTTACTCACTGAGTGACTACCAACCAACTTGTTATAATGTCCTTCTTACAGACCAGCTACCAAACATCTGTCAAGATCTGTGATCCTACCTGTACTCCTTCCTCATCAACTCCCAACCACCCCACATCTGCCCTCCTTACAGATCAACTACAAATCACCCCACATCTGTCATCCTTATGGATGAATACTAACCACCTCACATCTGTCCTTACAGATCAACTCCTAACCACCCCACATCTGTCATCCTTATGGATGAATACTAACCACCTCACATCTGTCCTCCTTACAGATCAACTACAAACCACCCCACATCTGTCATCCTTACAGATCAACTACAAACCACCCCACATCTGTCATCCTTATGGATGAATACTAACCACCTCACATCTGTCCTCCTTACAGATCAACTCCTAACCACCCCACATCTGTCATCCTTACAGATAAACTCCCAACCACCCTACATCTGTTTTCCTTACTGATCAACTTAAAACAACCCCACATCTGCCATCCTTACTGATGAATACTAACCACCTCACATCTGTCTTCCTTACTGATGAATACTAACCACCTCACATCTGCCATCCTTACTGATGAATACTAACCACCTCACATCTGTCTCCCTTACTGATGAATACTAACCACCTCACATCTGCCATCCTTACCGATGAATACTAACCACCTCACATCTGTCCCCATTACAGATCAGCTACCAGCCACTCTAATGAAGAATGTTATCTTTTACCCTTCCTGATATTCATTGACAATATCGCTGCTCAAAAAATGTCACTAAAGCCTCCACCCATCCCTCGTAATGCACTCGCACACGTGCACACAGACAGCACACACACACTCTCTCTCTCTCACTCACACACACACACACGCACACACACACACACTTAGAGGTGAAGTTTGTGAATATGTTTTAACTTCTTTTTTTTTTCATTCCCACCAAGAAGTTACAGAATGCAATTAAGCCATTTTTTTCAAAGATAAATAAATTGTTAGTGATTCGAACGGTGCACACTGACGTAATCAAGCAGAAATCTGGTGTGTATTTTGAAATCATTCACTGTAACAGCGTGAAAAGAACTCAAGAAATCAACAAGGAAACAGGGGTTTTGCATTAAAAAAAAAACAAGAAAAACAAAACAAAAAATGAACAAACCCAAAACAGACCGAATGAAAAGACAAGGAAAATGGTGAATTTTGAGTTCAGATTTACCTTTTCTTTCCAACAATTATACAGTTTGATTTTAAGAAAAATACTACCTAGTTTAAAAGAAAAACACACAAATTCATAAGCGGCGTTAATATTGGCAAATTACATATTTTGTTACTGGACTTTTTCTTCCTTTTAATTTTTTTTCTGATATGATTCACTTTTTCATGGAATGAACTGGACATCTTCATAAAACACACACACAACCTCCACAACACTGATTTAAAAAAAAAAGAAAAAAGACACTCAATGACAAATGTTAGAAAACTGCACACATTCAGCAGGCCAAAGTGCTTCAAACAGCTTGGTGCCACAGCATCCATCACACATGACCTTGCTAATGTGACCCTGACTGTGACCTTTACCCCCCCCCAGCTCTTTGGCGTCATACCTGTCTACTTTGCTCTAGCTGATGCTGAATGTCGTTCAGAGCACTTTCAAACTCCACGTGCTCTTTCCGCAGTTTCTCATGCGCCTACAGAAGGCAACACAACATGTACAAGATGAAAAACAGGTCATGGCCATTAAGCACACGACAACCAATCACGCTTCCCCCTCACCACTTAATTACAGAAATTCAACACACACACACACAAAAAAAGATAAAATGCCACAAAGAGAAATAAGACAGTCTGGTGATATTGTATGACTGGAGTGTTTTTGCTTTGAATCTAACAATGTGTCTAGTGTCTCCCACTTATCATGTGTCATGATGGTGGTAAAGGGTGTTGCAAGTGTATGTAGTATGCATATGGATTGGTGTGCATGAGAGAGGGGGGGGGGGGGGGGGGCAGGTAGGAAGCAAGTTTGGAAAAATAGACAGACAGACAGACAGACAGACAGACAGACAGACATGCAGACTGGCTGAGAAGGACAAAAACAGTACAAAACAGTGAAGTACAAATCATACAGACAATACATTTTCCCAAAGACAAACTGCAAACTATGAACTGAATACAGAACAGAATAGATTCTATCTTTAGTCGCAACAAACTTCAACAAAGCCACTAAGGTCAGCCACCATGCAGCATTGGCTGGCACCCCGGGGGGGGGGGGGGCAGGGAACTGGAGCAGAAGAACCAGAACCAAGTGCAAGGAGAGAAAGAGGGACAGGAAAACAACAGGGGAGGGAGGGGGGGGGGGGGGGAAGGAGGGACCAAAGGAAGAATGATAAGAAAGGACTGAGCGTGGAAGGGATGGAGGAGAAAGAGGTGGGAAGAAGGCAGAAGACCAGCAAGCCAGAGAGAAGAAAGGAACAGGTGAAATAAAATGTAAAGAAAGAAAAAGACAGAGATGGGGGAAAAAAAAAGGAGGATGAAGAAGGGAGGAGATGGAGAGAGGAGAGAGACAGAGAGGAAAGAGAAACAACGACAGACAGAGAGGAAAGAGAAACGACGACAGACAGAGAGGAAAGAGAAACGACGACAGACAGAGAGGAAAGAGAAACGACGACAGACAGAGAGGAAAGAGAAACACGACAGACAGGGAGGAAAGAGAAACAACGACAGACAGAGAGGAAAGAGAAACAACGACAGACAGAGAGGAAGGAACGACGACAGACAGAGAGGAAAGAGAAACGACACAGACAGAGAGGAAAGAGAAACGACGACAGAGAGGAAAGAGAAACAACGACAGACAGAGAGGAAAGAGAAACAACGACAGACAGAGAGGAAAGAGAAACGACGACAGACAGAGAGGAAAGAGAAACAACGACAGACAGAGAGAAGAGAAACGACAGACAGAGAGGAAAGAGAAACGACGACAGACAGAGAGGAAAGAGAAACGACGACAGACAGAGAGGAAAGAGAAACAACGACGACAGGAGAAGAAAAACAACGACAGACAGAGACAGACAGAGAGAAAAGGAGAAACAACGACAGACAGAGAGGAAAGAGAAACGACGACAGACAGAGAGGAAAGAGAAACAACGACAGACAGGAGGCTTAGAGAGACAGGACAGGCAAAGAAAGGGAACTAACAAAGAAGAAAGAGGAGTAGAGCGACATCTGAGGGAGGAGGACAACAAAGTAGCAGTACATCAGGGAGCACATACACACACCCACACATACACAGTCAGTACAGGATAATGCAGCATTCTCTGTATCAGCTAAACTGCAAAGCCGTCTATCAGAAGCAATGATGACTATCACACAAACAAGCATCCGAAGAGATAATGATGGCTATAATTATCTTAAAGCTACATCTTCACATCAGAAAAACAAAATTATGAACAAAGAAATAAAATGAGGCCAATTTTCTATACAGTTCTAGAAATTAAGACCAAAAAAAAAAGGAAATGACAAAGGAACTATTAAAATCAAGAACAACGAGAAAGGTAGAAATGAGAAAGATAGAATGACAGAAATAAGCTGAAGAAAAAAAAATCATGTAACAAATAGAGTTGGGAACCCCAATTCGTGATCCATATTCAAACTTTTTATCTGAGAAATGTTTTGTGTGACCGTTACAAATAAAAAAGAAATTTTAATCAGATCAGTTGTTGTGTCACACTCAATTCGTTATGACTACTGACTAATTTCTATCCAAACAGTACAGATTTTGTGGACGGATATCACTGCATAGAATACACTTTGCCATCACCAAAACCACCACCGCCAACATAATTGACCATCAGCAGAACTGACACACAAACACACTTAACAAAAGGCAACAACCGAACAACGTGTCATGTAACCCGAAACAAACACACTGAAGAAATACAAAATGAATTCTGTACTTTACTAAAGCAATAAATCAAAACTTAAATGATACAAAACTGAGCACTATTACAAAAATAAACAATAACAAATAAAATCACAGGGGGACTAAAGAAGAGGCCTACCTCTGTCGATTCTTTGCGTAGTCGTTGGACTTCTTCGTAGGACACAGACAGGGCATTGGCCAATTCGTTTTTCTCTTTGTTTCTCTCTTCCATGTCTTTCTCTGTAAATAACAACAGTCACACTGCAGCAGCACACCACATCAAAACCATAGTCACCACAATCACTGAATATCAAAGGCACATAACATCATTTTTCTTTTGCTATGTTGGCACGAACCAGTTTCAAAGAATATTTCCTGTGCCCACAGCCAAGGCCAAAGCCCTCACCGACATATCAAAACTGCAAATTTATGGATTTTCAATTTGTCAATTGAAATGGATAGTACTGGAATAGCAAAAAAATCTCTGTGCATACTTCGAATACAGCAGCACACTGTACATAAACAGTGCAGCTTTACATCACACAAAAGTTCTTATGGGACATAAGGGAATTTGTGGCGGAATGCGGTTATTCCGGTATTTTCCGGTAAGACGAAATTCTTAAAGCAGGCCAGGCATGCGTAAAAGCATTCTGGTATTTTCCGGTAAGACAAAATTCTTAATGCAGGTCGGGCATGCGTAAAAGCGCTTCCTTTTCGAAGTAACACGCTAGCAGTGAAGACGCACTCTCTGCTCTCGGAAGAAATTCTGAAAAGTTGCAAGGTAAAAAGGATGCTTACTAGCATGCTGGCAACAAACGTGCACGGCATGAAAGATCTGAACAGAGCCAGCCTGCCACATCAAGAAAAAAAAATCTAAACAATACCTCTAAATGGACTGGACATATCAGGCAATAAACATGCGCATTTGATACATCTGCCTTACAATCCTGTACTACACATGCGCATCAGTTCTCAAGCCTGAAAGGAACAGACTGGACATGCCAGACAACACAAGTTCACGCTTCACACGGTCACCGACGACAGCAACAGGCATGGCAATGTTCAGCAAGGTGTGACATGTTTGTGACACTGTGTCAAAGGGAAAAGATTCATTCAGCGTAAGATGAGACAGAGTATCCAGCCTTCAACTGAAGGGTGATGGAGGTGGGAGGCGTGAGAAAAAGGACTGGACGTGAGGAGGAGGAAGGGTGTCAAAAAGGAAGTCTTGTCCAATACTGACCCAGAGCCTGGATCTTCTCCTGCATCTCAGCAAACTGCTCACTGTTGGCCTGCAGTTGACTGGCTTCCTTCTGAAACGCCCGCAAGTGTCAGATATCACAACACGCAGAAAACACCTGGGTCTTTGGTGTGCTTCCAGATTCAGCATGGTGTGTGTGTGTGTGTGTGTGTGTGTGTGTGTGTGTGTGTGTGCGTGTGCGTGCGTGCGTGCGTGCGTGCGTGCGTGCTGCGTGCGGCGTGCGTGCGTGCGTGCGAGCATGCATGCATGCGAGTTGAGTGAGTGGTGTGTGTGTGTGTGTGTGTGTGTGTGTGTGTGTGTGTGTGTGTGTGTGTGTTGTGCATGTTTATGTGTGTGTCTGTGTGGTTCCAGGCACGTATGGAAGTGCAACATTTCTGTATGTTTTTTGTGCATTTTTGTATCTTGTCACTAAACAAAAAAAAATGATAGGTTTGCTATCGACCAGTGTGACTCTTCTGTTTTCATAGTTGCTCTTGCTTCAAAATAGTGCACAACACATACATGCACACTATAAATATACACTCACACTCCACACACACAGGCAAACACACGCATATGTGCATGCATTCACACAAAACATGTCTTTGAAGTTCACAGAGGTATTTTTTCTTGAACTGAACAAAAACGATACATGGTAGAAGAGTTTCCTTTCTCTGAATGACTGAAAACTTCTACAGGTGGACAAACCTATTCAATGACATGTGTGTCACTCTAAACTGACTACTTTGATAGTCGGAGCAACAGAACCTGTTCATTAAGAATGTATTCATCATTTCAAGTTCATGAATGCATGTTCAACACATCAGATTGTGACTGCTTACAGTGTGACTTCACTGTGAATTTTGCCTGGATTAAACAACAAGAGAGTGAACAATTGCCTATTTAGGCCATACCCCGGCACACACATGGGAAAATAAAGTAGGACGATTCCTCAGTATGTATGCCAGAGATGATACCTTGATCTGTAACTTTAACTAAATAACACGGGCATTAGGAAGAACGTTTCATTTAAAAATTTATTTTTTTTTTAGAAAATTCCACAGAAAAATGAATACCAGCAAGAGTTCAAATGTAAGATATGTAAATGCATGATCAACCCTTCAGAGATAGAAAGGGGAATAGCAGAATGAGTTTGATGTAAAGATATGTAAATACAAGAGGATTACACCATTTAACCCTTCTGGGGGCACTCACTACTTATCGACTTGACAACCTGTGTCATGCGGGAAGAGGTCCACTTTCACAAGCGTTAGTGTTCATAGCTTTCAACATTACTAAGGATGCACTGACCCTAACATTCTTCCACATCATTTTTTCATCATCAACACCCCACACCACACACACATACACACACGTACATGCACACATGCACACACATGCACAAATGCATGCACACACACACATACATACCCGCATGCACGCATGCGCGCGCACACACACACACACTACAACCTGCATGCACACAC
>CM031625.1:11923434-11933434 GCA_018398815.1 Conus ventricosus | reverse complement strand
CACACACACACACCACACACACAGATACCTGAAAATCAGACAAACAACACAGATGATAGCATGAAAACCCACACACTATAGTAAAATACTGAAAACCGCACAAGCAATAACAATACAGCATACTGAAACCTAACGGACAAAAAGAAATAACATACTGAAACCTCACAGACAAAACAAATCACACACATAAAACATCACATACAATAGATGTAAAAATACTGAAAACCTAACATTACAATAAAAAAAAAAAAAAAAAACTTACAACCTCACAGACAATACAAATGATATACTGAAAACTTCATATACTGACAGGGAGAAAACCTCACAGTAATGGCAATGACACTCCAAAACCTCATATGCAATAACATTCTGAAGACCTCTTTGGCAAGAACAACAATGTATCAAAATGCCAACAAGAAATGCCAATGTGTACTGAAGATCCCAAATTGCAATAATGACAACACACTTATAAAATCTTACAGGCAAAGGCACTGACACCGTGGATCATACCTTATTCATTTTGTTCTCCTCTTTCTCAATCTCTTTGCGAACTCTGTTCAGTGCCTGTCAGACAGAAAGGCACCAGCAAGAGATGTCATCAAAGAACAAGAAGTGTCCCCAGTTCTGACATCACAAACACATCCCACCATGAACTCCACTTAGAAGCGTATACAAAGGCAAACATACACACACACAACACATGCCCACAAAAATTAAGACAGTGATACTGACAGACGAATAAAAAAAAAATCTCCTATACAAATAACTACTGTTTGACTCAAAGAAACAATCTAGAATCCATTATTTGTTATAAAGTGTACCCACCATAGTACCCTATGAAATCCTGTCCTACTACAAATGACCATATGTATAGTTGTCAACTTCACAATTAGTGGCTCCATATACAGAAAGCACAAGCCACTCACAAAAACATTAGCCAGCTGTTTTCTTTGATCAGTTTTTGATGGAACTCCACAACTCTGTGCACTGCACTGTTTCCCAAAGATCGGTCTGGTCTCTATTGTTTATTTCCTGATTGTCCAGGCCTCAAGCAAGTGAGCTAAGTGTACAGTCACTGAGGGAGAATGAGGTCATCAGATCCCATCTGAACAGTCCTCTCCACAGGTGTGACAAGCTGGCATCACCGGGGAATGACTGGAGGTGGACATTAGTGCAGAATGAGGTCATCAGATTGGCATCACCGGGGGATGACTGGAGGTGGACATTAGTGCAGAATGAGGTCATCAGATCCCATCTGAACAGTCCTCTCCACAGGTGTGACAAGCTGGCATCACCGGGGGATGACTGGAGGTGGACATTAGTGCATTCCCCCTCATCAACATTGGCTGGAGCCCAAACGCTTCGCGTGCTGAAGATCAACTATACATCACCAGGTAATCCATGCTTGCATTCAGTGTGTCATGAAAACAAAAACACTGGCATGTAGCCTCTGAACACTGGAACAGCTACCTGTACACAGTTGGACACACACAGGAAAGCCCATTCTTACATTACAAGTGAAAGCACTGTTGATTGTAGTCCCTCTGTCCCGTACACACTTATCTATTTATTCATTCATTTCTTAATCTTTAAGTACATTGCTGCCACTGTTTGTCATGGTCTAGTATATATGGACTAGATGCACATAGAAAATGTTTAACAATCTTGAAACTAAAATATTTTGATGCAAAGAGAAAAAAAAGAGTTCATGATAAGACCAGAGAGCATCGATTAGATCCGGCTTACAAAAATCCTGAAATAAAAAACATCTGGAGTTAACCCAGCTGTCTCAACTTTTCTCACCTTTCTTGCATCGTCATGCTCTCTTTCTCGATCCTCAATGCCTCGAACCAAGTCCTGTAGCTCCTCCTGCTTGGCACGTTCCTGTCGGGCAGCCTCCTCACAGGCCGCGTTGCTGTGGCGAATGGAGTCAGCCAGCCTCTGAGCCTCTGCGTGGGCGGCATCTCTCTTCTGCTGCTCGGCACGGAGATCCTGTCGTAGGTTGGTCAGGGTGGCTTCAGCATCGCTGATGTTTTCCTGAAGCTGCTGCAGCTCTGTCTGGGTGTCTGTCCACACAGAGCACACACAGCAACTAGACAGTTCTGTATCTGGCACGAAGTGTTTCCACACAGAGCACACACAGCAACTAGACAGTTCTTTATCTGGCACGACGTGTTTCCATACAGAGCACACACAGCAACTAGACAGTTCTTCATCTGGCACGATGTGTTTCCACACAGAGCACACACAGCAACTAGACAGTTCTGTATCTGGCACGACGTGTTTCCACACAGAGCACACACAGCAACTAGACAGTTCTTTATCTGGCACGATGTGTTTCAACACAGAGCCCACACAGCAACTAGACAGTTCTGTATCTGGCACGACGTGTTTCCACACAGAGCACACACAGCAACTAGACAGTTCTTTATCTGGCACGATGTGTTTCCACACAGAGCACACACAGCAACTAGACAGTTCTTTATCTGGCACGACGTGTTTCCACACAGAGCACACACAGCAACTAGACAGTTCTTTATCTGGCACGACGTGTTTCCACATAGAGCACACACAGCAACTAGACAGTTCTTTATCTGGCACGATGTGTTTCCACACAGAGCACACACAGCAACTAGACAGTTCTTTATCTGGCACGATGTGTTTCCACACAGAGCACACACAGCAACTAGACAGTTCTTCATCTGGCACGATGTGTTTCCACACAGAGCACACACAGCAACTAGACAGTTCTTTATCTGGCACGACGTGTTTCCACAGAGAGCACACACAGCAACTAGACAGTTCTTTATCTGACACGACGTATTTCTACACAGTTCTTTATCTGGCAAGACATGTTTCTACACAGAGCACACACAGCAACTAGACAGTTCTGTATCTGGCACGACGTGTTTCCACACAGAGCACACACAGCAACTAGACAGTTCTTTATCTGGCACGACGTGTTTCCACACAGAGCACACACAGCAACTAGACAGTTCTTTATCTGGCACGACGCGTTTCCACACTGAGCACACACAGCAACTAGACAGTTCTTTATCTGGCACGACGTGTTTCTACACAGTTCTTTATCTGGCACGACATGTTTCTACACAGAGCACACACAGCAACTAGACAGTTCTGTATCTGGCACGACGTGTTTCCACACAGAGCACACACAGCAACTAGACAGTTCTTTATCTGGCACCACATGTTTCTACACACAGCACATACAGCAACTAGACAGTTCTGTATCTGGCACGAAGTGTTTCCACATAGAGCACACACAGCAACTAGACAGTTCTTTATCTGGCACGACGTGTTTCCACACAGAGCACACACAGCAACTAGACAGTTCTTTATCTGGCACGATGTGTTTCTACACAGAGCACACACAGCAACTAGACAGTTCTTTATCTGGCACGACGTGTTTTCTACACAGTTCTTTATCTGGCACGACGTGTTTCCACACAGAGCACACACAGCAACTAGACAGTTCTTTATCTGGCACGAAGTGTTTCCACATAGAGCGCACACAGCAACTAGACAGTTCTTTATCTGGCACGACGTGTTTCTACACAGAGCACCACAGCAACTAGACAGTTCTTTATCTGGCACGAAGTGTTTCCACACAGAGCACACACAGCAACTAGACAGTTCTTTACCTGACACGTGTTTCCACACAGAGCACACACAGCAACTAGACAGTTCTTTATCTGACATGACGTGTTTTTACACAGAGCACACACAGCAACTAGACAGTTCTTTATCTGGCACGACGTGTTTCCACACAGAGCACACACAGCAACTAGACAGTTCTTTATCTGGCACGATGTGTTTCTACACAGAGCACACACAGCAACTAGACAGTTCTTTATCTGGCACGACGTGTTTCCACACAGAGCACACACAGCAACTAGACAGTTCTTTATCTAGCACGACGTGTTTCCACACAGAGCACACACAGCAACTAGACAGTTCTTTATCTGACATGACGTGTTTCTACACAGAGCACACACAGCAACTAGACAGTTCTTTATCTGACATGACGTGTTTCCACACAGAACACATACAGCAACTAGACAGTTCTTTATCTGGCACGTGTTTCTACACAGAGCACACACAGCAACTAGACAGTTCTGTATCTGGCACGACATGTTTCCACACAGAGCACACACAGCAACTAGACAGTTCTTTATCTGGCACAATGTGCTTCCACACAGAGCACACACAGCAACTAGACAGTTCTTTATCTGGCACAATGTGTTTCTACACAGAGCACACACAGCAACTAGACAGTTCTTCATCTGGCACGACGTGTTTCCACACAGAGCACACACAGCAACTAGACAGTTCTTTATCTGGCACGACGTGTTTCCACACAGAGCACACACAGCAACTAGACAGTTCTTTATCTGGCACGACGTGTTTCTACACAGAGCACACACAGCAACTAGAGAGTTCTTTATCTGGCACGATGTGTTTCCACACAGAGCACACACAGCAACTAGACAGTTCTTTATCTGGCACGATGTGTTTTCACACAGAGCACACACAGCAACTAGACAGTTCTTCATCTGGCACGATGTGTTTCCACACAGAGCAACTAGACAGTTCTTTATCTGGCACGACGTGTTTCCACAGAGAGCACACACAGCAACTAGACAGTTCTTTATCTGACACGACGTATTTCTACACAGTTCTTTATCTGGCAAGACATGTTTCTACACAGAGCACACACAGCAACTAGACAGTTCTGTATCTGGCACGACGTGTTTCCACACAGAGCACACACAGCAACTAGACAGTTCTTTATCTGGCACGATGTGTTTCCACACAGAGCACACACAGCAACTAGACAGTTCGTTATCTGGCACGACGCGTTTCCACACAGAGCACACACAGCAACTAGACAGTTCTTTATCTGGCACGACGTGTTTCTACACAGTTCTTTATCTGGCACGACATGTTTCTACACAGAGCACACACAGCAACTAGACAGTTCTGTATCTGGCACGACGTGTTTCCACACAGAGCACACACAGCAACTAGACAGTTCTTTATCTGGCACCACATGTTTCTACACAGAGCACATACAGCAACTAGACAGTTCTGTATCTGGCACGAAGTGTTTCCACATAGAGCACACACAGCAACTAGACAGTTCTTTATCTGGCACGACGTGTTTCCACACAGAGCACACACAGCAACTAGACAGTTCTTTATCTGGCACGATGTGTTTCCACACAGAGCACACACAGCAACTAGACAGTTCGTTATCTGGCACGACGCGTTTCCACACAGAGCACACACAGCAACTAGACAGTTCTTTATCTGGCACGACGTGTTTCTACACAGTTCTTTATCTGGCACGACATGTTTCTACACAGAGCACACACAGCAACTAGACAGTTCTGTATCTGGCACGACGTGTTTCCACACAGAGCACACACAGCAACTAGACAGTTCTTTATCTGGCACCACATGTTTCTACACAGAGCACATACAGCAACTAGACAGTTCTGTATCTGGCACGAAGTGTTTCCACATAGAGCACACACAGCAACTAGACAGTTCTTTATCTGGCACGACGTGTTTCCACACAGAGCACACACAGCAACTAGACAGTTCTTTATCTGGCACGATGTGTTTCTACACAGAGCACACACAGCAACTAGACAGTTCTTTATCTGGCACGACGTGTTTCTACACAGTTCTTTATCTGGCACGACGTGTTTCCACACAGAGCACACACAGCAACTAGACAGTTCTTTATCCGGCACGAAGTGTTTCCACATAGAGCGCACACAGCAACTAGACAGTTCTTTATCTGGCACGACATGTTTCTACACAGAGCACACACAGCAACTAGACAGTTCTTTATCTGGCACGAAGTGTTTCCACACAGAGCACACACAGCAACTAGACAGTTCTTTACCTGACACGACGTGTTTCCACACGGAGCACACACAGCAACTAGACAGTTCTTTATCTGACATGACGTGTTTTTACACAGAGCACACACAGCAACTAGACAGTTTTTTATCTGGCACGACGTGTTTCCACACAGAGCACACACAGCAACTAGACAGTTCTTTATCTGGCATGATGTGTTTCTACACAGAGCACACACAGCAACTAGACAGTTCTTTATCTGGCACGACGTGTTTCCACACAGAGCACACACAGCAACTAGACAGTTCTTTATCTGGCACGACGTGTTTCCACACAGAGCACACACAGCAACTAGACAGTTCTTTATCTGACATGACGTGTTTCCACACAGAACACATACAGCAACTAGACAGTTCTTTATCTGGCACGACGTGTTTCTACACAGAGCACACACAGCAACTAGACAGTTCTGTATCTGGCACGACATGTTTCCACACAGAGCACACACAGCAACTAGACAGTTCTTTATCTGGCACAATGTGCTTCCACACAGAGCACACACAGCAACTAGACAGTTCTTTATCTGGCACAATGTGTTTCTACACAGAGCACACACATCAACTAGACAGTTCTTCATCTGGCACGACGTGTTTCCACACAGAGCACACACAGCAACTAGACAGTTCTTTATCTGGCACGACGTGTTTCCACACAGAGCACACACAGCAACTAGACAGTTCTTTATCTGGCACGACGTGTTTCTACACAGAGCACACACAGCAACTAGAGAGTTCTTTATCTGGCACGGCGTGTTTCTACACAGAGCACACACAGCAACTAGACAGTTCTCTATCTGGCACGGCATGTTTCCACACAGAGCACACACAGCAACTAGACAGTTCTGTATCTGGCATGACGTGTTTCCACACAGAGCACACACAGCAACTAGACAGTTCTGTATCTGGCACGACGTGTTTCCACACAGAGCACACACAGCAACTAGACAGTTCTGTATCTGGCACGACGTGTTTCCACACAGTGCACACACAGCAACTAGACAGTTCTGTATCTGGCACGACGTGTTTCCACACAGTGCACACACAGCAACTAGACAGTTCTTTTTCTGGCACAACGTGACAGACAAAGAAAAAAGGAAAAGTTATGAGAAGAAAAGAAGACCGAAACGGTAACAAAAAGAAGGCACAGTCCTCAGTGTATGTGGCTAACATACTGGCAACATCAAATTTCCTTCAGAGCTGGATGCTTCTCTCAAGTTAATACGGCTCCCCATGGAGGGAACACACTCACGAACTTCTGGAAAGCCCCATGCTGAGGGAAATCGTTGCTACAGCCTAGCTTCAACTCATGACTTTGAGATCTAGCTCTGACTCCCACTGGCCTGGTAAATGGCAAAAATGTGTCAAGGCTTACCCAATGTGAGACCATCCGCAGAGAGTGACATGTAATGTAACAACTGCACCATTGCATTTAACTTTACTCTTGATTTTTGAACACAACAAAAGGTAAACCAGCCAGTTTGAGAATCTTCTTTCTGTCCCGTATTAGTTTCTCGTTCTTTCTTGCCTTATCCCTCTATCCTTCATTTCACCAGTTAGCCTTGCTTCTCTTTCGTCTATTTCCAACTCCTGACACGGACATAAATCCACAAACTTAAACATGTATGAAGAAAACTTGAAAGACTGCTGCAGTCAGAGAGATGGGAGCCGCACAGGAGAAACAGAGATTAGAGAGGAGACATGCATTCATTTTTTTTTCTTCCATCCCCCATAAATTCTTCCACTACTTTGCCTTTCTCGTTCACATACCCATCACATAAACAGTACTACAGTCACGAGAACCAGAGCCAGAGGCGAAAAAAGCATGCTGGGGGTTTTAACGGGAGAAATGAAAAAGGGGACAGGTGAGGGGGGGTAACAAATTCGGACGACAGAGTGGACTTGGAAAGAGTGCACACAGTTTACCAAATACTGTCAATGATGAGTGAGAGAAAAAAAAAACACATAAAAAAATTCTGTGAACATACGTTCTGTTTGGAGACATTTAAAATTTCTTTTCTCACACAGAAATGGGAATCTGGGTTCTGGTTCAATTTTTTGAACTTCTTTGTGGACGGTATAGATGAAGGTTCCACCCAAAAACACCACTACCACAAACACCCCCACTGAAACTTGACGTTCTGGGGGCAACTTGGACGTCTTTCTGCAGTATGGTACGCGCAGGTGGGGCCCTCCATTCCTTCCTCTCGTGCCGTGCTCCAGGTCTCCGGGGCGTCGGCTCCCAAACCTCGACTTCTCCCCCTGCCACGTGGGTTTGTGACACGCAGAGGCAGATGAAGGGCTTTACATGTTTTGGGGTTCTCTGAGCTTTTCTGTTTTTCTTACACAAAAAACAAACACAAACACACCACAATTAAAATTTTTTAAATATAATATTTTTATTTATTTATATATATATATTATATATATTTTTTTTTTAACCACGATCATGCCTAAAGGGCACACACATATCAATCATGCTTTAAACCCAAAGTCTGTATTTCCTCTCGTCTTACACACTTTCATGTACTTTAATCTTGCCCTCCCTCCTATTGTGTGTGTGGGTGTGTGTGGGGGTTGTGTGTGTGGTGTGTGTGTGTGTGTGTGTGTTTTGGGGTGAGTTGGTCCGGGCTCTTCAACTGGTCCTATACAAATCAAAAAGATTTCTCATTCTCTCTGACTTCTTTGCTTTGGAGGCCTTGCTGGCCTCACTTCAATCATTCTCAACGCTGAATTTGAATGTATAGTTGTTGGAACTGATTTAAAACTATTTTTTGCTTTGTTTCCAGTCATGTTGGCTTTTGAAGCAAGAGTGAGGGAAAACGTCCAACAATGCCAAAAAAATGACAAGCAGCTAAAGTGCTGATGAACTGCCCAACAAATTTTGCCAATAATGATCAGCAGAAATGAAGTGACTGATAACGTCCAAAATGCCTAAATAATGATCAGCAGCAATAAAGGACTGAAAAATGCCCAACAATGCCAAAAAATAACGATCAACAGCAATGAAGTGACGATGAACTGCCAACAATGCCCCAAATAACGATCAAGCAGCAATGGGGACTGAGAAGGCCACAATCCCACAAATAATAAAAGCGAAATGAAGGACTGATGAATGACCAACAAGCCAAATAATGATCAAGCAGCAAAAATTGACTGAAAAACCCCAAAAATCCCAAAAAAGATAAAGCAAATCTTATTCCTACCCCCTGAACCTGAAGCTCAGATTTACATCAAAGACCTTGGTGGAAAAGAAATGAAACTCGCAGACAGATAACAATCTCTTCCAAAATCTCCAAAACCTTAATGATTTTTTATCTGGGCCACTCAGACCCTAAAAAAAAAAAGGGTTTTTTGCCCTTTCATACCAACTCGAATCTTTTAAAAGGTGAAGAAGCTCCCTTATGCATTTCCCCGTGATGTACCATCTCTATCAACATGCTGTTGCAAGTATTGGGCTCAACTGAAGTCAGCACAAAACTTTACGCAGATCCCCAAAAAATCTTTTTCGAATATCCTGCTTGATACAATTTGGTTTCTTAAAAAAATTTAAAAAATTTTATTACTGTATGGGGGTGAAAGTTTTAATGAAATTTACTCAAATTGTTTTTCAGGGAAAACTGTTTTTATGAGTTGTGTGTGCTGGTTTGGATGCAGTAGTGTGCATGTGTGTGTTTTTATCTATTTTTAGAGTTGATTTAACAGGTGACAGCCCCCGAGTGTCCCTTTGTGGTTGGGTTGGCTATAAACAACACCCCCTCAATCAAAAAGGGTTGTTTGGGGTGTGAGTGATGTGTGTGTGTGGGTGTGTGGTGTGTGTGTGTGTGTGTGTTGTGTGCGTGTGGTTTTTAAATATGATTACATACATTTAAAAACAATTTTCGTGGATAAATATATGTGCCCTTTTATTTCAAACAAAACACACGACACAGACACACACAATCTCCTTTGGGGTGAAAAGTAACAGGCACAGTGCTGCCCCCAGGCTGGTTTATGGGTTGGCTTGTCGTCCGTGACCGAAGCTGCCTCCCGGCCCTTTCTCCCTGGACAAC
>CM031625.1:11922205-11923334 GCA_018398815.1 Conus ventricosus | reverse complement strand
CAGGAGGAAAATAACCAGAGCCCTGAAAGCAATGGCAGAAGCGGCAGAAGGTGTTCAAGCTGGATCTGGTCAAGGAGGAACAAAAGTGAACTTCATAAGGCTTAATTTCCCTACAAATATCAGGTGTCCCTGTGGCTCAGTGGTTAAAGCGCGAGTCATTAAGTAGAAAATGAGCATGTCCAGAGGTCATGGGTTCGAATCCAGCCATGGCTCGTCCCAAGATGGGGAAAAAAAAAGGGCAGCAGAGGACATCCGGAGTCATGAACCAGGTGTGGCCCAACCCCCCTAGAGTGTCAGGAGATAAGGGCCGAAACACTTGCTTGAAGGGGCTTCTCTTCTGAGGAACTCTGCTGCCACGCTCTCCACGAGTTTCTTTCTACTACTAACGGCTGTAATTTTGGCCTGTAACGGTCTTTCTTCTTTATGGAATATCTCAGAAAGTACTTGGCCGATCTTTCTGAAATTTGTAGGTATGTTCATTATGGTCCACGAATAATGCCCGATGTTTTAGTTACCGTATAGCCATACTAACGGCTGTAACAGCCTGTAACGGTTTTTCTTCTTTATGGAATATCTCAGAAAGTACTTGGCTGACCTTTATGAAAATTAGCAGCTATGTTCATTATGGGTCACGGATGATGCCTGATGTTTAGTTTGCCCCGTTATAGCTGTTACTAACGGTTGTAATGGCCTGTAACAGTTTTTCTTCTTTATGGAATATCTCAGAAAGTACTTGGCCAATTTATAAGCGGTTTGGATGATCTTGTGACAATCGGAGCCTCTGTCCATATGTAACTTAAGTGATGTAATGCTGAAAGTGGATTAAACAAAACCGTTAAAAAACCGTTATTCTGCCGTTATTTCTTATATATAGGTGGATTTTAATGAAATTTGGTATATAGAAGGTTATCACACAAAAATGGCACTTCTATATAGTGTTTCAAAATTTGACCGATAAAAACCGTTATTCTTGACATATTGTCCGATTTGGATGAAATTGATATGTACACAGGCTTTAGCCCAGCGAGGACTAAAATACCGGTTTCAAAAGTGTATATATCGGTTATATAACCGTTAAACCGTTATTTTCCCATTATTTTTTATATATTGGTGGGTTTAATGAAATTGG
>CM031625.1:11904705-11917205 GCA_018398815.1 Conus ventricosus | reverse complement strand
CCTGCCCAGCCCCTGAAGGCCTGGGGGACCTTCAGGTCAGCGGGGTCTACACCATCAGGTACATGTACACAGACACGGCTGAATAAGCCAACTAACACCTCTCTGCTCTGCTCCCTGCTTGCTGTACAATGGTTTTAAAGTGGTCCTCTTCTTTGCTAAGAAAGGGGTGAAAAGGAGATAACCAGACAATCAAAGAACCAGTTACAATATTTGGGTGGGTCTGCTGACAGGTTCTTTTGTGCTCAAGTAACATTAAAAGGGTTAATGGGCCACAGTGATGGAGTTGAAGACAGCAATGAAGGAAGGTAACAGTGAAGGAGATACATGGCGACACTGAAGGGGTTAAAAAGCAAAAGTAAAAGAGTTTAAAGGCAGCCACAAGGGGGCTAAGAAAAAGGTAACAATGAAAGAGTTAAAAAGGCAGCAGTAAAAGAGTTAAAAGTCAAGACCGAAGAAGTTACAAGGCAATACTGAAGGGGTTAAAAGGCACCAATCAAGGCGTTCAAGGCAGCAGTGAAAACTGTGGATATTACACCTGATTAAACCTGGGTAAAAAAAAAAGCAACCGAGCGTGACCGTTGAACCTGATTTGACCCCAAGTCAAAAGCAGTGGTGGAGAGTGTGGATGTTGAACCTGTTTTTACCTAATCAATGTTAAACTTGCTTTGACTTAAAACTCAAAAGGCAACAATAATATCTGTTCAATCTGAATATTTTGTTGTTGTTTGTTTAATCGGTTCTTGTGAGGCAAGAAACATCGCAATGAAGCAGCTGAAAGACAGCAGTCACACACACACACACACACACACACACACACACACACCACACACACACAACACACACACACACACACACACACACACACACACACACACATGGAGACTACCAAGTCATGATGTTCAGGCACATTGCAGAACAGGTAGCTGTCATCATCACCACCTCCTCCTCCACTGTTCTTCAGGATGCCTCGAGTCGGTGACTCCATCCTGAGGACCCCACACAACACACTGCCTTCACACAACACTGCCTTCACACAACACACTGCCTTCACACAACACACTGCCTTCAGACAACACACTGCCTTCAGACAACACACTGCCTTCACACAACACACTGCCTTCAGACAACACACTGCCTTCACACAACACACTGCCTTCAGACAACACACTGCCTTCACACAACACACTGCCTTCACACAACACACTGCCTTCACACAACACACTGCCTTCAGACAACACACTGCCTTCACACAACACACTGCCTTCACACAACACACTGCCTTCAGACAACATCCACAGTGACCACAGAATAGATACATGTACATCCGTCTGCCTAATGCAGAGCCCTGCACGTTTCTCAACACAAACAACATCCATAGTGACCACAGAATAGATACATGTACATCCGTCTGCCTAATGCAGAGCCCCCGCACGTTTCTCAACACAAACAACATCCACAGTGACCACAGAATAGATACATGTACATCCGTCTGCCTAATGCAGAGCCCCTGCACGTTTCTCAACACAAACAACATCCATAGTGACCACAGTGTAGATCATACATGTACATCTGTCTGCCTAATGCAGAGCCCCTGCACGTTTCTCAACACAAACAAATCCATAGTGACCACAGTGTAGATCATACATGTACATCTGTCTGCCTAATGCAGAGCCCTGCACGTTTCTCAACACAAACAACATCCATAGTGACCACAGTGTAGATCATACATGTACATCTGTCTGCCTAATGCAGAACTCCTGCAAGTTTCTCAACACAAACAACATCCATAGTGACCACAGTGTAGATACATACATGTGTCTGCCTAATGCAGAACTCTGCAAGTTTCTCAACACAAACAACATCCATACTGACCACAGTGTAGATCATACATGTACATCTGTCTGCCTAATGCAGAACTCCTGCATGTTTCTCAACACAAACAACATCCACTGAGTGACCACAGTGTAGATTATACATGTACATCTGTCTGCCTAATGCAGAGCCCTGCACGTTTCTCAACACAAACAACATCCATTATAAGTGACCACAGTGTAGTCTATACATCTACATCTGTCTGCCTAATGCAGAACCCCTGCACATTCTCAACACAGACAACATCCACAGTGACCACGTGTAGATCATACATGTACATCTGTCTGCCTAATGCAGAACCCTGCACATTTCTTAACACAGACAACATCCACAGTGACCACAGTGTAGATCATACATGTAAATCTGTCTGCCTAATGCAGAACCCCTGCACATTTCTCAACACAGACAACATCCACAGTGACCACAGTGAATACATGTAAATCTGTCTGCCTAATGCAGAACCCCTGCACATTTCTCAACACAAACAACATCCACAGTGACCACAGTGTAGATCATACATGTACATCTGTCTGCCTAATGCAGAGCCCCTGCACATTTTTCAAAACAGACAACATCCACAGTGACCACAGTGAATACATGTAAATCTGTCTGCCTAATGCAGAACCCCTGCACATTTTCAACACAGACAACATCCACAGTGACCACAGTGTAGATCATACATCTACATCTGTCTGCCTAATGCACAGCCCCTGCACGTTTCTCAACACAAACAACATCCACAGTGACCACAGTGTAGATCATACATGTATCTGTCTGCCTAATGCACAGCCCCTGCACATTTCTCAACGCAGACATGGACCATGCTTAAGAACCCTCTACATCTTATTCCAACTCCCATCTCTCGCCCTTCCTCTGAAGTGCACGCGCGCACACCTACACACTCGCTATCTGTCTGTCTGACTGTGCATCTGTGTGTGTTGGTTGGTTGGTGGTTTTATTTTATGTCTTTTCATCCCGCAGATGATATTAGACGGGGAAAAAAAACCCAAAAAACACTTAAGTCAATTCAACACATACATCTACATACACTTATGAAAAGAAAACAGCATATCAGTTAAGGACCCTCATAATAGTCTAGCTACCTCAGAACTGGCTAAAGTGGCAGCAATCTCAATTATGCATGAGTCAGACAGAACTTGACTCTCATTTCATATTTGTCAAGATTGATACCTTTTGCCTTATACATTTCAGTTAAAACTGGACAATCTAATAGAAGGCGATGCACAGAGATGAATTTCCCACAGACACACACAACTTCAGGAGAAAATTTGGTCTTCCATGTGTTCAGCCTTAATTTTGTGGTAATCTTAGCTAGATGGTGTGAGCAGCTAGGCAGTGTGTAGCATTTTTCACAGAAAAAGGTTTTGTAAACGTAGTGTTCCAGGTTGAATAGTATTTCACACTTGGAAGGATGTAATGGCAAATTTAGCACACATTCTGAACAGTTTTGTGCACCAAGTTTAGCTAGATTATCTGCTATTTCATTCCCTTGAGACCACAATGTGAAGGAATCCAGCAGAAGTCTACGATTATACCCTGAGACATAATACAGTGTATCAGGTACCTTATTTCATATAGTACATCTTTTCTGGCCTTACAATCCCAAGTTTGCAGTGACTGCAAACAGACTTGGAATCAAAACAAAACAGCACACTAAAAAAGGATATTGGAGTACTATGTACACAAAATAAAGCCATCAGTTATAGCATACAGTTCTGCAGTGATATTGAAATCCCTTTCCAAGATGAAAATGTTTTCGTATTCAGACTTGAAATAACGAAACCAGAACCGCTATCAGCTGTGTCCATAACTGAACCATCAGTATAGATTTTAAGGTGATTAGGATAAGAATTTTCGAGGTGTTAATATTTTCTTTTTTCTTTGAGACTGTATACTCATAATCAAAATTTCCACTCAAATGTTCCCAAGGCATCATTGGAACTGTGGGGAACTCTGGAATCGATGTTAAATCTACATTACACTTAGACATAAGTTCAGCGGTATAATTCATTATTGGCTGAATATATGAGATGTCCTTGGCTCTACTTGGAAAATCTTTATTCGAATTTACAAAAATATCATCAGTAACTGAATTTTGTACTGACAGGCTTCGAATCACATATTTGGCTACTTTAGGACGTCTTTGCTCCGTTAAAGGTAAGATATTCGCCGCTTTGTAGCTCATATATGTATTTGTGTGTACGGGAACTCTTAAACCTAATTTAATAGCCTTACTGTCGATACTTTGTAACTTTTTAAAAAAGATATTTTGGGCACTGAAAAGTAAACTTCTTGTCCATACTTTAACTTGGAGCGGACAAGAGCCAAAGAAAGATGCAAAAGGGTTTTAGTATTTTGACCCCAGGTTGGCAATTAACAATTTTAAGAAAATTAGTCTAGTTCTAGCCTAAGATAAGATAAGATAAGAAATGTTGCTTATAGCCAGCCGACCGCAAAGGGCCACATCAGGGCTGTAGCCTAAGATAACAATTTTTCTATATGCATTTTCCAGCATAGTTTTGACGTTAAAAAGACTCCAAAAAATTGACTGATATCTAATATTGCAACAAAGTGCCATCTATATTCAAGGATGGGGAGTACAGGCGGATTTTCTCCATTGTTAAACAACATTAAACAGGTTTTTTCACCTGATAATTCAAGCCATTTTCTTTTATATATGCCGATAAATTGTCCAATTCATATTGATATGACTTCTGGCACATGATTAATGACCTCTTCTTTGTATGTTTTCTTAAACTAGTATGATCCATATTGCGATGTCATCAGCATACTGAACTACATGGATATTTTTGGACAGCGCAGAAGGAAGATCATAAAGGAGAATTGAAAACAAAATTGGGGCAATAATTGATCCTTGGGGGATACCATATTAATGTACCTGAAGGAAGAATACATCTTAAACCAATTCTTGTACATATATGTCTGTCCATAAGAAACTTTTTATGTAAGAATACATGTTGCCTGAAATATCAATCTTTTTTAATTTGTAAAGCAACCTAGCATGCCAAACACTGTCGTAGGCTTTTTTAACATAAAAAAAATGAAGCCAACGTACTTTTTCTGTGGGAGAACTGTTTTTTTATTTGATTTGTAAGTTTTACAAAATGGTCTGTAGTGCATCGACCCTTTCTAAAACCAGCCTGCTGGACTGGAAGCAAATAGTTCTTTTCACAATAGTACATCAGACGTTTCAATACAATTTTTCCAGAAGCTTCCCGACATGAGAAGACAAGAGATTGGTCTGTAACTGCTTACAGAAGTATTTATCTTGCCTTCTTTCAAAACTGGTATGACCACCGAACTCTTCCAAACTTTAGGGAGAGCGCCATTATTCCAACTTTTTGGAATAACGAGAGTAGTACATGTTTCCAGGAAGATGGCAGATGACTTAGCATCTGATAAGAAATGCCATCTAGACCAACATGCTGAGTTCTGAGATGAGACTGATGATAAAGCTTCTGCAATCTGAGACCTGGATAGGAGAATTCAAAAATGATCTGCAACTGGATCAGGATCCCAATAGGCCCCTTTTTGTTCCTCCTTCAATCAATGTTCTCATTTTCTGCCTGTAGAGATGAAGACAAACTATTCATCTGTGTGTGTGTGGTGTGTGTGTGTGTGTGTGTGTGTGTGTGTGTTGTGTGTGTGTGTGTGTGTCACTGTGTGTGTGCATGCGTGCGTGCATGCGTGCGTGCGTGCGTGTGTGTGCCTGTTGCTGTCGTCTGTGTCTGTCTGTCTGTCTGTCTCTCTCTCTCTCTCTCTCTTTTCTCTCTCTCTCCTCTCTCTCTCTCTCTCTCTCTCTCCG
This sequence comes from Conus ventricosus, assembly GCA_018398815.1. NCBI lineage: Eukaryota > Metazoa > Mollusca > Gastropoda > Neogastropoda > Conidae > Conus > Conus ventricosus. Next base: position 11,911,486 of record CM031625.1, on the reverse strand, counting down.
CAGCTTACAAGTGTATACACATAGTGTAGAGGAAATACATTTCAGTATTTTTTAGTTGTAAACTGCTTACAGAGTACACGTTTCTGATACAGAAATGAGACAAAACTTACATACTGAACAAAATGAGACAAGAACAAACCTGACAGTGACAGCATGAATTGTTAAACCCCGTTATCCACACATGCTAAGATTATTAATGCTCTCTGTAGTTACCCTCAACCACAGTCAAGTGTATGGATTTGTATACATAGAAATACTACACACCACACACACACACACACACACACACACCACACACACACACACGCACACACTCTCTCTCTCCTCTCTCTCTCTCTCTTCTCTCTCTCTCTCTCTCTCTCTCTCTCTCTCTCTTTCTTTCTCTCTCTCTGTGACACACACACACACACACACACACACACACACACACACACACACACACACACACACACACACACACATACACTCAGTGATACACAAATCATGATGCACATCAGAGTTAAAAAGCAAAGGGGACCACATGCTACCTCCTAAAGGCCCTGTCCCAGTGAGGTTTAAGGAAGAATTGCGAATGATATGCGGATATAAATTTGGGGTTATTCGCAAAACATTCGCCATATTCGTGAAATATGCTGAAATCATTCTGGCAACATCCTCACACGTTCGCAATCATCCGCACAGGGCCGTCTTTCCGCTCCCAGGATTTTTGAACAGCTCAAAATTTTGGTTGCGGATCAATTCCGTAACACATTCGCAAAGCGAACGTAAAATATTCGCAGTACACTCTCAAAACATTCGTTGTGCACCCGGTCATATTCGGTATGTTCCCGCCACTTTCCGCAACTGGTCATGCATTGCGGATAAGTAGCGAATTGGGAGAGAATGTATATGGGATATGTAGCGTGCATATTACGTGTATAGGACGAACTGTAAGAAAGAGTAGCGAATGCATACAGAATGGCTACGAATAAAACGCATATATAACGTGTGCTTTGCGTTTGACTTGCGATCAAAGTGCGAGAAAGGAGCGAAAGCATTACAAACATAAAACGGACATCAAAAGCACTATATAAATGTATGAAAATTCTGCATTTCTTTATTTCCAGTCCAGCTGTTGAGAGGTGCACATCTACCAATGGATCGCCAAAGACGAAATGTGATTATTAGCAGCCATCCAAGAACATAACAATCAACTATTCCAAGTGCAGCAGTTGCTCCAGAGAAGAAGAAGGAGAAGAAGAAGAGAAAGAACTGTATGGGTAAGGCCATGGATCGCCAGAAGGCCAGAACTGGGTATCTACAAACAGATTGATGGTGGAGCTGAGGAAATGAAGATCCACGTGCCTTCCAACACTTCATGAGGATGCCCCAGTCATGTTTGATGAAATTGTGACAAGGCTCACTCCAAGATTGACCAAGCCAAAAATAAATTCAGACCAAACTTGGAGCCTGGTCTCAAGGTGGCAATTACCTGCGTCACCTTGCCTCTGGTACAAATACACCGACATGCAGTATGCTTGGAGGCTGCCACACAACACCATCAGCAAAGTTGTCAGAGAAGTATGTGAAGCCATAGTGGAGGAGTACCTTGATGAGCAGATGACTTGCCCCACCACTGAAGAAGAATGGCGGCAAATAGCTGATGACTGGCTGCAAAGGTGGAACTTCCCTCACACAATTGGTGCCATTGACGGCAAGCATGTGGCTTGCAAAGCTCCACCCAACACAGGATCAGAATACTTTAATTACAGGGTTTTTTCAGCATCATACTGTTTGGCATGGTCAGTTCCGACTACAAGTTCCTTTCGGCTGACGTATCAGGAAATGGCGCTGCATCAGATGCCCAAATCTACAACCACAGTGACTTGAAGCATGGTCTAGAAAACGACACCATCATGGGTTGGCCACGTCCAGATCCTTGCCAAATGACATACAAGATGTTCCCTACTTCATTGTGGGGTGATGATGCTTTCTCCCTGAGAACATTCCTGATGAAGCCATACAGCGCAAGAACCTGACAAGGGAAGAGCGAATCTACAATTACAGATTGTCAAGGGCAAGAAGAGTGGTGGAAATGCCTTTGGTATAATGGTAAATAGATTCCAGGTATTGTTGACCACAATGCAGCACCATGCTGAAACAGTGAGGCTTATTGTCAAGGCATGTATTCTGCTCACACAACCTGATGCGCAGCCGGTATCCAGCCCTGCAGAACAGGCTTTTGGACAGACAACTGCAAAATGGACAATGGAGCCAGGAGAATGGAGAAGGGGACTAAACCTAGAAGATACTGTGCAAGTGCATGCACCCAACAGAGCATCCAAAGAAGGCAAGATGCAGCGGAACCTCATCAAACATTGGTGCAACACACCCGCTGGAAATGTACTCTGGCAGGACAGAATGATAGACTTTGTGTAAAATCTAACACTGGAACATGAAAAACACTTTTGTCTGAAATAATTGTCAATATTCATTTGTATTTGATGCTCTGGTTTTTTTATGTGAAATGTAAAGTTGTCCAACTATAAATAAAATTTAAATTTGTATTGGTATAAATGTATGTTGGAAATAAAAGAAAACCAAGTCGAGAAAAAATAAAGATGGGGAAATCAACCCCCCTCCAAACCCCTTTTAAAAAAAATTAAAAAATGGGGATGTCAAACAAAAATAATAAAGAAACAGTTACCCTATGTAAAATAAAATGGATGGGATCGGCCGCTATTGCACGGGCCGCTATTGTGCGTGTGTTGTGTGTGTGTGTGTGTGTGTGTGTGTGTGTGTGTGTGTGTATTGTGTGTGTGTGTGTGTGTGTGTGTGTGTGTGTGTGGTGTGTGTGTGTGTGTGTGTGTGTGTTGTGTGCGTGCGTGCATGCGTGTGTGTGAAGATACACACAAACACACACCCCACAGAGATGATAGAATTTCACATCTAAATTTTTTGGTCTTTCATTATATTTTTATTTCAACTTTAAAAGGGGTTAACAAATCATACATAATATACTTTAATTTCTTTAAACAAACAGTAATTTATTATGTCAATCTTTGACATAATATTATCAAGCAAATTTTGAACAAACGATGTAGTAAATGTCAAGTTCACCAAACAGTTCATGAATGTTCAAAAAAAATTAGGAATTTATGTGCAGTAGCAGGCACACTATTATCAAGCAAATTTTGAACAAACGATGTAGTAAATGTCAAGTTCACCAAACAGTTCATAATGTTCAAAAAAATTATGGAATTTATGTGCAGTAGCAGGCACACTGCAGTAGCACCACAATAAAGTTCACAAATATACCAAATAAGAAACTGCTGCAGCTGCCACAAAATGTTTTCACAATTCATGACAGTCCTGTGGAGTTGAAACTGAAGTAGAGGGCACCGGAGCTACAGGTGTGTTGAGGGACCTTATGAAGGCAAACTGTCATCGCTCAAACCACTGAATGATAAGTTAAGAGAGGTATCCAATACATCATGTGTGTACTCCAAGACTCGGGATAAAGTTTCAATTGGACGCACTGGCTGCTCAGTAGCACTATTTGGACTTGGCTGTGCTGGCTGGTACTGAGATGGAATTGGCTGATACTGGGATATGACGGTCGCGGTGGCTGCTGGTACTGGGTGTACTGCTGGTACAATGTACGGGCAGGTGCCAACTCGGTACGCTTGGCCTTGGGGCTGGTGGCTGGAGGCTGCTGAGATCTATAGGCGAGTAGGCTTCTGCTGAGGTGTGAAGATTCTGAAGAAGATTTCTCAGGGCGTCTGCAACATAATTGATGAAGGGCTCCCTTGGTGAAGTACACTTGTCACCAACAAGCTGAGACAGTAGCTGTGTGTGGCCTGCATGCTGTCCCGGATCTCCCTCCAGGAAGTCCTCTTCCTCAGCATCCTGGCGCCTCTTTTTTGAGGGACGACTTTAGATGTGGATGCCTGTGCAGCTGACATCTCTATTTGTGACAGCAGCCCCTCAGCCTCCACATCTTCTTGCTCATGTTGGACGGCACCAACTTCTGACCCGCCTCGGAAGCAACTTCAACAACATGAGGGTCACCTCCAAGGACATCTGTAACATAAAAAGGAAAGAAAAATTTAGTTGTATTTCTGTTTAAATAAATGTCACAATTAAAACAAAAATTATAACAGAAGAAAATTATATAAACTTGTTTAACTGTAATTTCATTAAGATTATCTAAAAATGTAAGTTTTAATAAAAGTAAGAATTTTAAACAATTTTAATATTATTTATGAAAGTGTTTTAGTTTTAAATAAAATTAAACTTGATAAAAGGAAAGACTATTAATTATGTACTGAAAGTTATAGCTGTAAAATTAATTAAAATGTATGAAAAGAAAAGCTGAAAGAAAAAAATATGATTTGAAATATGTTAAATAGCTGAAAAAGAAAATTATTAGTGAAAAATAATAATACCAAATTGTACTTACAGGCTTCATGGGGGCAGACGTCCGGTGGCGGAGTTCACCCTCGTAGAATGCCACATTTCTCGATGACGTACTTTTCCCGGTCCGTGAGTTTCTTGCTGCCTGGCCCGACTTCAGCTTGTGCAGTTTCACAACCAGTATGCATCCCTCGCCACCAGCCTGCAAAAGATCACTGGTCACCTCCAGCTCCTGTCCCTGTTGCCTCCCATAGTGCCTTCTTTCTTGGGTGTCCTTGAAATGACGATGACCCCTCCTCCACAGCAGCTCATTTTCCGGAAGCCACTCAAGACTGAATGTGTTGTGGTGTAAGAGAGAAATTATTCCTAGGCCTCCTATCCACAGGCTTGGACTTGGCCTTCCCCTTCTTGGCATGACTTGGTCCACCTATCATTTCTTCTTCAGGCTCAGGCTCCACAGGCTCAGGATCAGGTGCTGGGGTTGGAGTACGAGACCTTGATGCATCCCTTGACAGCACTGTAGGTGTAGAACTTGGAGATGGAGATGCCCACCTGGCATCACCAGCAGCCTTCTGCTTTCTCCTCCCCTGCTTCTGTGACTTCGGACGTGGGCTTGACATGCTCGCTTCAGTGGTTGTGGACAGAATAACGAAAAAACGAGAGCACGTCTCTTATAGGTCGCAACTCAGACGCGGCGCGTGTGCAAAACTTCCGTGGTTTCCGCAACAGGTGCGCAATGTAATCGCTAAACGTACGCGATACTTCCGTAATGTTCGCAATGCGTCCGCAACTTATCCTCAATATATTCATTATAACATCCGTCAATTTCCGGTATGCTTCCTCAATATTTGCAATACATTCGTCTGTTTTGACAATTTTTTTTCCTCATCCGAAATCACATCCGCAATCATACGTTATGTTTCCGCTTTTATTCGTCATACATTCTCTATACATTATTCATGTATTCGTAATTCTCACGTAATATTTTGCAGATTTTTACAACTTTCACTACGGATGATTGCGGATGATTCAACTTTCTATCCTCAATTCATTCGCAGTTTTTCCTCTCCTCACTGGGACAGGGCCATTAGGTCTGATGCACACTGAGTTAAGAACATTACAACAGGAAAAAAAACAGACAAACAAACAAAAAAAAGAACAAAAACCATCGACAGGAAAGAAAGGGGGTGTGATGGAGAACAGACAGTCACAGAGCCCTGACAGAAAGGACAGTGAGGTAGAGAGACAGAGTACTACAGTACTGAAAGAGAGAATGGGGACAATAGGGCGGAGAGACAGACAGTCACAGAGCCTGATAGGAAGGACAGTGAGATAGAGAGACAGAGTATACTACTAGAGTACGAGAGAATGGGGACAACAGGATGGAGAGACAGACAGTCACAGAGCACTGGCAGGAAGGACAGAGAGGTAGACAGTGTACTAGAGTACTGAAAGACAGAATGGGGACAACCAGGACGGAGAGACAGACAGTCACAGAGCCCTGACAGAAAGGACAGTGAGGTAGAGCGACAGAGTACTACAGCACTGAAAGAGAGAAGGGGACAATAAGACGGAGAGACAGCAACAGAACACTGACAGAAAAGACAGTGAGGGGGAGAGACAGAGTACTACAGTATGAAAGACAGAATGGGGACAATAGGGCGGAGAGACAGACAGTCACAGAGCCCTGACAGAAAGGACAGTGAGGGGGAGAGACAGAGTACTACAGTACTGAAAGACAGAATGGGGACAATAGGGCGGAGAGACAGACAGTCACAGAGCCCTGACAGAAAGGACAGTGAGGGGGAGAGACAGAGTACTACAGTACTGAAAGACAGAATGGGGACAATAGGGCGGAGAGACAGACAGTCACAGAGCCCTGACAGAAAGGACAGTGAGGGGGAGAGACAGAGTACTACAGTACTGAAAGACAGAATGGGGACAATAGGGCGGAGAGACAGAAACAGAGCACAGGGAGAAAGGTAAGGTAATGTTGCTTATAGCCCAGCCGACCGCAAAGGGCCGTATCAGGGCTGGGCAGAAAGGACAGTGAGGTAGAGAGACAGAGTACTACAGCACTGAAAGAGAGAATGGGGACAACAGGACGGAGAGACAGCAACAGAACACTGACAGGAAGGATACGGAGAACAGGGACAACAGGAGAACAGTTGCACCTCCTGTTTCATTTTCTAATTACATCTCATTTAACTTGTCTATTGCACTTGGTCAATGATAGTTTTCAGCAATTAACCAGTATCTTATACAACATTCTCTGTCACACCTTTCTTTATCTTTTTATATGTCTCCGTCTATCTCATGCTAAAACTTCATACAGTTGTAGCTATCCTCATAAAAATTCATCTTTATTTGTTTACTTTAATTTCTG
>CM031625.1:11854705-11894705 GCA_018398815.1 Conus ventricosus | reverse complement strand
AGAGCCTACACCTTGTTAACCAACAGGGCCAGAGCCTACACCTTGTTAACCAACAGGGCCAGAGCCTACACCTTGTTAACCAACAGGGCCAGAGCCTACACCTTGTTAACCAACAGGGCCAGAGCCTACACCTTGTTAACCAACAGGGCCAGAGCCTACACCTTGTTAACCAACAGGGCCAGAGCCTACACCTTGTTAACCAACAGGGCCAGAGCCTACACCTTGTTAACCAACAGGGCCAGAGCCTACACCTTGTTAACCAACAGGGCCAGAGCCTACACCTTGTTAACCAACAGGGCCAGAGCCTACACCTTGTTAACCAACAGGGCCAGAGCCTACACCTTGTTAACCAACAGGGCCAGAGCCTACACCTTGTTAACCAACAGGGCCAGAGCCTACACCTTGTTAACCAACAGGGCCAGAGCCTACACCTTGTTAACCAACAGGGCCAGAGCCTACACCTTGTTAACCAACAGGGCCAGAGCCTACACCTTGTTAACCAACAGGGCCAGAGCCTACACCTTGTTAACCAACAGGGCCAGAGCCTACACCTTGTTAACCAACAGGGCCAGAGCCTACACCTTGTTAACCAACAGGGCCAGAGCCTACACCTTGTTAACCAACAGGGCCAGAGCCTACACCTTGTTAACCAACAGGGCCAGAGCCTACACCTTGTTAACCAACAGGGCCAGAGCCTACACCTTGTTAACCAACAGGGCCAGAGCCTACACCTTGTTAACCAACAGGGCCAGAGCCTACACCTTGTTAACCAACAGGGCCAGAGCCTACACCTTGTTAACCAACAGGGCCAGAGCCTACACCTTGTTAACCAACAGGGCCAGAGCCTACACCTTGTTAACCAACAGGGCCAGAGCCTACACCTTGTTAACCAACAGGGCCAGAGCCTACACCTTGTTAACCAACAGGGCCAGAGCCTACACCTTGTTAACCAACAGGGCCAGAGCCTACACCTTGTTAACCAACAGGGCCAGAGCCTACACCTTGTTAACCAACAGGGCCAGAGCCTACACCTTGTTAACCAACAGGGCCAGAGCCTACACCTTGTTAACCAACAGGGCCAGAGCCTACACCTTGTTAACCAACAGGGCCAGAGCCTACACCTTGTTAACCAACAGGGCCAGAGCCTACACCTTGTTAACCAACAGGGCCAGAGCCTACACCTTGTTAACCAACAGGGCCAGAGCCTACACCTTGTTAACCAACAGGGCCAGAGCCTACACCTTGTTAACCAACAGGGCCAGAGCCTACACCTTGTTAACCAACAGGGCCAGAGCCTACACCTTGTTAACCAACAGGGCCAGAGCCTACACCTTGTTAACCAACAGGGCCAGAGCCTACCCTTGTTAACCAACAGGGCCAGAGCCTACACCTTGTTAACCAACAGGGCCAGAGCCTACACCTTGTTAACCAACAGGGCCAGAGCCTACACCTTGTTAACCAACAGGGCCAGAGCCTACACCTTGTTAACCAACAGGGCCAGAGCCTACACCTTGTTAACCAACAGGGCCAGAGCCTACACCTTGTTAACCAACAGGGCCAGAGCCTACACCTTGTTAACCAACAGGGCCAGAGCCTACACCTTGTTAACCAACAGGGCCAGAGCCTACACCTTGTTAACCAACAGGGCCAGAGCCTACACCTTGTTAACCAACAGGGCCAGAGCCTACACCTTGTTAACCAACAGGGCCAGAGCCTACACCTTGTTAACCAACAGGGCCAGAGCCTACACCTTGTTAACCAACAGGGCCAGAGCCTACACCTTGTTAACCAACAGGGCCAGAGCCTACACCTTGTTAACCAACAGGGCCAGAGCCTACACCTTGTTAACCAACAGGGCCAGAGCCTACACCTTGTTAACCAACAGGGCCAGAGCCTACACCTTGTTAACCAACAGGGCCAGAGCCTACACCTTGTTAACCAACAGGGCCAGAGCCTACACCTTGTTAACCAACAGGGCCAGAGCCTACACCTTGTTAACCAACAGGGCCAGAGCCTACACCTTGTTAACCAACAGGGCCAGAGCCTACACCTTGTTAACCAACAGGGCCAGAGCCTACACCTTGTTAACCAACAGGGCCAGAGCCTACACCTTGTTAACCAACAGGGCCAGAGCCTACACCTTGTTAACCAACAGGGCCAGAGCCTACACCTTGTTAACCAACAGGGCCAGAGCCTACACCTTGTTAACCAACAGGGCCAGAGCCTACACCTTGTTAACCAACAGGGCCAGAGCCTACACCTTGTTAACCAACAGGGCCAGAGCCTACACCTTGTTAACCAACAGGGCCAGAGCCTACACCTTGTTAACCAACAGGGCCAGAGCCTACACCTTGTTAACCAACAGGGCCAGAGCCTACACCTTGTTAACCAACAGGGCCAGAGCCTACACCTTGTTAACCAACAGGGCCAGAGCCTACACCTTGTTAACCAACAGGGCCAGAGCCTACACCTTGTTAACCAACAGGGCCAGAGCCTACACCTTGTTAACCAACAGGGCCAGAGCCTACACCTTGTTAACCAACAGGGCCAGAGCCTACACCTTGTTAACCAACAGGGCCAGAGCCTACACCTTGTTAACCAACAGGGCCAGAGCCTACACCTTGTTAACCAACAGGGCCAGAGCCTACACCTTGTTAACCAACAGGGCCAGAGCCTACACCTTGTTAACCAACAGGGCCAGAGCCTACACCTTGTTAACCAACAGGGCCAGAGCCTACACCTTGTTAACCAACAGGGCCAGAGCCTACACCTTGTTAACCAACAGGGCCAGAGCCTACACCTTGTTAACCAACAGGGCCAGAGCCTACATCCTTGTTAACCAACAGGGCCAGAGCCTACACCTTGTTAACCAACAGGGCCAGAGCCTACACCTTGTTAACCAACAGGGCCAGAGCCTACACCTTGTTAACCAACAGGGCCAGAGCCTACACCTTGTTAACCAACAGGGCCAGAGCCTACACCTTGTTAACCAACAGGGCCAGAGCCTACACCTTGTTAACCAACAGGGCCAGAGCCTACACCTTGTTAACCAACAGGGCCAGAGCCTACACCTTGTTAACCAACAGGGCCAGAGCCTACACCTTGTTAACCAACAGGGCCAGAGCCTACACCTTGTTAACCAACAGGGCCACATGAAAAGGGCACCTACACCTTGTTAACCAACAGGGCCAGAGCCTACACCTTGTTAACCAACAGGGCCAGAGCCTACACTTGTTAACCAACAGGGCCAGAGCCTACACCTTGTTAACCAACAGGGCAGAGCCTACACCTCTTGTTAACCAAACAGGGCCAACTACACCTGTAACAACAGAGCAGAGCTAACTTAACCAACAGGCCAGCTACTTGTAACAACAGGGCCAAGCTACACAAACACAGGGCATGAGCTAATAAATAACAGACAAGTGCCAACACACTAAACAACAGAGCATGCTACACGTTAAATAACAGACAAGTGCCAAACACAAACACAGAGCATGCTAATAAATAACAGACAAGTGCCAACCACACTAACAACAGGCAGGCTACACCTGAAATAACAGACAAGTGCCAAACACAAACACAGAGCATGCTAATAAACAACAGACAAGTGCCAAACACAAACACAGAGCATGCTAATAAATAACAGACAAGTGCCAAACACAAACACAGAGCATGCTAATAAATAACAGACAAGTGCCAAACACAAACACAGAATCAACAGTTGTGGAGAAGATCCAAGAGCAGAAGTGCCAAAGTCAACAAGGTCAGCCAGGGTCAGACCTAGAAATGTTAAATCCTATGGACCGAGTCTTGTGAAAGTTGGAACGCTTATGTCCATTAGGTCTGCCAGCTTTATACAGAGTCCAGCAAAACTGTTAACGTAAAGAAAGCACACATTTCTTCCTATTCTTACCCACAGACTGTGCAGTCTGATCAATGAAGGTTCCTTTCAGTTTTATTCCAATGCAAGGGCAGGCTAAAAAAAAAAATAAAAAAAATAAAAATCGTAGTGTGCATTATTTTTAGCTGAATGCAAAATCATATTCAAAAATTATCTTGCCTGCAACACTGTTGATTTTCTCAATGGGCAGTCCACAAATAAAGATACCATCTGTATGAATATGCCTATTTTTGCTCTTTTATATCCAACCCTGTCAGGACTTAAAACTGGGCTGAAGTTTGGACCTGGAACAAGGTCAACAGTAAGTTAAGAGCTGAGGCTGAAGTTTGGACCTGGAACAAGGTCAACAGTAAGTTAAGAGCTGAGGCTGAAGTTTGGACCTGGAACAAGGTCAACAGTAAGTTAAGAGCTGAGGCTGAAGTTTGGACCTGGAACAAGGTCAACAGTAAGTTAAGAGCTGAGGCTGAACTGAGTGTGAAGAATTGTTGCTGAACCATGGCCCTGTGAACACAGGCTGGGGATGCCAACATCTCTGCTTGCATTGAATATTTATTGATTTCTGGAACCTGTGTCTTCTGTTACAACACAGTCTTGTTTCCTCGATTAATTTGAGCTTTCAACCATTTCAATCCTTCTGAATATACAGCCAGGGCAACTTGTCTGGTAAGCTTGGGGGGGGGGGGGGGGGGGGGGGGGGGGGGGGGCTCGGCATGAACAGATGGAGTCTTTCACTTAAATATCTCAAAAACTAGTTTACCAAGTACCACACAACCAAACAGAACATGACAAAGTCACAAGCTTATTGCTGACTGACTTTTCGACTTTAAATGACTCTATCGTAAACTCAAATATCATTTCATTTTCCACATGAATGTAGAGGGCACCTTAACCTTAACTACAACTACACATGTTCCACCTATTCTCTGGACCACTTTTGTAAACAGCTAGAGAGCTAAAACTTGGAATGTGACACTGAAACACTCTTTCTTAAATTCTTTATTTTTAGGAGTATTTGCATAGAGAAATGTCTTCATCCCTAAGCTATCTGTAAACAATTCAGCAAAGAAAGCAAACATGCAAAATAAGAGTACTGGAACAGTGTTGTGGTACTGGAACAGTGTTGTGGTACACAAATGCTCACAACTGGTTTGCAACGGAAGTAAGAATTGTCCGAGCCATCTCATACCTGAGGTAGAATGAGTTAATTCTAGTATCTGGAAAAAACTATTCTATCAAGATGCAAAAAAACCCTGACATGGTCACAGTGAACTAGTTGTTCTGCAAGGTACAAAATAACTCTGTACCAGATCTTTAAAAAAAAAAGAATCCAAGCCATGGAAATGATTTATCATCACAACAAAAATCAGATACACTGACCACATGACAAGATCCTATGGCTTTGCCAAAACAATTTTTCAGGGAACTGTTGAAGAGAGGAGACAGACAGGATGACAGAAAAAAACAAAACAAAACCAAAAACAACAACAATGGGCTGACAACATTGCAAGAGAGACAGGGAACCCATCTGCAGAGACCCAGACCTTGGCACAGTGCTGACAGAGTTGGAGGAATCAGAGGGACAGGTCTTCAGCAGGCCACCCCACTGACTCTTCACAGAGTTGGAGGAATCAGAGGGACAGGTCTTCAGTAGGCCACCCCACTGACTCTTCACAGAGTTGGAGGAATCAGAGGGACAGGTCTTCAGTAGGCCACCCCACTGACTCTTCACAGAGTTGGAGGAATCAGAGGGACAGGTCTTCAGTAGGGCACCCCACTGACTCTTCACAGAGTTGGAGGAATCAGAGGGACAGGTCGTCAGTAGGCCACCCCACTGACTCTTCACAGAGTTGGAGGAATCAGAGGGACAGGTCGTCAGTAGGGCACCCCACTGACTCTTCACAGAGTTGGAGGAATCAGAGGGACAGGTCTTCAGTAGGCACCCCACTGACTCTTCACAGAGTTGGAGGAATCAGAGGGACAGGTCTTCAGTAGGGCACCCCACTGACTCTTCACAGAGTTGGAGGAATCAGAGGGACAGGTCTTCAGTAGGGCACCCCACTGACTTCACAGAGTTGGAGGAATCAGAGGGACAGGTCTTCAGTAGGGCACCTCACTGACTCTTCACAGAGTTGGAGGAATCAGAGGGACAGGTCTTCAGTAGGCCACCCCACTGACTCTTCACAGAGTTGGAGGAATCAGAGGGACAGGTCTTCAGTAGGGCACCCCACTGACTCTTCACAGCGTTGGAGGAATCAGAGGGACAGGTCTTCAGTAGGCCACCCCACTGACTCTTCACAGAGTTGGAGGAATCAGAGGGACAGGTCTTCAGTTAAAGGGCACCCCTGACTGACTCTTCACAGAGTTGGAGGAATCAGAGGGACAGGTCTTCAGTAGGCCACCCCCTGACTCTTCACAGAGTTGGAGGAATCAGAGGGACAGGTCTTCAGTAGGGCACCCCACTGACTCTTCACAGAGTTGGAGGAATCAGAGGGACAGGTCTTCAGTAGGGCACCCCACTGACTCTTCACAGAGTTGGAGGAATCAGAGGGACAGGTCTTCAGTAGGGCACCCACTGACTCTTCACAGAGTTGGAGGAATCAGAGGGACAGGTCTTCAGTAGGCCACCCCACTGACTCTTCACAGAGTTGGAGGAATCAGAGGGACAGGTCTTCAGTAGGGCACCCCACTGACTCTTCACAGAGTTGGAGGAATCAGAGGGACAGGTCTTCAGTAGGGCACCCCACTGACTCTTCACAGAGTTGGAGGAATCAGAGGGACAGGTCGTCAGTAGGCCACCCCACTGACTCTTCACAGAGTTGGAGGAATCAGAGGGACAGGTCGTCAGTAGGGCACCCCACTGACTCTTCACAGAGTTGGAGGAATCAGAGGGACAGGTCTTCAGTAGGCCACCCACTGACTCTTCACAGAGTTGGAGGAATCAGAGGGACAGGTCTTCAGTAGGGCACCCCACTGACTCTTCACAGAGTTGGAGGAATCAGAGGGACAGGTCTTCAGTAGGGCACCCCACTGACTTCACAGAGTTGGAGGAATCAGAGGGACAGGTCTTCAGTAGGGCACCTCACTGACTCTTCACAGAGTTGGAGGAATCAGAGGGACAGGTCTTCAGTAGGCCACCCCACTGACTCTTCACAGAGTTGGAGGAATCAGAGGGACAGGTCTTCAGTAGGGCACCCCACTGACTCTTCACAGCGTTGGAGGAATCAGAGGGACAGGTCTTCAGTAGGCCACCCCACTGACTCTTCACAGAGTTGGAGGAATCAGAGGGACAGGTCTTCAGTTAAAGGGCACCCTGACTGACTCTTCACAGAGTTGGAGGAATCAGAGGGACAGGTCTTCAGTAGGCCACCCCACTGACTCTTCACAGAGTTGGAGGAATCAGAGGGACAGGTCTTCAGTAGGGCACCCCACTGACTCTTCACAGAGTTGGAGGAATCAGAGGGACAGGTCTTCAGTAGGGCACCCCACTGACTCTTCACAGAGTTGGAGGAATCAGAGGGACAGGTCGTCAGTAGGGCACCCCACCAACTCTTCACAGAGTTGGAGGAATCAGAGGGACAGGTCGTCAGTAGGGCACCCCACTGACTCTTCACAGAGTTGGAGGAATCAGAGGGACAGGTCTTCAGTAGGGCACCCCACTGACTCTTCACACAGCTGACAGAGTTGGAGGAATCAGAGGGACAGGTCTTCGGTTAGGGCACCCCACTGACTCTTCACAGAGCTCAGACAGAGGGAAAGAAGGAGACAAATTCCATGTTCATTTGATGCTTTGCAAAACTCGAAGATTTTTTCCTCTTGATATAACTCCATCTTTCAATGTAAGCGGCATGCACAGTGTGTCTAAAGACTTTGAAACTCATACTGTTACAGACCAGATTGTTACAGACCAGATTGTTACAGTCCAGATTGTTACAGACCAGATTGTTACAGACCAGATTGTTACAGTCCAGATTGTTACAGACCAGATTGCTACAGACCAGTTGGTGTCAAAGAGAGGTGACTGCAGGCCAAAACTGAAACAATACAACACCCCTTTTGTGCCCAGTTTGAAGAGGTAAGTGACTGTCTGTTTGTTCTTTGCTTTCATTGTCTTGAATGTTGTTTGTCTAGCCTGAGGAAGACCACAGAGGTAAAAAAAAACATTGTGCTTGTTTAGTAATTTGTTTCCTTTGTTTGGCGTTATACTAGTTGTACTCCCAGTTCTTAAAGAACAGGGAGTACTTTAGAATGGGAACAAAGAAATGCTGTCTGTGTGTCTGTGTGTGTGTGTCTGTGTGTGTGTGTGTGTGTGTGTGTGTGTGTGTGTCCGTGGTCAAAATGTGTTCCACTTGCTCCAGACAAAACTACTGGGTCGATCTTTCTGAAAATGTGTAGGTATGTTCATTATGGGTCAAGGATGATGCCCGACATTTTAGTTTACCGTTACAGCCATTACTAATGGCTGTAACGGCCTGTAACACTTTTTCTTCTTTATGGAATATCTCAGAAAGTACTTGGCCGATCTTTCTGAAAATTTGTAGGTATGTTCATTATGGATCACGAATAATGCCCGATGTTTGAGTTTACCGTTATAACTGTTACTAACAGCTGTAACGGCCTGTAACGGTTTTTCTTCTTTATGGAATATCTCAGAAAGTACTTGGCCGACCTTTATGAAAATTAGCAGGTATGTTCATTATGGGTCACGGATGATGCCTGATGTTTTAGTTTGCCCCGTTATAGCCGTTACTAACGGTTGTAACGGCCTGTAACGGTTTTTCTTCTTTATGGAATATCTCAGAAAATACTTGGCCAATTTATAAGCGGTTTGGATGATCTTGTGACAAATCGGATCCTCTGTCCATATGTAAGTGATGTAATGCTGAAAATGGATTAAACAACCGTTAAAATCCACTATTCTGCCGTTATTTCTTATATATAGGTGGATTTTAATGAAATTTGGTATATAGAAAGGTTATCACACACAAATGGCACTTCTATATAGTGTTCCAAAATTTGACCGTTAAAAACCGTTGTTCTTGACATATTGTCCAATTTGGATGAAATTTGATATGCACACAGGCTTTAGCCCAGTGAGGACTAAAATACCGGTTTCAAAAGTGCATATCGGTTATATAACCGTTAAACCGTTATTCTGCTGTTATTTTTTATATATTGGTGGGTTTTAATGAAATTTTGTATATAGAAAGGTTATCACACACAAATGGCACTTCCATGCAGTGTTTCAAAATCTGACCGTTAAAAACCGTTATTCTTGACATATTGTCCGATTTGGATGAAATTTGGTATGTACACAGGGTTTAGCCCAGTGAGGACTAAAATACCGGTTTCAAAAGTGTATATCGGTTATATAACCGATAAACCGTTATTTTGCTGCTATTTTTTTTTATATATTGGTGGATTTTAATGCAATTTTGTGTATAGAATTAGAAAGGTCATCACACACAAATGGCACTTCCATGCAGTGTTTCAAAATCTGACCGTTAAAAACCGTTATTCTTGACATATTGTCCGATTTGGATGAAATTTGGTATGTACACAGGCTTTAGCCCAGTGAGGACTAAAATACCAGTTTCAAAAGTGTACATCGGTTAAATAACCGTTTAAAACCGTTATTTTGCCTTTATTTCTTATCTCATAAAGCACTTGGCCGATTTATAAGCGGTTTGGAAAACTGGGAGTACGTTTATATGCTTCGCATCCTGTTTTTCTTTTAAGTTTGTTATAGACAAGTTACATTTGACTCAATTTTGCTGTTACCTGAATGAATTTGAGGTAAAACTACTTGAAGTACATCAGTCTTGTTGCCAGAGCAATGCGCAGATGCAGGCTAGTGATGCTGTTCAGCAGTACTCAAGAAAAACCTTGAATGAGTTGTAACCACAATTAGTTTGAATCAAACCTATAAAAAGGCTGCAGCACAGTACAGCAGTTATCCTCTGGTCTGGCTGACACCACGGAGTGTTGCTACTGTCAACTGGGTCTCTACCACTCCCAGCTCATCTCAAACATCACCGACCTGCTCAGAATGCAGCATCCACTAAGCAGATCATGTGACACCCACTTTCAAACAGTTATGTAGACTCCCTGTAGCTAAATGCATTTGACACAGTACTGTCAGCAGCTTTTCATGTGTTCGTAGAAAACTACCCCGCAAATACGTGCCATAGTTTTTCACCTGTATTCACTGTCCTGCACACTTCACTCAGCTGATCAATTTCTGTTCCTGGCCCTTGAGAGATACGAATAGAGTGCTGTGGACAATGTAGCCTCTCTCTAACATTGCCTGTGTTCTGTATGATGCCGTAACCATTTGACTAGAGGACACACTGAATCTTTTAGCTCATTCATTGATAAACTCAAACCATGTTTATTTTTGTCCTGGTGACCAGAGTCTGAGGTATAGCACAGCCTGCGTGTGCACAGCAAGTGGAGGGAGAGAGAGAGGGAGCAGCTGTGCTGGGGTGATGTGGGTGTGGAGGTGGCAAGGAAATGTAACTCTTATAGTTCAGGCAATTTTTTTTTCTCTGCCCTTACTATTTTCTCTTCTTCTTTTTCTTCTTCCTAAAATACTGGTTCACTCAAAACGAGTAGGTCACCAGCGCGCTTGTTAAAAAGTAAAATAAAATAACATAAAACAGTGCGACTCAGACTGTTGGCCCTGGAGCAAATTTGGCAACAAGGGGTCGCACTCGATATTCGAGAAGTTAAAAGCAAGTCTTCTCCTTCCACCCACTCCCAACTCCCCTCCTCCTCCCTACCCTTGTAATATCTAAGGAAGTGAAGGTACTTTAAACATGGTAGTTGGTACAAGTTGGTGCAAGTTATTATAATGCACCCATTCATTCAAAGGGGACTCTACTGTTCTCAAATGTATCCCCTTCCCACTCACTACCCTGCCCATCTCCCAGAAGGTTTTTGTTTTTAAACAATCACTGTCCTAGTTGGGACAGACAGATATGGGAATATTCCCATACCCAGAAACAAAGACAGAGAAAGAGATTTAGAGACAGAGAGAGACTGGCAGCTGCACGCTGTCTCAGAGACAGGGAGAGAGGAGAGAGCAAGAGAGAGAGAGAGACAGACAGATAGACAGAGAGACACAAGAGAGAGAGAGAAAGGGGGGTGGGGGCAGGGGTAGGACACAGAGAAGAGAGAGAGAGAGAGAGAGAGAGAGAGAGAGAGAGAGGAGAGAGAGAGAGAGAGGAGAGGAGAGAGAGAGCAGGCATTATAGAGTGAGAAAAGTTGGAAGTTCCGCAGAATGAT
The DNA here is from genome assembly GCA_018398815.1 of Conus ventricosus. Lineage (NCBI taxonomy): Eukaryota > Metazoa > Mollusca > Gastropoda > Neogastropoda > Conidae > Conus > Conus ventricosus. Next base: position 11,883,520 of record CM031625.1, on the reverse strand, counting down.
GACACCAATTTGACCTGAAGTAACACAAAGGGAAGCAACACCCTGATGACCAAGGAACTGCCATGATCTGTGATGTAATAAAGCCCTTAGGACACCAATGATGTGTGATGTAAAAAAGCCCTTAGGACACCAATGATCTGTGATGTAATAAAGCCTTTAGGAAACCAAGGACTACCAAAATAACCCAGAATCTGGTATGTCAAAAACCTGGGGGGCAACATCAATGAATAACTAGCTACAGCTGAAGACAATCACACTGTGAAGTGTGCATAGTGTGCCTGAGGAACATTGGAAGTTGGAATTTTACTTTGGCTCACACTGCTGCCCTGGTAATTGATCATAGGAAGAATGGGCTACAACAGTCATGTAACTTGAAGAGATATATCTACACATGGTACACACACACACACACATACACACATACACACGCACACACACATGCACACACATACATTCACACAAACACACACACACACACACACACACACACACACACACACACACACCACAAACACAAACACACACACACACACACACACACACACACACACACATACATACACACACACACACACACACACACACCACAACACATGTATACACACACACACACACACACACACACACACACACACACACACACACACACACACACACACCTGTCCTACTTTTAAATAATACTTTCAGGAACATGTATGCTAAACATCAGAAACAAACAAAGAAACTAAAACTTTTTGGTGGCACATTTATCCCAAATGCTGATAGTATTGAGCTAAGTATGTGTGCATGAACTCTTTTCAATCAATGTAACCTTATATTGTATTGATATACTATGAGAATAACAAAAGATCAAATCTTACGTTACAGAAAATGAATTTATATAAAACAATACATTTTTAACACTGTAATCTTGAAACAAAATAAGAACAAATCTTACGTTACAGAAACTGAATTTATCTAAAACAATACATTTTTAACACTGTAATCTTGAAACAAAATAAGAACAAATCTTACGTTACAGAAACTGAATTTATCTAAAACAATACATTTTTAACACAGTGTAATCTTGAAACAAAATCCTTATCCTTCTCCTCTCTCTCTCTCTCTCTCTCTCTCTCTCTTCTCTCTCTCTCTCTCTCTCTCTCTCTCTCTCTCTTGTTTCTGCTTTCTTTCTCCAATCCTTACACCTCCAACCTTATTTACAGTCTCCTTTCTCTATAATTAGGTGTCTATATCATTCATACTGTATGTAAAAAAAAACCCAAAAGAGGTAGCATCAAGGATAACTAGCCCCAGCTGAAGATCATCACACTGTGAGGTGTACCAGCCGCGGCAGCGAAGTGGTTAGCGTCGCGGACTCCCGGCCGGGAGGTCGTGGGTTCGAATCCCATCAGAGTCATGTGGGTTTTTCTGCCCCGACCGGCTCCTACCCAGAGTTGAGTTTGCTGCGGACTCAGTTGGGAAGACTGGGACCACACAGTCGAGTTTCAACCACTTAATGGATGCGTTTCTGAGAGTGTTGCTCAAATTTCCTGACCAACACTGCAGGTGCCTGTATCTCTCAGGCTTGGTTGACGCCGGGGTATATTATGAAAGGAAGCATAGAGTACAGCCCTGTCATGTAGTCTCAGACTGAAATGGAAATCCGTAGTATCACCTTAATCATCCTCATCCCTTATCGATCAGCATTAAATAATAAGTCTCAAATTCTGCGGCCCTTCATGCCCTGCTCTCATGGTGACCTCAGTTTCGATGTCCACTCCATGTCTGTGGCCTTGGTTTGGTTCCGTCGGGGTCACCGGTATCGGCGAGTCCATGGGGGCTGTCGTTGGACGGACGTGGTGGCGCCCTCCGGAGGGACAGCTCACTCACGCCGGCTCCGCGACTAAGCAATTATTGTCGTCAGTAGGGGGCTTAGTAGGTGGTGTCCTGCGTATGTTAGATCAGAACTGGCGCCACTGAACACCACCGAAGTGACTCGGCAGCAGTGCAGTGTCTCCTCTGGTGGGTTGCCTCTTGACGACTTGACATTGACTGCTCCCTGTGGATTGCCGGTGCTGGGGCTGCGGCGGGGCTGACCGGGCTGTGGCTGTGGACGGGGTGTCGGAATGAGCGGCGTGGGTACACTACCTCTGAGGTGGTGCAGAGGTTGGGACAGCAAAAAAAAAAAAAAAAAAAAAAAACCCACTGTAAGGTGTGCTTAGAGTGCCTATGGAAGTTACAATCTTTGTTTGGCTCACACTGCCGCACTAGTAATTGATCAGACGAAGACTGGGTTACAACACGTAACTTGAAGAGATGTCAACAGCTACGCACACACACACACACACACACACACACACACACACACACACACACACACACACACACACACATACACACACACAACACACACACATTACTCACGTATGGGACTAGGAGGCAGGGCAGCAAATGACCCGTCAAAGTTCACCGGCACCGCATGACCACCACGCACTGGTGTTCCCGTTGCTATGGGCACCACTGGCACCGCTGGGTAGGGGCCTGGTGAAACTGCCCCTGTCATCCCCGACGACTGAGAGGGGGTGGAGGGGGAGCTCCCGGTGCCGGTGCAGGGACAGGAACCCCCGCTGGGTAATAAATTCTGGCATTTCTTCCCCCATCGGCGCCGGCAGGAACAAAGGCACGAGACGGCTGGTAGGACAGAACCTGGGCGGGCCCCATAGGGGTGTACGCCTGGGAGCCGTAATTGTACACCCCGGGGGAGGGGGGGCACCCTGGCCGGGGTAGGGGTACCCAGCTCCTGTGTTGTATCCTGCTCCAGAGGCTGCCACCCCTGCTCCAGGGTCGCTGTAACTGTACTGGGTGGCGATGGGATCGAAAGCGACTTGGGGACCAGCGCCCCCTGAGACCTGTCCAGCGGCAGGGTAGACGGACTGCACCGGAGCAGCTGGCTGTCCAGCGGCGGACTGAGGCTGGGGTGTGGCATAGACCGGCACCGGCATGGGGATGACCTGTGGTGGCTGCTGGCCCGCCGTCAGTCCTGCTGTCTGAGCTCCACGAGACGCACCCTGCACCCCAGCCGTCTGCATGCCCTGGGAGAACATTCCCTGACCAACGCCCGCCACCCCTCCTCCAATGCCTCCTCCTGTTCCTCCAGCTCCAACGCTGCCAGTACCTGAGGGAGCCACAGTGCCTTGGGAGGGGTGGCTGCCAAAGCCGATGCTTTCTGGAATGGCTAGCTGGGGCACAACGGCACCACGGGATGGGCTGGCTGACAGTGGGTTGAAGGGTTGTGGGCGGTGGACGGGTTCAAAGGCAGATGGAAGGGAGGCTGCTCGGCGAGATCTGTCCATCGAAAGTCTGCTGGCTCTGTCCGCCGAAGAACCTAGAAGACACATGAAGGAGACTGTCTGAGCCACTGACTTTGATACATGAAGGGGTACTGTTCATAGTAATAACAATACCAAAAATATTGTAGCTCAGTGAGTAAGTTTGCTAAATGATAAGCACTGACAATGATAATTGAAAAGGACCAGCCGCCATGGCGAAGTGGCAGAGCACAGTGGTTAGCATCATGGATTCCTGGCTGGGTGGGCATGGGTTCGATTCCCATTAGAGCAATATTTATCTGTGGGATTCTTCTGCCTTGACAGGCTATGTCCAAGAGTTCAGTTTTCTACGGGCTCAACTCGGAAGACATGAACTAGGCAGTTGAATTTCATCCACTTGATGGAGGCTTCTCTGAGAATGTTGCTCACATTTCCTGGCCAACACTGCAGGTGTCTATATCTCTTGGACCTGGTTTATGCTGAGACATATAACTCAAGTAACCATACAACTCATCCCTGCCATGCACTCTCCCAGATTGAAACTCCACAGCATCATCTTCATCATCTTCATCCCCATCATCAAGCAGCTCTTCAGTCGGCACTACCCAAGTAGGCAGCCTGTTGTGTAAACAAGTGTGGATTGTAAAGCGCTTAGAGCTTGGTCTCTAACTGAGAATACGCACTATATAATTCATTGATTATCATTATTATTATTATTATTATAATCCACCGCCTGTGACTCTTCTTCCACACTGATGGACAGCTGAGTACTCCACTTGTCTGAGGCAGTGTCCACATGCCATCCATTCAAATTCAAAACTTTGAAAGCAGACCAAGTGTTGAAACACTTCCCCACTGCTTTTGAGAACATACATTCTGTCACTGTAGGCGTCAATCTTTTTCTCAACAAATGTTTGCGTGTCTTTCAGCTATTGGCCCTTTCATCCAATTCTTGTTAAGCTGTAAACGGAGAAGAAAAAAAAAAAAAAAATACTGTGGACGACTGACTGGGCTCTGCTTGCACGTCTGATCTGCAAGGATCCCACACCCACTTGACCTACTCCAGTCTACCTGTCTTACCTTTCCCTCCCCAACATTGTTCTAAACAACAGCCACAAGGAACTGACACTAACTCCAGGCCTTACCTCTCTCTCCTCTGTTCTGCTGCCCAGGAATGGTCTGTCCTTGGCTTCTTCTGCCCACGGCTGAGCGACTCCCCAGCGGAGTTTTGGACTCGCGACGCTCGTTGCCTAAATGACCCCCGTAGGTGGCACGTGGGTCGGCTCCCAGCCCTGAACTCTGCAAAACCATGAGGGAAGGTCAAGACATGCAACTCTGCACAACCATGAGGGAAGGTCAAGACATGCAACTCTGCAAAACCATGAAGGAAGGTCAAGACATGCAACTCTGCAAAACCATGAGGGAAGGTCAAAGCATGCAACTCTGCACAACCATGAGGGAAGGTCAAGACATGCAACTCTGCAAAACCATGAGGGAAGGTCAAGGCATGCAACTCTGCACAACCATGAGGGAAGGTCAAGACATGCAACTCTGCAAAACCATGAGGGAAGGTCAAGGCATGCAACTCTGCACAACCATGAGGGAAGGTCAAGGCATGCAACTCTGCACAACCATGAAGGAAGGTCAAGACATGCAACTCTGCAAAACCATGAGGGAAGGTCAAGACATGCAAGCTGGTTCCCCAGTCTGCCCTTCAAAACAAGGGAAAAAAGATCACTTGAATAATTTGACCATGCGTTTCACTTTATTAAAGCATTCAGTCTTCTTCTTCTCCAGAAAGAAAATCTTCATCTCAAGAACTTCAGAGATAATATTCTGAGAAAGCTGAGAGCTTATGCCAAAACACTAATTATTATGAACTGATTCTTGTAGAAAAAAAGTTAATATTTATCACAAGTGATGCTGGTGATGTGTTTATTTTTGTAAACTATGAGTGTATTCTTCCTTTGCTTCATGATGCCAGTCATAAGAAGTTATGGAAAACGCCATGTTACAAACAGATTAGTTTTGATAAAATCTGTTAAAATTCATATGTGTGGTTACACTAAAATCAACCAGTATTCATCACTAGAAACATTATAGGTAAGGTGCAAAGTTTTCAGGTACTGGAAATTAAGGAAGGTATGAGACAGTATATTGGAAACTAACATTCATTCCAAGATATCAATGAACTCATCACAATTTGTTTCCATATATACCGTATTGACTGTAATTTGCAAGTGTGTCATCTTTACAATATAATGCTTGTTGTAGGAAGCACTTTGGAAAAAAAAAAAACAGTGAAAGGAAAATAAGAACTTTTCTATGGGAAAGTCTAAATTTAACATAATTCCTTTTTGAAAATGAAATGAGGCAGGGAACAGTAAACAATAAACAGTAAACAAGTAGGGTAACTTTTGCTCCCATAAGAAAACCCAACACAGAGTAACTTTTATTCAAGACTGGAACAGCCTTTTAAACTTGAATAAATAAAGTCAGACAAATACAAAGACAAACAATCTAATAGTGGGGGGGGGAAACAAGCGCAGGCCAACAACTCCTCTGTCATCATAGTAATGACTTGGCAAAGATCTGGACTGTGGGGGGGGGGGGGGGGGGGGGGGGGGGAAGGGGAAAATATAGTATAGATATGAAAACTCTTCACTAGCTGCATGAGAGAACCATCGTTATCCCTTTGAAGACAGATCTATTTGTAGCAGGCAATACAAATAGAATAAAAGTTACTTGGTGTTAATTTTTCTTATGGGAGCAAAAGTTACCATGCTTGTTTACTGTTTATAATTCCTTTTTGTTAAAAGGTTATGGTAATATTTGCCTGAATTACATGTAGCCTCATCACATTTTTCAACATTGATGTCACGATGCTGCAACAAAGCGGCTGAACACTGATGTGATATTTTGTCACCAACTGAAGACACATCATCTCAGAGATGGTAAGTCATTACTTGTGAGTCTTTTGGGTGTTAAAAGAGAGATGATCAGAATTTCAGATGTTAAAGTCATGGATATTTTTACAATAAGTAGCAACATTTTTACAATAAGTAGCAAAACAACATCTTTTAGGATGTTATGGTCAGAAGCAGTGACTGAATATTTTATCCATAGGATTGCCAGCCAATATATTTAGTTATTCTGCGACCTTAAATATGTAACATTGTTAATACTAGGTTTGGCCTTAACGTTGGTTCAAACACTATTTATGGCAATATTTAACAGATTTTCTTGTCAGTGTAGCAGTTACCAACTTTCTGAAGTGATGGATCTTTTGGACCATTCCTATCATCATCTTACCAAACAATCTTTTCTTATGAACTGAATAATTCAACAAAAATACACACACATAACATGCAAACAATCTTTTCTTATGAACTGAATAATTCAACAAAAATACACACACATAACATGACATAAAAGCACCCTCCCATCTTTTTTCTGTGCAGAACGAGAGATTGAGAAAAACAGACAGAAAGAGACAGCAAGCAAGTGAGAGACAGAGACAGAGACAGACAGACAGACAGACAGACAGAAAGACAGGCAGACAAACAAACAGACACACAAACACACAGACAAACACACAGACAGGCACACAGACAGAAAGACAGAGAGAGGGAGAAAGATAAGCAGACAGAGAGAGAGAAACAGGGGGAGGGAAAGAGAGACAGACAGACAGACAAAAAGACAGACAGACAGACAGAGACAGACAGACGGGCAAACAGACAGACAGAGACATGGACAAAGACATACAAAGAGAAAGAAAGAGAGAGAGAGAGAGGAACAGAGAGACAGATCCTTTAATGCACAATCCCAGTATTTAGGGAGAAACAGAGTATATGACTAGGGAAAAGAAACAGATGGCCACTATTTTGTTATTGAAGTTTCATACATGCATACTTTCAATACATACAAAGATTTATGCTGGTATAAAGTGTGTAGAAGGAAACTGCCATCAGAAAACTGTGATAGTCAGCAGAAGAAACTGGCCGACATCACACTGAATAGTCAAAGGGAAATGACGCAAGTTCCGTGGGCCCTATTTCAGCTCTAACGGTTCCTATCACACTGGTTTTCTTTGTCTCTCCTGTTTTTGTTTTTTTTTTCTGTTTGGTTCATCCTAGTTTTCTTTCAAGTGTCTTTTCTTGTTTCTTTTTCTTTCAATGCTCTTTATCTTCTAACCTTTTTTTTTGTCTTTTAGCAATCAATCTTAATTCAGCAAACATTTTTTTTTGTCCAGGTTCAGAAATTAAATGCAAAAAAGTAAAATGACGGCATGGAAGCTTACTTTCTATCAGTTGTGATAGTGTGGTGATTAATGTTATGAGCTGCAGGCTGCAAAATCATGGGTTTCAGCTCCACCAGAGGCGCTTCTGGTGGAATTCTTGGGCCTGGCCAGCTCCTGCTGACGGCTGTGTGTTCAAATGGGAACACTGAGACCACAGAGTTGTTGTTTCACCCACTACATGAATGCTTCTGTGGAAGTGATGCTGAAATGTTCAAACACTGCATGTGTCTGTATCTGCTGGGCCTGGCCGACACCAGAATACGTCATGAAAGGAAGAGCGGAATGCATCCTGCCATGTAATTTCTGACCAGAATGGAATTCCACAACATTATTCTGACTAACTTCACACTCCTAAATCGTCTGATATGTTTTTACAGAAAACAAATACATAAAAAGTTGGGAGGCTCTTCACGTCCAGCTGTTGTGGTGACCTCAGCTATGATTTCTCTCTCCAGTCCATGTCTCTGGTGACTCAGCGTCAGTGTTTTGTGCCGCAGTTCATGGGGGTCTGTTGATGGCTGGATGTAGCGGGGCCCACCACAGGAGGGCATTCACTTGCTCTGTCTTTATGACTATGTACTTACAGTCATCTGCTGGAGGCATATCAGGTAAAGTCCCGCTTATGTTGGATGATAACACACACACTGAACACCACAGAAGTGCTGCAGTGTCTCTGAGGGGACCAACAACCTGATGACTTTTTGTCTTTTCCGGCTGTCTTATCCTCCATGCCTGTAGGTGGCATTGTTTCCATGCTCTTCAATCTGGATCCCCAATACACTCACACACATCCCAGCACTGAAACCCACAAGGACCAGACAACATCCCGTTATCAAGAGAAAACCCACAGGAGGAGACTGTGCAACACTGCCAAGGCACACAGGTGGTGTTCAGTGGGGCCTGTTCTGATCCAACACACCCAGGGCACATAGGTGGTGTTCAGTGGGGCCTGTTCTGATCCAACACATCCAAGGCACATAGGTGGTGTTCAGTGGGGCCTATTCTGATCCAACACACCCAGGGCACACAGGTGGTGTTCAGTGGGGCCTGTTCTGATCCAACACACCCAGGGCACACAGGTGGTGTTCAGTGGGGCCTGTTCTGATCCAACACACCCAGGGCACACAGGTGGTGTTCAGTGGGGCCTGTTCTGATCCAACACATCCAGGGCACATAGGTGGTGTTCAGCGCGCGATGCCTGATCTGATCCAACACACCCAGGGCACACAGGTGGTGTTCAGTGGGGCCTGTTCTGATCCAACACACCCAGGGCACACAGGTGGTGTTCAGTGATGCCTGATCTGATCCAACACATCCAGGGCACACAGGTGGTGTTCAGTGGGGCCTGTTCTGATCCAACACATCCAGGGCACATAGGTGGTGTTCAGTGGTGCCTGATCTGATCCAACACACCCAGGGCACATAGGTGGTGTTCAGTGGTGCCTGATCTGATCCAACACACCCAGGGCACATAGGTGGTGTTCAGTGGGGCCTGTTCTGATCCAACACATCCAGGGCACATAGGTGGTGTTCAGTGGGGCCTGTTCTGATCCAACACACCCAGGGCACATAGGTGGTGTTCAGTGGGGCCTGTTCTGATCCAACACACCCAGGGCACATAGGTGGTGTTCAGTGGTGCCTGATCTGATCCAACACACCCAGGGCACATAGGTGGTGTTCAGTGGTGCCTGATCTGATCCAACACACCCAGGGCACATAGGTGGTGTTCAGTGGTGCCTGATCTGATCCAACACACCCAGGGCACATAGGTGGTGTTCAGTGGGGCCTGTTCTGATCCAACACACCCAGGGCACACCCAAGCCCTACACTGATGACATGATTTGCTTAGTCATGGAGGCAGCTTGAGTAAGTATCCCCCTCCAAAACTTCCATCCAGTCACAGTCCCTGTGACCGTTCCATGTGCTGGTGACGTTGACACCAACCCACCACACGCAGTCACAGTCCCTGTGACCGTTCCAGTGCTGGTGACGTTGACACCAACCACCACAGGCAGTCACAGTCCCTGTGACCGTTCCAGTGCTGGTGACGTTGACACCAACCCACCACAGGCAAGCAAGAGGACAGGAAATCAAAACTAAGATCACCATGACAGCAAGACTTGAAGCGCCACAGTTATGGAGATTTTTTTTTCTTGATCAACAAATGAGATGACAAAAAATGAAGCTTCACTTTCATTCTGGACAGGGTTATACTCTACGCTTCTGCTCCATAACATATCCTGGCCTTAACCAGGCCTGAGAGATACTGACACCTGCAGTGTTGATAATGAGAACAGGGGAACACCCTCACAGATGCATCATCCAAAAAGTGGCTGAAACTTAAATCTGTGCTGTCAGCATTCCAGTTTGAGTCTGTTGCACACTTGATTCTAAGCAGGAGTGAGTGCCCTGCTACTGATTGCTCCCTGTGAAATGCTGGCGCTGGGGCTGCGATGAGATGGTAAACGGGTGTGGTTAGGATGAGTGACGTGGAAGTATCAGCAGCGACAGGGCACAGATGAAAAGATAGCAGAAAATCAATCCCATCTTCTTTCACAACCAACACTACAGACAGCAGCAGAGAGAGCATACACTGGGCAGGACAGATTAGTGAGGCAGGCGGCTGAAGACAATACACTGGAACGGTCAAACTGAGTACTGTGAGAGGCTGAAGAGAAAACGCATAGATAAGAGTGTATGCTTGGACAGCTTGTTTTTTCGTTCAAAGTCACCCGAACCTCTCTCTCTCTCTCTCTCTCTCTCTTCTCTCCTCTTTCTGTGTGTGTGTGTGTGTGTGTGTGTGTGTGTGTGTGTGTGTGTGTGTGTTGTGTGTGTGTGTGTGTGTGTGTGTGTGTGTGTGTGTGTGTGTGTGTGTGTGTGGTGTGCATGTGTGTGTGTGTTTTTGCGTGTGTGTGTGTGTGTGTGTGTGTGTGTGTGTGTGTGTGTGTGTGTGTGTGTGTGTGTGCATGCATGTGTGAGCGTGCACGCGTGTGTGTGTGTGGTTTGTGTGTGTGTGTGTGTGTGGTGTGTGTGTGTGTGTGTGTGTGTGTGTGTGTGTGTTTTTGCGTGTGTGTGTGTGTGTGTGTGTGTGTGTGTGTGTGTGTGTGTGTGTGTGTGTGTGTGTGCATGCATGCATGTGTGAGCGTGCGCGCATGTGCACGTGTGTGTGTGTATTGTGTGTGTGCACATGTATGAGCATGCATGAGTGCTCATGTATCTGACAATGAGCACATGAACTTCTGTCTTTGTCATCCATTGTTTCATCTCCTTGTGAAACTTGGTGTGTCCTTCACTGTCTCATGTTGTCTGTAGGGGATCTCTCCCGATCTTCCTGGCCACTTCCACACATTGTCATGCATAAACTCATTCTCATGGCAGCATGTTGTGCGTGTCCTGTATGATCATGCACAGACCTCTGTGTGTGCACATAAAGGTGTGTGTGCTGAAACACGGTGCTTACCACAAAACACTCTGTCACGCTGTATGAACACTTACCACAAAACACCTCCTGTCACGCTGTATGAACACTTACCACAAAACACTCTGTCACGCTGTATGAACACTTACCACAAAACACTCTGTCACGCTGTATGAACACTTACCACAAAACACTCTGTCACGCTGTATGAACACTTACCACAAAACACTCTGTCACGCTGTATGAACACTTACCACAAAACACTCTGTCACGCTGTATGAACACTTACCACAAAACACTCTGTCACGCTGTATGAACACTTACCACAGAACACTCTGTCAAATTGTATCAACACTTACCACAGAACACTCTGTCACGCTGTATGAACACTTACCACAAAACACTCTGTCACGCTGTATGAACACTTACCACAAAACACTCTGTCACGAAGTATGAACACTTACCACAAAACACTCTGTCAAACTGTATGAACACTTACCACAGAACACTCTGTCACGCTGTGTGAACACTTACCACAAAACACTCTGTCACGCTGTGTGAACACTTACCACAAAACACTCTGTCACGCTGTATGAACACTTACCACAAAACACTCTGTCAAGCTGTATGAACACTTACCGCAAAACACTCTGTCAAATTGTATCAACACTTACCACAAAACACTCTGTCACGCTGTATGAACACTTACCACAGAACACTCTGTCACGCTGTATGAACACTTACCACAAAACACTCTGTCAAGCTGTATGAACACTTACCACAGAACACTCTGTCAAATTGTATCAACACTTACCACAAAACACTCTGTCACGCTGTATGAACACTTACCACAAAACACTCTGTCACGCTGTATGAACACTTTTTTTTTTTTTTTTTTTTTTTTTTGCTGTCCCAACCTCTGCGCTACCTCAGGGCAGTGCACCCATGCCGCTCATTCCGACACCCCATCCACAGCCATAGCCCGGTCGGCCCCGCCGCAGCCCCGGCACCAGCAATCCACAGGGAGCAGTCAATGTCAAGTCGTCAAGAGGCAACCCACCGGAGGAGACACTGCACTGCTGCCGAGTCACTTCGGTGGTGTTCAGTGGCGCCTGTTCTGATCTAACATACGCAGGACACCACCTACTAAGCCCCCTACTGACGATAATAATTGCTTAGTCGCGGAGCCGGCGTGAGTGAGCTGTCCCTCCGGAGGGCGCCACCACGTCCGTCCAACGACAGCCCCCATTGACTCGCCGATACCGGTGACCCCGACGGAAGCAAACCAAAGCCACAGACGCGGAGAGGACATCGAAATTGAGGTCACCATGAGAGCAGGGCATGAAGGGCCACAGAATTTGAGACATTTTTTTTAATGCTGATCAATGGGAATGAGGATGATTAAGATGATGCTATGGATTTCCATTTCGGTCTGAGACTACATGACAGAGCTGTACTCTACGCTTCCTTTCATAATATATCCTGGCATCAACCAGGCCCGAGAGATACAGGCACCTGCAGTGTTGGTCATGAAATTTGAGCAACACTTTCAGAAGCGCATCCATTAAGTGGATGAAACTCGACTGTGTGGTCCCAGTCTTCCCAACTGAGTCCGCAGCAAACTCAACTCTGGGTAGGAGCCGGTCGGGGCAGAAAAAACCCACATGACTCTGATGGGATTCGAACCCACGACCTCCTAGCCGGGAGTCCGCGACGCTAACCACTTCGCCACGGCGGCTGGTACCCTGTATGAACACTTACCACAGAACACTCTGTCATGCTGTATGAACACTTACCACAAAACACTCTGTCACGCTGTATGAACACTTACCACAGAACATTCTGTCAAGCTGTATGAACACTTACCACAAAACACTCTGTCACGCTGTATGAACACTTACCACAAAACACTCTGTCACGCTGTGTGAACACTTACCACAAAACACTCTGTCAAATTGTATCAACACTTACCACAGAACACTCTGTCACGCTGTATGAACACTTACCACAAAACACTCTGTCACGCTGTGTGAACACTTACCACAGAACACTCTGCCACGCTGTATGAACACTTACCACAGAACACTCTGTCACGCTGTATGAACACTTACCACAGAACACTCTGTCACGCTGTGTGAACACTTACCACAGAACACTCTGTCACGCTGTATCAACACTTACCACAGAACACTCTGTCACGCTGTATCAACACTTACCACAGAACACTCTGTCACGCTGTGTGAACACTTACCACAAAACACTCTGTCACGCTGTGTGAACACTTACCACAGAACACTCTGTCACGCTGTATGAACACTTACCACAAAACACTCTGTCACGCTGTATGAACACTTACCACAAAACACTCGGTCACGCTGTATGAACACTTACCACAAAACACTCTGTCACGCTGTATGAACACTTACCACAGAACACTCTGTCACGCTGTATGAACACTTACCACAGAACACTCTGTCACGCTGTGTGAACACTTACCACAGAACACTCTGTCACGCTGTGTGAACACTTACCACAGAACACTCTGTCACGCTGTGTGAACACTTACCACAGAACACTCTGTCACGCTGTGTGAACACTTACCACAGAACACTCTGTCACGCTGTATCAACACTTACCACAAAACACTCTGTCAAGCTGTATGAACAACGTGTTTCAACACTTCTGGTGCAGGTGCAGAGAAAAACCATATATTTTACAGAGAATGACAGAATACTGTTTACATGTTTTACATAATGACCACTATCTGCATAGCAAGCATATTAACCCACATTCTGTCATATGTTACATCATGCTCTTTAGTTCATCCTGTGTACTAGTAAACATGCTGTTGATGACCAGCATATGTAAGTAATACATCCATGGCCCTGACTCTCATTAGAATAGTACCTGCAGTCCAGTTATTGCCTAGAAATGTGCATCTACACAGAGGCCAGGAACAGGATTGCCAAAGCCCGCTCTGTGTTTGGGAGACTCCAAAATGAGACTGAAAAATGTCTGGGAGGGGAGAGGACTAAGCCTTACCACCAAGCTGAAGGTCTACCATGCAGTGGTACTAACCACTCTCCTCTATGCCAGTGAGACCTGGACTGTCTACAGCAGACACGCCAAACAGCTCAACCATTTTCACCTCAGCTGTCTCCACAGACTCCTACACATCAAGTGGCAGGACAAAGTCCCAGACACTGAGGTCTTGGAAAGATCCAGCCTCCCCAGCATCTACACTCTCCTTCAGAAATCCCGAGCCAGATGGGCTGGCCACATCATCAGAATGCCAGAGAGTTGACTGCCAAAACAGCTGCTGTACGGAGAACTGAGTCAGGGCAAGCGCAAAGTTGTGGGGCAGAAGAAACGTTTCAAGGACTGCCTCAAATTGTCCCTCAAAGGCCTAGACATCAACCTCAACACCTGGGAGTCACTTGCCCTGGACCGCCTGGCAAAGCAGCCTCACAAAAGGTGCATATACATCAGAGAAGAGACGCACAGTAAAAACTGAGAGAAAGCGAGCTGCATGCAAGGCTAGAGCTCCTGCACCTCCACTGTAGCCCCCACCCACGTGTCCCACATCTACACACAACAGACACACACATGAAATATCCTTCATTCTGTGACAGTCGGTGGGTCGTGAAAACATCACTCAGCCTGCACTGGGACAGTTAGGGAGGGGGACAGTCAGTGCCAAGCATTCTGCTCAGCCCACTGAAATGCTTTTGATGACCTGTCGGACTGCAATACAGTATCTACTGCTCCTGAGACACAACAGCATCTATTGCAGCACGATTGTTCCGGGGCTATATTGTGATTACAGGTTCACTTTACATTGATACAGGGTGATGTGTGTACACTGAGTTTCAAAATACTGAATGCTGTGCACAAAACAAAACAAAAACAAAAAAACAAAAAAATGCATGCACACACCCATAACAGTGCATCAGAATACCTCAATGCTTACTTTCTTCTTATTCCCTGTTCCACCACTTCCTGTCTGTTTACAAACACAAAAATATGTCTGTTTATGAAGCACAGAGATTATCAAAAAGCTGTGAGAAAATGGAGAATCTCTCTCTGTAAGACATCTCTCTGTACAAGTGAGTTGGTCTATGTGTGTGTTTATAAGTACTTGTCTGTATGTTTATGGGTCTTTGTGTGTGTGTGTGTGTGTGTGTGTGTGTGTGTGTGTGTGTGTGTGTGTGTGTGTGTGTGTGTGTGTGTGTGTGTGTGGTGTCTGAGTGTGTGAGCATGTGCGTGCATGCGTGCGTGCGTGCGCGTGCGTGCGTGCGTGCGTGTGTGTGTGTGTGTGTGAACTGTAGTATTGTTGTTACTTTTAATTTTTAATCATTCAACTAAGTGTGTCATCAGTGTGTGTGTATTATAAGTGTGAATCTGTGTTCATGTGTGTGTGTGTGTGTGTGTGTGTGTGTGTGTGTGTGTGTGTGTGTGTGTGTGTGTGTGTGTGTGTGTGTATGTGTGTGTGTGTGTGTGTGTGTGTGTGTGGTGTGCGTGCACATGTGCGCTCGCCTCCTGTGTGTATGTGTGTGTGTCTAAGTATGCGAGTGTGTACGTATACCTGAATGTATGGATGTATACAAAGGGGTCAGCGAGCATATATAAAAGCTTTTTTGTGAATATGTGACAATCTGCTAACACATTTGTGCATGCATTCACG
Organism: Conus ventricosus; assembly: GCA_018398815.1. Taxonomy (NCBI): domain Eukaryota; kingdom Metazoa; phylum Mollusca; class Gastropoda; order Neogastropoda; family Conidae; genus Conus; species Conus ventricosus. Next base: position 11,867,807 of record CM031625.1, on the reverse strand, counting down.
GGTGTCTGTATATGCATTTGCCTGTGCGCCCAGGAGTTTGTGGGTGTGTGTACATGTATGCTCTTGCAGTTGCATACCTGTGTTCATAACCCCAACAGAAGCATCAATCCCAGCATTACAATACTGTTCATTGGCAACTGGCAATTCTGAGCAATGACAGGGGAGGCATTGCGTGTGTGTGTGTGTGTGTGTGTGTGTGTGTGTGTGTGTGTGTGTGTGTGTGTGTGTGTGTGTGTCAATGCATGTGCATTCTGGCTGGATGTGCAATCGCCCTCACACTGCTTTCTCCTCTGCTGTCCCTGTTTTCTTCCTCATCATTTCTCTCACCCATACACACCCTCCCTCTTCTTCTTTTCACCTCCCCCTTCCCCTTCCTGCCACTGCAATCGATCCAACAGTTGTGGATATACACAAGCGTACCTGATACACTGTATTATGTCTCAGGGTATAATCCTAGACTTCTGTTGGATTCCTTCACATTGTGGTCTCAGAGGGAATGAAATAGCAGATAATCTAGCTAAACTTGGTGCACAAAACTGTTCAGAATGTGTGCTAAATTTGCCATTACATCCTTCCAAGTGTGAAATACTATTCAACCTGGAACACTACGTTTACAAAACCTTTTTCTGTGAAAAATGCTACACACTGCCTAGCTGCTCACGCCATCTTGCTAAGATTATCACAAAATTAAGGCTGAACACATGGAAGACCAAATTTTCTCCTGAAGTTGTGTGTGTCTGTGGAAAATTCATCTCTGTGCATCACCTTCTATTAGATTGTCCAGTTTTAACTAAAATGTATAAGGCGAAAGGTATCAATCTTGACAAATATGAAAATGAGAGTCAAGTTCTGTCTGACTCATGCATAATTGAGTTTGCCGCCACTTTAGCCAGTTCTGATGTAGCTAGACTATTATGAAGGTCCTTAACAGATATGCTGTTTTCTTTTTCATAAGTGTATGCAGATGTATGTGTTGAAATGACTTAAGTGGTTGTTGTTGTTTTTTGTCCCCCCCCCCCCCTTTTTTTTTTCCCCGTCTAATATCATCTGCCGGATGAAAAGACGTAAAATTAAACCACCACCACCACAAGTTTTACATAATTCCATCTACTCCATGTATTCCTTCACTCACCCACTCACTCACTAATTCACCTCCACACACACACACAAGCAGCCTGGCCTCACCTGTCCGGAACGAGACATGGAGGCATTGGCCATGCCATCTCCTGGCACCTGACGCTGATGGAGTGAGGTGGACCCCGCGTGCTGGCCGGGGCTTGGCTGAGGGGGAACCCCGTGGTGAAGCCTTGACGGGACCCCGGTCTACCGCCTCCCACCCCCGTGCTGCTGGTTGGTCGGCGTGACCCCTGAGGGCAGGAGAAAGGTGACCAGGGTTGTGTTCATTTTGATAACTGAAAGGGCACTAAGAACGTGCAGATCCCCACCAAGTTTGAACGAAGCTTGGATCTATCCCTTGATTCAGTTCATGGGTGAAAACAGGCGTTTTCTGCCAGGGGAAGTAATACCTGGTACAGCTAGAAGAGAGTTACTTTTCCTTTACTTTTTTTTAATTAATACTATAGCCTAAAAAAACATGAAAGATCAATGCCTATATCAATATTCCCTGAAAATATATTTCATCTTAGATGGTTGATAATTTATAAGAGAATGTTCCCAGTGTTCTGGTTCAGTGAAATCTTATCAATAATATGAACATAACCTGGACCAATCACTGGATCAGATCAACACGAACATTTCATGGGTTTGTTCTTGGGTCACAATCTTCAGTCCACTGAGCTTCACTAAAATGGGTTCCATAGTTATTGCATAACACAACTGTAATAGTCTTGCTGAATGATCATAAAAACTGTAATAGTCTTGCTGAATGATCATAAACACTGTAATAGTCTTGCTGAATGATCATAAAAACTGTAATAACCTTGCTGAACAATCATGATAAAAACTGTAGTAACCTTGCTGAATAATCATGATAAAAACTGTAATCACCTTGCTGAATGATTACGAGAAAAACTGTAATCACCTTGCTGAATGATTACGATAAAAACTGTAATAACCTTGCTGAATGATCATGAACTGAAGATAATCTTGCTGAATGATCATGATAAAAACTGTAATAACCTTGCTGAATGATCATGATAAAAAAACCTGTAATCACCTTGCTGAATGATCATGATAAAAACTGTAATAACCTAATAACCTTGCTGAATGATCATAATAAAAACTGTAATCACCTAATAACCTTGCTGAATGATCATGATAAAAACCTATAATCACCTTGCTGCCAACTCTTCTTCTTCTTCTTCCTAAAATACTGGTTCACTCAAAAACGAGTAGGTCACCAGCGCGCATGTTAAAAAGTAAAATAAAATAACATAAAAACAGTGCGACTCAGACTGTTGGCCCCTGGAGCAAATTTGGCAACAAGGGGTCGCACTCGATATTCAAGAAGTTAAAAGCAATGGCCAAATTCAGGCCCAGGTATAGTAAAATATCTGGGGAAGTAAAAATAGAAAATCGTCAATATGCAGATCTCAAAACTGTCGAATCAATTTGTTTTTTAAAAGAGATTGCATTTGTGGCAATCTTGATGGCACCCGGCAGTGAGTTCCACAGCCGTACAGAACTGGGATAAAAAGAATGTAAGTGGCTGTCAATCTTTGATGCAGGTATGGTATAACATTGACCGCCACTCCTGGTGCTACTTTTATTCAATACTAGTTGTTCCATTGGAATATCAATTACTTTAGCTCTGCCTTTGAAGAAGATGTTAAGTTTGATAAAAGCTCTTCTCTCTTCTAAGGGTTTCCATTCTAATTTCCTCATGTTCTTCCTAGTATTCCCCTTTTCTCTGATGTGGTTCCCTGTTACGAACCGTGCTGCTCTCTTCTGAATCTTTTTCGAGGTTATCAATGTCCTTTAGATGGTAAGGATCCCAAACTGAGCAACCATATTCCAGTACTGGTCTAACCAGTGTTTTGTAGCAGTCGTCTTTAACCTTTTGGGGGCAGTCATTGATATTCCTGTATAAGAAAGCTAAGATGTTATTTGCTTTCTTACATACTAAATTGTAATGTTCTTTCCATTTGAGACGACTATCTATAATCACGCCTAAATATTTTGCAGCATTAGTTTCTTTAAGAATAGTATTATGGACAGAATAATCTGATCTAATTGGTGAGCGTTTGTTAATATACACAACACTTGGCACTTTTGGGGATGAAATTCCATTTTCCAAGTTCTTTCCCACTCTTGTAATGCGTTTAGATCTTCTTGTAGAATGCGTGTATCATTCTTGCTTCTGATTGTTCTATATACTAAGCTGTCATCTGCAAAAAGCCTTATAGTAGTTCCAGGAGAGAGATTTCTACTTATGTCATTTATATAAATTAAGAAAAACAAGGGCCCCAGAACAGTTCCCTGTGGTACACCTGACAAGACTGGATCCCAACTATGGATCCACACCAATGACACTGACATTGACAGTAACGATGACAGTGACAATGACAATGACAATGATTCTTGATTTTATAATGGTAGAAGTATTGGCTTAGTTTGTCTGTCTGTCTGTCTGTCTGGCTGCCGGAAGGAGTACACCACAAACTGCTTCACCTGTTCACAAATTGTGTTAAAAGATGGTATGTGCTCAAGGATGAACTTATAATGAGTTCATCACTGAGCACATACAATCTTTTAACATAATTTGGGGCATATAGATGAAGCGCCTGCTGGCAGCCAGCCAAACAAAGAAAATGAATGCAGTAAAAACAACCTCTTTGGCAGAGGCAAACATACAACACTGATATCAATAATAGTAAAAATGTATAAATGCACTCTTTTCTCCTGATTTAAGTCCTGATCAGCATACTTACAAAAGTTAGGGTTAAACATAAAACAAACAAAAAAAAGGAAATCAAGAAAATTATTTCATCAACAGACCAATAGTTTTCATACTTCCCTAATATGCCAACCCTATTTTACTCACTCTCCCTCCCCCCCCCCCCCCCCCCCCCCCCCCCCCCCCCCCCACTGCCTTCCCCACCCCTGGATTGTGTACTGGCACCCTTACACCCCTACCCCCTCCCTTTTGTTCCCCATTTCTGTTTCCCCTCCATTTCCACACACACAAAAACATAGACATGTGTAGGTTGCACATACCACATAGCAGCAGAGAAGGATTGCATCACTTTTGATGTAAAGGTTCTGTCTTTGTGTCGGCTATTCTTGGTTGCTGTAGCTTTTAACATTTTTTATTCTTGTCTGTTAGCTATAAACAAGAATTCAAACTGTGTAAAAGAAAGTTTAGTGCTCTTAATATACAAAGACTTTTTTTAAAAAAACTGCTAGCATTGATTTTGCATTTTGTCTCTGTAGAAACTAGAGCATTTGGAAAGAACTTTTTTTTTGCACCGAATATGAGAAGACAAGTGGTTTCTCGTTCTTCATTTTCACTGTCCTAATTGTTGTTTGTTTTTGCCTGAAGAGGTCAAATGCACTGTTTTGTCCTGTAATCTGTTTGTCTGTGTCCTTGGCGGTAGCTAACCCCTTTTCTTTCTAAATGTTGCTTTATTTTCCACCCTCAATCACTTCGTTTTGAAACTACAGCATTTGGTTTTGTTGTGATAGCAAACCATTTATAGTGTGCTGCATTAGTTCAACTCCCCTGTCATTACTAAAATTCCTCACCAATTAGTACATTCCCCCTTCCCCCACTCAGGCACACACACACACACACCACACACACACACACACACACACACCATACACACAATCACAAACACAACACACACAACACACACACACACACACACACTTTTCCACCCACACTCTCCACCATCTACTCACCCCAACCCCTCCATCTCCCACTCCCACACCGACCGAAGACATGAAGGGTGGGGGGAGTCCAGCCTGCGTGGCGAAGCTCTGTGAATTGGGCATGCCCTGCACGTAGGCCGACTGCATGGCCAGCGTCTCCTTCAGCCGGTTCACCTCCTGCCGGATTCGCCACAGCTCGTCGTCAAAGCCAGGCCCCACTGACACACAGGAATAGATTGTTTGTTTAAATGTTCATTCATTCCCTAAATTATTTTCTTCTTTCAATGCTTTGCCCAAGTTTGACCAGACTGAACTTAGATTATGTCTGGGCACCCCAGGCAGAGAAAACAGATTTTCATTGTCAGAACCAGCAACAGACATTGTCGGTCACCTGTATAAAACTACAGAACCATGCCTTTTTGTGGAGCAACAGATATTGTCGGTCACCTGTATAAAACTACAGAACCATGCCTGTTGGTAGAGCAACAGATATTGTCGGTCACCTGTATAAAACTACAGAACCATGCCTGTTGGTAGAGCAACAGATATTGTCGGTCACCTGTATAAAACTACAGAACCATGCCTGTTGGTAGAGCAACAGATATTGTCGGTCACCTGTATAAAACTACAGAACCATGCCTTCTTGTGGAGCAACAGATATTGTCTGTCACTTGTATAAAACTAGAGAACCATGCCTCTTTGTGGAGGAACAGACATTGTCGGTCATCTGTATAAAACTACAGAAGCATGTTTTCACACTGAAGGCAGAACTAAAGATGGATATGGCAGAAGTCATGACATATATTTTCACTTCTGCATGAAATGTGCACAATACACAAAAGATGATCCAGACCTTAAATTCTTGTACACACTCTGATGTGTATACAGGCAGAAATAATGATACATGACATGAAATTCTCTGTATTTTTAAACATTTGACTTCGAATGCATATCTGGTGCTTATCCTGAGGCTGTGAAGGTAGTTTCCATCTTCTTCTTCCTGTCCCTCCACTCCATGGGGAGTCACTGGGGCGCCACCCTGAACAACAGTTCACCAGGTGCCTCCAGTTCTGTCTCTTTGGGAAGTCACTGGGGCACCACCCTGAACAACAGTTCACCAGGTGCCTCCAGTTCTGTCCCTTTGGGCAGTCACTGGGGCGCCACCCTGAAGAACAGTTCACCAGGCGCCTCCAGTTCTGTCCCTTTATGCAGTCACTGGGGCGCCACCCTGAACAACAGTTCACCAGGCGCCTCCAGTTCTGTCCCTTTGGGAAGTCACTGGGGCACCACCCTGAAGAACAGTTCACCAGGCGCCTCCAGTTCTGTCCCTTTGGGCAGTCACTGGGGCGCCACCCTGAACAACAGTTCACCAGGCGCCTCCAGTTCTGTCCCTTTGGGCAGTCACTGGGGCACCACCCTGAATAACAGTTCACCAGGTTCCCCCAGTTCTGTCCCTTTGGGCAGTCACTGGGGCACCACCCTGAATAACAGTTCAGCAGGTTCCCCCAGTTCTGTCCCTTTGGGCAGTCACTGGGGCACCACCCTGAACAACAGTTCACCAGGTGCCCCCAGTTCTGTCCCTTTGGGCAGTCACTGGGGCGCCACCCTGAACAACAGTTCACCAGATTCCCCCAGTTCTGTCCCTTTGGGCAGTCACTGGGGCGCCACCCTGAACAACAGTTCACCAGGTGCCTCCAGTTCTGTCCCTTTGGGCAGTCACTGGGGCGCCACCCTGAAGAACAGTTCACCAGGTGCCTCCAGTTCTGTCCCTTTGGGCAGTCACTGGGGCGCCACCCTGAACAACAGTTCACCAGGTGCTCCAGTTCTGTCCCTTTGGGCAGTCACTGGGGCGCCACCCTGAACAACAGTTCACCAGGTGCCTCCAGTTCTGTCCCTTTGGCCAGTCACTGGGGCGCCACCCTGAACAACAGTTCACCAGGTGCCTCCAGCTCTGTCCCTTTGGGCAGTCACTGGGGTGTCACCCTGAAGAACAGTTCACCAGGTGCCTCCAGCTCTGTCCCTTTGGGCAGTCACTGGGGCACCACCCTGAAGAACAGTTCACCAGGTGCCTCCAGCTCTGTCCCTTTGGGCAGTCACTGGGGCACCACCCTGAAGAACAGTTCACCAGGTGCCTCCAGCTCTGTCAGTTGTGTGCCAAGGCCTGGGTCTCTGCAGAAATGTTCACTGTCCACTCTGCAATGTTATCAGACCATCGCTGTTCTGTCTTTCCCTCTGTCTCCCTCCTAGAACAGCTCCCTGGAGAATGTTTCGGCAGGGCCATTGCATCTGGTTTACATGGCCATTCCAACTTGGTTTTCCTTTCCTGACTTATGTCTGCAGATGTTGTATGGTCCTATGTGCTGTCTGGTAATATGATGCACTTGGTCATCGGTGGTGTGATCAATGTACTTGATGTTTAGTATCTTGCAGTAACATCTCATTTCCATCACTTGGATTCTTCTTTCCAGATCAGCGGTGAGAGTCCACATCTTGCATGCATAGAGGAAGATGGAATGTACCAATGCATGCAGGACCTGACCTTGTGTATAGATGTTAATCTGGACAGTGCTGTGGTTGTCTCTGCTGCATTTCATGTGCTTTCTGGTTTGCATCACACTGCTATTGATGGAGCCCAGGTTAAGTGAACTGATAAACTGATCATATGGATAGCCTTGGACTATGGACAAGTATATCAGTACTGATGGTGGTTTTGTGGCTAGCCATAACAAAGTCTTCTCAGAACTGATTTTCAAGACCTTGTTGATGCTTCATCCAGTTGTACAACAAACTTGGCCAGTGCTTGTTCTCTGCCTGCCAGGACATCTATGTAATGTGCAAATCACAGATTTGTGATGATTCTTCCTTCAATGCTGACGATGCTGACATGACCTTAATGTGCAAATCACAGATTTGTGATGATTCTTCCTTCAATGCTGACGATGCTGACATGACCTTAATGTGCAAATCACAGATTTGTGATGATTCTTCCTTCAATGCTGACGATGCTGACATGACCTTAATGCGCAAATCACAGATTTGTGATGATTCTTCCTTCAATGTGACGTGCTGACGATGCTGACATGACCTTAATGCGCAAATCACAGATTTGTGATGATTCTTCCTTCAATGCTGACGATGCTGACATGACCTTAATGTGCAAATCACAGATTTGTGATGATTCTTCCTTCAATGCTGACGATGCTGACATGACCTTAATGTGCAAATCACAGATTTGTGATGATTCTTCCTTCAATGCTGACGATGCTGACATGACCTTAATGTGCAAATCACAGATTTGTGATGATTCTTCCTTCAATGCTGACGATGCTGACATGACCTTAATGTGCAAATCACAGATTTGTGATGATTCTTCCTTCAATGCTGACGATGCTGACATGACCTAATGCTGCAAATCACATTTTGATGATCTCCTCATGCTGCATGCTGGAATACTTAATGGCAAATCACCAGATTGAATCTCCAACTGAGATGTGAATGAACCTTAATGGCAAATCACAGATATGATCTCTCAATGCTGACGATGTTGAATGAGCTAATGCGCAAACCCACAGATTGTAATCTCCTCAATCTGACGATGCGCTTGTAAAATGACTGAGCTGAAGATCAGACATGACCTAAGGCAACCAGATTGATATCTCCATTGAAGATGTGAAACTGAGGAGACAGACTAACTGCCCAGATAAATCCAACTGAAGATGTTGAAAACTTGGAAGACAGACATACAGCCCAGATAAACTCACTGAAGATGTTGAAAACTGAGGAAGACAGACAACAGCCCAGATAAACTCCAACTGAAGATGTTGAAAACTGAGGAAGACAGACAACAGCCAGATAAACTCCAACTGAAGATGTTGAAAACTGAGGAAGACAGACAACAGCCCAGATAAACTCCAACTGAAGATGTTGAAACTGAGGAAGACAGACAACAGCCCAGATAAACTCCAACTGAAGATGTTGAAAACTGAGGAAGACAGACAACAGCCCAGATAAACTCCAACTGAAGATGTTGAAAACTGAGGAAGACAGACAACAGCCCAGATAAACTCCAACTGAAGATGTTGAAAACTGAGGAAGACAGACAACAGCCCAGATAAACTCCAACTGAAGATGTTGAAAACTGAGGAAGACAGACAACAGCCCAGATAAACTCCAACTGAAGATGTTGAAAACTGAGGAAGACAGACAACAGCCCAGATAAACTCCAACTGAAGATGTTGAAAACTGAGGAAGACAGACAACAGCCCAGATAAACTCCAACTGAAGATGTTGAAAACTGAGGAAGACAGACAACAGCCCAGATAAACTCCAACTGAAGATGTTGAAAACTGAGGAAGACAGACAACAGCCCAGATAAACTCCAACTGAAGATGTTGAAAACTGAGGAAGACAGACAACAGCCCAGATAAACTCCAACTGAAGATGTTGAAAACTGAGGAAGACAGACAACAGCCCAGATAAACTCCAACTGAAGATGTTGAAAACTGAGGAAGACAGACAACAGCCCAGATAAACTCCAACTGAAGATGTTGAAAACTGAGGAAGACAGACAACAGCCCAGATAAACTCCAACTGAAGATGTTGAAAACTGAGGAAGACAGACAACAGCCCAGATAAACTCCAACTGAAGATGTTGAAAACTGAGGAAGACAGACAACAGCCCAGATAAACTCCAACTGAAGATGTTGAAAACTGAGGAAGACAGACAACAGCCCAGATAAACTCCAACTGAAGATGTTGAAAACTGAGGAAGACAGACAACAGCCCAGATAAACTCCAACTGAAGATGTTGAAAACTGCGGAAGACAGACAACAGCCCAGATAAACTCCAACTGAAGATGTTGAAAACTGAGGAAGACAGACAACAGCCCAGATAAACTCCAACTGAAGATGTTGAAAACTGAGGAAGACAGACAACAGCCCAGATAAACTCCAACTGAAGATGTTGAAAACTGAGGAAGACAGACAACAGCCCAGATAAACTCCAACTGAAGATGTTGAAAACTGAGAAAGACAGACAACAGCCCAGATAAACTCCAACTGAAGATGTTGAAAACTGAGGAAGACAGACAACAGCCCAGATAAACTCCAACTGAAGTATGAACTGAGGAAGACAGACAACAGCCCAGATAAACTCCAACTGAAGTATGAAATCATTCTCCAACAGCACCCTGTATGAGCACTGCACTGATCTTTTGGAATACAGATGCTGGATGGTGTTGATAAGCGTCCACCTGATGTTAGATTCATTAATTGTGGCGATAGCGCCTCCTGCCAGACCCTGTTGAACGCCTTCTTGAAGTCTATGAAGACTTGGTAGAACTGCCACTGGCCCTGGAGATGTGTTTTGCTAAAACTACACTGATTACAAATCTGTTCCATGGTACTTCTGCCTTTGCAGAATCTAGCCTGGTCTTCCGCAATGACAGTACCTGCTTGTGGTTGCAATCTATTCAGTATAACTTTCAGCATTATTTTACTGGCATATCGAATCACAAACTTGAAGTGTTGTAGTATTAGCTGTGTTGGGAGCTTTTTTTTTTTCTTGGAAGGGTAATGATTAGTGATCGAGTCCATGGCAAAAGCTCTCCCGAGAATGCCGGAGTTTGTTGTAGATGGCAGTCAGAATGTCAATTACTGCAGCTCTGCCATGTGTGGAGAGTTCTGCCAGGATGTTGCTGATGTTTGCAGCCCGTTCACACAGTATTGAAAAATCCTCATTTGATGAATCCTGTGGAACAGTTGTCATCTTTGTCCTGAATGGGGCTAACTTGGCTTTTGTTTGCTCACATCTTTCACAAGCTTCAAAGTTTTCTTTGTGGTGTTGCTGCCTAGGTTTTTCTTTTTTTTTTTGTTGTCCTTACATTGTTGTTTAATCCAGCTTTTCTTTGCTTTCTTCATTTTTTTTCAAAGATTCTCTTGTTTGTAGCACTGTATTTCTGCCCCCTCAGTTTCCATGGACAGTTTAAGGTCCTTCTAGTGTTATACAACTCCAAGATGTGGCTTGAGGGCCATGGTTTTGATTTCCATCTACTTAATCCTTGGTCCTCTGTTGTTGTGTCAGTCGTCGCTTAGTTGAAATCGCTAGTGAGGGCTTCAAGGTCATCTTCTATGAGAAGAAGTAGGGCAAACTTTCTTCCTATTGCCACCTGGTATTGTTCGGTGATGTCAGAATCTTTCAGTTTGTCAATATTGAATTTTAGATGGCTGCTTTTCACTCTCCTTTTCCAGTGTAGTTTAAGTTCATCATGACAAGGTCAAGGTCAGTACAAACATTGCTCATACAAATGACCTTGTTTTAGCCCCAATGATGGCAGCATCAATGACACAACTGAATAACACAAAACATTGGTCTTCACACATCAGCATGAAAAAGATTTAAAGGTATAACCCATTTACACTACCAGAAAGGACAATCATCTCCTGATGCAACCAATTCCAAACAAGACACAGGAAATAATCTCCTGCAGTCCATTGATCATCGTCACCAGCTGTCTGCTCAATGTCACAGGCTGCTGTCATAATTCTCAACAACTATAATCCCATTTGACAGTCTGTTGTAATCATCGTCACCAGCTGTCAGCTCCATCTCTCAATCTTAGAAGTGAAGGAAGAAACATCAACAGTCAATTTCCCAGCACTTTGATTTCTCTCTAATTACTCATTGCAACAAGAGAATTAATTACCTAGTAGAGGAACACATTTCTAAAAATAAGGCAAGTCAATGGGATCTCTAAGTAGTGTAAGTCACCAATGATATTTGTTTTAACTCAACAGACATTTGTCGAGTTTCTTTGCCAGAAAATAAATTGAGTTACCATAAACCTGTAAATTATTTCATCAGGCCTAAAATCATATCGGTGTTAATGTAAGCATTAGCATCTCTGTAATCAACAATGAAATTAATCACAATTTTTTTGGACACCTTGAATGAATGTACAAACTGCATAGCAGGCAGCTGAATTTAGTATTTCATGGAGGACAAAAGGGAAACTTGCAGAAGTGCTCAGCTTCATCTTCCATTGATCAAATCAGTCAATGGACCAACCCACCAATCCACCAACAAGTCCTAACTGATCAGTCATCTGTCGCTGTGTCATGACATGAGGCAGTACCTCCATCAGGGCCTTGTGTGGCCAGGTAGTCCAACATCTGGTTCAGGTTTTCAATCTCTCCTCGCTGGGCTTCCAGGATCTCATACAGGCGAGCAAGTTCTTCCTCCTGGGAGGCTGGAAAACAGATCAACGTGTCTGTTAGTGAACCACCCCCTTCCCCTCTCCCTCTAAAGTCCTAATTCCCCTCAACACTCCCTTCCCCCTCCTCACAGTCCTTCCCTTTACCATAGTGTCACTCTACATCTTCCTCATTCATAGGTGATCCCACCTGTTAACAATCAGTATCTCAAGATCATCAGGTCTCTATATCAACACAGGAGTACAGCTTCTAACGCAGACAGTGTAATTTCCCACAGTTGCTCATCTCTCTTAGAGAACAGAGAATGAAGGTCCCAGAGATGTTCATGTAATTCAGAGAACAGAGGATGTACATTCCACAGCTGATCGTTCTCATTTAGTGGACAGAGAATGTAAACCCTACACTCCATCATGTCATTTAGTGAGCAGACCATGTAGACACAGGACTTGATCATGTCATTTTGTGAATACAGAATGCGAACCCCACAGTTGATCATATCATTATATGAACAGAGAGTGTAAACCCCACAGTTTACCACGTCATTTTGTAAACAGAGTAAATCCCATAGTTAACCGTGGCTCTTAAAAAAAAAAAAAAAGCAAGATGTGAAACCATCAATCAATCATGTCATTTCCTGAACAGATCATGTAAACCACATTGTTGATTGTGTCTTTTCCTGAATAGAAGACGTACACCTCAGAGTTGGTGATGTCATGCAGCAGACAGAGGATGTCAACAGCACAGCTACGTCATGCAGCAAACAGGGGATGTAAGCCATGACAGCACTCACTGATCATCTGGTTGGACATGTCGGCAGCGCTGAGCTCCCCCTGCAAGGTGGCCTCACGGTCGTGCAGGGCCTGCTGCAGAGCGTCGGCGGTGTACTGGGCCTGGTCCAGGTCCTGGGCGATCACCTGGATGCGCGCCTCCTGCTTCTCCTGAGGGCACACATCAGGGTGGTCCATCTGACCTGACTTGGAAGACAATGTGCTGCAGCCTTAAGTGTTCTCACCATCTGTCTCACACTGTATCTACAGTCGGCTCATCTACAGTCTGC
>CM031625.1:11827205-11847205 GCA_018398815.1 Conus ventricosus | reverse complement strand
GTGATGTTCTACAGCCCAGCACAATCACTGCCAGTTATGTCATGATGTTCTACAGCCCAGCACAATCACTGCCAGTCACGTCATGATGTTCTACAGCCCAGCACAATCACTGCCAGTTATGTCGTGATGTTCTACTGCCCAGCACAATCACTGCCAGTCATGTCATGATGTTCTACAGCCCAGCACAATCACTGCCAGTCATGTCACGATGTTCTACAGCCCAGCACAATCACTGCCAGTCATGTCGTGATGTTCTACAGCCCAGCACAATCACTGCCAGTCATGTCATGATGTTCTACAGCCCAGCACAATCACTGCCAGTCATGTCATGACGTTCTACAGCCCAGCTGACTGTGCAACTCTCATATGGCCCCCATGGTCGGCCAGGCTACAAATATCATGACTTCACTTGACTTGCAGTAATCCTTCAAGCTGTCAGCGCTGGAAGGTTGTTTTAAAACATCAGGTATTCCCCTGAAACTGGCTGCTGCTGGGATGAGTTAATTGGAAACGCTGTTGGTACAAGTATTTTGTCTCTACTGTTCCTAGCCATGCTCTTGCAACATTTTTGGGTTTTTAACAGAAACAAAGCATGACAAAATGCCCGCACTGCTGACTATTCATGAGGCTCCCGCACTGCTGACTATTCATGAGGCTCCCGCACTGCTGACTATTCATGAGGCTCCCGCACTGCTGACTCCAACCGTTCCATCATTCTGTCCCCAATCCCAGCAATGCAGTGCACAGGGAGCAAGCACTATGGAGCTACCTTTGAAGCACCCCATCACAGGAGACACTGCACTGCTATCAAAACCCTTCAGTGGTGTTCAGTGGTGCCTGTTCCACTTCAATATAGACAGGACACCACCACCTGAAAGGTCCCCTAGTGATGACAGTCACTGCTGTGTGACAGAGCCACTCCCTTCCAGAATGAGCCGTATTCATCCTGCTACTGTCCCCATGAATTTGTGGTAAAGAACGCTCTTGTCAACTGAAGTATGGGCATGGACAGAAAATCAAAACTAAGGTAAAGATAACTTATGTTTTTGGAAGTTACTTAAGGCATTCAGGTGATCAGAATTATTCCATGGGCTGAAGTTCAAATTAAAAAAAAAAATTTAAGCAGCTTTCTACTTCAAAAGAAAACAATGTTTTGCGGACAGTTTCTGCAAAAATCACCTGTAATCAAACAAACCACAAATACTATTTTATACACACTTGTACCTAAACACAGTTTGTAGTCCCATTCCTCAACGACTCATACTCCCAAAACAAACATGTTTTTCACCTAAACCACCACATGGTCCACTCACTTTTCTGGAGGCATCCTGATCCTGCTGACGCATGTGTCGCTTCAGTTCCATCAGCTCCCTCTGCAGCTCATCATACAGCAGTTTCTCATCAGAGTCCAAAGAGGACACCCTGTCCACACTGCCATCGGAGGGTGCGTACACAATGCGCACAGGTACTCCACCCTGAAAAGCAAGAGGAAGGAGACACTTTAACAGTATGTTGTGATTTAAACATCAAAGTTTCATATTCTTCCAAGCATCAGAAGACAAAATATCTCTTTGATTTTGCAACTCTGAAGAATTAACTTGCAGTCCCTTGTTGATTCTTCCTTTTCAACTTTGCTGTATCAATCAAGACAATCAATGCACATTAGGATATTCATTGCTGAAATAACTAAAAGCAAAAACATACCCCCCCGAAAATGAAAGCTAACCAATTTTACTGATAGAAAAGGCCAATTCAGTTTGAATCAACTGTTTTCTACTTCGTCAGAAAATTGAATTAATTTGCCACACTTTTCATTCACAGCAAAGTTAATGATCACTGGCTGCTGGAACTTTAACTGCTGACTGAATACAATGCATTTCCACTTGGAAGCTTTTATTTTGATGTGGCAACCTCCACCAAAATCAAACAGTGACAATGACTCACTCACCATTGTCTGACACCGGCTGATCAAACAGCATCCAACAAATATATTTAATTAAATTACCACACATTGTTTCTTTTTTGTTCTTTTCTTTTTTATAGAGTAAGATAAGATAATGTTGCTTATAGCCCAGCCGATTGCAAAGGGCCACATCAGGGCTGTTTTTTATAGAGTGGATGTACCAGCAATCAGAAGCTCTGAATAGGACAAAACGTCCCGATAAAAATGTCCTCATTCCAAAGCCTGTCAGGAACTTGGTTCCGTTGTCTGTATCAGGCTGACCTTCCCACAAAGACTTGGGTTTTCTGAAAAGTGTGTCCTGTCTCTGCACTGGAACCATCCAGCTGCCGGCAGCACATACAACGCCATTCCCTGGTTCTCTGCATTGGAACCATCCAGCTGCCGGCAGCACATACAACGCCATTCCCTGGTTCTCTGCACTGGAACCATCCAGCTGCCGGCAGCACATACAACGCCATTCCCTGGTTCTCTGCATTGGAACCATCCAGCTGCCGGCAGCACATACAACGCCATTCCCTGGTTCCTCACACTATTGCATCGTGCTCAGTCCCCCCTGATGTGTTTCGCCACTTCTGTTGGTTCTTCCTTATGGTAAACTAACTGCTAATGGTACAACTGCATGAGTGTGTGAGTGACTGGGTACGTGAATGAGTGAGTGATTGTGCAGCTGTGTGAAGTTGCCTGTGTGTTTGTGTGCATGTATATGTGTACATATGTTTAAGTGGGCAGGCAGCTGTGTGTGTGCACGTGTGCGTGCGTTTGGGTGGATGGACGCATGTGCACAAGCAGGTGTGTGCGAGTTTATGAGTGTGTGTGTGTGTGCGTATGAATGTGCGTGCATGAGTGTGTGCGTGTGTGCATGCATGTGTGCGTGTGTGCATCTGTATGTGTGTGTGTATACAAAGTGAGTGTATATGCCTGCCTTTCTCAATGTGTCAGATTTCCTTATCTATATGTGTGCAATGTCTGTATACATTTTGTATATTTCCTGTCTTGCTGGTGAAAAGAGGACCACACACATGCACACATATTCACACATCAACATACAAAAACACTTCTTTTTTTTTAAAACTCAAATTCACCCTCTTACCCCACGTTAAAACACACAGTACCTCTTTGAGTTGCTTGAGGGAGGCTTGCAGTCGCTTCACCTCATCCTGCAGTCTCTTCTTCTCTTCATCAGCCTATCCAACATCAAAAGTATGATTTGACAGTGAATCAACACATTTTTGGTCACTGACTGTAAGAGCAATATCTCGATGCCACAACATGCAACACCAACAGTGAACTAAAAGCCACAACATGCAATACCAACAGTGAACTAAAAGCCACAACATGCAACACCAACAGTGAACTAAAAGCCACAACATGCAATACCAACAGTGAACTATCATTCCCTGAGTCAACAGAATTCCAAAGTTGTTTTCATCAGTCAAGGCAGTACAAGAAAGTATTAATTCTCTTTTAACTGACGCTCTTTCATTCTCTCCCTCGCAGATGCATGAATCTTTCTTTTTCTTTTAATTCTATGCATGTAATACAAACATAATAACCTACTGTTATGTCAACAGAACAGATGAAATATGAACATTGCACACAGTATTTCATTAAATATATTTTAGTTGATATCTAAATGCTATCATGATGCAAAACAAAGCATGTAGTTTGGACTGCTTGACTGAAGATGTCGGACATTCTTTTATGCTAAGCTCTTTGCATCAAAAATGCCATATGTATCACAACAAACAGAATGCATCAAAAATGCCATATGTATCACAACAAACAGAATTCATCAAAAATGCCATATGTATCACAACAAACAGAATTCATCAAAAATGCCATATGTATCACAACAAACAGAATTCATCAAAAATGCCATATGTATCACAACAAACAGAATTCATCAAAAATGCCATATGTATCACAACAAACAGAATTCATCAAAAATGCCATATGTATCACAACAAACAGAATTCATCAAAAATGCCATATGTATCACAACAAAAAGAATTCTGTCCATTAGCTAGGACCTACAACTCCGTGTAAAATGTAATCGCAGCCATTGAATTGTAAAAGTAGAAATGAAAGATTTTGTTTTCAACTACTGGCTGTATATGTCAGAAGGGCCAACAGCTGCAGCGGTGTGCCAGTATATATATGCATGGCATGTCAGGAAACAGGTCAACTATACTGCTATCATCCACCATACAAACAGTATCTCAAGTTCAGGCCCGCCTACATCTTCCAGCAACACTCTTCTTAAAAACCAGGGGCAAAACTGATTTCCAAGGACACATGTCATGATGTCAGATATCACGGCTACAACAAAAACAAGGTGAAAGCTTGTTTTATTTATTGCAATGTAGAACTCCTTCAATGGCCTTGCGGTGAGTTAAGACGTTGTGCAGGGATCAATGACACAAGCTCTTGAACTCTCACAGCCAGTTGTAGCTGCACTGATTCCGTGTTGATACAGCGACATGGATTACATGTCTTCGCCTCCTTCTGGCACCATTCTGTCTCTATTGAAATTTTGGCAGGTAGTCCAAACATGTACACACTTGTCTTTTAGGTAATGTTTAGGTTTTTC
This sequence comes from Conus ventricosus, assembly GCA_018398815.1. NCBI lineage: Eukaryota > Metazoa > Mollusca > Gastropoda > Neogastropoda > Conidae > Conus > Conus ventricosus. The sequence continues at coordinate 11,842,652 of CM031625.1, read as the reverse complement.
AGACAGTTTCAGTAGTTAGTCAGTTGATTTTAACGTGGTGACAGCCCTGATGTGGCCCTTTGCGGTCGGCTGGGCTATAAGCAACATTATCTTATCTCAGTAGTTAGTCACCAGTCAGTGCCAGCACATTTCTTATTTGCATTAGCTTTCCTTTTTGTTGTTGTTTTCTGGGACAATAAACAGAAAAGTGGATTTCTGGAACAGTCGACTGTTTTCCATTGTTTCCAGGGGCAAAGATGGGTACTTCAACACTGCATGTTTCTTCTCCGACATCAGCCCCAAAACAACATGAACAGGCGTATGACATTCTCTCCCATCAGACTACAGAGCACAAGCATGTACGTGGGCGCGCGCGCGCGCACGCACACACACACACACACACACACACACACACACACATACTCAAACACACACACGCACACACACACACACACACACGCACACACACACACACACACACACACACACACACACACACACACACACACACTAAGGTACCTTCTTATTGTCATGACTCCTGAGCTGTGTCTCTGCCTGTTTCAGTTTCTCCTTCAGTGTCTGAACGTCTGCCTCAGCCTGTAACAGCAATGCCATCTGACGTGTCCGTCACCACTGTCACACGTACCTCCTGCCCTGTGCTACCCACAATGAGGACTGAAAGAGGCTTTTCTGTCTTCTCTAGGCATAAAAAAAAGACTAAAAGCACCAAAAAAAAAAAGAAAAACAGAACTCCATGGCATTATTTCAACAAATCAAGAGAAGTTCTCTAACTCTTTGTCCTTTTATGTCAACCTCTCAATCTGAGGGTAGTTAGTGTTAAGTTCTTTGAGGACTAGTCACAACCTGGTCTTGGATTATCATACACACCCAACCTTCTTTCTTTTACTTTCTCCCATCTCCTTCCTCCTCCCCAAACCTCCCTCCTCCCTCCCCTCCCCCCTTTCTATACACAACACACACACACACACACACACACACACACACACACACACACACACACACACACACACACACACTGACTGACTGAAACCAATTTATTGTCAGATTAACCCATGGTTGTACTGACATTTTTAAGAAAACATTACGAACAGAATGTCAACATTTTTCATCTCTCATTTCATTTACACATACGCACGCACGCACGCACGCACGCACACATGCACACACGCACACATGCACGCACGCACACACACACACACACACACACACACACACACACCACACACACACACATGCAAACACTAAGCAATATACATGAAATGACCATATATTCATGCAAACACTAAGCAGTATACATGAAATAACCATATATTCACTGAATACTGGGAATACAAAATGTTCATAAAACATTTCACAGGCCTGAGGTGAGAATGCCTGTGCAACATTTGCCATTGGAATGTGCACTGTCAAGATGATCTATAGGACACAGGACTTCCTCCTAATGAATATTAAGATGCTATTCCATACCAGCCATCCTTTGCTGATGTTGTTCATATCATTGGTCTATAATGAGAAGCATTTTTTTTGTGAACATGGACTTTAGTTCTTTTACATGAAGATGTGCCACCAAAATATGTGAGAAAGACAATGTACGTCAAAATTATTTTCACTTCCGCTTAGAAAACTGTGTTTTCCTGAACATCTCTGTGTTTGTTTGCTTCTCTGTGTACATCATTTCACCGATTTATTTACTACACAATGGAACTGGGTAGAAAGGTGAATATGATCCAGAGATGGACCCTTTAACCCCTTCACTGCCTTACCCTGACTTGGAGTAACAATGGAAGTCTGTGTGCCTAACACAGGGTGACACTCAGGGTTACAATAATGGATGTCCTCGTGTGACTCTTCAAGGGAAACAACAGCATCTGTATAACTAAATTAACCAGCAATTACGTCCATCTACTTTACACTATACATATGCAGTGTATTGTATATGCTTTCTTGCTCAAAAAATCAAACTGCAGTGAAGTCCAATGAATTCCTACATTCAGGTGACAGTGTGAAGTGCAACAGGGCTCGGCAAATCAGTTTCACTGGTAATGAGGTATGATACTGTCTGGTGATGACAGTCCTGTCAATGTCATTGGCAATGAGGTATGGTACTGTCAGGTGATGACAGTCCTGTCAATGTCATTGGCAATGAGGTATGATACTGTCTGGTGATGACAGTCCTGTCAATGTCATTGGCAATGAGGTATGATACTGTCTGGTGATGACAGTCCTGTCAATGTCATTGGCAATGAGGTATGATACTGTCTGGTGATGACAGTCCTGTCAATGTCATTGGCAATGAGGTATGATACTGTCTGGTGATGACAGTCCTGTCAATGTCATTGGCAATGAGGTATGGTACTGTCAGGTGATGACAGTCCTGTCAATGTCATTGGCAATGAGGTATGATACTGTCTGGTGATGACAGTCCTGTCAATGTCATTGGTAATGAGGTATGGTACTGTCTGATGATGGTGATGACAGTCCTGTCAATGTCATTGGCAATGAGGTATGGTACTGTCAGGTGATGACAGTCCTGTCAATGTCATTGGCAATGAGGTATGATACTGTCTGGTGATGACAGTCCTGTCAATGTCATTGGTAATGAGGTATGATACTGTGTGGTGATGACAGTCCTGTCAATGTCATTGGCAATGAGGTATGATACTGTGTGGTGATGACAGTCCTGTCAATGTCATTGGCAATGAGGTATGATACTGTGTGGTGATGACAGTCCTGTCAATGTCATTGGCAATGAGGTATGGTACTGTCTGGTGATGACAGTCCTGTCAATGTCATTGGCAATGAGGTATGGTACTGTCTGGTGATGACAGTCCTGTCAATGTCATTGGCAATGAGGTATGATACTGTCTGGTGATGACAGTCCTGTCAATGTCATTGGCAATGAGGTATGATACTGTGTGGTGATGACAGTCCTGTCAATGTCATTGGCAATGAGGTATGATACTGTCTGGTGATGACAGTCCTGTCAATGTCATTGGCAATGAGGTATGATACTGTCTGGTGATGACAGTCCTGTCAATGTCATTGGCAATGAGGTATGATACTGTCTGGTGATGACAGTCCTGTCAATGTCATTGGTAATGAGGTATGGTACTGTCTGGTGATGACAGTCCTGTCAATGTCATTGGCAATGAGGTATGGTACTGTCTGGTGATGACAGTCCTGTCAATGTCATTGGCAATGAGGTATGGTACTGTCTGGTGATGACAGTCCTGTCATGTCATTGGCAATGAGGTATGATACTGTCTGGTGATGACAGTCCTGTCAATGTCATTGGCAATGAGGTATGATACTGTGTGGTGATGACAGTCCTGTCAATGTCATTGGTAATGAGGTATGGTACTGTCTGGTGATGACAGTCCTGTCAATGTCATTGGCAATGAGGTATGATACTGTGTGGTGATGACAGTCCTGTCAATGTCATTGGCAATGAGGTATGGTACTGTCTGGTGATGACAGTCCTGTCAATGTCATTGGCAATGAGGTATGGTACTGTCTGGTGATGACAGTCCTGTCAATGTCATTGGCAATGAGGTATGATACTGTCTGGTGATGACAGTCCTGTCAATGTCATTGGCAATGAGGTATGATACTGTCTGGTGATGACAGTCCTGTCAATGTCATTGGCAATGAGGTATGATACTGTCTGGTGATGACAGTCCTGTCAATGTCATTGGCAATGAGGTATGATACTGTCTGGTGATGACAGTCCTGTCAATGTCATTGGCAATGAGGTATGATACTGTCTGGTGATGACAGTCCTGTCAATGTCATTGGTAATGAGGTATGGTACTGTCTGGTGATGACAGTCCTGTCAATGTCATTGGCAATGAGGTATGGTACTGTCTGGTGATGACAGTCCTGTCAATGTCATTGGCAATGAGGTATGGTACTGTCTGGTGATGACAGTCCTGTCAATGTCATTGGCAATGAGGTATGATACTGTCTGGTGATGACAGTCCTGTCAATGTCACTGGCAATGAGGTATGATACTGTGTGGTGATGACAGTCCTGTCAATGTCATTGGCAATGAGGTATGATACTGTCTGGTGATGACAGTCCTGTCAATGTCATTGACAATGAGGTATGATACTGTCTGGTGATGACAGTCCTGTCAATGTCATTGACAATGAGGTATGATACTGTCTGGTGATGGTGATGACAGTCCTGTCAATGTCATTGGCAATGAGGTATGATACTGTGTGGCGATGACAGTCCTGTCAATGTCATTGGCAATGAGGTATGATACTGTCTGGTGATGACAGTCCTGTCAATGTCATTGGCAATGAGGTATGATACTGTCTGGTGATGGTGATGACAGTCCTGTCAATGTCATTGGCAATGAGGTATGATACTGTCTGGTGATGACAGTCCTGTCAATGTCATTGGCAATGAGGTATGATACTGTCTGGTGATGGTGATGACAGTCCTGTCAATGTCATTGGCAATGAGGTATGGTACTGTCAGGTGATGACAGTCCTGTCAATGTCATTGGCAATGAGGTATGATACTGTCTGGTGATGACAGTCCTGTCAATGTCATTGGCAATGAGGTATGATACTGTCTGGTGATGACAGTCCTGTCAATGTCATTGGCAATGAGGTATGATACTGTGTGGTGATGACAGTCCTGTCAATGTCATTGGCAATGAGGTATGATACTGTCTGGTGATGACAGTCCTGTCAATGTCATTGGTAATGAGGTATGATACTGTCTGGTGATGACAGTCCTGTCAATGTCATTGGCAATGAGGTATGATACTGTCTGGTGATGACAGTCCTGTCAATGTCATTGGCAATGAGGTATGGTACTGTCTGGTGATGACAGTCCTGTCTTTGCAAGCTTGGGTAATGTCTGAGCAACTCCTCAACTGAGTCAGATCTTTGTATGTAAATTTCGTTGTTGTATTTCTTTCAAAAAGCCTTTCATTAAGGTTATGCACCAGAAAACAATTTTCTGGGGGCCAAACTGACATTTTCTTTCATATCTAAAAGTAATTTAGACCCAGAACAGCAATCCTGTTTGGTTTCATAAATATAATCAAAGTATTTTATGAGTTATCAAGATCACAAAGAACTCTGTGAAAAAATCAGTCACTAATCATACGCATACAATATGCACTTTGATCCATAATGCAAATCTGCACCAAACAGAGGATTCTGAATCCTTCTTCATCATTACATATTTTTAAATCTGCCTCATGTCATGGTATCAAGTGGAAGAAGTAAAGAACTTCACATACCTAGGCAGCTCCTTCAACAACGCCAATGACCTTGACCACGAACTGAAGTGTCGTATTGGGAAGGCAACATCAGCATTCAATCAGCTGAACAAAATATGGAACAGCAAGAAATTCTCCCTTGGAATCAAACTGACATTTTATAACTCCAGTGTGATTTCAACACTGTTAGATGGGTGTGAAACCTGGCAACTGAAAACCACCCAGGAGAAGAAACTCGATGCTTTTGATATTAAGTGCCTACGTAACATCTTGGGCATCAAATGGTCAGACTTTATACCAAATGAAGACGTCAGGGAGAGGTCCAAACAGCTCCCCGTGTCAACCATCGTCTGCACACGGCGCCTCTACTGGCTGGGTCATGTCTTAAGATTACCCTCTTCAAGACCTGCAAACCAAGCCATTCAACGGACCCCAGCAGGCCAGAGAAAAAGAGGACGACCCAGGGTGAGCTGGCGATAGACAGTGGAGAGAGAGACCTCAGACTCATTGACAGAGGATGGAGTGACACTACCAAACTGGCTGAGGACCGTGCACAGTGGAGCGCCTTGACTGCCTCGTGCATCGTAAGACAAGGGAGCATCTAAGTCCATGTAAGTAAGTCATGAGAAAAGTATGACAAAATCTCTGCAGATATGACACAAACAACGACATAAAATGGATGACAATATGTTGGCCCCACCATGCTTTCATCTGCAAACCATGACACAACTGATAGGTCTTGACTTGATGGGTTTTCTTTTCAAATGTGTCCGCCAGTGTGCCTGTCAGAAAGATTTTACAAACATCACTGAACAGCCAGGAACCAGAACACAGTGTGCTGACCTTGGACTTGACTTTCCTGGCCTCGTCCACTTCACGCATGCTTTTGTTCAGCTTGTCCTGGGCAGTCTGGTAGATGTCCTTGAAGGAGGCCCCCACAAAGTCATCCTTGTTCACCGGCTCTGCAGGGCTCTGTGTCATGGTGTCATGCATCAGCAACTATGGTCCGCTTGCCCTCTCTCTCTCTCTCTCCCCTCTCTCTCTCCCTCTCTCTCTCTCCCTCTCTCTCTCTCTCTCTCTTTCTCTCTTTCTCTCTCTCTCTCTCATCTAGTATCCTCATAAAGAGAAACTTCTGATTTTCTCTCCATCCCCAAGTAATACTTTTTACCTACTCCTATATTTCAATGAGTCTATCAAATGGTGTAACTGATACATATCCCTAAGGACCTATCACATGATATATCTCCTTTTGGATCTGTCCCATGATGTGTAATGTACTTGATAAATCTTCCATGGATCTATCCCATAATTTAACTGACACATCTACTACGGATCCATCACATGCTGTAACTGATACATAGCCAATGATACCACTGTTACATCTCCTAGTGAAAATATCACATGATGTAACTGACACATAACCAATGATACCATTGCTAATCTTGTGAAAATATCACATGATGTAACTGATACATAACCAATGATACAATTGCTAATCTCCTTGTGAAAATATCACATGCTGTAACTGATACATAACCAATGATACCATTGCTAATGATTGTCCAGTTTTAACTAAAATGTATAGGGCGAAAGGTATCAATCTTGACAAATATGAAAATGAGAGTCAAGTTCTGTCTGACTCATGCATAATTGAGTTTGCCGCCACTTTAGCCAGTTCTGATGATATGCTGTTTTCTTTTTCATAAGTGTATGCAGATGTATGTGTTGAAATGACTTAAGTGGGTTTTTGGGGGGTTTTTTTTGTCCCCCCCCCCCCCCCCCTTTTTTTTTTCCCCCCGTCTAATATCATCTGCCGGATGAAAAGACGTAAAATTAAACCACCACCACCATTGCTAATCTCCTTGTGAAAATATCACATGATGTAACTGAAAGTCCCCAATGGATTTATCCCATGATGTTACTGATAGCCCCCACCCCACCCCACCCCACCCCCACGGCTTCTGCCCCATGACACAACAGACTATTCTCCTCATCATAACCTGACCTGTGATGCTGGCCTGCTGGTGAGAGGGCGTGGAGTTCAATAGGTCTGTCTCTGCTCATTTCCCTTCACTGACCTTGTTGGTTCTGCTCATTTCCCTTCACTGACCTTGTTGGTTCTGCTCATTTCCCTTCACTGACCTTGTTGTGTTTGAAGTCGTGGGTGAATTTGCGAAGCGTCGTTTCTTGAGTTCGTCATCGGTGCTTCTGGCTGGAGTCTCATCCTGCCTGCGTTCTGCTGCAGTCCTCATGCTTTCTGGTCCCTCAGGGGACATGCAGTTTCATGGGCCGTGCAAGCGAGTCAGCATGCATGTCTTTCATGGGTACTGGCCGTCAGTCGATGAGGAAAGTCAGCATGCATGTCTTTCATGGGTACTGGCCGTCAGTCGATGAGGAAAGTCAGCATGCATGTCTTTCATGGGTACTGGCCGTCAGTCGATGAGGAAAGTCAGCATGCATGTCTTCCGTGGGTACTGGCCGTCAGTCGATGAGGAAAGTCAGCATGCATGTCTTTCATGGGTACTGGCCGTCAGTCGATGAGGAAAGTCAGCATGCATGTCTTCCATGGGTACTGGCCGTCAGTCGATGAGGAAAGTCAGCATGCATGTCTTTCATGGGTACTGGCCGTCAGTCGATGAGGAAAGTCAGCATGCATGTCTTCATGGGTACTGGCCGTCAGTCGATGAGGAAAGTCAGCATGCATGTCTTTCATGGGTACTGGCCGTCAGTCGATGAGGAAAGTCAGCATGCATGTCTTCCATGGGTACTGGCCGTCAGTCGATGAGGAAAGTCAGCATGCATGTCTTTCATGGGTACTGGCCGTCAGTCGATGAGGAAAGTCAGCATGCATGTCTTTCATGGGTACTGGCCGTCAGTCGATGAGGAAAGTCAGCATGCATGTCTTTCATGGGTACTGGCCGTCAGTCGATGAGGAAAGTCAGCATGCATGTCTTTCATGGGTACTGGCCGTCAGTCGATGAGGAAAGTCAGCATGCATGTCTTTCATGGGTACTGGCCGTCAGTCGATGAGGAAAGTCACATGCATGTCTTCATGGTACTGGCCGTCAGTCGATGAGAAGTCAGCAGCTGTCTTCATGGTACTGGCCGTCAGTCGATGAGGAAAGTCAGCATGCATGTCTTTCATGGGTACTGGCCGTCAGTCGATGAGGAAAGTCAGCATGCATGTCTTTCATGGGTACTGGCCGTCAGTCGATGAGGAATATACATTTTAAATTACCAGTCACTGCGACACCAAAGCCATCCAGTGATTAACTGATTTTTCAGAAATGTGGTCACATTAAACTTTTCTTTCCCAGTTTCCTTCCTTTTAGTAAAGGGTTTCTGATTACAATGATGTATATGATCATTGCCAAAAAATCAACAATTCTTACTGCATTGAGAAGAAAACAAACCACTTTTCTGCAAACACTTTGTTTCTACAAGATGGTGAGTTGGCTTAAACATTGTGCCAATTTGTTGTTTCGCTTCCCTTGCCAGGATTTTTGATAGTTAATTGGCCATACAAAATCTTAAATCAAATTATCCTGCTTACTTCTGCTTTGCTTTCATTCTCATCATGTCCAGAATTCCTTTGCAACATGCTGCCAAAGATGAGGTCTATGACAGAGTTTGTACGCCATTGTTTGAACCAGATATAGTTGTCTCAAAAAAATAGAAAGAGAACATTCAACATAATACAAAATACAGATATTTTGGCTTGTCAGACCCAGTCTGTCACAAGACCACATTTCCACCATGGTTATGACCTAGTTTCTTCTTCTTCTTCTTCTTCTGCGTACACAGGCTGATACTCCTGCGGACACTCCCTATATGGACATGCAAGTATTAATCCCATCTACCCAACAAAGGGAGTGGAGTTTTGTGTGCGTGACCGTTTTTTTATCCTGCCATTAAGGCAGCCATACTCTATCTTCAGGGAAAATTTATGACCTAGCATTTTTTAGAAGGGTTTGGGTAGATGGGAGGAAGGCATGGAAGCTTACAGGAAATAGCTACGTCCAGGTTTTACGCCCACACCCACCAAAGGCTGGATGACAGAGGGGGGATATTCATCCCACAACAGCGGCAGCAAGAGGAAGCCTCTCAAACACTACACTGACACAGCTGGAATGATGACAAATGAAGATGGGCAGCAAAAATATCTTATTTAATGTCAGGCCCCTGCGGGATTCAAACCAACAACCTCTGACACAGGGAACTCGGTGTCCTGTCACTAAGCTATTCTGGCCTCCCTACATGGGGGAGAGGGGGAGGAGGAATCTATCATTTTACGTTACTTGACATTTGATTCCACACCCTAGTTCATATCTTCTTTCTATCTGTTGTACCTGGAAAACCTGCAGATGATGGAACACAAATCATTTCGTCCTATTTCTATTACACATCACTCTGAATGTGTTGTTCTCACACACAGCACATCTCTCATTTGACTGGTCTGTTTGTCTGTTAGTGTGTGTGTGTGTGTGTGTGTGTGTGTGTGTGTGTGTGTGTGTGTGTGTGTGTGACTGTCTGTCTGTCTGTATGTCTGTCTGTCTGTCTCAGTGTATGTCTGTAAGTGTGTCTGAGTCTTTGTCTGTTTATGATCATATTTTTCATAAACTTTTTTTTTATTTACATGGTACAGTTGAACAATATAATCATTTATCCGACTAACTCCCAGAAAATGTTACACACACACACACACACACACACACACACACACACACACACACACACACACACACACACATACAAACACACACACACACACAAACACACACACACACACACACACACACACACACACACACACACACACGCACATACACATGCACGCGCACACACACACACACACACCTTGGCAGCCTCCAGTTGGGCCAGCAGTTTCTTGGCCTCCAGGTCCTGGCGGTTGGCGTCCTGCACGCGGTGGGCCATCTTCTCCACCCTCTCCCTCTCCGCTTGCAGCTGCTGCTCCATGGCCCTCTTCTCCGCCTGAGACATTCAGCACACACACCACTGTCAGACAGTCAGCACACACACCACTGTGAGACAGACAGCACACACACCACTGTGAGACAGACAGCACACACACCACTGTGAGACAGACAGCACACACACCACTGTGAGACAGACAGCACACACACCACTGTGAGACAGACAGCACACACACCACTGTCAGACAGTCAGCACACACACCACTGTCAGACAGACAGCACACACACCACTGTCAGACAGTCAGCACACACACCACTGTGAGACAGACAGCACACACACCACTGTGAGACAGACAGCACACCACTGTGAGACAGTCAGCACACACACCACTGTCAGACAGACAGCACACACACCACTGTCAGACAGTCAGCACACACACCACTGTGAGACAGACAGCACACACACCACTGTCAGACAGTCAGCACACACACCACTGTGAGACAGCACACACACCACTGTGAGACAGACAGCACACACACCACTGTGAGACAGTCAGCACACACAACACTGTCAGACAGACAGCACACACACCACTGTCAGACAGTCAGCACACACACCACTGTGAGACAGCACACACACCACTGTGAGACAGACAGCACACACACCACTGTCAGACAGTCAACACACACACCACTGTGAGATAGACAGCACACACACCACTGTCAGACAGACAGCACACACACCACTGTGAGACAGTCAGCACACACAACACTGTCAGACAGACAGCACACACACCACTGTCAGACAGACAGCACACACACCACTGTCAGACAGTCAGCACACACCACTGTCAGACAGTCAGCACACACACCACTGTCAGACAGTCAGCACACACACCACTGTGAGACAGCACACACACCACTGTGAGACAGACAGCACACACACCACTGTCAGACAGTCAACACACACACCACTGTGAGATAGACAGCACACACACCACTGTCAGACAGACAGCACACACACCACTGTGAGACATTCAGCACACACACCACTGTCAGACAGACAGCACACACACCACTGTGAGACAGTCAGCACACACACCACTGTGAGACAGACAGCACCACACACCACTGTCAGACAGTCAGCACACACACCACTGTGAGACAGACAGCACACACACCACTGTGAGACAGACAGCACACACACCACTGTCAGACAGACAGCACACACATTACTGTCAGACAGTCAGCACACACACCACTGTGAGACAGACAGCACACACACCACTGTGAGACAGACAGCACACACACCACTGTGAGACAGACAGCACACACACCACTGTGAGACAGTCAGCACACACACCACTGTGAGACAGTCAGCCACACACACCACTGTCAGACAGCACACACACCACTGTGAGACAGTCAAGACACACACCACTGTCAGACAGACAGCACACACACCACTGTGAGACAGTCAGCACACACACCACTGTGAGACAGACAGCACACACACCACTGTCAGACAGTCAGCACACACACCACTGTCAGACAGTCAGCACACACACCACTGTGAGACAGTCAGCACACACACCACTGTGAGACAGACAGCACACACACCACTGTGAGACAGTCAACACACACACCACTGTGAGACAGACAGCACACACACCACTGTGAGACAGTCAGCACACACACCACTGTGAGACAGACAGCACACACACCACTGTCAGACAGTCAGCACACACACCACTGTCAGACAGTCAGCACACACACCACTGTGAGACAGACAGCACACACATCACTGTGAGACAGTCAGCACACACACCACTGTCAGACAGACAGCACACACACCACTGTCAGACAGACAGCACACACACCACTGCGAGACAGACAGCACACACACCACTGTCAGACAGACAGCACACACACCACTGTGAGACAGTCAGCACACACACCACTGTGAGACAGACAGCACACACACCACTGTCAGACAGTCAGCACACACACCACTGTCAGACAGTCAGCACACACACCACTGTGAGACAGTCAGCACACACACCACTGTGAGACAGACAGCACACACACCACTGTGAGACAGTCAACACACACACCACTGTGAGACAGACAGCACACACACCACTGTGAGACATTCAGCCCACACACCACTGTGAGACAGACAGCACACACACCACTGTCAGACAGTCAGCACACACACCACTGTCAGACAGTCAGCACACACACCACTGTGAGACAGACAGCACACACATCACTGTGAGACAGTCAGCACACACACCACTGTCAGACAGACAGCACACACACCACTGTCAGACAGACAGCACACACACCACTGCGAGACAGACAGCACACACACCACTGTCAGACAGACAGCACACACACCACTGTGAGACAGTCAGCACACACACCACTGTGGGACAGACAGCACACACACCACTGTAAGACAGACAGCACACACACCACTGTCAGACAGCACACACCACTGTCAGACAGACAGCACACACACCACTGTGAGACAGTCAACACACACACCACTGTCAGACAGACAGCACACACACCACTGTCAGACAGACAGCACACACACCACTGTCAGACAGCACACACCACTGTCATGTCCTGTTGGTGACTGCTGCCTTGTGTTGCACTGTGTTTGCTTTTGACTTAGCGAGAGGGGGCGGAGGGGGGTGGGGGGCGAGAAAGGGAGCAGGAGAGAGAGAGAGAAAGAGAGAAAGGAGGGGGATGGAGGGAGAGACAGACAGACAAACACAGAGAAACAGACAGAGAGAGAAATAAGTGGAGAGACGCTTCAGATACGTTTTCATTGACAATGGTCTACATATATGCCTTTATGTCAAGGGGTGTACATTAATATTTGAAAAAAATATATGATGCCAACAAACTACAAATTGTAACTGATTACATAAGTGTTAATGTTTGGACTTGAAGCCAAGTAGAAAAAAAAAAACAAGGAATAATGATGTACTTTTCATCACTCAAAATGATTATGTAATTTTTAAAAGGAACAACATGATCATATACAACATGATCATATACAAAAGTCTTTTTTTTTTTTTTTTTTTTTGCCGTCCCAACCTCTGCGCCACCTCAGAGGCAGTGCACCCACGCTGCTCATTCCGACACTCCGTCCACAGCCACAGCCCGGTCGGCTCCGCCGCAGCCCCGGCACCGGCAATCCACAGGGAGCAGTCAATGTCAAGTCGTCAAGAGGCAACCCACCGGAGGAGACACTGCACTGCTGCCGAGTCACTTCAGTGGTGTTCAGTGGCGCCTGTTCTGATCTAACATACGCAGGACACCACCTACTAAGCCCCCTACTGACGACAATAATTGCTTAGTCGCGGAGCCGGTGTGAGTGAGCTCTAACTCTGGAGGGCGCCACCATGTCCAGCCAACGACAGCCCCCATGGACTCGCCGATACCGGTGACCCCGACGGAACCAAACCAAGGCCACAGACGTGGAGAGGACATCGAAACTGAGGTCACCATGAGAGCAGGGCATGAAGGGCCACAGAATTTGAGACATTTTTTTTTAATGCTGATCGATGAGAATGAAGATGATTAAGATGATGCTACAGATTTCCATTTCGGTCTGAGACTACATGACAGGGCTGTACTCTACGCTTCCTTTAATAATATATCCCAGTGTCAACCAGGCCCGAAAGATACAGGCACCTGCAGTGTTGGTTAGGAAATTTGAGCAACACTCTCAGAAATGCATCCATTAAGTGGATGAAACTCAACTGTGTGGTCCCAATCTTCCCAACTGAGTCTGCAGCAAACTCAACTCTGGGTAGGAGCCGGTCAGGGCAGAAAAACCCACATGACTCTAATGGGATTCGAACCCAGGACCTCCCAGCCGGGAGTCCGCGACACTAACCACTTCGCCACGGCGGCTGGTGTTAACAGACAAACTTGACTCTCATCACTGTTAGGTGCACACAATACCCAGCAAACAAGGATGAATACAAACACACCCATAAGACTATAAAGGCACAGAAACTTGTATTGGCTGAAAAAGATCACAAAAAAAGATAAATCAGAAATGCAAACAGAAAATCTAGACCGAAAGACAACACACAAAAGCAAATAAAAGCTGACCTACTCAAAACATTGACGACACAACAAAGAACAAGACACATGGAGAGAAAAAACAGCACACAGGCACAATAACACCGAAACACAACACAACGAAGAAGGAAGACACAGTTACCTGAGCTTTCTTCTCTGCCTCATTCAGCGACTTCAGCAGGCGTTTCATTTCATTTTCCGCCTCGTCCAGACGACTCTGTACCTCAACATCCTTCTGGCGTGAGCGGTGAAGATCTTCTTGCAGGTTGCTGCTGGCATTGTGAGTCTTGTTCAGTTCTCTCTCTGCATCTTCAAGTTGCTGCGTAGGGACAGCGTGAAAATTAAAAAATATATGAAATAAATGCAAACACTTAAATTAAAGAAGAATAACCCACATGACAAAATAACAATACACACTGCTCTGAATACCCAGAAAATAACACAAGACACTCAAACTTTACCCGAACTCAAACCCACTAAAACGTCTGACTCACCTTTTGAAGAATTTTGGCGTTCTGAGCTTCGGAGTCCAGAATGGCCAGTTCTGCCTCCAGACGTCTGACTTTCTCCTCAAGAGCCGCCTTCTCATCCAGAAGAAGCTGGAAATCCTGACGATGTTGCATGCTCTGACCTTTCACTCCCTCCAGATAACCCTGGAGGCCACTGACAATGTCATCCAGCTCTGATTTGAGAGACTCGTTCTGTTCAATTTGGTCTGGAAAACCATGAACCAGTGTACATTAACAAGCAAACCATTATGAAGTAACAGAGACTCATTCTGTTCAATTTGGTTTGGAAAACCACAAACCAGTGTACATTAACAAGTAAATCATTATGAAGTAACAGAGACTCGCTCTGTTCAATTTGGTCTGGAAAACCACAAACCAGTATACATTAACACGCAAATCACTATAAAGTAGCAGGAACAGTAGAAGTAGTGATTACAGAAAGTATTCAGGGCAGCGTTACAGTATTTGGGGACTCATGTGGTTGTCAAAGGTGTGCTCTTTGAAGTCATATAACTTCAGTATTGGTGGATAAGTGAACAAAGGGTTTTTCATACTGTGTTTCTGAGTAGGATACAAATCTCTCCATCAGAGCCTTAAGTCATTCGTGAATAATACAAATAATCAAAGCAGCATGCAAACATCACCAAAATCGACAGGT
>CM031625.1:11802205-11819705 GCA_018398815.1 Conus ventricosus | reverse complement strand
TACTGTCTTTCTGATATATCCAACTTCCGTCTACATCCCATATCCAACTTACTGTCTTTCTGATATATCCAACTTCCGTCTACATCCCATATCCAACTTACTGTCTTTCTGATATATCCAACTTCCGTCTACATCCCATATCCAACTACTGTCTTTCTGATATATCCAACTTCCGTCTACATCCCATATCCAACTTACTGTCTTTCTGATATATCCAACTTCCATCTACATCCCATATCCAACTTACTGTCTTACTGATATATCCAACTTCCGTCTACATCCCATATCCAACTTACTGTCTTACTGATATATCCA
Source organism: Conus ventricosus (assembly GCA_018398815.1). Lineage (NCBI taxonomy): Eukaryota > Metazoa > Mollusca > Gastropoda > Neogastropoda > Conidae > Conus > Conus ventricosus. Next base: position 11,819,390 of record CM031625.1, on the reverse strand, counting down.
ACTTCCGTCTACATCCCATATCCAACTACTGTCTTTCTGATATATCCAACTTCCATCTACATCCCATATCCAACTTACTGTCTTTCTAATATATCCAACTTCCGTCTACATCCCATATCCAGCTCCTGTCTTTCTGATATATCCAACTTCCATCTACATCCCATATCCAACTTACTGTCTTTCTAATATATCCAACTTCCATCTACATCCCATATCCAACTTACTGTCTTTCTAATATATCCAACTTCCATCTACATCCCATATCCAACTTACTGTCTTTCTGATATATCCAACTTCCGTCTACATCTCATATCCAACTACTGTCTTTCTAATATATCCAACTTCTTTCTATATCCCATATCTAAATATTGTGTTTCTTATATATTAATTAAACTTCTAGCTAGATCCAGTATCCCGGCTGGGCTATAAGCAACATTATCTTATTTTATCCAGTATCCAAATGCTGTCTTTCTAAAGTATCCAACTATTGGCTACATCCCATATCCAACATCCTATATGCAATTGCTGTCTTGGTAATGCATTTAGTTATTGACTACATCACATATGCAACTTCTGTCTATATTCCACATCCAAACATTACTTTTGTAATGCATTCAACAACTGGCTGCATACCTCACATACCCAATCACATTCTTTTTAAGGTAACACACTATTACAAAGAATCAGCTACTGCCTACATCAGATATCCAGCTCTTGTTCACAAGCATATCCAACTACTGTCCACATCACATGTCTATTGTCCACATCACATGTCTATTGTCCACATCACATGTCTAACTATTGTCCACACCACATGTCTAACTATTGTCCACACCACATGTCTAACTATTGCCCACATCACATGTCTAACTATTGCCCACACCACATGTCTAACTATTGCCCACATCACATGTCTAACTACTGTCCACATCACATGTCTAACTACTGTCCACATCACATGTCTAACTACTGTCCACATCACATGTCTAACTACTGTCCACATCACATGTCTAACTATTATCCACACCACATGTCTAACTATTGTCCACATCACGTCTAACTATTGTCCACATCACATGTCTACCTATTGTCCACATCACATGTCTAACTACTGTCCACATCACATATCCATAGACAACTGACAGTGATCAGCCATCAGCTGTTCTGAACATGCACCAACTTCAGAAATCCCAGAGATCCGGTTTTCCCTTCAACCTCCAGGCACCGCTAAGATTTGAACCAAAGTTACCCAGACTGAGAGATCAGCACACTACCCACACGACCATCCTGCCTGTGGTTGAGTCACAGTGTGCTGGGTAAAAGCAAGTACTCTTGGCAGTGCTTACATATGCAGGGGACCTGTTGTCCATCCCTTGTATCTGTGTTTTCAGCTCTGTCAAATCTGCTCGGCCCTGGGTGATCGACTGCTGGATGCGGTCAATTTCGTCCTCCATTTGTGTCACGTTGTCTCGCATCTCATTTACCTGTTAACGTTTTGTTGGAAACAAGTTAAAACTCAAACAAGGATACAGGTTTCTTGGTGAGAGAGTTATGTTTGTGTTTGCCAATAAGAAAAATGAACTTAACGTTAATAAAACACACACACACACACACACACACACACACACACACACACACACACACACACACACACACACACAAACACACACACACACACAAAAGAAACAACATTTTAACAACTAAAACAATCACAAAATAATTACAGAAAAGCATTATATCATATTATAACAATAGTGAAACACACACACAACCTGAAAAAAGGACACAACCCATTCACGCCTGATAAAGGTCACAGTTGAAATCGCCTCCCTTTATGAACATTTTATTCACATCCACAACTGAAATTGTGTCCTTTGCTAACATTTAATTTAAACGTCTTTAGGTCTCATATTAGATCTAAAGTTTTTTCTTCAGCATTTCATCATTGTTTAACTTAAATAGTTCAAAATTCAAACACTTACAGACAAGGAACCTGCAAATTACATTTAAACAATTTCACAAAGACCTGCTTCTCTGAAGTTGTACTGCTGAGAAAAAAACGCCACACAGACATACATAGTTGAAAACAATAAAATCCTCATAAGGTAAAAATAACCAAAAAAGAGACCCCACTAACAACAATAATACTTAAAGAAAAAAAAATGTAAAAGTAGAAAACAACTCCAATGTATCAGTGTTATGTCCTTCTAAGGGAACTCACTCCCCAAGATGTTTGAGAAGAACAACTGCATGATTTATTTTCGTTCTTCAGGGCATCTGGTAATGGAGACCAGTTGGGTTAGAGCAATGAGTGCAGTCAGGTAAGTGTGGGAACGAACGATCCTCTTGACTGCAGGCAATAATCGCAAGAACAGCACCGAGACTTATAAAACAATGGTCACTTTCAACACCTGCTGTTGGTCTGCCAACAAGTGAGTGACTGTGTTCAAAATAAACTTTTGACTGGAATGAATCTCTCTTTCTCACTACAATCTACTGCACTATGAAAGTCTGCCTTCCATTTTTTCTCAGGATAAAATTACCTGACAGGAATACTGATCTAAACGCCATGGTGTAAAAGAACAACCCCTAGGCATCAAGCATATATTACTTCCATTTTTATACAGGATGAAAAGAGAACATTTCTCTTGACTACATGAAAGTGACTGCATATTCTCCTTTGGGTTTAACAATTCAAAGAAACACAAAGGAAAATGTGAATTTATCTATCAACAAACACTCATTACAGTCTGCACAAGACAATAATAAAAATTTGAGTAGACTTTAAAATGTGTAAAAAGTTGATGAAAGTAACCAGAAAAACAAACATGCAAAAAAAGACTGATAAATGAAAAATACATTACATACTTTAAATAACAAATTTACCAAGACTAATAAATAAAATTAAGCTCAATTCTTAACTCTCCATATAAACAAATCAATCATACATTACAATATAAAATAACTCAGCTAGATGCTCACAATTAGAAGCATGATTTATCATATTCATCAGGACAAAATCTCACTTTCTCTGAAGCACTTACTGTCTGCATCTTCTTGGCAAGTTTCTGGCGAATTTTGAACTTGTTGTCGTCTCGGAACGGCTCTGGAGTGTACCTGTCAGGGGCCATTTTCTTCAGTTCCTGTGTGGCACTCAGAAGTTTTTGTTCTGTGGAGCTCAGGTCTGACTGAAGTGTTCTGAGCTTCTCTTCAGCTGAAAAACACCAGGTATGCACATAGGACTGTGAAATTCCGTCATCATCATCAGGAACACATTTTGGATTCTCTCTCTCTCTCTCTCTCTCTCTCTCTCTCTCTCTCTCTCTCTCTCTCTCTCTCCTCCTCCTCTCTCTCATCTTCTTTCTCAGTTCCAAGATAATTCTTTCTTACCAACACATGTCTAAGAAAATAGGTGTTGTTTCCCATGTCCTCTTAAACTACAGTATCTATGGATAAACACAGAGACAGAGTACACACACACACACACACACACACACACACAAACACACACACACACACGCATACGCACGCACACACACACACACACACACACACACACACACACACACACACACACAACATATATACTCTCACACACACACACACATACACACACACACACACACACACACACACACTCTCACACACACTTTTTTTTTTTTTTTTTTTTTAACATTCTTCTCTGCTTAAGCAGGTGATCAAAATGGAAAAAAAAAAAAACCCAACAACAACAAACTATTACGCCACTTTAACGAAAATGGGTGACGAGATGGAATGTGATCCCCCATAATAAAAAAAAACATTTTATTTTAGTTTTGAACACACGTGGAGGATCTGCATCCAAGGGCGGACCTCAGCTTCTTTCATTTGATCTTTGTGGAGGTTTGCGTCCTCCCACGTTCGCTCCTTTTTTTTTTCTTTTTTTTTTTTTTTTGTGGCATCAGTTCTCGGATCAATGGAGCACCTAAGGTGGTGGGTTTTTTTTTTTTTTTTTTTTTTTTTTTTTTTTTTTTTTTTTTTGCTAAGGCCAAAATCCACCTCTTCATTTTTTGGTGCTTCACACTGTCCTCTTCATCTGCCAAAAAAACAAAAAACGGAAGAAAAAAAACAAAAAACAATTTCTACTATTACATTGTTTGTTGTTGGTTTTTTTTTTTCTTGGTTTTTTTTTCTTTTTTTTTTGGTCTCTCTTTTTTTTCTTCTTTTTCTTTCACAACCAATCTCTTACACACCATGCATAGTCTGTATGTTTTCTTACAAATGGACATATTTTTGCTGATTTTAGTGTTTTGGCAATTGATACAAAGTGTCTGGGTTTGTTAATGTACTAATGTGTGGTGTACTGGCACACTCACTCTGATAATGTGTTACATTATACGGAAACGGAACCAACATAAATGAAACAGAGGACTTAATTATTTTTAGTTTTTCATTTTGTTTTACACACACACACTCGCACACACACCCAAAATGCACAAACACGTGTATATATTTGTAACTATGTATATGTCTCTCTCTCTCTCTCTCTCTCTCTCTCTCTCTCTCTCCTCTCTCTCTCTCTCTCTCCCCCACACACACACTTTGCTTGCCTACTCCGTCCGTCCGTCCGTCCGCCCACCTGCCCCTCCGTCCGTCCGTCTCTCTCTCTCTCTCTCTCTCTCTCTCCCTCTCTCTCTCTCTCTCTCTCTCTCTCTCTCTCTCTCCCCCCTCTCTCTGTGTCTGTCTGCCTGCCTGTCTGTCTCTCTCCCCAACTCCCCTTCCTCCCGATCTCTCATTCTCTATTTCTTTTTTTTCTTTTTTTTTCAAACTTTTTTATTCAGGTTTTTTTTTTTTTACATAAACACAGTGACAAACATGATAAAAGATAATAACAAGAGAAATAATAATAATGATAATAATAATATTGTTGATAATAATAATCACATAAAGGAAAATATAATGAGAAAGCAATAATAAACACAGCAGCCATGTCAATTATGCAGTTATGGTGGGCCCATTTAGGGGCTAATTAATTTAGTGTAGAAATGACAGCAGCAATAACAGGTAATGATGAGAGCAACAATTCTTTCAACATGTATAGAACTGATCCTTTCAACATATATATATACTAGATAATCATGTTACAATGGCTACACACATATACATACAGTGAGATACACACCCACATACACACACACACACACACACACACACACACACACACACACACACACAGTATACACACGAGAGGTCAAAGGCTCCTGATAATGTTACTATACAGTATACTTGGATTTTTCCCCCCTCTCTCATCATATATCATGGAGGCTAGTTGAAACTCTAGGTCCTCTAGTCTGAAATAGTAAGCAATGGTTTATAGGGGAGCCATTTCAAAATAAATTCGTTATGGCAAAAATTTTTGCGTGCTATGTATTCTTCAGTTTTATGTCTGTGGCTCAATTTGTTCAAAAAAAACTGAAGAACTGGTGGATTTTTATTCATTTTACATTGGTACAGATATTGTTTCACAAATACTAATATAAAATAAAAGATGTCGTCAATAGTTATATTTTTATCAAAGCCAAGAATAGCCAGTGGTGCAGTTATCCTAAGATTGTACACTGTTGGACATTTATCATTCAACAGATTGGTGAATGTCTGCCAAAACCGTTGGACGATATCGCACTCCCAAAACATATGTGCTATGCTGTCCTCTATCGTATCACAAAAATCACATTTGTCATTCGTTACTACACCCATTCTTTTCAAAATCACATTTGTTCCTAAACACCTATGTATAATCTTCAGTTGGAGCCATTTTAGTTTTACATCTGTATATTTTATGGACATATAGGAAGACCTTTTCCAATCATTTTCAGTGTTTAGTTTTTCGTCCCATTTGCAACATTTTGGTCGAGTATGATCTTGAATAAAAATATCATAGTACACTTTAGAACCTTTAATTGCAGATGTCAGTATTTTAAAGCATTTAGAAATGTTTAAGTAGTTATCATCACTTACACTTATACCTGTGTTACCTATATACTCATTTATTGCGGATTTACATCCAGCAAATGTCAAAAAATTAACATTTATATTATATTTATGTTTAAACTCTTCATACCGCATGAAATGTCCATTTTCCAACATAAAATGTCCTATGCAAAATACCCCTTTATGAATCCACGTCTTGCCTCCAATTACTTTTTTCCCTATTTTGATTCTACAGTTATAAAATATTGGTTCTGCAAGGAGTTCCTCCGAGTTCTTAGGTTCAGATTTGTAAAACAATAATCTGTATGCATTAAAAACATCTGTCCAGAAGCTATTTGATTCAGGAAATGTTGACACGATTTCTGGTCCGTATTTGTTAAGTTCGCATAGGAATGGGTATTTGAACATTACTGTAGTCTTCCACTTATGATCTGTTCTCATGACTCTTTGTAGCCAAGTCAATTTTAATGAGGAAGCAAAAGATTTCAATTCTGGAATTCCAAGACCACCATTTTTAACACTTTTGTGGGCTGTTTTTCTACTTATTTTATCGTGTTTTTTATTCCATACAAATCTATAGCACAAATTCTGTAGGGACTGAAAGAAGTTGTCAGGTGGATTGGGCAACAGAATCCACAAATATGTTAGCTTTGACAGAATAAGTGATTTCAAAACTGCTACTCTTCCCAGAGGTGTTATTTGTCTTTTAACCCAGATCCTGAATAAGTGATTTACGTCTGCTAGTTTTTCTGCATAGTTCATCTCTGCACAATTTTTTAAATCATTTGTAAACCATATTCCTAAAATTTTGAATTTTGGTGGGTTCCACTCTATATCTAAATGTTTCATATAGCGAACTGAGGAGTTTTTATAACTTCCCAGCCAAATTGCACTTGTTTTTTCATAGTTCATATGTAAACCTGATTTGCGTCCAAAGATATCCAGTACCTTTATACAAGTTTCAAATGACCTTTTGTCACCTGTTAATAAAAACTCTGTATCATCTGCATACTGAGAGAGTTTATGTTCAGTGTTATTAATCACTATTCCACCTATATCTTTACTTTCACGAATCATTATACCCAATATTTCAACAGATAGAATAAATAAATAAGGGGAAAGCGGGTCGCCCTGTCTACATCCACATTCAACATTAAACCATTCAGAGACTTGGCCGTTAACAGTAACGGAAGATGTGATGTTCTTATAAAATGTTTCAATCCATCTGCATATGTCTTCTTGGAAGCCGAAGGCTTTTAGCACTTTAAACATGAAACTCCAGTCAAGTGAGTCAAATGCTTTTTCAAAGTCAATATTTAACAAAAGCCCAGGGAGTTTATTTTCATCTAAATGGGCAATAATATCATAAATAAGCCTTAAATTATCTCCAATATATCTACCTTTGATGAAACCAGTCTGATCTTCATTTATAAGTTTTGGTAACACATTTTTTAAACGGTTAGCTATACAGGATGATCCAATTTTGTAAACAACATTTAATAATGAAATTGGCCTCCAATTTTTTATAAAATTTCTTGGTTTATCTCCTTTAGGTATACATGTTATTATTCCTCTTTCTGAACACAAGTAAGTTCCTTTTTCAGGAAACCAGCATTCAACGCCCTAACAACAAAGTGGCCAATTTTGTTCCAAAAACATTTAAAAAATTCAGCTGTGAAGCCGTCTGTCCCAGGACTTTTGTTATTCTTCATGTTTTTTAATGCAAGACTTGCTTCTTCTATGGTAATTAAACCTTCTAGATCATTTGCTTCAGTGGGATCTAAGCATGGGATGTTTTGAACAAGGTCATTGATTTGACAGTCTTCAACAGTTTTATTTTTATACAAGTGTTCATAAAAGCTCTGAACTTCTTTTATGATATCGTTCTGATTACTAAGTACATTGCCACTCTTATCAGTTAATTTGGCCATGCTTTTACTTACGAAATGTCGTTTTTCCAGATTACAGAAATAACTACTAACCTTTTCGCCTTCAGCTATCCACCTAGCCCTTGATCTTAACATTACTCCTTCTATTCTTTTCTCCCGTATAACTTTCAACTCTTCCTTTTTTGTCTCTATAATTCTAACATCCTCTTGACTTTTCACTTCTTTTCTCTCAAGCTGTTGTAGATCTTTCTGTAGTTTAAACTCTTCTTCATTCATTTTCTTTTTCTTCATGTAGCATACGAAATTGTACGGGATCTAATTTTCATTAGTAAAAAATCTAAGAATAAATCATCGGAAATTGATAGCTGTAATTCAGGCAGTGGAATAGCCTCGACTGCTTCTCTTGCGTAAGGAGTGAGAGCATATTCCTCTTTAACATTATTAATTTCTTTGTTAATTTCGTCTAGATAAGCTTTATCTTTTAACAATGAGGAATTGAACTTCCAAAAGGTGCTGCATTTAACTGCTTCATCGAATTTCAATCTCAGTAAAATCATTGAGTGATCTGTTCTGTAACCACACTCAATATCTGTGTCATCAACAAAGGAAACTACTTGGTCAGAAATAAGACAGAAATCAAGTCTAGCTTGTTGAAGTGGGTTATTCCTTCTCCACGTATACCTATGACAGTCTTCATTTAAGTCTCTCCATATAGCATTTAAATCTAGATCGTTAATCATATCATCTACCATGTCTTTTGCTTTTGGGTTATTAACATTTTTATAGTTCGAATAATCTCTTGTAGGATCAAGGACTAAGTTGAAATCTCCACCAATTATAACGTTAGGTACATTAAACTCTTTTATTTTATTTGTCAAGTCGCTATAAAATTCAGGGTCATCTTTGTTAGGGCCATAAATGTTTACAAATAGAAAGTTCTTATGTCTAATCTCTACAAGTGCCATTACACTATTCCCCCCAACACCTTGGCAAACTTTTTTAATTTTAAATTCAAAATTGTTATTAAAAAGTATTGCAACACCTCTAGCATTAGATGCATGGCTTGAGAAAACTCCTTGGTAACCCCATTCAGAGAGAACGCATCGTTCCTTTTTTTCCTCAAAATGGGTATCTTGCAGAAAATATATAGAGTGTCTTTTACTTTTCAAAAAATGAAAAACATCTCTCCTTTTCTGCATATTATTTAGGCCTTGACAGTTTACTGATATGATTATACCGAGCTATCCATATTGAATATTGTATTTGTAGTTTTTAAGTACACATAAGTACAACTCCCAGACTTCTCTGCATAGGTAGTCGAAAAGCGCAACAATAAGCATTGACCTCTCATAAATTACACAGCTCTCACAGTAACAAAAAAACACAAAACAAAAAATCACCATTCTTTCAAAGACAAAATACACTGTATCCAAAACTTCACATAAAAGTACAATGAAAATTTGAAACCCTCAAACAGACAAACAAACAAGCAACCAACAATACTAACAAACAAAACGTAGAAAAAGACTGATTCGGGTGAGACTGTTGCCTGGCAGTGCGTCTCAATGAAAAAAGCAGCTTATGTGAACAGAAGAGACAAGACATGCATATACACATACAAATACAATATATTATGTATAATAAAATATACACATACATGATGCATACACACCTACATATGCATACACACATTCATGATTGCAAGGGAATCTTTCAGTTTTACAAACAATGCATACCCGGCTCAGGATGACCAGCCTCGGGACAACTCCCCCACCCCCCACCCCCAACCATGATCCCCACCCACATGCCCTTAGTACATGTTTCACCAAGTTATAACTGCAAGTAAGATCTCTCAGGATGTATCTTTATCTTATATAATCAACTGCAATTGGCCAAGTTCTATCAGCCCTTCCACTTAGGGGGAAGTAAATAAATAAATAAATATTAAAATAAGTTAATTGATTAAAAAAAAAAATAAAATAAAAATAAAAAAAGGGGATAATGATAATAATAGAATTATAAATAAATAAATTGTTTATTGTTTATAGCCCAGCCGACCACGAAGGCCATATTAAGGCTGTCTCCACGTTAAAGAAACCAACGTTGTTTCACACCATCCTGACCTCGTTACAGAAATGTTCCAGATTACAAACTCCACCACATCAAATAACTCATCTACGACAAGCTGTAAAAAAACATGAGTAAGAAAATAAAGCACATCCTACTGAAACAATATGCCAATAAACCTGAGATATGCTCCTGACGTGGGCTTACATCACCTCACTTTGCGAACAGGGAGACTGGAAAAAAAACCCAAACCTAAATACTAACAGAAAAATATACAATAAGTGGACCTAACATGCATATTAATACATAGATCAAAAATGCACATTCTGAACACACACACACACACATACAACCTTGAACCATCATCACTGAAGTAACCCCTCTCCCTCAGTCACAATGAAAAAAATTATCCACACATTAAAAAAACCGGTAGTTACATGCAATGAACATACTTTGGCAGGTTCACAAGAATTCGTTAACACAAATTGTAGAAATATAAATAATTAAGTCTAAGTAACAATCCCCAATATCATATGAGTACACTAACAGTAAGGCTGGCATTCTTGTTATTTCAATATTTGCAAATCATACAGTTTGTCAACAAACATGGATTTTCGTTTGTTTTGAATAAAATTAATAAACAAATTTTCTATGCATCTGTATTGTATTTTCCAGGACTGATGAGACTTTGTGAGAGAGAGAGAGAGAGAGAAAGAGAGAGAGAGAGAAGGGGGGGGGAGTGAAGGGGTTCTTCCATTTTTACCAACTGAAAATCCCCCCAGTTGTTTGCCCTTGTCCCAAAAATATGCAAGGGAGAACAGAGGGTTTCCAAGAAGGAGAATAGACGAGGTTGTAAAAATAAATAAAATCAATTTAAAAAAAAAAAAAAAAAAAAAAAAACTGAGCCAAACTGCTATTTACTAGTTTAGAATGGGGGGGGGGGGGGGGGGGGGAAGGAGAGAGAACAAACCAAAAAAAAAAATAAAAAAAATAAATAAATAAAAAAAAAACACACACACACACACGCACGCGCGCGTTAATAAGTGGGGGTGGGGGTGGGGGGTGTAGATTCCCTTCCATTTTTTCCAATTGGAAATCACCCCCCAGTTTTCTGCCCTTGTCCGAAAACAAACAACAAGGGAGAAAGGAGGGTTTCCAAGAGGGAAAATACAAGAGTCTGTGGTGGAGGGGGAGTGGGGGGGGGGGGAGGATGTTCTTAGTATTGACATTTGTCTTACTCTTTAAGTTTACTCTGAATTGTGCATAAACCTGAGTAACTGTATTGAGATGTAGCCAGCAAACATTCATCATTGAATAAACTTGTATAGTTTATATGGAGATATAACAGCAAAAATTCATCATTGAATGAACATTCTAAAACACAATTCGAGTTCTCACAAAACCTTGGAGTAACTAAGCATGATTTGTTGTTTATTTAGCATCAGCACAGGAAAGAAGAAAAAACAAAAACAAAAACACACACACACTCTTAGAGGACAGAAATAAATAGTGTAGCCAGCAAGCATTCATCACCGAGTGAACCTGCACAGTATAGTTACATCAGTACATGGAGTATTCATCATTGAATGAACATTCTAAAAAAACAGTTCAAGTTCAAAACCTCCGGTCAGCATAATTCGTTACTTATTCAGCACCAGCAGAGCATTCCAAAAATACACACTTCCACCACCTCCTTGGACAAAGAAGAGTGGTATAATCAACAAGTATCATCATTAAATGAACATTCTAAATCTCGTTTAATTAAGTTTTCACAAAACCTCAGAGTCAGCATGATTTATTTAACACCAGCACAGCATTAAAAACAAAAAACAACAACAACAAACAAACACACACACACACACACACACACACACACACACACACACACAACACACACACACACACACACATGTATACACACAAAACGCACACTACAATAATAATAATAACAATAACACATAAATAAATAAATAAAATTAAAAAATAAATAAATAAATAAATAATAAAAATAAAAAAAATAATAATAAAATAAAAAATAAAATAATATAAATAAAACTCCAGCATGCATTCATCATTAAATGAGCTTACAAGTATTCTTTGTATAGAGGAGTAACGAGCTAACGTTCATCTTTGAATTAACCTGTATTAGTTGTATGGAGGTGTAGCCAGCAAGTATTCATCATTGAATTGCAGGGGGGAGGGGGGGGGGGGGGGGGTGTGAAACCACCAACAACGACAAACGCAATTCATGTTCTCCCAAAACCATTGGAATTGGAGTCAGCATAATTCGCTGTTCATTCAGCACAGCACAGCACACCAACCACCACCACCACCCTCCTTGGGACGAAAATGAATGGTGCTGGTACCAGTGGTAACAAATATCAACACCAATATCTTCAGACCTCCAACTTCCAGGCTGTCTAAAGGCACACGATACATCATTACATGGTGGTAAATTAGTGTGCATGATAGAGTGCAACAGACCTTTGTTGTTCATATTCATAATTCATAATTTCTCAAGTCTCAGTCTTAAATCAGGTTAGTGCTGGGTCACTGCAAGAATTTATAGTTGACAAAATTTATAGTTGCAGTGGGACACACATGACACAATACAAAATTACTACTCCCCGCAAGGCATTGCACTACAAAACCTTAAGTTAAATAATTAACACCCACACCAAGTGTATTTTGAACAAATGCTGCCAAAATTTACACATGCACAAAAAATATGTCAAGAAATATATGCTGAAATCCCACCTGCACGATCTGTCACGAGGTAGCATAATGCGATGCTTACAACTGGTATTTTCACTATACATAACTGTGTAGATTTATGGGAAAAATATAAACCTTTTTCTCCCTCCCCCCCCTCCCCAAGTATTTTTACCTCTCCCTCCCCTCCCCTTCCCTTCAGGATTTAATTATATAAAGTATGGATAATAACATAAGTACTAGGCTGATACCAATAATGAAATTAATAACAATTATTTTTTGATGGCAACATGGAGGGGGAGGGGGTTATCAAGATCACTAACCGTTATTTCGATTTTCATCCTCAACTGTGGGCAAAGTAAATGAATTTATTATTCGTATTGCGAGGTGTATGGAATGGAAGTGATGGAGATGGGGGGGGGGGGGGGGGGGGGGGGGGGGGGGGGGGGGGGGGGGGGGGGGGGGGAGACAGTCCCTAAGGGAAGCATCAAGGACGGGTGCAGTATTTTATGCACTGCATACAAATTACAATTTACATTCATGAACGATGGCAGCTATTAGTATTACAGTACTTCTATTACCATGTCAATAGTAATAATAATGGTTATCTAACACAAAGTAACAGCTACTAGTCTTACTCTTGTCTTCTTCCCAAAAAATATCACCCACCGCAGAAGGCCTGGTCCAGATCAGTGTCTATCTCCAGTCTAATCGTTTTCCCACTGCCTTTCAGTTTGGCAATGATTTTGCCATTTGAGGCCCAAGCGTCATCAGTTGCAGAATGCTGTTTGGCACTTTTCAAAAGCTTGTAATTGAGTGATGTCAGATCCTCACTAATCGCTATTTTGTCCTTGTTCCCCTTCAGTTTCTTTCGCTGGGAGATCACATCATCTTTTTCCTGCGAGACACAAAACGAACGATGATAGATCTGGGGCGTGTGTGGTGAGGGAGCCGGGCGCCCACACGGTGTGCCACCTCTATGTCCTGCTCCTTCACTGGCACTCCCACCTGGTACGTGAAGACCCGGCATATCCTCGGACACACGCTGCTCCCGTCTCCGACTCTCCAGACTTCGCCTCAGGAATGTTAAACACCCTGACGTTCCACTTTCTTCCATGTTGCTCAGCATCGTTGTTCGCCCTACGGAGTGTTGAGATCTGCTGGCCCTGGACCGTCACCTTCCGGAACAGGTCACTGTTGGTCTGCTTCACTGAGCAGCCACTTCCTCCTTCATCTTCTCGGTCTTCATGACACGCTCTTCCAGCATGTTCATTCTTTCATTCAGTGTGGACACAAGACTGTCAATCTCACTCTTCATCTCGTTCTGGAATTGCACAATGTCTGACTTTGATGCCAATTTGGCTTGCATATCCTCGAGACGATTGTTGATTTCTGTCATGAAGGTTGAAAGTTTCTCCATCGTCGGATCTTCAACCAAGTCTTCCTGTACTAAGTTTTGTCTTTTACTAGTATGCTTTGCTGAAGGACTATCGTCTTCACTACTTGTTGAACCAGGCTTTTTTCTTTTGAACTGACTGAGAATCTTTTTGTACTGAGACGTCATGTTCTACATGTCGCATTAAAGAAGGCAACCGACAACACTGCGACTAGGCCTAGCAGTAGGCCTAGCATGATGCCGTGATGGTCGAACAAGATGGCCATTTAGCATGTTTTTAGTCGGGAGAGAGATAGTCCATTTCACAATGTCCACAATAGTCCGACTGTCCACAACTGCCTCAGACAAGAACGCACTGCATGGCTTTGTGAGGTCTGTCACATCGTGGCGAAATTCGAATGTTGACACTCTTCAATGAAGAAGAAAACTTCGCGACACACTTCCTCGGGGAGGATTTTGTTTTTTGAAACTATCAAACTGTTCGCCGAACTAAAGTAAATATTTATGTATATATTTTTATATTAAATTTCCGCGCTGAAGGATGAAATTAGAGCAAAACCACAATATCTTTCGCGAGCGCTAAAGAGAAGCGGCCATGCTGGTTGTTGACAACAGCTCACTCCCTCATTCTCTATTTCTATTGTTAGTAATTTTTTTTTTCACATGAATTCATGCAAACGTTGCTGCACTGCATCGTTCTTTATCTTTAGCAGGCATTTTATTTTGTCACTTTTTTTTTTAGCCAGAAGATGGATGTGAAGAATCAATGCTTAATCCTTTATCCCTCACTGCCCATACAGATATTGACCAACAATACCAAACAGTTGTTCATACAGATATTGACCAACAACACCAAACAGTGTCCCTGTCAGTGTTTGATCAGAGCTGCACTCGGAGACCTCCACTTGCGGGCACCTGAGGACACTGACCCCCAGACAACCCTGTCAAAAAGGAACACCACCCGCCCCCCACTGTCAGAGTTTGCAGTGGACAGACACACCAACAGACAGACACCACGCACTACCCTGCTCAGCTGGGTTAGGCCTGCATGCGTGCAGGCCAATAACAGTGTGTGACCCAGGTCTCCACTCACCCTCCTCCACTTCTCTCTTCTTGGTTTCTAGCTGAGCATCCAGGACTTGGTGCATCTGGGTGTCCAGCTGAGGAGACACAGGGCGGGGCATCGGCGCCGGCGCCTTCAGTGAGTGCACCTGCACTTTCTGTGGAGAAGCCTGTACATGACCTTCCTGTGCCAGCTTGTTGGCATGGTAACGGGCACGACCGATGTATGGACTTTCTCCCAGAAGACCACCACTGTCGCTGCTCTGTTGTTGGGGGAAAAAGTGTGAAGAATTAGCAGGTGGCTGAACACACTCTACTTCCTCGTATATTTGTTTTTTGTACTCCCAGTTCTTATAGAACAGGGAGTACTTTAGAATGGGAATGAAGAAATGCTGTGTGTGTGTGTGTGTGTGTGTGTGTGTGTGTGTGTGTGTGTGTGTGTGTGTGTGTGTGTGTCTGTCTGTCTGTCTGTCTGTGTGTCCGTGGTCAAAATGTGTTCCACTCGCTCCAGACAAAACTACTGGGCCGATCTTTCTGAAAAATTGTAGGTATGTTCATTATGGACCACGGATGATGCCCAATGTTTTAGTTTACTGCTAGAGCCGTTACTAACGGCTGTAACGGCCTGTAATGGTTTTTCTTCTTTATGGAATATCTCAGAAAGTACTTGGCCGATCTTTGTAAAAATGACCAGTTACGTTCATTATGGGTCACGGATGATGCCCAATGTTTTAGTTTACCTCATTATAGCCGTTACTAATGGCTGTAACAGCCTGTAACGGTTTTTCTTCTTTATGGAATATCTCAGAAAGTACTTGGCCTATCTTTCTGAAAATTTGTAGGTATGTTCATTATGGGTCACGAATAATGCCCGATGTTTTAGTTTACCGTTATAACCATTACTAACAGCTGTAACGGCCTGTAACGGTTTTTCTTCTTTATGGAATATCTCAGAAAGTACTTGGCCGACCTTTATGAAAATTAGCAGGTATGTTCATTATGGGTCACGGATGATGCCTGATGTTTTAGTTTACCCCGTTATAGCCGTTACTAACGGTTGTAACAGCCTGTAACAGGTTTTTTTCTTTATGGAATATCTCAGAAAGTACTTGGCCAGTTTATAAGCGGTTTGGATGATCTTGTGACAAATCGGATCCTCTGTCCATATGTAAGTGATGTAATGCTGAAAATGGATTAAACAACCGTTTAAAAACCGTTATTCTGCCGTTATTTCTTATATATACGTGGATTTTAATGAAATTTGGTATATAGAAAGGTTATCACACACAAATGGCACTTCTATATAGTGTTTCAAAATTTGACCGTTAAAAACCGTTATTCTTGACACATTGTCCGATTTGGATGAAATTTGGTATGTACACAGGCTTTAGCCCAGTGAGGACTAAAATACCGGTTTCAAAGTGTATATTGGTTATATAACCGTTAAACCGTTATTTTGCCGTTATTTTTTATATATTGGTGGGTTTTAATGAAATTTTGTATATAGGAAGGTCATCACACACAAATGGCACTTCCATGTAGTGTTTCAAAATCTGACCATTAAAATCCGTTATTCTTGACATATTGTCCGATTTGGATGAAATTTGGTATGTACACAGGCTTTAGCGCAGTGAGGACTAAAATACCCGTTTCAAAAGTGTACATCGGTTAAATAACCGTTTAAAACCGTTATTTTGCCTTTATTTCTTATCTCACAAAGCACTTGGCCGATTTATAAGCGGTTTGGAAAACTGGGAGTACGTTTATATGCTTCGCATCTTGTTATATCCTAAACCTGCTTGGTAATGCAAGGTTCACACTGTGCCACATCGTGGCCCAACTCAGGTTTATCTTGCTCGACTCAGAAAAAATGATGGTCTTGACCGGCTTCCATGTAGTCCTGCACAAGAAGTGTCTTCTAACTACTAAAACCAGTGTCGACCGATGCCGCTTGCTGCTGGGACTCCACCCCCCCACCCACCACCCCCCGCCCTGTCGAGATAGAAGAATGATAATAAACGCAATATGTCCGCGCCTGTTTTCATACTCCCCGCAGGAAGTCTCGGATAACGCATGCGCAGTTTGAATC
>CM031625.1:11789705-11792205 GCA_018398815.1 Conus ventricosus | reverse complement strand
TTTTTCTTGATCAGTTTTTTTTTTTTTTTTGTGAAGGAAAAAAAAAGAAAACAGTACTAAAGTCTGTAAATGTACATCTGTGCTTGTATGTTTCAATTTTGATAGAATCTAAAGTTGCTTCACAGAAGTTCATGTCACTGAAATTGTAAGTAAACATTGCTGTCAATTACATGTAAAATTACCTTCCTCCAGTTTGTTGAGAGCCACATTTTTATGTGTAGATGCCTTTAATAGACAGACAGACAGATGAACTGATAGACAGATAGATATACAGACAGATGGACAGATAGATACATAAATAAGAACAATAATAATGCATACCAAATACTGCCCATTTCTCATATATAAAAATGAACACACGCACAAATTTTGAATGCAGAAATTTCACAGGAAATTTCATCGATAAAAGTTACACTTGACAAAAAAAACTGTAAAAGCTGTCCATTTTTATCACAGATATTATCTAACACTTGCAGACAGAAAGGGACAGAGAAAGAGAGGGGGGTGGGAAGGGAGTGGGGGGGGGGGGGGGGCAAGGTACCAATCATGATAATGTGCCAAGGTCAGGAACTCAGAGACAGTGACAGTTACATCTATAGGCACCTGACAGAGATAAAGATCTCACAACATGTGAGTGAGTGAGTGAGTTCTTTAATTTAGAGTCTGTTCACACTTAGTGATATTAGACTAAAAAACAAAATTTAAAATAAAAAAAAAGGAGCAAGGAGAAGGGAAGCGTTTAAAAAAATCTATTAATTTGATGCATGGAAAGCACTTTTGCTATCTACACAATTTCTGGTTCGTGGGTTATCGTTTTGATAGAATCGTGTACAGTCACATCCACATTCGATTTGAACTTTATACAATGAAGTTAACATTGAACAATGAAAAAGAATATGGTCCACTGACAGAAGATTTGAACAATCACATGCTACACTTTGGGAAAACTTGGATTTCCACAAATTCAGTCAAAGCTTGTCTATTAAAGATGACAAATATCGAGGACATGATAAGATTTCATACTTCTCTGGAAGGTGTTCACTGTTCACGCATTTTTCTAACAGCGAATTCATTTCTTGAACATGAAGTTTTAAATTGCTCTCAGGTGTTTTTGTTAACGCACCATCTCAAGCTGATTTATCTGCTGTTTCATTACAGATATGCCACAGTGTAATGGAATCCAGCAAAAAGATATCCCAATTCCCTTCAACATAATAACATGTATGTAATGTCTTATTTCAAAAAGTAAATCTTTTCTTATTTTTGATTCCCAATTTTGCAAGCTACATAGAACTGACTTGGAATCAACAACACAACATGTAACTGATGTAAAGAGCTGATGTATAAATGCTGCGTTCTGCTGAACCAGTAAGGTTCCCAACATATGTCATGAGCTCATCTGCAACCTTGCGGTGAAAGGAAAGCAGAAACAAGTCATGATCCTTCCACCCAAATCACACAGCGAGGCACTGGGCTTAAACGCTGCCATTGTGTCGCTCATCCAGCCACCTGCTGCAAATTGGCAAGCACTGCCATGCTCCGTAGTCCCACATACAGAACTAACAACAACAACAACAACAACAGAAAAAAGACAAAGAAAAAAGATCTGCTGTAAAGAGAAATTTCTAACACCGCCCCTTTTTGTAGCCGATAAAATTAAAGACGTCTGGAACCCCTGATACATCCACCTGTTATTTCATTTCTAACTGTTGTTCTACAAGATCTTGTCTTTTTTTTGTGTGCATATCTTTCTGTAGTGTGATAGTTATTTACAGTTTTAGTTATCCACGCTATGATTTGTTCACTCACTCATTCCTGGCCAAACATTTTTTTTGTTTCATCTTTTAATCTATTACTTTATTTACCCCTGGATTTGTTCACTCATCTCTTATTTTTTTTGTTGTTGATCATACATGAATACACAATTCTTCTCAGATAAGGAATACTAATTTGATCGCATAATCAAGCGATGATAAATGCATGGGCATGAAAGACTGCCATTGTATAACTGTCCTCGAATCAATTGCAGCCACAGGTGTTCGTGCATACACTGCCCCTTACTCTTCTACCAATTTGTATGGAGAAGGAGAAAAGAGCCTCTCTCCAACAGATCAATATCCCACCCAGTTTCTCCAGAAATCCTCCAAACAAACATTAAGCGATGAAAGTCTCTCTAGAGCCCTACACCAACAAGGTCTTTGACCCACACAGGGACCGGCGGCCACACAATGCCAGGCCTGTTCAGCTCCAGCCCAAAACCCTGGTCATGCATGATTGAGTGTCTATGAGTGAGAGGTCCAAGCAGACTAGGGCCACAGACAAAACAGCTGAAGGTGAATTTAGATGTCTGGCCAGGGCACTGGGGATCAGGGGGGGAGGAGGGGGGAAGAGGGGGGGAGGGGGGGGGGGAGGGCTTAGGAGCTGTCATGGATGAGTGCTGACTGACAAATCATGCTGTACCTGGCGGTAACTCACCTGAATGGCAGCATGTTCACTGATT
>CM031625.1:11774705-11782205 GCA_018398815.1 Conus ventricosus | reverse complement strand
TAGCTTTTTTGGCAATGGGTATAAATACACCTTGCCCTGAGATGGTTCTGAAATGCTGTATGCTTTGGCCACAAGAGGCTATAGGTACAGGAACATTCCTCTTTCGACCAGTTAACAGACCGGCCACAAGAGACTACAGGTACAGGAACATTCCTCGATTGATCAGTTAACAGACTGGCCACAAGAGACTATAGGTACAGGAACATTCCTCTATTGATCAGTTAACAGACCGGCCACAAGAGACTACAGGTACAGGAACATTCCTTTATCGATCAGTTAACAGACTGGCCACAAGAGACTATAGGTACAGGAACATTCCTCTATTGATCAGTTAACAGACTAGCCACAAGCGACTACAGGTACAGGAACATTCCTCTGTGTGTGGTAGTCCTTCGGATCCGAAGATGACGTTAGCATTTCTGCAGCTCATCGATGTACGCGGAGGTGGCTCTGCAGCCCCAATCTGGAGCATTTCTCTATTGATCAGTTAACAGACCTGCCAAAGAGACTATAGCCTAGGTACAGGAACATTCCTCTATTGATCAGTTAACAGACCAGCCACAAGAGACTATAGCTACAGGAACACTCCTCGACTGATCAGTTAACAGACTGTCCACAAGAGACTATAGGTACAGGAACATTCCTCTATTGATCAGTTAACAGACTGGCCACAAGAGACTATAGGTACAGAAACATTCCTCTATTGATCAGTTAACAGACCAGCCACAAGAGACTATACGTACAGGAACATTCCTCTATTGATCTGAGTTAACAGACCAGCCAAAGAGACTATAGGTACAGGAACATTCCTCTATTGATCTGAGTTAACAGACCAGCCACAAGAGACTATAGGTACAGGAACATTCCTCTATGGATCAGTTAACAGACTAGCCACAAGAGACTATAGGTACAGGAACATTCCCCTATTGATCTGAGTTAACAGACCAGCCACAAGAGACTATAGGTACAGGAACATTCCTCGACTGATCAGTTAACAGACTGGCCACAAAAGACTATAGGTACAGGAACATTCCTCGATTGATCAGTTAACAGACCGGCCACAAGAGACTATATAGGTACAGGAACATTCCTCTATTGATCAGCTACAGCCCTGATGTGGCCCTTTGCGGTCGGCTGGCTATAAGCAACATTATCTTATCTTATCTATTGATCAGCTAACAGACCGGCCACAAGAGACTATAGGTACAGGAACATTCCTCTATCGACCACTTAACAGACCAGCCACAAGAGACTAGGTACAGGAACATTCCTCTATTGATCAGTTAACAGACTGTCCACAGCGTCCATAGCTGCAGGAACATTTCTTCGTTGATAATCAATGGAATGGTCACAATGGACTACTGTTCCGGGAACATTCCTTCATAATTCATTGATCAGTCAATGGACAGGCCAGACCAGACATGGGCCAAATTATAGAGTTGTGCTGTTGGACACTTGAGTATGCTGTGATTGTAAATGCACCACTTTAGCGTGTGAGTGACTGGGTATAAATAATGAATGTGTGTGTAATATGTGTGTGTGAGTGTGTGTATGTGTGTGTGGTGTGTGTGTGTGTGTGTGTGTGTGTGTGTGTGTGTGTGTGTGTGTGTGTGTATGTGTGTGTGTGTGTGTGTGTGTGTGTGCATGTGTGAGTGGAGTGAGTGAAGAGAGAGTGTGTGTGTATGTGTGTGTGTGTGTGTGTGTGTGTGTGTGTGTGTGTGTGTGTGTGAGTGTGTGTGTGTGTGTGTGTGTGTGTGTGTGTGTGTGAGCATTTAGTGCTACATCATCACTCCTTGGTCATAACATCTAGTTCATTAATGCACTACACAACAATTGACAGACTACATATAAGGCCAAAGCAGGGGGAAAATGCTGGGCAAGGGGGGGGGGGGGGGGGGGGGGGGGTAGGCACAGGGGTAATGGAAGAAGTGGGCTAAACAATTAGGAAGAGGTATGTGGTGCTTCCGCACCTATGCCTGATATTTACAGCGAAATATGCCCCAGGACAAGAGTACACAACAAAAACAGTTTTCCAATCCTCTAAACTATCACCATTGTAAAACTATAAGCTCTGCAGAGTGAACTGAATATGATGCATTATAATATATGCTCTGCAGGATGACTGAATATGATGCATTATAAATATGCTCTGCAAGATGAACTGAATATGATGCATTATAAATATGCTCTGCAAGATGAACTGAATATGATGCATTATAAATATGCTCTGCAAGATGAACTGAATATGATGCATTATAATATATGCTCAGGTACATCACTGACCTTGAGAGGTTCGCAGGGGGGACAGAGTCTTTGGCTTCGCCCCACCCGGTGACATTGCTCTCCGAGGAGTTGTTCCATTGTGAGGCGTCAGAATGCTTCCCCCTGACTGTGATAGATCCTCTGCTGACCGAGCATGGCTGGAACGGCCCCTAGCCACAAAGGAGGAGGAGGGACTGCCACGTGAGGCTTTGGGGACTGGCAGGTTTGAGGGACCAGAGCGTCCTGTTCCTCGTCTCATTGTGATGGTGGTTTTGCCTTCCAGTGAATATTTACTGAAACGGAGAAATAAGAGAATAAATCACACACACACACACACATACACACAAACACACACACACACACACACACACACACACACACACACACACACACATACACACACACACACACACACACACACACAGTGACACACACACATCCTCTGTGTGTGTTACACAGGGTTAAGCAGACACAACTCCCCCGTCCCCCTCACATTTGACATGTGTTCAAAGTGACATAGTATGTCAAACTTAATTGAGTTATCTCAGTAAATACTCCGGAACATGTAATCAGGGCATTGACATTCAACATTCACTCAAAATTTTGTCAGCTATACCACTTACAGTGAAACTGTAGTCGCAAAAGAATAAACCATTTTGTCTCTTGAGAATGCATGCAATTTTTTAGCCAGTCTTTGGCTTTTACAACATAATCATCCAGATCCATCTCTCTTCAATAAGCACACAGCAAAAGTGAAACACTGGTCATTGCCAACATACTGAACACCTGGCACATTTTTTTAAAAAATACCTGGTATAGGTTATTCTTCACTTGTTAAAAATGCACTCTTCAGAGTCAGCCACCATATACTGTAAAATACTAATGTTGTGCATATTCTCTTTGCTGTGACTGAGTGTGACTCTCTACTAATCCAGACTCATTGCGTTGGTCTCTTGATCATGATCCAGCATTAAATGTTGACTTTGATTGTTAATTACCAATCGTATCAGACTGCGCATATACAAACTGCAGACCTTTTATGAGTTTGAAGCACCTTATTTTGGACATCTGATCAGGGATAAACCCCCCAAGGAAACTATGGTGAATTCATTTTTAAACTGATGGGAGTCATGTTTTAGGCTAGTGGCTGTTTCTGGTGACTAGGTCTGTCAACAACCAAGTCATGGCTCTGTTAGTCTGTAGGATGTTTGTTTTTTTCATGCAGACAATATCTTCAGGTACTGCAAGAAAGAACAAAAACAAAAAAACAAAACCACCGTTCAGTTTTGTCATACCTGAAGACCTGAAAGAACAGAGGACAAATTTCATTGCTGCTGATTTTGAGGTCAAGCCAAGCCTCTGCACGTATCAAAATGCCAGTCTAAGTACCTTGGAGGATGTTGCTGATTCATGC
The DNA here is from genome assembly GCA_018398815.1 of Conus ventricosus. Classification (NCBI taxonomy): domain Eukaryota; kingdom Metazoa; phylum Mollusca; class Gastropoda; order Neogastropoda; family Conidae; genus Conus; species Conus ventricosus. The sequence continues at coordinate 11,778,529 of CM031625.1, read as the reverse complement.
AATTGTTCTACTGGCTGACTGAAAGTTTATACATGAACCTAAATGGCCTGTATTTTTGCTTGACCCGCTGGCTTTGCTGTGTTGGGGGATGAGCAGTGGAGTGGAGTGAAAGATTCATTTGTGCTGAAGATATAGATGGTTGTGGGGCACTATCTACGCTATGAAAGTTGAAAGCTGTGGTGCTCTTGGCCATGTTGTCACACATCCCGGATCACACAATGTCATTCTGCTGCTTCCAGTCTGCACCAAGGGCTTCTTGTGATCTGCAGCTGACACTCTCTCATGCTGCCTGGAACCACTAATCACATTCCTCACACATCATTCCTGGTGGATGTTGACTGGCAGGTCTCAAGTACCACATGGAGCTTTTGATGTCTCAGCAGACACAATTGATGAACTGTCTGTAATGGCATCTTTGATGTTGGGGATGATATGGTAGTCGGCGACATGACTAGCGTTGTGTGAGTAACAGGGCTTCTGATAACGCAAAAAAAAATGCGTGCAGTACGCATTAAAATGGGCGAGGACCCATTGTATGCGTGTCAAACGTGTTCCTGGGGACCCCTTGATACCCATGGACATGGACCCCTTGACATTTTGGGGAAGAACAGATAAGAACACGGGAAACGACAGCATCCAACATCGTAGCCTCTGACTGTTGTCGTCTGCAACAATGCAAGAGTAGCTTCCCTTGCTGTTCTTTGCCACAACCCAATTCACTCTCACCGGAAAGAGACCCTTTGGCCTGATTCCAAAATGTCTTTGACAGCATGGTTAAAATGATCGTCGGAAAAACAAAACAATAAAGGGGGGAGCAGAGGAGCGAGATACTGAAGATCGTGAACCCACACCATCGAGTACATCTACATGTGATGACAACACTCCCAAAAAGAAAACAGTTAGAGCCTACAATTCTGGGTGGGAGAAAGAGTTTTCCTGACTTGAGTTTGACGAATTGTCTCAGGGAATGAAGTGTTCATTGTGTGTGAAGACTGGTCAGAAAAAATACTTTTGTCAATGGTTGCATGAACTTTCAAAGAAATGCTCTAGTAAGACACGAGTTGACTGCCGACCACAAATCTGCCAGTGCAGCTAATTAAAGGCAAGTTGACATGACCCAATCTGTCAAAAAGGCCTTGCCGCCTGTGACTAGGTGCCACAGTACTTGTGCACGATACCATTTTACAATGTATATTGGGTTTTTTTTTAACATGGAGTAGGGACCCCTTGAAGTAAGCCTGGGACCCCTTGGAAATCTGAAAAGGGGGTCCCTGGGACCCCCCCAAAATTTTATCTTAGCAGAAGCCCTGAGTAAAGTGACAGCACTGAAGCATGGTAAGTAATGGAGGGTATAGCTGATAGCCAGCAGTACAGTGCACTAGACAAGGATCAAGCAGTGGGAAGAGGAAAGGGTATACAGAAAATATTCCTTAGGAACCAAGCTACCCAGCCGCAAGCAGAAAGGAAGCATCTCCATCAAGGAAAGGAAGGTGGCTGGGGTGTTGTGTAGTAGTAGTAGTAGTAGTAGTAGTAGTAGTAGTAGTAGTAGTAGTAGAAGCAGCAGCAGCAGCAGCAGTAGAAAAAGTAGTAGCAGCAGCAGTTGAAGTAGAAGCCAGCAGTCAAAGTAACAGGAGCAGTAGTAGTGGTGGTGATACTGTTAGCAGTAGGAGCTGCGGTAATAGTTGATCAGTTTGTAATATTACTAGTTGCAGTTGTTCGTCCATCAAGTCGGCGACGACGACCACTTCAGTCATCACATCGTGGGGTTGACGGAGGGGTGGGGGGGGGTGGGGGGGGGGGGGGGGGGGGGGGCGATTTGTGGATTTTCAAGTGGCTGATCAAGCCGATGCGTGCAGCTAAAACTAGTTGTAGTAGTAGTGGTGTTGGCAAAGTCCTGTTTTAGAGGGTCGACCCCCTACCCCCATCCCTGCCCCTCCTCCCGCATCCCATCCCTCACACCCGTCCATTCCCAAGCCCACCCACTCAGCCACCTTTCCTTCTATTCAATTCCATGGAGAAGAAAACGAAGAGTGTAACCTTTGTAGGCTTAACTTGTTAATTAGTACGATTCCTTTGAAATTTCCTAAAACACAGATAACGATATTGAACATGCATATATTTTTAAATAATTATTTCTGTTCAAAGAAATTGATCTTTTTTTTTCAAACTTACCAAGTGCCACTGAACACTCGGTTCACACTGTCACAGTACTATCTCCTCTCGGCGCCATGTTTGTTTAGGACGCGCGAGTGACTGCGGGTTACCCTGATACGATATGAACGTAAGGTAAAAGAAACAATAAGTCATTTTGCATCCAGATGATTTCTTATCATTTATGAGAGTCACTGAAATATTCATTAGTTAATCAAATTTTCTTATTATTTTTCAACAAGGACACAAATACTCTTTTCATCCAATCAAAAAGTAGGTTATTTACTCAAGGACACATGCGGAAGACAACAGCTGCACATGTTGTGGCTTGTTGTCAACAAATTAAATACAAAATGCCGGTAAAATGTCGATTCTTGGTTATTGATTTAATGTAATAATGCACGTGTAATCCCGTTTCAGCTGATACATGCCACTGGTTGTGCTGTATGGTTGCTTGATATCTGTTACTAACCATAGAAGCATATGAAAGTTACACAAAAGAAGAAAGAAACCATTCTGTGTTTCTACAGTCAAGAACGACTTTTACTTTCACTTTCGGATGTGTGTGTGTGTGTGTGTTTTTTAAAGTGGAAAACAGAATTATTATTTTTGTCATAGGATTTTCCGCATTTGCTATCAGAAGTATAAATCTGAAACCTTTTAGGATGCGTATTTCTGTGTGGATTTCCTTGCAACCATGTCATATGTGTGTGTGTGCATGTGTGTGTGTGTGTGCGTGTGTGTGTGTGTGTGTGTGTGTGCGTGTGTGTGTGTGTGCGTGTGTGTGTGTGTGTGTGTGTGTGTGTGTGTGTGTGTGTGGACATAGTTTCGGTCTATATCTGTGAAAACTTCTCCATTGCTCTCCAGATCTTTATGTGGCTGTTTCTGTTATCTACTTCAGCATTGTTCTGTCCACACACGTATCTATTTTTCTCGTCATGTATTTTTGTATGCAGATGTCTTACTCTGTCTGCACATGTCTCTTTCACATGCATATATATATATCTGTCAACACATGTCTGTTTTGATGAATATCTACATGTGTCTGTTTTAGTAAATATCTCATCCAGTTTCAGCATGTTTATTATCATCAACGTCTGTTTACAATTGTCTGTTTCTATCAACATCTGTCTACATTTTATTTTCTTTCTGCCTCTGTTGTCCCATGTCAGTTTCTATGTATGCCTGTCTACACATATCAATTTCTGTTTACATCTGTCAACACGTTTTATATCTACAACTTCATCATTATTGTCTTTTTGAGGGGGGGGGGGGGGTGAGGGATGGGGGGGGGGGGGGCTGTCTTATATGCTCCTCCAGTGCCATTCTTTCCATGCTGTTTATTCCGTTTACCACATGCATGGCTACGCACAGGTTTGTCATGTCAAAGTAACAGTACCAGCAGTTCACTTGGAGGAGTCAATACCAGGTTGTCATGACCAAGGCAAACCACCAGAGGAGACTCTACTGCCAAGTCACTGGGGTCGCCTTCAGTGCTGCTCAGTTTTGCTGCCAGACACACAGATGCTGCACGCCCCAAACACCACCTGCTAAGTCCCATGCTGACAGCAATGATTGACCTGTCACAGAGCTAGCTTGACTGAGTGCCCCCCCCCCCCCCCCCCCATCTGCAGGACACTACCCACTACCTTCTCCATCCATGAAAGTCCTCA
>CM031625.1:11767205-11769705 GCA_018398815.1 Conus ventricosus | reverse complement strand
TGAAGATCAAGCAGCTGACGGGAACTGAAGGAGTTCCTTTTAATTTTTAATTCAGATTTGAAGATACAAAATTCAGTCTCAGAATCAAAGAAAAATCATTTTGGAAAGTATTTGATCTTGTTTTACTGAATTTCCCTTGTACAGGGGGGAAATGTTTATGTGGTGTTCAGGATACGTTATTCCAGTTTTGTGCAGATACATTGTTTGGTTACATTATTTTCACTGTTCTGCAAATGAACATATAATCAGGAACATATAATATTATGGTTTGGTTACTCTATTTTCGCAGTACAAGGATTGAATCAAGATAACTAATTTGTTTTGTTGTCGTAGGGATAAAGTTAAAATCGGTATGTCGTTTTGATGTCACATGGAACGAGTTAAAATCAAAACCATGTTATTTTGATGTCACAGAGAACGAGTTATGATCAATGATGTGTTGTTCTGATGTCACGGGAAACGAGTTAAGACAAATGATATTTCATGGCGGCATTGGGAACGAGTTAAAGTCAAGCATATGTTGTTGTTATGTCACAGGGAACGAGTTAGATCAATGATATGTTGATTTGATTTCACAGAGAACGACCCCAGATCAATGATAGGCCTACTTTATGATGGCACAGGGAACGAGTTGAGATCAATATTATGTTGTTTTTATGTCACAGGGAACGAGTAAAGATCAATTATATTTCATGATGGCACAGGTAACGACTTAAGATCAATGCTATGTTGTTTTGTGTCAGGGAACGAGTTCAGGTCAATATATATTGTTTTGTTTCGGTGTTTTCATTGTAAAGGGAACGGGTTTACATCAGTGTGTTGTTTAGGTAACAACACTTCCATTGCCCAGGGACTGATTTAAGATCGATATGTCGTTCTAGTTACGGCATTTTAATCGTACATGCAATGACTTAGGATCAGTACAGCATTTTGGTTACAATCATACAACTACAACTGGCAAAACGCACCTTGCATTCCAAATAACAAGTCACAACGCGTGGGAAGTACATTTCTATGTTACAAATATTAGATCTAACAGTTCAGTCTTAATTTTGTTGTCAGTCGTGACGCAAGTGCATGCGAACGTACGCAATGATCAGTGACTTCTTCGATTCTTTCTCTCTGAAGCTAGTTGAAGGTTGTTTAAAAGCTTGATAATTAACAGTGAATACAGAGGGACCACTCAGCAGCATGAATAATTTATCGTGTGAGCTTTCTACCTCTACAGGGAGACAGGTTTTACTACATGCTCTAGACTGACGAAACATGTTTTGTGGTAGGCCTAGGTACTGACATGCTGAGCCAATGAAGGGTCAAAGGGAGGCGATCGGGTGAAATTTTGTGTCTCCTTAAAACTACGTAGCCTATCTGTCAGTCAAATAAGTAGATGTACGATGTAATACTTCCTGTGCTCTAATTAGCAATAAAACATTGTGTGGTATGGACAAAAATATATTGTATGTATATCTCTCCGTGCCTCCAGGAGGTTTCCTGTATTAATGCAGATTTGGATTCTGAAAGTGGAAGTGAATTTTTGGAAGATTATTTTGTCTACTAGTTTCCAAAGATGTGCAGGGATTCGAACTGTAGAACGAGTACTATTTCACGTGATTGTCAAGGAGTCTCAGGTATTATGGATTTTCAACATGCAAATCATATAGCTTGTGTCAGTCGATTTTCTGAGGACTCTATGTTGAATATAATTACGGCAACTGATGCTGAACATGTGTACTGCATGTGAGGAATATATTCTTAACTGTATGTGTCATGGCGACCGGTAAGGTTGCTACACATACATATCAGACATTGGATGCAGTGTAAATGATCACACACACACACACACACACACACACACACACCATTTACACACGCGGGCACATATGACGTCATATCACATAACTTAAAACAGCAATGAATTAACATTGCTCACGCCCACATGCACAGACATCGCATTACGTGAAACCAACCTGCATGCATGCATACATGACTGCATCCCTCCACTTCCCACTCTTTGCTTTCCACTCTTTACATACCTACAAACATTTTTCAGAACTGACAATTGTGAACAGTGAAATCATCCAACACTTTCTTCGCAGTAAATTTAAGAAGTGAGAATAGAACGCAGCTTAAGGCTTTGTGAAGATAGACTGACAGATTCCCGACTGTTTTTTCGTGCGTACTTGCCATAAGCAATGTAAATCTAGACTGACTTGGCACTTTGTAATATTTCAGAACACACAGAGAGAGAGAGGGGAGAGAGAGAGAGAGAGAGAGAGAGAAGAGAGAGAGAGAGAGAGAGTATTATTTCAGAACACACACACACACACGTGCGTACACACACACACACACACACACACACACCACACACACACACACACACACACACACACACCACACACACACGCACGCACCACACACACACACACACGCACGCACACACACACACACACACACACACCACACACACACACACACACACACACACACACAGATTGAATGA
>CM031625.1:11754705-11762205 GCA_018398815.1 Conus ventricosus | reverse complement strand
GGACTTTATTTGCTAAGTACACGAAGATACAGATGCGGTCGCCGCCATCATGCAGAGCCGAAGCTGGTATACCGTTCCGTACAGTCCATGCTTAAAACAGCATACACTACATCTCCCCTTTTTGTAGGCGGGAAAGTTATCTTTCTACCGTTAAAGGTTCCTTGTATGACGAAAACATCTTAAATGTTTTTTTTCCATTATCAATTCGTTTCAGTCTTCCAATCATAATAAACTGTTCTTAATTCGGAATTGTGATGCAAGATTAATCTAATCTTTGTAAACTTTAATTTATATCATGACTAGAACCGGTAAGGTGTCTGACTAGATGTAAATCACTGCCAGTCTTTCACCAGTGTTTATTTGCTTTTGCCTTTGTGGCACCGGGTCTTTCACCAGTGTCTATTTGCTTTTGCCTTTCGTGGCACCGGGTCTTTCACCAGCGTCTCTTTTTTTTGTTTTCACAATGTTCGATGAGGCGCTGTGGCTTCTTGTGGGCCCGTGCAGATCTTTGGGTAAGGGTTGAAGTCCCTCTGGGGATGTAGGTGTTTCCTCTGGCACCGTCTGTTGTTGGCGTAAGGGGCTCTGGCCAGGGGATCTCTTCCAGATGTGGTCCGTCTTCTGGGAGTTGGGTAGGAGGCACCTCTCTTCCAGGATGTGGGCTGACCTGTAGAGAGGTACGTGTGCTGGCTGGACTGGTCTGCTGGCTGGTGGAGCTTCCTGGTCATCTGACGGTTTCTGCGTAGGAGGCCACGTCAGATGTTTCGATAACCACAGATCTTGGAGCCTCATGGCGTTGGATGACTGTGCCTTCTTTCTTCAGGTCGGGGATCCAGACTGCATCACAGGTGACAGGTTTTCTGGGGTGACGACCCTGTGTCTTCTGTCGTAGTCGGTTGTCATCTTCTCACGGTACTCTCTCTCCCTCTTCTTCACCATCATGAAATCTGGGGTCTGGGGCAAGAGGAGGTTGGGATGCATGGGACTCTGGTTTTGAGTCTGCGTCCATGCTTAACTGGGCAGGGGAAAAGCCATTCGGTAATGGGGTATTCCTATACATTAGGAGGCCAAGGTATTCATCATTGGTTTTCTTGATGAGACCTTTGATGGTTTGAACGGCACGTTCAACCTCTCCATTAGACTGGGGATAGTGGGGTGATGATGTGACGTGGTCGAATCCCAGGACTGTGAAAAGGACTTGAAGTCTTCTGCAGTGAACTGCGGCCCGTTGTCTGTCACGACAATGTCTGGGATGCCGTGGCAACTGAAGATCTTTTTCATTCTTGCTATTGTTTCTGCTGTTGTGACTCTACTGGAAACCAGGGCCATTTCGATGTCTCTGGAGTAGTAGTCAATGGCAAGCAGAAAGAGCTTGCCGTTGTACTGGAAAAAATCTGCAGCAATCCTGGACCAAGGTCTCTCCGGAAATGGAGTCCCTTCATAGGTTCCACCCTAGCCTTTCGATGCTTGGTGCACTCCGGACAGGTCTTCACCATCTGGTCGACATCTTGGGAGAGGCCAGGCCACCACACTGAGTTGGCAGCATTTTTCCTTTGTTTTGTTGACTCTTGATGCCCATCATGGAGGTGTCGAAGGACATCTTGCTGCACTGATGATGGGATGACGAGCTCTTCCCTCGGAGTAGGAGACCATCATGTACGACATGCTGCCTCTCTCATTGAAGTAGGTCTTGAGAGGACGATTTAGGGTAGTCTTATCTGGCCAGCCAGTCTGAACATGATGCATGACACACGCAGGATATCGTCCTTCTGTAGCTCTGACCTGATTTCTTCCAGTCTTCTGTCGCTGACTGGCATGGTCACAAGCACAGAATTGACGTATGCCTCTACATGGCCTGTCGGTTGTTGTCCTTAGTGTCTGTCGTTGGCAAGGAGCTCTTGACAAGGCATCTGCAGTATGAAGCTCCTTGCCGGGACGTGGGAGATCTCGAAGGAAAACCGCATCAGTCTCATTCTGAACGCTGGATGCGAATGGGCAGTTCGTCAATCAGCTTGGAAGAGAACAGAGGTACCAAGGCTTGTGGTCCGTCTGTACTCGGAAGAACATGCCAATGAGCAGGTCAGACCAGTGTTCAAGACTCCATGTAATGCCAATGCCTCCTTCTCGATCTGGGCATACCGTGCTCTGTGGCCGTTAATGAGCGACTTGCATAGGCGACTGGATGAAGCATGCCATTGTCCTGGCGCTGGAAAAGGACAGCCCCCAGTCTGTTAGCTGCTTGAGTCAGCTGAAACTACTGTCTCACGCTCTGGGCTGTATAGAGCAAGGTCACTGGTGATGCAAGATCTTGCTTCAGGTTTTGAAGGCTTTTTGCTGATCTGGTCCCAAGTCCATGCTGCATCTGTTCGGAGTAAGTCTCTCAGGGGCTTGGTTTTCTCAGCCAGGTTGGGTACAAACTTCATGAGTTGGTTGACCATCCCAGGAATCTTCGGATTTCTGCTACATTCTCTGGTTCCTTCATATCAGCGATTGCCTTGGCTTTTGCTGGATCCCTCTTTCACCCCATCTGCATCGATCACTTGTCCCAAGTATTCGAGGCGGGGCATGGAAAATTCAAATTTATCCAAGTTGAGGGTTACGCCGCTTTGTGACAATCGGTCAAGAACTTCCTTCAGCTTTGCATCATGGTCTACTTTGTCTTTGCCAAAGACAAGGATGTCATCTATGTGACACAGTACTCCCTCAAGCCCTTGAAGAATTTGGTCCATTTTTTTTCTGAAAATATTCTGGCGCTGAGAGATGCCGTAGGGAAGGCGTTTGAACCTGTAGCGCCCAAAGGGAGAATGAAAGTTGTAAGCTTTGAGCTCTCTTCGTCCAGTTTGATTTGGTGAAACCTGAGTTTGCATCAGTTTGGAGAAAACTTTGCCATGGGCGATCTTGTCAGCGTTTCCTCTACCGAAGGCATGGCGTAGATTTCTCTTTTCACACTTGTGTTCAGCTTCATCAGTCCACGCAGATTTCTGACGTCTCCATTTGGCTTTGGGACGACAACGATTGGGGCACACCAGTCTGTTGGTGTCTCTACTGGTTCAATGACATTGCTGCTGACCATCCTGTCCAATTCTGCTTCCACTTTCTCCAACAGAGGGATGGGAACTCTTCTTGGTCGGTTCGACAAAATGGTTTGGCGTTGTCCTTAGCTCAATATGTTGTTCATTTTTGAGTTCACCCGTCTTCCCAAGAGTTGTGGATATTTCATCTTCACATCTTCTTTGGACCAGAACTTCGGAGGAGGCTGATTCCCACTTTGCCGTGTCTGGTGCTTTGCTTTGCTTGGGCATAGTGCGGATCGCACGCACGGTGAATGCACCAGGAATGTCATGGATCAGTCCCAGTTTCTGGATTGCAGGCATACCAAGCAGTAATTTGGAGCTTTTGCCAATGTAAACTTTCTCACTTATGTGGGTCTTCCGTGAGAAAAGCTTGATGAAGGCGAAACCCTTGATCTCAAGACGCTGGTCTCCAGGTCCAAGGAGCTGCGGTCGGGATTGTGTAATTTCCCATATGCTGGTTTGAAGATGTGGTCTGGCATCACATGAAACTTGGGCTCCTGTGTCGATACACCAGGTGAGTTCCTGAGATCCTATCTTCAGTCTGATGTGCCAGCCTGGATCTGATGGTGTCTTCGCCTGTACACCTCCAACAAAGTAGTTTTCGACTTGCTGGTTTTCTTCTTGTACCTCTCTGACTGCCAAGGAATTCTGCAGACAATAGCAAAGTGTCCACTTTGTTGCATTTTCTGCAGTGAGTTTTTGCAGCAGGGCAGTTTTTTCTTGCCTATAGGGTGTCGTCGGTTGCAGTAACCAATGTATGGTCTTCACTGACCCTCCAGTTGGATGACTGCGTGCCGTTGATTGTGACCGTTTTTGTGCGACAATGACCTTTCGCCTTTTCTGCAGCCTGCAGGCGTCCACTGTTGCCGACTTCGTGTTTGCCAGTTCTTTCTTCGTCAGTTCTCTCATAGAAAGAGTTTCACTGTTTTCTGGAGGGTGAGTCCAGCTCCCACGTCATACAGCTTCATCTTTGCAATGTCGTCATGGCAAGAGAATACCAATTTGTCTCTAACCATCGTGTCGGACGTTGTCAAATTTGCATGCACTAGCTTTTTCTTTTACAGTGCGTAGCCATGCATCGAATGTCTGGGACGGTTCTCTACGCAGATTATACCAGAACTGTTCCTCAGCATCAATTGGGGGTCGCGACGGTTAAAAAATTCGTCGTACTTACGCAGGACGGTTGCGTAGTCATTTTGGTCTTCTGCTGGGAGCCTTTCGTCAGCATTTTCAGGGTTGTCTCTGGCTGGTAGGTAGGCAAAATTCGAATAGATTTCGATGCCTTCATCGCCGATGTGGTTTAGGAGAAGTCCTACCTTGACGACGTTGGGCTTTGTTGTTGCGCCAGTAGCCTGAAGAAAGATGTTGAACTTCATCTTCCACTTGCTCCATTCAGCACTGGGTTGCTGCTGTTGACACAGAGCGGATCTGGTGTCCTTACGATGACAGTCTCTGCCATGGTCGTGGTTTCTTCTCTACTTCTACACTTCTGACACCATGTAATGGTAAGCCGCACACTCAATAAGGTAAAGGCGGTGCTTGATTCCAAAGATATGGACTTTATTTGCTAAGTACACGAAGATACAGATGCGGTCGCCGCCATCATGCAGAGCCGAAGCTGGTATACCGTTCCGGTACAGTCATGCTTAAAACAGCATACACTACACTAACTTTCTCTCGTGAACAACAGCAGGCGTACATTCCTTTTTCAGTCAAATCATGTCCGTTCCGCTTGACTTTACTGATGATAAACTACTTTGAATAAGATATGTGTGTGTTGCTAGAATCGCTACAAGACGGGCGTGTGTGTGTGTGTGTGTGTGTGTGTGGTTATTACGATGTTATGTGTTTATCATGCTGTGCTATGTGTGTAGTCATCAGATGAGTCAGCCGACTGTGATCTGGACGTGTGTTATTTGGACGTGTGTGTACTTACAATGCTTTGCATTGACTGTAATTTCCCTGTGTAAAGGGCTGTGATTTTTGCTGTATTAATTTCATTTGAACACACACACTCTCTCTCTCTCTATCTCCTCTCTCTCTCTTCTCTTAGAGTAGTTGTAGAACATTGGATAAGGAGGATCGACAAAAGTATACCGTCGCTCGGCGTGAATGTAAACATTTACCGTAAGGAAAGGTAACGAGTTTAACAATACATTGTTGAACAAAAAAGAAAAATAAGTCATCCGCCTGATTTTTGGCTGAAAATATTTTTCACAATGAAAAAAAATGAAATGATAAGAAAACCGTTTACTTCAACTCTGGTTGACAAAGGAGTACGTCGTGTAGCAGACCTTTAATACGGGGCTGGGCCGCTATTGCGCGGGTCCGCTATTGCTATTGCGTGGGTCCGCTATTGCTATTGCGCGGGTCCGTTATTGCTATTGCGCAGGTCAGCTATTGCGCGACCTAAGAACATTAATATACATAGTCTTTGCCATGAAGACTAGCAGCCTAAAGTATAAAACAACAGTGTCGCCTAAGGTATAAAATACGTTGCAGCCTTAGGCTGCATCGTACATTATAACTTAGGCTGCAACGTATATTATACCTTAGGCGGCACGGTGTATTTATACCTTAGGGTGCATTGTGGCTTACTTTGATTATACCTTAGGCTGCATCGTATATTATACCTTAGGCTGCATCGTATATTATACCTAAGGCTGCATCGTATATTATACCTTAGGCTGCATCGTATATTATACCTTAGGCTGCATCGTATATTATACCTTAGGCTGCATCGTATATTATACCTAAGGCTGCATCGTATATTATACCTTAGGCTGCATCGTATATTATACCTTAGGCTGCATCGTATATTATACCTTATTCCAGATTCCTGCTCAAAGTCGGTATTTTTGGTTGCAAATTAGGTAGTTTTAACTGAAGTAGTCAAGGGAAAGAACATTTGAGAGAATTTAACCCCAAAAAAACCGACTTGGAACACGTTTGAATAACTGTCAGCACAGTATTCTCTAGGCTGCGTCTCTTGGCTTTGGCTATTTCTGTTACACTGTTTTGAGAGACTGGTTGAATGACAAATAGTCACCGCGCAATAGCGGCCCCACGCAATAGCGGGCCGACCCCGTTAATACAACAGGGGCATTCATTACCTATGAAGAATTCATTGACAAATATAAAGTTAAAACCAATTTTATAGCGTTCCTCGGGTCTATACGTGCAATTCAAAAAGATATCCACAAAACAAACGTTCATATAAGCAGCAATAAATCTAAAGATATAGCCAAAGCTCTAAACATTATCTTGGGCGTGGCGAAAGGAACAAGGACTTATTATGACGCCCACAATTGCTGATGACAGAAGTCCAAAATGTTGTATGAAATGGAACTTTAAAACATTAGACAATTTGAATTGGACACATAGTTTCTACCAAGCCCAGAAAATAAAGGACATCAAACTAAAATGGGTTCTGCTCAAAATAATTCACAGAATATTAGAAACAAATATATATATCATCCTTGAAAAAAAAAGCTTGTTGTGAACAGTAACAAATGCACTTTTTGCAAATCTGAAAGGGAAACAATTGTTCCCTTGCTTTTTTTCGTGCGACATAACAACAGTGTTTTGGAACGACTTCACGAATTTTTTGAAAACGATGATTGTAATAGCGCACGTACAAAACCGTATGTCGGAAAGAAAGCAGGACCATGACAGCTGGCAACTACATAAATTCATCGAGACATGGATCCATATCCACGAAATGACAATAGGACAGTCTATCTCATGCACTCATAGACACAGATCCATTCATGTGCATAGATCCACACATGATCAAAATACGCATGTCACAACAGTTAAAGATGGATCCTGCTGAAGGTTTCCATTGTCAATATATCTGTTCCAGTGGGGGCGATTTGTTTGATTTCATTGACCTCGTACTTAAGACCCGTGTGTCAAAGTTGCTTTGTTGACAAAATTCTATCTTTTCCTTTACATCGTAAGTTTCTTCACTATGCCTGACGCTGTCTGTTTCACACGTATATCTGTTTCTTATATTCACTCTTAGTTTGTTCCTTGCACCAGTCAAATGCATCAGCTTTGAAACAAAATCCCCAGTGTCACTGTCACATTCAGTTTCGCATCGTTCGGTTATTTTCCACACCGATACTCGGAATGACACCTGTTCCTGCCGCACAGTTTCGTCACTGATCAATGGCACCAACTGCGCACCAGCATCATAACAGTGTCATGGCTGTTTGCTGTTCAGTGTTTCGGGTCCTACACGGAGACAAAGAAACAAAGGATGGCAAAAGACTGCCATTGTCTGCTGCTGAATGAATAATGTTTTCCTAGCTTGTTCCAGCATCATAGAACAAAACTGGGTGGAGCTGGCAAAACTAAACCAGACGGACAAGTAATCTGACTTGCCTGTTGTTGGTTTCTTCTTGTATATATCTCTGCCTTTCAC
>CM031625.1:11737205-11752205 GCA_018398815.1 Conus ventricosus | reverse complement strand
AAAGTTAACCAGCGACAAGTACGCAGGCATGCAGCCTTTATAAAGCCGCGCTACAAGATTCAGGTAACGACTTGCCGTCTGAGCGCTACAGAGATGCCAAGACTACGAGCAGAGGAACGCAATCGTGCCCTAGGCCATCTGGAGGCTGGTGTGGATGCCAGGCAGGTCGCCAACATCTTTAACGTCCACATCTCAACCATCTATCGTCTGCAGCACTGCATGCGAGTCACTGGTACCACTGATGATCATCCCCGGCCAGGCAGTCCTTGGGTCACCACACAAAGAGAGGATCACCATCTTGTTCGAACCCATCTGCGGGACAGGCGGCAAACAGCCGCTAACACTGCTCGACAGGTGCCTGGGAATCTCCAGCAACGAATCAGCCTCAACACTATGTGGCGGCATCTTCAGGAGAACGGGCTGGCATGTAGGCGTCCTCACAGAGGTCCGGTACTGACACCAAGACACCGGCAGGACAGGCTGCAGTGGGCACAAGCCCGAATCAACTGCCGCAGGCAGCAGTGGGGACGCATACTGTTCTCAGATGAGAGCCGTTTTTGTATTGACATGGCTGACGGTCGTGTCAGAATATGGCGTCGACCTGGTGAACGCTATGCTGACTCCTGTGTGGTAGAGCGGAACCCCTGGGGAGGCCCGAACGTTATGATATGGGGTGCAATTGGCATTAACCACGCCATAGGACCAGTCATCTTTCAGAACATTGGTCCTGGTCGCGGACAGGGTGTCAATGCACAGCACTACATCAATCAGGTGCTCAGACCCCATGTCGATCCTTTTTTTGCGCAACACCCAAACTGGACATTCCAACAGGACAATGCAAGACCACACACCGCCAGGGCCACCCAGCAATTTCTTCAGCATAACAACGTCAATGTGCTGCCCTGGCCAGCCCTTAGTCCCGATTTAAACCCAATAGAACATTTTTGGGATGAACTTGGCAGACGGTTGGACCTCCTGCGTCCACGACCAGCAACAGCGGCTCAACTTCACCAGGCCATCGTCCATGTGTGGGCTGGTGTGCCAAGGGGACGCATCAACCACCTGGTCCACTCAATGAGCCGCAGGTGTCAAGCAGTTGTCAACGCAAATGGTGGCCACACACGTATTAGGACTTCAAGCTGGTTTGTCACGTGACCTTGGATTTTCCACACAAAAGACATATTGCTGATGACATTTTCACACATTACCGGTGTAATGAATCAAATCACGTTGAATTCTCGCTTCCACTCTGTACAATTGTGACCAATAAAATTCACCCCAACCTTCAGCTTGTTTTGTTTTCGCGTTTTTTTTTTATGGAAGTCATTATATATATGGTGTGTGTGTGTGTGTGTGTGTGTGTGTGTGTGTGTGTGTGTGTGTGTGTGTGTGTGTGATCGATCAAAAGTAGAAAATTAAAAAAAGCCATAGCTTCTTCTCTAATGTTTCGGTATCGTTGACTTGCTCGGAGAAACCTTCATTTAATCTGATCAATACACAGATCACACTGACACCCGATTACTGCCAGGGACAAACATAGAGCATCGCTCACTTGAGTTAAAAGCAACCAGTAAGGATTGATAACAAATCTCTCTCTCCCTCCTTCTTTCACCACCCCTACACACACACACACACACACACGCACACACACCCGCGCATCGCTCCCCCTAGATACACTCACGCGTGTGCGCCCCCACCCCCCCCTTACATATGCGCACACACATGCATAATTATACACACACAGGAGGAGGGACTGTGGGGGGTGGGGGTCTTGATTCAATGCAAAAAAACAAAAAACAAAACCGGGAGACTAAATATTTTCAACACTAGACAGGCTGTGAGATAAACATGGGGGGGGGGGGGGGGGGGGATGAGGGAGGGATGAGGGGCGGCAACTGGAAGAGAGGGGTGGGGGGTGTGATAAGGCAAGGATAAGAAACCGGGGGGGGGGGGGGGGGGGGGATGGGGAAAGGTGAGAGGGAGTCAAGGAGTGGCCAGTAAAGGAGGCCTGACCCACACCGGACATCACATACCGATCTTTCAATGACTGAATCAAAAGAGCCCTGACCCTTAATGGACATATAATTATCATACCTGTCTTTCAATTATGGAATCAAAAGAGGAATAATAATAACAGTAAAAACAACAACAACAACAACAACAACAACAACAACAACAACAATGATCGCCACCATCACTACCATCATCATCATGGACGTCACGATCATAACTGTGATAACTGTGGAAATGGAAGGTGGTAGGGACGTCACGATCATAACTGTGATAACAGTGGAAGTGGAAGGGTGGGAAATGGAAGGTGGTAGGGACGTCATGATCATAACTGTGATAACAGTGGAAGTGGAAGGTGGTAGGGACGTCACGATCATAACTGTGATAACAGTGGAAATGGAAGGTGGTAGGGACGTCACGATCATAACTGTGATAACAGTGGAAGTGGAAGGGTGGGAAATGGAAGGTGGTAGGGACGTCATGATCATAACTGTGATAACAGTGGAAGTGGAAGGGTGGGGAATGGAAGGTGGTAGGGACGTCACGATCATAACTGTGATAACAGTGGAAGTGGAAGGGTGGGAAATGGAAGGTGGTAGGGACGTCACGATCATAACTGTGATAACAGTGGAAGTGGAAGGGTGGGAAATGGAAGGTGGTAGGGACGTCACGATCATAACTGTGATAACAGTGGATGTGGAAGGTGGTAGGGACGTCACGATCATAACTGTGATAACAGTGGATGTGGAAGGTGGTGGGGACGTCACGATCGTAACTGTGATAACAGTGGAAATGGAAGGTGGTAGGGACGTCATGATCATAACTGTGATAACAGTGGAAATGGAAGGTGGTAGGGACGTCACGATCATAACTGTGATAACAGTGGAAATGGAAGGTGGTAGGGACGTCACGATCATAACTGTGATAACAGTGGATGTGGAAGGTGGTAGGGACGTCACGATCATAACTGTGATAACAGTGGATGTGGAAGGTGGTGGGGACGTCACGATCATAACTGTGATAACAGTGGAAATGGAAGGTGGTAGGGACGTCACGATCATAACTGTGATAACAGTGGAAATGGAAGGTGGTAGGGACGTCACGATCATAACTGTGATAACAGTGGAAATGGAAGGTGGTAGGGACGTCACGATCATAACTGTGATAACAGTGGAAGTGGAAGGGTGGGAAATGGAAGGTGGTGGGGGACGTCACGATCATAACTGTGATAACAGTGGAAGTGGAAGGGTGGGAAATGGAAGGTGGTAGGGACGTCATGATCATAACTGTGATAACAGTGGAAATGGAAGGTGGTAGGGACGTCACGATCATAACTGTGATAACAGTGGAAGTGGAAGGGTGGGAAATGGAAGGTGGTAGGGACGTCACGATCATAACTGTGATAACAGTGGAAATGGAAGGTGGTAGGGACGTCACGATCATAACTGTGATAACTGTGGAAATGGAAGGTGGTAGGGACGTCATGATCATAACTGTGATAACAGTGGAAGTGGAAGGTGGTAGGGACGTCACGATCATAACTGTGATAACAGTGGAAATGGAAGGTGGTAGGGACGTCACGATCATAACTGTGATAACAGTGGAAGTGGAAGGGTGGGGAATGGAAGGTGGTAGGGACGTCACGATCATAACTGTGATAACAGTGGAAGTGGAAGGGTGGGGAATGGAAGGTGGTAGGGACGTCACGATCATAACTGTGATAACAGTGGAAATGGAAGGTGGTAGGGACGTCACGATCATAACTGTGATAACAGTGGAAGTGGAAGGGTGGGAAATGGAAGGTGGTGGGGACGTCACGATCATAACTGTGATAACAGTGGAAGTGGAAGGGTGGGGAATGGAAGGTGGTAGGGACGTCACGATCATAACTGTGATAACAGTGGAAATGGAAGGTGGTAGGGACGTCACGATCATAACTGTGATAACAGTGGAAGTGGAAGGGTGGGGAATGGAAGGTGGTAGGGACGTCACGATCATAACTGTGATAACAGTGCAAGTGGAAGGGTGGGGAATGGAAGGTGGTAGGGGCGTCATGATCATAACTGTGATAACAGTGGAAGTGGAAGGGTGGGGAATGGAAGGTGGTAGGGACGTCACGATCATAACTGTGATAACAGTGCAAGTGGAAGGGTGGGGAATGGAAGGTGGTAGGGGCGTCATGATCATAACTGTGATAACAGTGCAAGTGGAAGGGTGGGGAATGGAAGGTGGTAGGGGCGTCATGATCATAACTGTGATAACAGTGGAAGTGGAAGGGTGGGGAATGGAAGGTGGTAGGGACGTCACGATCATAACTGTGATAACAGTGCAAGTGGAAGGGTGGGGAATGGAAGGTGGTAGGGGCGTGAAAGGGGGAGAGTCAGGTGGATGGGTTGAGGGAGGGAGGGAAAAGGGGAAATGATAAGAAACAGGAAGGGGAAAATTAGTACAGAAGAGTGGAGACAGTGGACCCTCACATAACACGACTCTCACACTCAATCTCTGGAGTCTCCCTCTCACAGAGAGACCCCCAGTCCGTTGTCCCCTGCTGCCCCAGGGGACGTCATCCAAGTGACCAAGGGAAGGGGAAACTCGGGAGGTGGAAAACAGGAGGAAAGGGGCCCAGTGATGGAAGAGGGAGGTCAGACAAAGAAGGGGACAAAGGGGAAGGGAAAAGTGTAGTGGATGGGGTGGAGACAGTGGGCTACCTTGTGTCTTAAATCCCATCTCATGAGTCTCCACCTCAAGCAAACCCTGTGATCCCAGGGGGATGTGACTTAAGTGACCGAGGTTGATTGACAAAAACGAGGGAGGGGGCGGCAACGGGGAGACTGTTGGATGGGGACTGGATTAGAAGGGATCGGTGGTGGAAGGGAGAGGACGGCAAAGAAGGGATGGAAAGAAGGTCGAGAGGGGAAGGCAACAGTGGTAGAAATCTCACCCTCAATGTCTCGGATCTCCCTCTGATGGACACCCTCACTCAGCTGTACTCTGTTTTATCGGAGGACGTCGTTCATGCATCCAACGGAAACAGAAAAAGTGTGTGTGTGTGTGTGTGTGTGTGTGTGTGTGTGTGTGTGTGTGTGTATGTGTGTGTGTGTGTGTGTGTGTGTGTGTGTGTGTGTGTGTGTGTGTGTGTGTGTACGAGCGCGTGCGCGTGCGGTTGTATGCGTGCGCGTGCCGCGCGTACGCGTGTGTATGTGTTAATTTGGGGGAAATACATACTTAGGGGTGCTAAAGGAAGGTACAGGAAGTGTTGAGATTGAGACAGGAAGGAAAAAAGAAGGGAAGAAGGCTGTGAAGAGGCTGGAAACAATGAATCTCATGTAATGGAAATGTTTCTTATTCTCACATAAATTCCTCTCAAATCCCCCCCTCCCCCCCCTTCCCATCCCCCACTCTTTATACTCTGTCGTGATGCCCGAGATGATGGTGTTGAGTGTGAAAGGTTAACATGAAATGTGAAAGACACACAAAGAAGAGGTGCGGTCATTGAAGAGGTGGGCCATTGAAGGGGTGTGGGCCATTGAAGGGTGGCCGAGGGGGAGGGCAGAAAGACGGAGGCCAGACAGATGGAATGTGGGGGGGGGGGTGGGGGGGGGGGGGGGTGTCAGTGATGCCACTCCCATTCATCTCCAGTTCCGCATGTAGCATTTTCATTCAGACCCCCCCCCCCCCCCCCCCCCCCCCCCCCCCCCCCCCCCCCCCCCCCCCCCCCCCCCCCCCCCCCCCCCCCCCCCCCCCCCCCCCCCCCCCCCCCCCCCCCCCCCCCCCCCCCCCCCCCCCCCCCCCCCCCCCCCCCCCCCCCCCCCCCCCCCCCCCCCCCCCCCCCCCCCCCCCCCCCCCCCCCCGTAATTTGTTACACCATGACCCCCCGAGTGATGCAGTCAAAATGTACAAAAAGTGGGAATACTTGGGACAAGACACATAATTATGGGCTGCAAAACGTTTGAGAAGGGGGGTCAAGTCCACTTTCAGACAGACGTTTGTCTTCCACTTTTGCTCAGCACTGCAGTATTACCAAGGCTTCATGACACAGAACAACAGATCACAATCCTACCTGCTTGCACGCACAGTCAGTTGGGAGACCGAGATGACACGATGTAGCCGGCCGTTTTGTCCGACCCGGCCGTATTTGTCCGAGGTTGGACGAAACGCCGGGTCGGACAAAACGGTCGGCTAAAACCCGGCTGTTTTGTCCGACTTTCAATTTTTTTGTGGGACAAAAACGGCCTGGTTGGACAAAACGGCCGGCTTATGTAAGCGGCCGTTTTGTCCGATAAATTTTCTTAATTGTTCTTTGCCCAGTTCCACCGGCAAAGAAGTATGAATTCGTCACGTTCTGGTTTTTTTTTTGTTGTTTGTTTGATTGTTTGTTTTTCTCTGTCTGTCGCAAGGATATCTTCCGAACGGAAAGTCGGAGTTGCGTCAAACTTTGTGTGGTGATGTTGGCACAAGAATGGCTAGAGATCCGAACAAGAAGGTCATGACCTTGACGTATGACCTTTGTAGGCCAATCAGGGTCAAGGTCGAGGTCGAGGAGATAGCTGGACCCTAAAAATTTGAGGGTGGGGAAATTTTTGTTGCAATCATGTATTCTGAACGGGTAGACAGAAGCAATTCAAATTTTATATGATGTTGTGCCACCTTAGTTGGAAGATATTCCAAACAAATATTTCAAGGTCAAGGTCATGACCTTGGCGAATGACTTTAAAAGATGAAAACCTATTTTTAGCCATACCTCGAGCTTTTTAAGGTCAAGGTTATGACCTTGACGTGTGACCTTCAAAACCGAAAATATATTTTTAGCCATATCTCGGGTAGCGGTCGACATAGGAAACTGAATTTTGGTATGAAGATTGTTTGGTTTATTGCTCTCCAAATATGTCAAAGCAATTAAGGTCAAGGTAAAGGTCACAGACTACGTCAGACTCTCAAAATTGAGTGTGTGTCAATTGTTTGTCCCAACATCCCAACGGTTTGACACAGTCACCTCAAATGTTGTATCGTGATGTGCCACCTGTCTCTGTCTTTCTCTGTCTGTCTGTCTGTCTGTCTGTCTGTCTGTCTGTCTCTCTCTCTCTCTCTCTCTCTCTCTCTCTCTGTCTCTCTCTCTGTCTCTCTCTCTCTCTCTCTCTCTCTCTCTCTCTCCCGCAGCCAAGTAAAAAAAATCACGAGAATAAGACCCACTCGATAGTCATGGCCCCTGACGGCCAATGGTCAGCTTAAGACGCCAAATTGGCCACCTGGGGGCATGACAGCCGAATGGGGGTTTTCCACGTGATTTCTTTAATTGGGGATAGACAGACAGAAAAAAGAAAAGAAAAAAAGAAAAAAAAAACCAGAACGCCACGAATTTTATACTTCTTTGCCAGTGAAATATCGGACAAACCGGCCGCTTACTTAGAGCCGGCCGTTTTGTCCAACCAGGCCGTTTTGTCCGACAAAAAATTGAAAGTCGGACGAAACAGCCGGGTTTTAGCCGGCCGGGTCGGACAAAACGGCCGGCTACACACGCTTTGCCACATTGCCTGCTCTGTCCCTGTTGTTGACTGTATGTGGTGTAACCCAGCACAGGCTGTTCATTCAGAAGTGTTCCCTCTCAGGTTTCTTGTAGAGGAGACCTTCTCGATTTCGAGGCATCAGAGGTCGTCAACTGTGTGTTTTGTCACTAGAGTCCCTTTGTCGACTTTGAAGTCAGATCAATATCAGTAAAATCAATGTTAAAAGCAATTTTCTGTTTGCCTTACATATTTATGTAGTTACAGATATCGTAAGAGATAAATCAAAATATATTAAATTTCGTTTTTCGCATGTAAACCTGTGTCTGTGTCTTAACGGCTCACGTGTTGTGTGGCTGAAGAATGTGTCTGTTACAACAAGATGTTTGTCGCAGATGACACACTGACATGATCCACACTGGAATCACCTTGGGGACTCGTCTGGTGGATCAGGGAGGATAGAGGGCATCAGAATGGACTTCAGCGGGCGGTACTTCCATCTGCCGACGATGTGCACGCATGCTGGGACTTTGGACATTTTTGTACTGGGGCTGACGACACTGGTCTGCAGTTGTCTGAAGCATTCAGCCAGGGGAGGGACTACAGGGATGATGGGTGCCACAAACAGACAGCGGTCGGTAACTCTGGGGGTCTGATATTCTAGTGTTTCTGCTCTGGGGATGAGGGCACCTTTCTCTCTGGCTTTTGCGATGCTGTAAGAGGAATGTCCCCTCGCTTTGAACTGCTGCGATGATGAAAGCTGTTTTCGTCTGAACATATTGCAAGTCCTTGAGTGTGACCAGCCGCCGTGGCGAAGTGGTTAGGGTCGCGGACTCCCGGCTGGGAGGTCGTGGGTTCGAATCCCATCACAGTCATGTGGGTTTTTCTGCCCCGACCGGCTCCTACCCAGAGTTGAGTTTGCTGCGGACTCAGTTGGGAAGACTGGGACCACACAGTCGAGTTTCATCCACTTAATGGATGCGTTTCTGAGAGTGTTGCTCAAATTTCCTGACCAACACTGCAGGTGCCTGTATCTCTCGGGCTGGTTGATGCCGGGATATATTATGAAAGGAAGCGTAGAGTACAGCCCTGTCATGTAGTCTCAGACCGGAATGGAAATCCGTAGCATCGTCTTAATCATCCTCATTCTCAGCGATCAGCATTAAAAAAATGTCTCAAATTCTGTGGCCCTTCATGCCCTGCTCTCACGGTGACCTCAATTTTGATGTCCTCTCCACGTCTGTGGCCTTGATTTGGTTCCGTCGGGGTCACCGGTATTGGCGAAGTCCATGGGGGCTGTCGTTGGACGGACGTGGTGGCGCCCTCCGGAGGGAGAGCTCACTCACGCCGGCTCCGCGACTAAGCAATTATTGTCGTCAGTAGGGGGCTTAGTAGGTGGTGTCCTGCGTATGTTAGATCAGAACAGGCGCCACTAAACACCACTGAAGTGACTCGGCAGCAGTGCAGTGTCTCCTCCGGTGGGTTGTCTCTTGACGACTTGACATTGAATGCTTCCTGTGGATTGCCGGTGCCGGGCTGCGGCGGGGCCGACCGGACTGTGGTTGTGGACGGGGTGTCGAAATGAGCGGCGTGGGTGCACTGCCTCTGAGGTGGCGCAGAGGTTGGGACAGCAAATACAAAATGTCCTTGAGTGTGTGTGTGTGTGGTGTGTGTGTGTGTGTGTGTGAACACACAAACACGCAACAATTATCACCATCTCCCACCTCCATGAAACCACCTACTCAGAAACACACACGCGATCGAGTGCGCTCATGCGCGCAACACACACACACACACACACACACACGCACACGCACACGCACACACACACACACACACACACCCCATATATGTACAAAGGCCTCAAGCCATTGTTAACTACTGAATATAAAATCGACCAGCAGCAGTCACAAATCTTCACACATACACACACACACGCGCGCGTTCGCGCGCGCACGCACGCAAGCACACACACAAACACGCACGCACGCACGCACGCAAGCGCACGCACACACACACACACACACACACACACACACACACACACACACACACACACACACACACACACCACACACACACAACAACAACAACAACAACAACAACAGCAACGCTGCTACCGATTTGACCATTGTCTCCGGCTGCTTCTTACTCCTGCCACTGTAATGAGAAGTCTGTCTATGGAGAGAGAGAGAGAGAGAGAGAGAGAGAGAGAGAGAGGAGGAGAGAGAGAGAGAGAGAGAGAGAGAGAGAGCCCCAAGGCTGAGAGGGAAGGGTGGAGTGGAAGGGGCAGGAGGGGCTGAGGTGGGGTGGTGATGGGGGAGGGAGCATTTGCAGCCGGAAAATGACCGCAACATCGATTACTTTCCGTCTCGTGTGTGACTTTCGATCATTCCCGATCACAGGTTTTGAAACAGGTATCTGTCAAAGAGCTGTAAAGAAGAGAGGAAAAAAGGAGAAAAGCACACAGCTGCAAGAAATCAAAGCAGACAAAGATGTCAAAGCTGGCAAAAAGACATCAAAGTGACTAGACAAAGAAATCAAAGCAAACAAAGACCCAAACGACGCAAAACGCTTACAAAGATGAAGTAATCACGCCAACCTTAACGAATTTTGGAGTGAAAGTCTGCAGGATTGGACGTTACCCTGGCAGAGACCTGGCAACTGGGAGAACCAGGAATGTGTCTGGGCTGACTGAGACAGGGAAGCAGAGCAACGCTTTCGGGAGTAGAGCAGGATTCGGTCAGTGAGGTAAGATGTGTAATGTGTTGGCATTGCCTCAGATGACTGCATGCTTTATTATTTCTCTGCCTTCTTCATTATGGTGTGTGTGTGTGTGTGTGTGTGTGTGTGTGTGTGTGTGTGTGTCTGTGTGTGTGTGTGTGTGTGTGTGTGTGTGCAGGCTGAGATACTTTTGTATGGATGTGAACTGTGGGTGTTTGAAAACTTTGCATGGACAGGAAAACTAAAGCTTAAAGTTCTGCATTTTATTTGTTTATGGTGAAGCAGAGAATTTCCATATGGTGAGAATGACCAGCTTTGGAGCCAGTTTAAA
Organism: Conus ventricosus; assembly: GCA_018398815.1. Classification (NCBI taxonomy): domain Eukaryota; kingdom Metazoa; phylum Mollusca; class Gastropoda; order Neogastropoda; family Conidae; genus Conus; species Conus ventricosus. The sequence goes on along the minus strand of CM031625.1, from coordinate 11,741,639 downwards.
TATCTCAAACTATTTCAAGATTTCCTGTCAAATTTCAAAAGTCATGCGGCTCGCTTTTTATTCTATTGATTACAACATTGGGGTGTCATATCGGTATGTAGGCAATTTCAGCGGTGTGTTTGGGTTGTATACAACGTTTCATTTTTTTCGACCATTTTGAGTTTTAAATGTTCAAGACGGCCTGAAATTTGGTTTTTGAAAGAAAAACAACAACAACACTTTATAACACGACCACCAGATCAGTAAACAATTGCCCTGATGAAATTTGGTCGTGGCAGTCATAAGCTTTCAAAAGAAAAAGGACGACGTTGTGGGCTGAGTGAAGAAACAATATGTAGAGAAAGAAATAGTAGGTGATGAATTTTATGTTGTGTTTGGCTGCCCAAAGTCTGCAGTCTTATGACATCCGTGTTTTCCAAACGATGTCTAAAATTACGTGTAGTGATTAAATTTTGTAATTTATCCAGTAGTTCCGCGTGGAAATGTCTGCAAGTTTAACTAAATTCACAGAATTAAGCAAGTTACTTTTTATTAACGCTACTTGTAGATAGATACCATCGTGCATCTCACACTCAGGTACATTTTAAAGAAAACTTTTCAACAAAATAGTTATCATCATCATCATCATCATCATCATCATTATTATTATTATTATTATTATTATTATTATAATTGTTGTTGTTATTGTACAAAAATGTGTAAATACAAAATAGGCAATTAAGCACTAATTTACGCCTACACAAAAGCGTTTGAACGAACTATCTCTAGCACACGACACAACAAGCACAAACCATAACAGACTGACCCAGAAGCTATTCAATTTACCGGTAGACCAAGGTCGGAACTTTGCCAGTGATTTCTCCTGTATGGCACTCCATCAACCGACCTTTTCCACGGGGACTGTAATACGCCTTGTGGAGTGTGCCATTTTTTTCAACGTCAGTAGAAATGACAAACCTTTGATTTTTGTTACATCACAGATAAGTCGCGTTCTTTCAGTTCTTCTTGCTTTATTCTTTCCTTCCACTATTCCAATGTGTATTCAGTTCAGCCCATCTTTATTCTGTCATGCTATCGTTTCTTTGAGGTCAGAGTCCGGTCTGATTTCTCCTCTGTCACTGGTTACCATGGGGGAGGGGGGGGGGATAAACCTTACAGGAAACCAAACTGGTAAAGAGTGGACTCCGCCAAGTTCGACTTTAGCCCAAGAAGCATTGCTCAAAAGCAAATTACGTTGGTATGGCCATGCAACAAGATCCAACGGCTTTGCAAAAAACAAACCCCCAGGGAACCCGTTGAAGGAGGGAGCGAAGGGGAAGACAGAATATACGATCAACTGAGAGCATCATAGAGCACAGGGAAAATAGCTACAATAGACGATCAACTGAGAGCATCATAGAGAGCACAGGGAAAATAGCTACAAAGCCCCAGGCCTTGGAAAACGACCCACAGAACTGGAGGCACCTGGTGAGGTGTTCTTGAGTGCGGTGCTCCAAGGACTCCCCGTGGAGTCCAGGGAACGGAGAAGAAGAAGAGAGAGGGTTTGACAATCAGCATTGAGGGTGTTAAATGTCTGATTTCAAGTATCTTTTCCAATCACATATATATTTATGTTTGTTCATTCCGGCATACACCAGCTTGAAAGAAGAAGGCACTACACAGGTTTTTAATGGGATGGGGGTGGGGTTGTAAGAAGATGGGGAATGTGAAAGCGAGAACACCACTAACTTAATCAAACATTTGATAATGGCTTTTCCTATAAAGACCTTTTGGTTCGATGATCTATGAACGCTGCGTTTCGACAACAAATAACTAAGCCACACACCGACTTTGAAACCAAAACGTCCATAAGTAATTGTAAGCTAGGTTGACAAGAAGTAGGAGAGTATAACACATCTCGGCTTATCCCCTCTCCCTTTGATACTAATTGACTGCAGGCATGGGTGCATCAAAGTCACCACGAGAGCAGCCATAAAAGGCAAGGCAGCGGAGTGTGAGACTATCTCCTCTTCAGTTTGTGATGATCACTGAGGGTTGGATAGCTCGGTGCTTCCTTCAATAAAAGGCACCAGGGTCGGCCAGGTTTGTGAACGTAAATATCTAGTCTTGATCACAAACGTTTGGCGCCAAGAACATCCCAGTACAGCAGATAAAAAGTTGACTGTGTAATCCCTGTGTGTGTGTTTGAACCCATGGTCTATTGTGTGGTCAGTCTTTCCATCCGAACTCAGAGCACATAGTCTCAGTCTTCCCATTGTAGGTCATAGCACATTGTCCCAGTCTTTCCATCCGAACTCTGAGCACATGGTCTCAATTTCCCCATTATAAGCCATAGCACACATTCCCTGTCTTTCCATCCGAACTCAAAGAACATGGTCTCAATCTTCCCATTAAAGGCCATATCATACTGCCCCAGTCTTTCCATCCGAATTCAGAGCACATGATCTCAATCTTCCCATTATAGGCCATAGCACATTGTCCAAGTCTTTCTATCTGAACTCAGAGCGCATGGTCTCAATCTTCCCATTATAGGCCATAGCACATTGTCCCAGTCTTTCCATCTCAATCTTCCCAATCTAGGCCACAGCACACTGTCCCAGTCTTTCCATCTCAATCTTCCCATTATAGGCCACAGCACATTGTCCCAGTCTTTCCATCCCAATCTTCCCATTATAGGACACAGCACATTGTCCCAGTCTTTCCATCTCAATCTTCCCATTATAGGCCACAGCACATTGTCCCAGTCTTTCCATCTCAATCTTCCCTTTATAGGCCACAGCACATTGTCCCAGTCTTTCCATCTCAATCTTCCCATTATAGGCCACAGCACATTGTCCCAGTCTTTCCACCTCAATTTTCCCATTATAGGACATAGCACACTGTCCCAGTCTTTCCATCTCAATCTTCCCATTATAGGCCACAGCACATTGTCCCAGTCTTTCCATCTCAATCTTCCCATTATAGGCCACAGCACACTGTCCAGTCTGTCCATCTCAATCTTCCCATTATAGGCCACAGCACACTGTCCCAGTCTGTCCATCTCAATCTTCCCATTATAGGCCACAGCACATTGTCCCAGTCTTTCCATCTCAATCTTCCCATTATAGGACCTATAAACACTGTCCCAGTCTTTCCATCTCAATCTTCCCATTATAGGCCACAGCACATTGTCCCAGTCTTTCCATTTCAATCTTCCCATTATAGGCCACAGCACACTGTCCCAGTCTTTCCATCTCAGGCCATGGCCAGAGAGAAGGGCACAAGTAGACGACAGCTGTTTGGGTTTGCGGAGAGCTCCTCAGGCTTGTCGCCAGTTTCTGTCTCCAACTAAACAGTAAGTGTGCAATGGCGACCCTTTCCCAACCTCACCTTCCCACCACACACATCACTACGCCATCACCCTCTCCCCAGGTTCGTCCAGTTGCAAAACGAAGTGCGTATTGTTTTCTTTCTTTTTTTTTTACATTATTGTTCTTTTAGCTCTACCTTTACCTAGCCTGTTCGTGAATCTGCGAAAGGACTTTTTTTTTTTTTTTTTACAAATAAATTACTGTTATGTAGCAGAGTGTGTCTGTGAGTGTGTGTGTGTGTGTGTGTGTGTGTGTGTGTGTGCGTGCGTGCGTGCGTGCGTGCGTGCGTGCGCGTGTGTGTGTGTGTGTGTGTGTGTGTGTGTGTGTGTGTGTGTGTGACAGCGTGCGTGCGTGCGTGCGTGCGTGCGTGCGTGCGTGTGTGTGTGTGTGTGTGTGTGTGTGTGTGTGTGTGTGTGTGTGTGTGTGAGCGTGCGTGCGTGCGTGCATGTGTGTGTGTGCGCGCGCACACACACACACACACACACACACAAATATGCATATGAATATAGTGCATAAATTGTTGTTTTCTAGTTTAACACAGACTCATCAATCCATGCACGCTTCTTATTTCTTCTCTGTCAGACAGAGAAACCAGTCTACCACACCGCCATGCTTCAGGTGCTGCTGCTCTGCCTTCTGGCCACCGCTTCTCACGCACTGGCGTCTTCCCCTGCGCTGGCCTTCAGAGAGGACTTCTTTTTCAAATGCCCAGCCCTCCCTGCCACTGGAAGCCGCCTGGCCGCCTGGAGGGTCAGGTCTGAACTGGAGTGCGCTCACCTTTGCTCTTCCACTGACGGGTGTGGGAGCGTGCACGTGCAAACCGACGTCAACCATCACATTGTGTGTTCGCTACGCGACGACTCACCGCTGCCTAACTGCCCGTCTGTGACGAGTGGTGGACAGCACATTGGGGACTATTTCGTTCGGAAGGTATGACTTCCTGAGGTGGGTGTCGGTCTTTCCATTGATTTGTCGGTGTTAAGAACAAAAGAAGGTAAGAATTCGTTCTCTTTTTAACTTCTCTCCAGGGAAAGGTAGAGGCGACTAGTCTACCAACCCTTCATTTCCCACTTGTCATTCCCCT
>CM031625.1:11727205-11729705 GCA_018398815.1 Conus ventricosus | reverse complement strand
ATGTTGAGAACACACATCACCCCCTGGAACACCACCTCCTGGTCCCAGATCAAGACAGGTTTCGGCGACGATCTTGGCGTCGTCAGCGGACCGCAGAACTATTTCATCGGCCTGGAGAAGATGCGGGAAATCCTCGGCCAGGCGGAATACCAGGCGCACTTCTTCTCCATGTACAACCAGTGGACGTCCCAGGCCAACGCCTTCTACACCAACTTCACCATGGGCCCCGAGTCTGACGACTACGGAATCCACTACGACAGCTTCTTCTGTGACCATGGCACGGCGGATAACGCTATGGACGGAGAGTTGCCCAAGAAGTTCTGCACGTATGATCATGACGGATGGGGTGCGGACAGTTGGGTTGGTATGGGTCTGACTGTCAGGGGTTCGGCTTGCTGGAATATCCTCTCACGTGGCCTGTGGAGGAACAGCCAAACAGCTGAATTTCTTTGAACTCAACCTTGTCCGCAAGTCACCCTTTTATGAAAACTGATATTCACATTCATAAGACTGTTCTTGTTTGTTTTGTTTGTTTGTTTTTGGTAAAATTTGGTTTTGTCCCTGTTTCTGTTTTATGAAATTTAAGGACAATAAGAAATATTCATTTCTAGGTCAATTCAGCTAGACTCAAAACTATCTCTAAGCCAGACTTTAATGGTGACCTTGCATTGCCATTGATGATCACCCTGAAAATGTCTTTCTCACTGTTTTTTGTTTGTTTGTTTGTTTGTTTTTTTGTTTTTTTTACTCTTTCCCGAGACTCTTGGCAGTCTGAAAGGACGGGCATGAATTTACCGACTGTTAGTTAGAGATAGTGTGCGTAATTACAGCTTGATTATGGGATCAAAAGGGACTAGACTTCTTTCTCTCTTCGTCATGTTCCGTTTTTAATGTCAAGTTGTTCCCATAATGAGGTGCGGGTATGGATAATAACAGAATCCATAGGAGGAGAAATCCGATGTTGTTCTTGAATACAGATTCTGAAATGCTGCTGAAGACCAGGTCTGAATATTGATTTGTTCTGCAAACAGGAACATACTTCTAGGTATTGTGGTTCACACGCGCGCGCGCACACACACACACACACACACACACACACACACACACACACACACACACACACACACATATATATATATAATATATATATAATATATAATATATATATATATGTGTGTGTGTGTGTGTGTGTGTGTGTGTGTGTGTGTATGTGCGTGTGTGTGTGTGTGTGCGTGTGTGTGATTGTGTGTGTGTGTGTGTGTGTGTGTGTGTGTGTGTGTGTGTGTGTGTGTGTGTGTGTAAACTATGTAAAATACAAATGGAAACAATGCTGCCAAGTATTGTTGACTGAGAAAGAGATGGAGAGAGAGGAAGTCGGTCCAGACCTCTCTCTCACTCGGCTCCCCATCCCTGGCCGCACATCTTACTTGGGATGGTTCTCCCTGTCCAGCCTCTTCTTCGTGGCTCACCTCGTTAACACCTGTCATTGTGGCTCACCTCAACACCTGTCATTGTGGCTCACCTCAACACCTGTCATTGTGGCTCACCTCGTTAACACATGTCATTGTGGCTCACCTCGTTAACACCTGTCATTGTGGCTCACCTCGTTAACACATGTCATTGTGGCTCACCTCGTTAACACCTGTCATTGTGGCTCACCTCGTTAACACATGTCATTGTGGCTCACCTCGTTAACACCTGTCATTGTGGCTCACCTCGTTAACACATGTCATTGTGGCTCACCTCGTTAACACGTGTCATTGTGGCTCACATCGTTAACACATTTCATTGTGGCTCACCTCGTTAACACATGTCAATGTGGCTCACCTCGTTATCACCTGTCATTGTGGCTCGCCTCGTTAACACATGTTATTGTGGCTCACCTCGTTAACACCTTTCATTGTGCGCACTAGCTGACATGCCCTTTCCTTGAGATCAGCATGCACCGGGCCAGATCTTGAGCAGTGTCTGCCCCAAGGACATTCCTCCTCTCCTAGTGCATGCGCCTCTCCCTAGCTGTGCCCTGCTTTTGAGGCGCTGGTCGTGTCTCGCGCTGGCAGGACATGAAACATTCCTCCTGATGAGTTGTCGCCTGCGGACATCATTATGTATGTTAGGTTTACAGACCATGCTCTCCATTGGCGTGAATGTCGTGTGGATTCTGAATCCTGTTGTGTTGGAAGCCGACCCCATGCTCAATTGCAGGATTCATACTCACGTAATGTTGTGGCACCAGTATTATTTTTGAGCCGCTCTTTTAGTCATGCCGGTTATAATATTCTAAGAATTATCATGAATAGATAAAGCTGCAAGCAAATATCATCACTGCTGAAGGACAGGGCGGATTATGCGGAGTCAGAGGTATTACTGAACAGATCTTTAATCCAAGTACCCTTACACAAAACACCTCCAATACCAGACAAAGTTCTACCAAGTCTTCACAGGCTTCATAAGTGCTTTCAACAGGGTCAGGCAAGAGAATTTTAGAACACAATGAAGA
>CM031625.1:11684705-11722205 GCA_018398815.1 Conus ventricosus | reverse complement strand
TTTTGTCTGCCCATCCCTCTGTTAGTTCTACTGGCCTTCTGAACTATCTTTTCTTGACTTAACCAAAGAGGTTGGACGATTTGTTTGGTTGTAGCATTGTTTCTTTTGCATCTTCTGCTCCTTAACGTCCCTATGGTATCCCCTTCATTGTTGTTGTATTGAGAAGGGTCCTTTTGTTTCGTTTGAGTAACTTTTGATGGTTTCTGTAAACTGAACACAACAGGGAAATGGTCACTTCCATGATGAAGTGCTTCCGCACTCATACCTGTTGTGAATTTTGGTCCAATGAGTGCAAAGTCTATGACACTGTCAGTGTCACCCTGCCTCCCTGTATGTGTTGGGGATGATGATGTCGGTGCACTAAAAAGTACTTCATTCAACATCACTTCCAGTGCAATTCCTTGAGGATTGGTACCATGTTGATCCCACAATTTTGAGCGTGCATTAAGATCTCCACATAGTATGACAGAGTCTCCAAATTCATGTTCTATTTCCTCCAGAAAGGTCCAATCCGTTTTTGATGTGTGGGTACCTGGATATATACATATGCGTTGATGACTACAAGGCTTTTCTGATTACCATCCGGTCTTTGTAGCCTCACACCCATTAGCTCACGTATCAGCCTCGTGGTCACGTGTGCTACTACACCATTTTTCCAAGTTTATCCTGGACAGATTGCGTTTCAAGTTGTTTTTTTTTTATTATCATAGCTAGTCCTCGTCCATCATGCTTTTGAAGTACTATGAATTCATCCAATTGTAATGGTCTGTGGGCGGCACTTCAATTAAGTTTCTTGTAGACACAGAACATCAAAGTCATACGCTAGTTTTTCAATTGTTGAGATCCTTTTTCTGGCACTGCAGCAGTTCCAAGTACAAATCCTGAAATATTTCTTGGATAGTCTTTCAGCTTTTGTTATATTCCCACCTACCTTTCTTCTTCTCCCACCTCTTTTGCTACGCCGACTATTGTTTTGTGGGGATCGAGTTTTAAGTTCCAAAGCCTGCACCCGAAGATCCCCAAGGTGCAAGCGAGACACAGTATTTTGAGAACCCCTAAAACGGTATTCTTAGTGTTGAGGGGTCAAAAGCGGTCGCCCTGACAGAGCCTCGGGACTGTGTATAAACAAAAATCATAGATACACGTGACCATTACATAATAGGAAAGATCATCGTGACGAGGAATCCAGACCACGGAAAAGCATCGAATTCAGTGATCAACACCAAACATTAGTAACAGTCACATTCTCAAAACATTCATGAACAATTGCGATGCGACAATGCAGCAGTCACGATGGATGTCGATGGATCGCCAAGATTTCGGTTTTTGCCCTCTGTGTTCCGTGTCACGCCGCCTCTCAGTTCTTCCTTCAAGGAACACAAGTGGTCCTTCATTTTCCTTGTTGTTTCTTCCAAACATATCATGACGTCTCTTACTGTAATATTGTCGGCATGTGGTGTCGTTGACATACTCAAATCAGAGGAATCTTCACAATCACTGCTACTATCTATCACACACATGTTCGCTTCTGAGACAAAGGCTTCGGTTACGCGTGGAGTTGGAGTCTGTGTCGTAGTTATTAATGGGCTGTCTTTTTGTCTTTCGGTATCAGAAACATCTTCTACATAATCTCCATTAACACATTGTTTGTCCACATCACTGCCCTTGTGGAATTCTAACGAGGGAACAACAGTAACTGACTCACAGTCTGTGTCACACTGTGCCATGTCGATGCGTGGTTCATTGCCAGACGGTGCACTTGGTGCAGGCGAAGATACAGTTGAGGAGTGGTGGTCAGAAGACTGAAAGGTGTCAGCACAGGCAGCTCCATGGATGTTGTCATTTCTGTCGGTGTTGTATTGTGACAGACAGGGTGGGGTTGGCAGGAACAGACCGGACAGGAACAGTACACATTCACTTGCCTTATGTTTCCTGTGTTCCTCAGCCATCTCCTGTCTCTGTTGACCTGGGATGCACATTTTCTTCTGAATACAGCACTGTGAGCTTCGGCTTGCGCGGCAGGGGAATGATCGGCAATCGTTTTCAGTCTAACAACAACAGTCTGATTGTCTCTGCCTTCAATTTGAAAAGATGATAACGTCATGTCACGCAGAGCGGTGTTCAGGATATTTTCTGAATTAAATGGAAGACCTTCAACTGGCATTATCGTAATGTTGTTGTAAACACAGACACAATTTACCGGAGCTATGGGAAGTTCGACTTGCTGGCAGCCAGACAAGGGAAGTCACCCAGAGAGAGAGAGAGAGAGAGAGAGAGGCACATTTTAATAAAAGGAAAGATGAGAGAGAGAGAGAGAGAGAGAGAGAGAGAGAGTACTCATGTTCATAAAGAAAGATGAGAGAGAGAGAGAGAGTACTCATTTCAATAAAGGGAAAGAAAAGACGCAAAAAATAAGAGAGAGAGAGAGAGAGAGAGAGAGAGAGAGAGAGAGAGAGAGAGAGAGAGAGAGAGAGAGAGAGAGAAAGAGAGAGAGAGACTGACACTTCTCTCTTACTCGCACTACCACACTCCCCACCTGTGCGTGCGTGCGTTTTCGTCGATCCATTTATCGGATTTAGATGTACATACATAAACAGACATGTTGAAGAAATCGCTCTCCTCTAACATGTTTCGACACCGAAGTAACGCACTTGATGTCGCACTAATCAGGGGACTTAAGCAGGGAAGGCAGATACTAAAGGGAGGTAAAGAGTCGGTCGGAAGCAGTCTAAAGAACACTGTGAGTAGTGACTGACGTCAACAAATCGCTCGTTTAGATCTGAGTTAAGAGAAGCATTTTTTTCACAGAGAGAGAGAGAGAGAGAGAGAGAGAGATACTTGTGTTAAAAAACAAAGAAACCTAGATTGTGTGTGTGTGTGTGTGTGTGTGTGTGTGTGTGTGTGTGTGTGTGTGGGCGTGCGTGCGTGCGTGTGTGTGTGTGCGTGTGTGTATTGGCTGCGTTGTCTTATGTATGAAACGAGACCAACGTTATCTGGACACCCCCGTTATCTGGACGTCCAGATAATGCAATAGGACTCACAACGGCTTTCTGAGGCTCCCTTCAGTCATGTGACAAAGTTTCAGCACCTGATTGGTCAAGTTCAGTCAGTGCGGTTTGTAAGCCAAACGCGGAGAGTGTAACTTAAGGTCCACAGAGTGTAACTTAAGGTCCACAGAGTGTAACTTAAGGTCCACAGAGTGTAACTTAAGGTCCACAGAGTGTAACTTAAGGTCCACAAATTACCAGGAGGTCCGGACAGTTATTGTAAAATACAGAGGGGTGACGTCAAAGGGTTGTGCAGCGTGCAGACGGGCCTCAAGATGCAAATTTGAGATGGCACCGACTCAGCCGGACTCAGATCTGTCGGCTGATTTTGCAGCACTAATTAATTACGCTGAGTACACTTTTTTTTCAATGCTTTTGCTCATCAGTGTTTGACGTTCTTGTACCAAACAACTAGGCCCATGAGAACTGCTGGTTGTGGACCCATACTGGTTCAATTCGTTGTTGTTTGGTGAAACATGTTGAAAGGGAAACGTTGAACCGCTAAACTGTATGTCTACAGGTTTTTATGAGGTTGTCGTCTTAATAGGTAGTCTTCATCCCCTACACCATTAAGTATAGATAATGGTTTAGTTCTTGTTCGAATAGTGTATCTTAGCACACAATGTAATCTGATCTAGACCTTTAATCAGATTTTGATTCAGTATATGTCGCGTGGTCGAAATCTGAATTCCGAAGTTGTTTGCAACACTAGCAAGCTTTGATGAAAAGTTCCTGGAGAAACGTGTCATTGCATCGTTTCAGTCTAAGAGAAAGATCAATATTCTCTGACGGTAGGCCTTTCTTGGTCACTGAAATCAGCGGTTGAAAAAGATGCTGACAAATCAAATGAAAAATACCACGACGTCAGGAAATTTCAAACTGAACTTTTTTCGACTTCTTCCCATTTTGTTTCTGTGTGAATCAAAGAGAAAGTAGGATTAAAACGTGCTCATTCCTTTTCATGCTAGTCACAATTTTGTCCAATCACAAGAACTTTTCAGCAGTGCTTCAAACATATTTAGCCCCCACCCCCACTGTTAAAAAAGGCCCAGCCTAAGTCACGTGAGAAAAAAAAATCGTCTGCTCCGACGATCATCCTGTGGTGGCAGATGGCGGCTGGCATGTCCGCCCTGGCCAACTTCACTGAAATCAGACTCTGCCACCGACTGGTGCGAAGGTCTGGATAATATTTTCAATAAATCGACTTTTTTTTCTTTGCTTACAAGTCGCTTTTGTAAAGTTGAAAGCACTGTATTAGTGAAATTATCCGGCTAGTCGATCTGAACAATGCAATGATCAGCCTACCCCCCCACCCCCCCCCCCCCCCCCCCCTCTTCCCTCCCCCATGCCCCCTATTTCTTCAACTCCCTACCCTGGCCTGCAAGAAAAACTGACAACAAAGAACTTGACACATCCTCTTGTATTTCAAAATATCAGCGAACCTCTCTTTTCAGTTAGGTGCCGAAATGATCAACAGATTGATCGTGGGTTCCTCACAGAGAAAGACGGCACTGACGGGAGCCAAATTCACGGATTCGGGTGGCTATGAAAAAAAAAAAAGCATCGTTATTTATTTCTTGATTGGTGAGTGCTGTGTCTACATTCAAGGAAGGCCTAGAAACGTTTTGTGCAAACTAGAAAACCAGCTTAAAGCATAGCTGAATATAATCTTGTATTTATTTAGACAAGATTGACTATTAACTCTGTCATCTTCCTCAAGCTGTCCATTTTTATTGAAATTAAGTTAATTGTCGTTGAGAACCTCTTCATTGACGTCATTTGGATTTGAAACTGGGACGCAATCTTTTTTTCTTCGTCTAACTCTTCCACTTCATCGATTTTCGTAACGGTTTCTTTTTGCCTTTAGATCTTCAAATGGTTTTGCAATTATTCATTTAATACCTGAATAAACCATGAATCCCAACTTCTCTCAAGTTTGTGTGTCTGTGTTTAGGTGGTGGTAGGTGGTGGAATATTTGGATATCTTTGTGAGTGGTGACCTTCTCTCTGTAACGCCTTCCTTTCATGCTCTCCAAATTTCCACCCCTCACCCTCCTTCTGATTACAATTTCAGCTGGAAGGGGGGAGAAAATGTTGGAGGAATTGCTATTGCTATATAAATGGATACATACAAAGTGTTGTCTTTCCACTAACTTCCACAGTATATTTTTTCTCCTAATGTACTATGATTCTTTTCAAACGTAAATTGTTTTATATTGATAACGAATTTGACATTGGGGGAGGGGGAGGTGGGGAACTTCCTCCTTCTCTTTCTTTTTCTTTGCAGTGTTCAAAGAAAATTGTTAAGAAAAGTTGGATTTTTTATTTTTTTCTTTCTTCTATTCAACATTCATCAGCAGTTACATTAAATTTAAGCTTGTTTGGTGGGCTCACTGGTATCGTCGGGGAACACAGCAGATTTTTATTTGTTCACATTATTTTCCAACCTGTTGCATTGGAGATAATGTGGTGTTGCAGATATCCTTTGGGTTGCATTGGAGATATGTGGTGTTGCAGATATCCTTTGGGTTGCATTGGAGATAATGTGGTGTTGCAGATATCCTTTGGGTTGCATTGGAGATAATGTGGTGTTGCTGATATCCTTTTGGTTGCATTGGAGATAATGTGGTGTTGCAGATATCCTTTTGGTTGCTTGCAGATATCCCTTTGGTTGCATTAGAGATAATGTGGTGTTGCAGATATCCTTTTGGTTGCATTGGAGATAATGTGGTGTTGCTGATATCCTTTTGGTTGCATTGGAGATAATGTGGTGTTGCTGATATCCTTTGGGTTGCATTGGAGATAATGTGGTGTTGCTGATATCCTTTTGGTTGCTTGCAGATATCCTTTTGGTTGCATTGGAGATAATGTGGTGTTGCAGACATCCTTTTGGTTGGTGCTTTTTGTGGGGTATACTTTATTCTACAGACAGGTAACCCCCTCCATCCTCACCTCCACCCTCCTCTTCCCCAGTTTCTGCCATTCTCCTATCTTTTTTCTTTACATTGTGGAAAATATGTTCAGTTGAAGACTGGAGAAAATGTTTTACTATAAATAAACCTGCACACGATGTTTTCCATTTCACTTCACTTCAGTTTGGTATTTTTTTCATGAATGTAGGAGCAGCAGCGATCCTAAATAATAGTGTGCACAGGCATTTTCTAAATATATATATCTATCTATCTATATATATATATATATATATATATCTATCTATCTATATATATATATGTGTGTGTGTGTGTGTGTGTGTGTGTGTGTGTGTGTGTGTGTGTGTGTGTGTGTGTGTACTTGCACTTACAACTTCTATACATTATTGACATGATTGGGATTTACTTCCACCTCTCTCTCTCTCTCTCTCTCTCTCTCTCTCTCTCTCTCTCTCTCTCTCTCTCTCTCTCTCTCTCTCTCTCTCTCTCTCTTCATATTCAAGATTAAAATGGAGTGCAACGATATTTGTCAGTGGTTTTATAAACGCAAAACTACGAGTTGTGAAAAACATTTCTTAGAAAATAAACCACACAAACGCTTAGAAAAAGGGAGAAGAAAAGACAAGACAGAGGATGGCACCAAGGCTGTCAGATCATATAAACATTTGCGATCAACAGACACACTGCAATTACTTTGTGCTAGGAAGATGAAGTAGACCCATGGCTAAGCCTCCTCTAGTCTTTCAAGGTGAACTTTTGTCTCTTCTATAGGCATAGGCTACGTGGCCATCTTCAGTCGAACCATCATAATGTTGAGTAATACTCAGCTTGGGAAAGAAACTCAACCATTTCTTTGTGAAATAGGAATGAGCAGTGACCTGACAAACTGGTTTGCTTTGAACAAAGGAACTGGCCATGGTATGAAATGAATAAAATACTGCCACAAAATAGACACGTACTTTCTAATTTTGGAGAAAATGACTCACTGGGATGTCAGAATTGCCCACTGTGTGTAGCGTACAAGAGCACGCAAATAAATAGTTGTTAATGTGTTGTCTGTCCGTCGAGACGACGAAGACCATCTAGTCATCCTGGGATCGGGGGTGAGTGCGTAGATGGCTGGTCAGGCCGATCTGCGCCCGGAAAGATCTATCACAGTACGGACAGGGATGGTGGCAGCAGCTGGAGATCTGTTGACACTGGTCTTTCTGATCATCCTGCGCTGCTCAGCTGCAGCAATTCTGTTGCTTTCACAGGTCTCTGCACCTTTGCGGACACCTGATCGCCAACCGTCTCTGTCCTGGGCAGTCTGCTCCCATGTTGTGTGGCTGATGTTGAAGGCCTTCAGGGAAGATTTGAGGTTGTCTTTGAAACGTTTCTTTTGGCCTCCATGAGAGCGTTTTCCTTGTTGTAGTTCGCCAAACAATAGTTTCTTTGGCAGCCGATGGTCTGGCATGCGAACTACATGGCCTGCCCAGCGAAACTGTGACTGCATCAGGATGGTGAAGATGCTAGGCAGGCCAGCACAAGTGAGGATTTCAGTGTCCGGAGTCTTATCTCGTCACTTAATGCCCACGAGTCTTCTCAGGCAGGTGGTGTGGAAATGGTTCAGTTTCTTGGCGTGACGCTGGTAAACCGTCCATGTTTCACAGCCATAGAGCAGTGTGGTGAGAACTATGGCCCGATACACCTTGATCTTGGTCTCTAGGAATAGTTGTTAATACTGAGAGGGGAGAACACCTGTGTGGAGGAGGGTAGGGGTAGTATGTGCGACAGCAAAGACCACTGTCTCCAACCTCATTGTGGATTCATATGAACAATGATAGTCAACTCTCAACAAAGTTTCCTTTAAAATGAAAGGGACAAAATGTTAATTTTTTTATCGGTATAGATGTGTAATCCTCAAGGACAAACCTAATCATGCGCTGATTCTAAAATGAAAACGATTCCCTTTCTCTCTCTGTCTGCATGTGTAAATAAGTATGAATGTCAAATGGTAACAATAGAAGTGAATCTTGGCCTTCGTGTCCTCCACAATAGAGGGGAATTTGAATGTCATGGAAATACGAGGCTGTGTTCCTAGTGCTTTGCTAATTTCATTGTTTCGAGAATGATGTCAGTTCCTGTTTGATAAAGCGGTTCTTTACACTGTTTGTCAAAACAAAAGCAATAGACTTATACAGCATTCACCTCTTTCAATAGCACATGTAGCAATGTGAGTGTGTGTGTGTGTGTGTGTGTGTGTGTGTGTGTGTGTGTGTGTGTGTGTGTGTGTGTGTGTGTGTGTGTTTGAATGAGTGTATATGTGTGTTCGTGTATACGTGTGCTTGCGTGCTCTGTCTGTCTGTCTGTCTGTCTTCTCTCTCTCTCTCTCTCTCTCTCTCTCTCTCTCTCTCTCTCTCTCTCTCTCTCTCTCTCTCTCTCTCTCTCTCGTTCGCTCGCTCGCTTGTTCACTCTCTCAACTGAATCAAAAACAGTTGGCAGCAAAAAATATTTTTTGTTATCTGTAATTTCACATAGCTTACAGATTTTTGATAAAGTGAATTAAAAAAAAAAGAAGACAGCCACAGAATGGGTTTCTGTTTGCAGAACTTAGAGACTTTAAGACATATGATGTTCTGGCATTAATATCCCAAGATTCCTGTTTGATATCAGAAGAGGGTGTCCCCTCATAGAACAAATTTATTTTCATCGGTCCTCAGTCTGGGAATAGTCTGAAACGAAGAACGTGTTTTGTGACAGGGAAGAAAATCTCGCCATGTTTGATTCACTGATCATACAGAGCTGCGGACATGACTTCAGATTAACAGACGATAAATTCATCTCTGCTCAATTAACTGTCCGGAGCCAGCCGAAATAGTTGAAAACGGAGACTGTACTTTTCACCATTATCATGCATGGCTGTGGACACAGACTTACAGATTGAAAAAATAACAATTCTTACGATCATCAGTTGTAAAGGGCGATAATTATACAAAGAGGACAAAACTCAGCTGAATTCGTAAAAGAAGGAATTAGTTCTCATAATCAACGGTTTCATACAAGACTGATATACTGAAAGAAACGAATTCTGCTAAATCCATCGAAAGAAAACGACACTGATTGTCAGCAGTTTTCCTAAAAGTCTAACATACATAGAACACTCGCCAGTACAACTCAATTCAAGAGTAAAGAGAAACAAGTCCAGACGGTCGTTGTATGTCATAAACAAAGATCCGAAGGGACCAAACTAAGTACAGCCAAATTTGACACACTGAAAACTGTTTCGTATCAATGTGATAATCAGTCTTCATAGAATGGTGACTTACGGAGAAAACTGAGAGCCACTAAATTCAGTTCTTTGGGGGTCCCGCCCACCGGCCAGTACAGAGGATTCAGCAGCAGGCCGAACCCCTGACAGTCAGACCCATACCACCCCCACTGTCCACACCCGGCCCCGTCATGATCCTTCGTGCAGAACTTCTTGGGCAACTGGCCCTTCAGAGCGTTGTCCGCAACGTGAGAGTCAGTCGAGAAGCTGTTGTATCGGAGTTCGCAGTCCCCCGACTCGGGTCCCATGGTGAAGTTGGTGTAGTAAGCGTTGGCCGAGGACCCCCAGTTGTTGTACATGGAGAAGAAGTGGGCCTGGTATTCCGCCTGGCGGAGGATGTTGTACATCTTCTTCAGGCCGATGAAATAGTTCAGTGTATCGCCGTCGGTGCCAAGGTCGTCGTCAAAACCCGCCTTGGCCTGGGACCAGGTGGTCTCTTCCCAAGAGCGGTCACCGGTTCTGCTGAAGGACAGGGTAATGCCACCCCATTGCAAATGGCATTTCACCTGCACACAGTTTAAGCCGACTACAAAGATGCTTAAAAAAAACAAAAACAAAAAAAAGCTGGAAGAGGGGAACTAACAACCACTGACAAAATGAAAGGCACTGTACGTGTCGACAGACTGACCTATGATGCACGAGCATGAACACGTGGTATGTGTGTGTGTGTGTGTGTGTGTGTGTGTGTGTGTGTGTGTGTGTGTGTGTGTGTGTGTGTGTGCGTGCGCGCGCGCGCGCGCGCGTGTGTGTGTGTGTGTGTGTGTGTGTGTGTGTGTGTGTGTGTGTGTGTGTGTGTGTGTGTGTGTGTGTGTGTGTGTGTGTGCGTGCGTGCGTGCGTGCGTGCGTGCGTGCGTGCGTGCGTGCGTGTGTGTGTGTGTGTGTGTGGTTAAAAATCAATAAACTGCTGACAGGTTATGATAAGGATCTGCTCGTCGGTTCAGTTTATATTGCCCCAGAGGGAACTGCTTATGGTTCACTTAACTGTTTTGATCATTTGGAATCTAGTCTATCACGTCACGATTCTACCTGCCATGTACTTCTTATGGGAGATTTTAATGCTTTTACTGAATGTTTTTCTGACTTTCTGAAGTTTGATACAAATATTAATGACGTTATTGCTGAAAGTTTTCACCTGTGTATTGAAGATTTTGATATCCCTATTGCGAGATGTTCTCAGGATGTACATCGACCTAATAACTATGGCTATCGACTTACTGATTTTTGCAAATCACAGAATTTATTTATATTTAATGAGAGTGTTGGCAGAGACGCAGGTATTTGACAGATTTCAAAATTTGCCTATAAACATTATACTGGACTTATACCAATCAATGGTACTGCCTGTACTTTCAAATGGGTGTGAAAATTAGGGATATAGTGATTTAAAGCTAATGGAAAGTTTTCAGCTTAAAATGTTAAAGCATCTTTTTCATCTAAATCGTTCTACCAAAACAGAATTGATATATGGGGAACTAGGAACATAATTATGCTGTTTCAGTTCAAGTTATGCACGAATGATAAAATTCTGGTCATCATTACTTTCTCCACAAACAAACAAATATTCATCTAGATTGTATAAAGTATTATATGATTTATATAGAAATCAGGGTCTTACATTTAGGTGGTTGATGTGTATACCGGATATCCTAATAGAAACAGGATTCGACTGTGTTTGGGAGACACAAAAGTTTTCGTCTGTTCACAGTCTTTTTAGGAATGTTCATAATTCATTAGAAGATGTTTACATACGTGCATGGAATGATGCTTTAGAATCCAGTAATAAGTGTTTATCTTATAGAAATTTTAAAAGAGTGTTTTGCCGTGAAAACTGTATTGAAATGTTGCCTGATGTTTGTATATACCCACCAATTCGGGTTCGCTGTGGTAATCATAAACACATAATAGAAAGTGGGAGACGATTTGGAATACCTCACGACGAACGATTCTGTCGGGAATGCAATCAGAATGACCTTGGTGATGAATTTTATTTTGTAATGAAGTGCACCAAATATGACATTAGAAATCAGTTTATACCAAGAAAATTTGCATGTTTAAAGTCCGTATTTAACTATTGTCGTTTGCTCTGTGGTAGTAAAAGAAGTGTTGCTAGTGGTTAGCGCCGCGGACTCCCGGCTGGGAGGTCGTGGGTTCGAATCCCATCAGAGTCATGTGGGTTTTTCTGCCTCGACCGGCTCCTACCCAGAGTTGAGTTTGCTGCGGACTCAGTTGGGAAGACTGGGACCACACAGTCGAGTTTCATCCACTTAATGGATTCGTATCTGAGAGTGTTGCTCAAATTTCCTAACCAACACTGCAGATGCCTGTATCTCTCGGGCCTGGTTGACGCCGGGATATATTATGAAAGGAAGTGTAGAGTACAGCCCTGTCATGTAGTCTCAGACCGAAATGGAAATCCGTAGCATCATCCTCATCCTCATTCTCATCGATCAGCATTTTAAAAACATGTCTCAAATTCTGTGGCCCTTCATGCCCTGCTCTCATGGTGACCTCAGTTTCGATGTCCTCTCCACGTCTGTGGCCTTGGTTTGGTTCCGTCGGGGTCGCCGGTATCGGCGAGTCCATGGGGGCTGTCGTTGGACTGACGTGGTGGCGCCCCCCGGAGGGAGAGCTCACTCACGTCGGCTCCGCGACTAAGCAATTATTGTCGTCAGTAGGGGGCTTAGTAGGTGGTGTCCTGCGTATGTTAGATCAAAACAGGCGCCACTGAACACCACTGAAGTGACTCGGCAGCAGTGCAGTGTCTTCTCCGGTGGGTTGCCTCTTGACGACTTAACATTGACTGCTCCCTGTGGATTGTCGGTGCCGGGGCTGCGGCGGGGCTGACCGGGCTGTGGCTGTGGACGGGGTGTCGGAATGAGCGGCGTGTGTGCACTGCCTCTGAGGTGGCGCAGATGATGGGACAGCAAAAAAAAAAAAAGTGTTGCTAAACTTAGCGAAGTTTCTAAAACTTAGTAAAATTTTGTAACACTATATTCAGTGTGTTAATTTATCGGGAATTTTTTGGGATGTTTGATGTGCTTCATTTACATTTGTTTGATTTGTTTCAAATCCTCCATGCCCCAAAAGGGGTCACAGGATTAAAATCTTTGAATCTTTGAATCTGTAAAGGTGTGTGTATGTATGTGTGTGGTATGTGTGTGTGTGTGTGCGTGTGTGTGTGTGTGTGTGTGTGTGTGTGTGTGTGTGTGCGTGCGTGCGTGCGTGCGTGCGTGCGTGTGTGCGTGTGTGTGTGTGTGTGTGTGTGTGTGTGTGTGTGTGTGTGTGTGTGTGTGTGTGTGTTCATTTATATGTATTTGTGCACATTTATGAGCGTACAAGCTTGTTAGAAAACAAAACACGATCACCTTTCGCTTTGGTTGATTTTGCAACAATGTAAAATCAGTTAGTCCCCAGCTGTGTTTTCTTTTTTTTTTTTTACTTACGTATTCATTATTTTTTTCATTCATTCATCTGTCTGTTTGTTTGTTTTGGGGTTGTTGTTTTTTTGCAGCATGGTCTTCCCCAGCCAGTGGGTAATCTGCTATTCGTCCCTGCTCTCCCGTATACACAGTCCCACTGGTTGTCCTGTCGCTCCTTCAGCATTACTTTCCGCAAGGAGAATCAATGTCAACGTCAAGTCGTCACGAGGCAACCCGCGAGGGGAGACACTGCACCGCTGACCAACCAGTCAACCGACCCTAACCTTGGTCCGCTGACCAACCAGTCAACCGACCCTAACCTTGGTCCGCTGACCAACCATTCAACCGACCCTAACCTTGGTCCGCTGACCAACCAGTCAAACGACCCTAACCTTGGTCCGCTGACCAACCATTCAACCGACCCTAATCTTGGTCCGCTGACCAACCAGTCAACCGACCCTAACCTTGGTCCGCTGACCAACCATTCAACCGACCCTAACCTTGGTCCGCTGACCAACCAGTCAACCGACCCTAACCTTGGTCCGCTGACCAACCAGTCAACCGACCCTAACCTTGGTCCGCTGACCAACCAGTCAACCGACCCTAACCTTGGTCCAGAACTCGTCTGGACATCAAGTCAGACGCCAAACTGTATTTTCTTCCGTACAAACAAGTCATTGGTAGAAACAAGTGAAAGCAAATATGTTTCTGTTGTTTGTTGTTGCCGTCCTTGTTGCAGTGTGTGTGTGTGTGTGTGTGTGTGTGTGTGTGTGTGTGTGTGTGTGTGTGTGTGTGTGTGTGTGTGTGTGTGTGTGTGTGTGTGTGTGTGTGTGTGTGTGTGTGTGTGGTGCGGGCACAGGCGAGCATGTATGTGTGTTTGAAGCCCAGAGAAGCTTACCCAGAAGGGAGAAGGAGAAGCCAGTGGCTGGATCTTCATGGGTTCGCTGTCGCTGTTTCTATGACCAAGTTCATAAGCTTCGGTGCAGTCTGGAAAAGAAAAAAAGAAATAGGACATGTCACACACTGGCACAGCAGGCCAGAATATTCCAGACTCGTCGTTTAAGCAATGCTTGGGAGGAGGCTGTATGCTCCTTTTAGCCAAACTTGAAGAGCTGGGCTGAGTACTAGTATTTCAAATCAGGCGCTAAAGCGAGATCCCGTGTGCAGCCTACACTTAGCACGAGGCCATGTTAGGGGAGTTGTTGTCCCGGCTGCCTGCGGTCCAGAGTACACCCCGACAGTGGAACCAACATGTGAGATTGCAGTAGATCTGAGTAATAATAATAATAATAATAATAATAATAATGAATACTTATATAGCGCCTATCTCGGCTAGAGGCCAAGCTCTAAGCGCTTTACAATCAACACTCGTTTACACCACGGGCTGCCTACCTGGGTAGTGCCGACTAAAGAGCTGCCAGCTGGCGCTTCATTCAGTCGTTTCCCGTGTCATCCATTCAGTATCGTTCAATATCGATCACTCATTTTCCTTACTTCCTTCATTCTTTCCATTTCTCACGCAGGTGCATGCTATGTGTAACGTGTCATCCACACCAACGGCCAAACTGGCCTATTCTTCCGAAAGTTGGTGATGGGATTTTACGTGTGTGCAAGATGTTATGCATGCGTTCACACACACGGAACCTCGGTTTATAGTCTCATTCGAACGACTGTATGGGAAATGGAGTCAGAACCAATGTGAACTCCGAGGAAAAATCCCCCTGTACCGAAACGCCCCGGCAGAGGTTCGAACCCGCAACCCCAGGATCACCAAGATTACGAGTCAGGCGCTCTACCAACTAAGCTATGCCGGCTCCTAACCTTGTACACATGTATTGCAACGTACCAAAGTGTAGAGGTTTTTTTTTTTTTTTTTGAATTATCATTGTGATCAATGTGTACTGCGCTGTGATTCAGTGTACTGCAAAACTTCGCCCCAGCAGATGTGTGTACATGATTGGTTCATTTTGAGGTGAGCCGATTTTTGTGACATTTTGGGCTACTCTTCCCAAGGGAGGCATCCCCCCCCCCCCCCCCGCCCTAGTACACTGCCATCTATTGTTTTTCTGCCTCAGTTTACTTCATACTGCTCTAACCCTCCCCCCCCTCCCATTCCATTCTCCCACTTACCCCTCCCCCCTCCCCCGCCTCTCTCTCTCTCTCTCTCTCTCTCTCTCTCTCTCTCTCTCTCTTCTCTTCTCTTCTCTCCGATGTGTTTTATCAATCACCGCAATAAATGTAACATAGAGTTAAGAACAAAACATACAAACTAACAAAGCGAGAAGCCTCCTCCCTAGCCTCCTGCCTAAAATAGTTTTCAATTCAAAGTTTGGCTTTTCCGAGTTTCACGCAGTTGTCTGGTTTACCGTTGTCACAGAGCTCACCTCTGATGTATCGACTGCAGTTGTCTGGTTTACCGTTGCCACAGAGCTCACCTCTGATGTATCGACTGCAGTTGTCTGGTTTACCGTTGCCACAGAGCTCACCTCTGATGTATCGACTGCAGTTGTCTGGTTTACCGTTGCCACAGAGCTCACCTCTGATGTATCGACTGCAGTTGTCTGGTTTACCGTTGCCACAGAACTCACCTCTGATGTATCGACTGCAGCTGTCTGGTTTACTGTTGCCACAGAACTCACCTCTGATGTATCGACTGCAGTTGTCTGGTTTACCGTTGCCACAGAGCTCACCTCTGATGTATCGACTGCAGTTGTCTGGTTTACCGTTGCCACAGAACTCACCTCTGATGTATCGACTGCACGTGACTCCCGCAAACGGCAGAGGACAGTCACACTCGCCGTCCACTTGCAGCACTCCGCCATTCTGGCAGACCAGCTCGGTGGTTTCCGCTACCTCTGTCGTCATCATCGGCGTCGTTGTGCTCTCTTCTGTTGTCGTCATCATCGGCGTCGTTGTGCTCTCTTCTGTTGTCGTCATCATCGGCGTCGTCGTGCTCTCTTCTGCTGTCGTCATCATCGGCGTCGTTGTGCTCTCTTCTGTTGTCGTCATCATCGGCGTCGTTGTGCTCTCTTCTGCTGTCGTCAAAGACTCCAGCTCGGACGTTGTGGATTCCTCGGCGGCCATTGTTGTTGACGTCACTGCCTGTGTCTAGTGTTGAAAGAGAGATGTTAACTTACAACAGGACACAAATGAAACAGCCCACTTCTGAACTGTCTTACAATAAAAAAAAGAAAATGTCCCATCGATAGAACAAATTATTTGAAAGAATATCCTTTCATGGCAAACGCCATTTATACCTAGGCCTGAAATCACAGTCATTTTTGTAGTGTAATAAAGCCAGTCATGTTCACCGAAACGAAGGGCTAGACCCCGAACAGACAGGATCCCTGTCCTCACCAAGGAGTTACACGATCATCGTCGTTTTTGTTCGTTATCGTCTGCAAGATACTTCAGAAACCGCTGAATCGATTGAAACCAAACATGGAGGCAGGCAGGCAGGACTGTGGCTACAGGACGAACCCCTTCCATATTGGTGCAGCAGATTCCGATCAAACGTGAGGATCCCTTCAGCAGATTATTAGATATTGTCTACAGAACAACACCGGAGTTACTGTTGGCCAGGTGATCACTATATTTACAGGGAATATTACAACTTGTTCGTGATAAATATTGTCACAATTTGCATGTTTTAACTGTTACGAGAAAACACTCTTTCAGTCTATTCCTACTATTAACTCCCCCCCACCCACCCCCATCCCCCGGCGTTAAAGAAATTGGTTTTTGCATATGCAATATTGTCCACATAAAAAGTACATTGAAAGCCTAACTCTAATGCAGTGGCCTATTCTAGCCATCCAGTTCCGTCTGACAGAAAACACGACTTTTTTTCCCGGTTGCCTTGCGGGTTGGTGTAGATCTGACCACAGTACAAAGATGGAATCCGGATTCGTTACATCCTGAAGGAGGTCTGTGCTCTCCTAAATGCCTGGCAGCTCACGTAGAAATGATGCTAGTCTCTTGAAAATATTTTCTTTTGCCGATCTAAAACAGATTATTTGATTCTTAAGGTATATGGTTGAGACTAGTTATAATTTTATTGGTTAAAAACTTTTTTTTTTTTTGGGGGGGGGGGGGGAGAAGACTAACCATAATGTATGAAGGACAACATTATTTAAGATATATAAAGCATATATATGTTACGAATTCCTATACGTAAAGTATGTGTACATGGGACGAATTTATATTTTCTGGGAGAAAATCTAATATAGTATCTGACCGATAGATTAACACATAAATGATAAAAGTCAAGACATGGCGATAATCAATATTAAAGACAGTCTGCACTTCATGTTATGACATCGCACAATGTCATTGTTCGATATGTCCAGTTTGTGTCTCTCTCGTTTCGTTGAAACCTGTTCTTCACCAGATCATGCAGATCGAGGCAGTGCATTTTCGTAAACCTCCGGGCGTTGCCATTTTCGGTTAACCCTTGAAAGGCAGATTTTGTTCAGCCTGAGTTACACTCGCTATTTGACAGCGTTACAACTGGTGCAGAAAACTGGATCTTGTATTAAAGCAACTGAGGGGAGACATGGGTGGATGTCTGGTGTTTTAGAATAGCTGAACTGTTTTAATGGTCAGCTGTATTACACGATTCTTGTGTGACCGATTTCTAGAATGCACTATCCGTTTTGCAAATTGGAATTGAAAAACGTGTCTTCTACGTTCTTCTACAGATCATGGTGGTTTTTTTTTTTTTTTTTTTTTTTTTTTTGTTTTTTGAGAAAGGTCCAGTGACGGTGAGGAAAGACCCACTGACCACAGGGAAAGTCCTGTTGACAGTGGGAAAGACTACAACTTTGGATTCTCTCTTGAGGGCACATAAGACCGTATGGCGAAAGCTTGGCTGTGTCTGGAGTGGCACCGTCTTCATCTGTCCGTGGGCAGGGGTGGTTGGGTCTGTGGGGTGTGCTCGGCAGCTGGAGGGTGGTGTTTTTCGCCGGTGGGCTCTGCAGTCATGAAATACGGGCTGGTACACCCATGGGGATGCTACTTTAAGGCTGTTATGAGCTGCATCCTGTAGTCTAATTTACCTCTGTTCAGGAGCAGTTATGTCCCTTGATATCTTAATGGAGTGTCCTGCGCGTGCCTGTACCCATTGTCAACACAGCGCAGGCCTCCAAGGGTGGTACAGGACTGCTCTAAAGGCAGGTGAAGACAGTGCTTCTCTGGGTCCTCCCCAGCACCTTCGGTCGGGTGTTTCTTTTTCTTCTTTGCCTTAACTAGGCTGACCCTGGAGAAAGGTCCAGTGACGGTGAGGAAAGACCCACTGACCACAGGGAAAGTCCTGTTGACAGTGGGAAAGACTACAACTTTGGATTCTCTCTTGAGGGCACATAAGACCGTATGGCGAAAGCTTGGCTGTGTCTGGAGTGGCACCGTCTTCATCTGTCCGTGGGCAGGGGTGGTTGGGTCTGTGGGGTGTGCTCGGCAGCTGGAGGGTGGTGTTTTTCGCCGGTGGGCTCTGCAGTCATGAAATACGGGCTGGTACACCCATGGGGATGCTACTTTAAGGCTGTTATGAGCTGCATCCTGTAGTCTAATTTACCTCTGTTCAGGAGCAGTTATGTCCCTTGATATCTTAATGGAGTGTCCTGCGCGTGCCTGTACCCATCGTCAACACAGCGCAGGCCTCCAAGGGTGGTACAGGACTGCTCTAAAGGCAGGTGAAGACAGTGCTTCTCTGGGTCCTCCCCAGCACCTTCGGGTGTTTCTTTTTCTTTTCTGTATTCAGAAACCTTGAGTACATAGCCAGTAATACATCTGTGGGTAATTGTGAAATATTGACAGTTTCAACAAAAGTATCACACGTCAGAGGGAGGTGATCTTAAAATGATAAGTGTGCAGAAATAGAGAGATGTGCATAAAGAATCACAGTAAAAAGTGTGATGATGGATTCTCCGATCGGCTTGACATACAAATACTCTGGAAGATCGTTTGCCAGAATAGGCCCTCATGTGGGAATGGAGGCCTGTCTTTGAGACTCACAATCGGCCAGTCGTTGCAGAGGAAGCAGTTCTGTACGGTAAAGTCCTGCTTCCTTCTGTTCGTCTTTGACGGAATGGCTGTCATTCTGTTTCTCTCAAAACTCTTTTGAGCCCTAATGGCATAACTCTTTTGTGCCCTAATGGCACTGTCAAAGAAGCACTGTCAAAGGCTGTAGATTTGTATTGGAAAGTTTTCATGTTAAAGCTTTTGAGGATGGTCTTCAGATTATCCTTGTATCTAATGAGCGGTCTACCCTGGTCACTCTGCCCCTGCTCTAGCTGACTGCATAGAAACAAATGGGGAACCGCGCTGTCCTCTACACGGTTAACCTATCCTGACAGTCGCAGAGCCTGAGGGTTGGACGCTGTTCTGCCACTTGATGTGGCAGGTCTTACACAGCAAAAGCAGTTCCAGGGGCTGGATGTATCTAGGGCTGATAGCAGCACAGCACAACTCCAGACACCTGCTCTGTACACAACGGTTCTGGTGGAGAGTCTGGTGTCATGACGTACCCAGGATTTCTTTAAGATCCTGCTGAAAACGGCGCTGGCGTGGTCAGTTC
The DNA here is from genome assembly GCA_018398815.1 of Conus ventricosus. Classification (NCBI taxonomy): domain Eukaryota; kingdom Metazoa; phylum Mollusca; class Gastropoda; order Neogastropoda; family Conidae; genus Conus; species Conus ventricosus. The sequence continues at coordinate 11,702,925 of CM031625.1, read as the reverse complement.
ATCTGTGCGTCCAGAGAACCATCGCTGCATTCAGTGCTGCTAAGACAGCGGACCTTGTCTTAACCTCTGTTCAGTCGATAACAACAGGTGGGGGAGAGGGGGGGGGGGGGGGGAGAACACTGATGGCCTGTGATGTGAGAGGTTAAAATCTGGGACTCACTCTTATCCAGATGATCGTGAGATGAAAATGTCCACAAACTGTGGCAAAGTGAGCCGTAAGGCGATGGAGGTCTTCATAGGAGTGTGCCACTAATGCACAGTCATCCACAAAGAGGGTCACACCTAGAATGGCCTTAAACAATTCCCCTCTGGCCCGAAAATGACAAAGGTCGAAAAGTTTGTCATTTTGTGCGAAAATGGATATACATCCCTATGTCAAGGTCTTCTAAGGCGTCCATTGGCGTTGCTGCAAACAAGATGCAGGGAAAGGTGGGGACAGAGACATACCTTGTTTCACTCCCCGTTTCACCGTGATTAGTGTGACGCTTCCCCATTTCCTATACACTTAACTTCATGCCCACAATAAAAGGAATAATGCAGTGTCATGTGCTTCTTCGTACAGCCACAAATCATATATATATATTTGTCAGATCAACAGACAACTTGTGGACTTCTTGCTACTGTTTTCAACACTTCTTTTGCATACATATGCACATACCTACAAAACATGCATGCATGCATACATACATACATACAGCATACATATACATACATACATACATACATACATACATACATACATACATACACACACACTAAAACGTAGACACAGCCATTTTTTTGTTTAGATCTATCTCAGCTAAATTCAAATGTCTTGACATTTGTAACTGAAGAGAATATTTAAAGATCCAGTCATCTTGACATTTGGCAATGGCTGTTTAACACTCGACATGGGGTTATCCGAACTTGGCCATTACCTTATTCTTGTGACTGTGTTGCGCATCAGCCAAATCACGAACCCAAATACGACACAGAGTGTAAAGGGACGCTTGTTTGTTACATGACACAGAACACAAAGTGTAAAGTAACGCATTTTTGTTACATGACACAAAACACAAAGTGTAAAGTAATGTTTGTTTGTTACATGACACAAAACAGACAAGCAAATAAACGAATAATGCGTCCTTCTTCAAGTGTGACAAATGACAGACAGAGACTATGGTCAAACCAAATGTGACAAATAAGAGTTATGCAGAATGAGTAAGGCAGTATTGTCTGGAGAATCTGACTGATTACAGTTTGGGGAATATCGTCACGAGGCATTTTACATGTCTGCAACTTGTGACGTGTTGATAAGATATATTTGTGGATACTTTTGCTCGACTGCTTGGTATCATACATTACATAAGCATTACACACTCTATTTTGCATGCTTCACTTCATTTTGGCTTGCTTCCCCCAGTAAAATCACAGTCTGTTCTGTATATTTCTGTATTAGGAAAGGGCACGCTTTAGGGAATGGGATAGGAAGAAGGGACGTTGTCTCTGCCATTTTGTGAGAGAGAAAATCACAACTGAACGAACTCGTTCCTCCCTTCGTGAGTTTGTACCGAAAGGTCAGTTAGAACACTAAAACTGATTGTGGCCCATATTGAATAAATGAGAAGCAGCCCTACCTTCTGAACTAGGTGAATAAATGAGAAGCAGTACTACCTTCTGAACTAGGTGAATAAATGAGAAGCAGTCCTACCTTCTGAACTAGGTGAATACATGAGAAGCAGTCCTACCTTCTGAACTAGGTGAATACATGAGAAGCAGTCCTACCTTCTGAACTAGGTAGCTTCCATTGTGGAGTCCATCGCCGATCACAGCTGAGCAGCGAGGCCAGTCGTTACGTAACGAGCACGTCACACGATGGCTGTCCACGTCGGTTTGCACGTGCACGCTCCTGCAGCCGTCGGTGGAAAAGCAAAGAGTGATGCACTCCAGTTTGGATCTGACCGTGGTGGTGGCTATCAGGGTTGGGGTGGTGGAATCACGGGGCATTGGAAAAAGAGGTCCTCTCTGAAGGGCAGTGGAAGAGAAGATGTCTGTGCACGAAAGACGGCGGCCATAATGCAGAGCAGCAACAACTGAAGCATGTTGGTGAGGTAGACTTGTTTTCTGCCTGATATGGAAAGAGAACAAATTGCACTAAGATAAATTCAGTCTGTGTTAAACAATACAACAACATAGGAGAACTGTCATTCTCTTGCACTTTCACGACAAATGGTGGACGTGAACTGCGATCCGTTGCTGTGGATAATTTGTTGTACGCTTTATGATGAGAGAAACTGGGGAAAAAATCGTAATGGGTCTTAACTCAGGTTTCAGAAAAAAAAATAGAACAATTAATTATATTGACCAAACCCTGGCTTCTGTCACATGACAGCCGTGAAAAGAGGTAGTAGTGGTGATTTCAGTGGTGTGAGTAGTAGGATGGGAACAGTTGAGAGAGGTCATGTTCTTTGGTCAGAAACAAAAAAGGATCATAACAAGTCTGATGAGCTCCTCAAGCCCCCAAGCAGTTGTCAGCTGGTGTTGCTGATTCCTTTTGTCCCCACTGAACAGCTGTGCTGATTCTCATCGATTACCCCTTGTGGTCAGAGGTCGATACCACTGACTGAGGCTGGGGGTGGATTTGGAGTCGTAAACCTGACAGAGCTTTATCATTGGAGGACTGTCTGGTCGCAGTCCATTTCTCCGCTGAGTGGCTAGCAGCGCCATAGGCTCAAATGAGAAGATGGGTAAACTTCGTCAGCTAAAAACTCAAACATTCGGGCCCGTAAGCATACAGTGGCTCAACTGGAAAGACTGAGACAACATTATGCTATGGACTCAAAGGGAAACAATTCTACCATCACTAGAGTGTTGGGTTCCAACACTAAGCTAGAAAAGATTTGCTTTTTGAAATAAAAAATTTTCTGCATTGTTTCATAATTCTAAGCATAAGAATTGATTTTTGTTGCGTCCCATCTCACTGTAATAAAACATTGTCTGCATTGTTCATAATTCTAAGCATAAGAATTGATTTTTGTTGGTCCCATCTCACTGTGGTATAAAATGGAATGAGATAGCAGACAGTCCATCTCACTGTGGTATAAAATGGAATGAGATAGCAGACAGTCCATCTCACTGTGGTATAAAATGGAATGAGATAGCAGACAGTCCCATCTCACTGTGGTATAAAATGGAATGAGATAGCAGACAGTCCCATCTCACTGTGGTATAAAATGGAATGAGATAGCAGACAGTCCCATCTCACTGTGGTATAAAGTGGAATGAGATAGCAGACAGTCCCATCTCACTGTGGTATAAAGTGGAATGAGATAGCAGACAGTCCATCTCACTGTGGTATAAAGTGGAATGAAATAGCAGACAGTCCCATCTCACTGTGGTATAAAATGGAATGAGATAGCAGACAGTTCCATCTCACTGTGGTATAAAATGGAATGAGATAGCAGACAGTCCATCTCACTGTGGTATAAAATGGAATGAGATAGCAGACAGTTCCATCTCACTGTGGTATAAAATGGAATGAAATAGCAGACAGTTCCATCTCACTGTGGTATAAAATGGAATGAGATAGCAGACAGTCCATCTCACTGTGGTATAAAATGGAATGAGATAGCAGACAGTCCATCTCACTGTGGTATAAAATGGAATGAGATAGCAGACAGTCCATCTCACTGTGGTATAAAATGGAATGAGATAGCAGACAGTTCCATCTCACTGTGGTATAAAATGGAATGAGATAGCAGACAGTCCATCTCACTGTGGTATAAAATGGAATGAGATAGCAGACAGTCCCATCTCACTGTGGTATAAAATGGAATGAGATAGCAGACAGTCCATCTCACTGTGGTATAAAATGGAATGAGATAGCAGACAGTCCATCTCACTGTGGTATAAAATGGAATGAGATAGCAGACAGTCCATCTCACTGTGGTATAAAATGGAATGAGATAGCAGACAGTCCCATCTCACTGTGGTATAAAATGGAATGAGATAGCAGACAGTCCATCTCACTGTGGTATAAAATGGAATGAGATAGCAGACAGTCCCATCTCACTGTGGTATAAAATGGAATGAGATAGCAGACAGTCCATCTCACGTGGTATAAAGTGGAATGAGATAGCAGACAGTCCATCTCACTGTGGTAATAAAATGGAATGAGATAGCAGACAGTCCATCTCACTGTGGTATAAAATGGAATGAGATAGCAGACAGTCCATCTCACTGTGGTATAAAGTGGAATGAGATAGCAGACAGTCCATCTCACTGTGGTATAAAATGGAATGAGATAGCAGACAGTCCATCTCACTGTGGTATAAAATGGAATGAGATAGCAGACAGTCCATCTCACTGTGGTATAAAGTGGAATGAGATAGCAGACAGTCCATCTCACTGTGGTATAAAATGGAATGAGATAGCAGACAGTCCATCTCACTGTGGTATAAAGTGGAATGAGATAGCAGACAGTCCATCTCACTGTGGTATAAAGTGGAATGAGATAGCAGACAGTCCATCTCACTGTGGTATAAAGTGGAATGAGATAGCAGACAGTCCATCTCACTGTGGTATAAAATGGAATGAGATAGCAGACAGTCCATCTCACTGTGGTATAAAGTGGAATGAGATAGCAGACAGTCCATCTCACTGTGGTATAAAATGGAATGAGATAGCAGACAGTCCATCTCACTGTGGTATATAAGTGGAATGAGATAGCAGACAGTCCATCTCACTGTGGTATAAAGTGGAATGAAATAGCAGACAGTCCATCTCACTGTGGTATAAAATGGAATGAGATAGCAGACAGTCCCATCTCACTGTGGTATAAAATGGAATGAGATAGCAGACAGTCCATCTCACTGTGGTATAAAATGGAATGAGATAGCAGACAGTCCCATCTCACTGTGGTATAAAATGGAATGAGATAGCAGACAGTCCATCTCACTGTGGTATAAAGTGGAATGAGATAGCAGACAGTCCATCTCACTGTGGTATAAAATGGAATGAGATAGCAGACAGTCCATCTCACTGTGGTATAAAGTGGAATGAGATAGCAGACAGTCCATCTCACTGTGGTATAAAATGGAATGAGATAGCAGACAGTCCATCTCACTGTGGTATAAAATGGAATGAGATAGCAGACAGTCCCATCTCACTGTGGTATAAAATGGAATGAGATAGCAGACAGTCCATCTCACTGTGGTATAAAATGGAATGAGATAGCAGACAGTCCCATCTCACTGTGGTATAAAATGGAATGAGATAGCAGACAGTCCATCTCACTGTGGTATAAAGTGGAATGAGATAGCAGACAGTCCATCTCACTGTGGTATAAAATGGAATGAGATAGCAGACAGTCCATCTCACTGTGGTATAAAATGGAATGAGATAGCAGACAGTCCATCTCACTGTGGTATAAAGTGGAATGAGATAGCAGACAGTCCATCTCACTGTGGTATAAAATGGAATGAGATAGCAGACAGTCCATCTCACTGTGGTATAAAATGGAATGAGATAGCAGACAGTCCATCTCACTGTGGTATAAAGTGGAATGAGATAGCAGACAGTCCATCTCACTGTGGTATAAAATGGAATGAGATAGCAGACAGTCCATCTCACTGTGGTATAAAGTGGAATGAGATAGCAGACAGTCCATCTCACTGTGGTATAAAGTGGAATGAGATAGCAGACAGTCCATCTCACTGTGGTATAAAGTGGAATGAGATAGCAGACAGTCCATCTCACTGTGGTATAAAATGGAATGAGATAGCAGACAGTCCATCTCACTGTGGTATAAAGTGGAATGAGATAGCAGACAGTCCATCTCACTGTGGTATAAAATGGAATGAGATAGCAGACAGTCCATCTCACTGTGGTATAAAGTGGAATGAGATAGCAGACAGTCCCATCTCACTGTGGTATAAAATGGAATGAGATAGCAGACAGTCCATCTCACTGTGGTATAAAGTGGAATGAGATAGCAGACAGTCCATCTCACTGTGGTATAAAATGGAATGAGATAGCAGACAGTCCATCTCACTGTGGTATAAAGTGGAATGAGATAGCAGACAGTCCATCTCACTGTGGTATAAAATGGAATGAGATAGCAGACAGCCATCTCACTGTGTATAAAATGGAATGAGATAGCAGACAGTCCATCTCACTGTGGTATAAAGTGGAATGAGATAGCAGACAGTCCATCTCACTGTGGTAAAAAATGGAAAGAGATAGCAGACAGTTCCATCTCACTGTGGTATAAAAAGGAATGAGATAGCAGACAGTCCATCTCACTGTGGTATAAAGTGGAATGAGATAGCAGACAGTCCATCTCACTGTGGTATAAAGTGGAATGAAATAGCAGACAGTCCATCTCACTGTGGTATAAAGTGGAATGAGATAGCAGACAGTCCATCTCACTGTGGTATAAAGTGGAATGAGATAGCAGACAGTCCATCTCACTGTGGTATAAAGTGGAATGAGATAGCAGACAGTCCCATCTCACTGTGGTATAAAGTGGAATGAGATAGCAGACAGTCCATCTCACTGTGGTAGAAAGTGGAATGAGATAGCAGACAGTCCCATCTCACTGTGGTATAAAGTGGAATGAGATAGCAGACAGTCCATCTCACTGTGGTATAAAATGGAATGAGATAGCAGACAGTTCATCTCACTGTGGTATAAAATGGAATGAAAATAGCAGACAGTCCATCTCACTGTGGTATAAAATGGAATGAGATAGCAGACAGTCCATCTCACTGTGGTATAAAGTGGAATGAGATAGCAGACAGTCCATCTCACTGTGGTATAAAGTGGAATGAGATAGCTGACAGTCCATCTCACTGTGGTATACAGTGGAATGAGATAGCAGACAGTCCATCTCACTGTGGTATAAAGTGGAATGTGATAGCAGACAGTCCCATCTCACTGTGGTATAAAATGGAATGAGATAGCAGACAGTCCATCTCACTGTGGTATAAAGTGGAATGAGATAGCAGACAGTCCATCTCACTGTGGTATAAAGTGGAATGAGATAGCAGACAGTCCATCTCACTGTGGTATAAAATGGAATGAGATAGCAGACAGTCCATCTCCACTGGGGTATAAAGTGGAATGAGATAGCAGACAGTCCCATCTCACTGTGGTATAAAATGGAATGAGATAGCAGACAGTTTCTCTCACTGTGGTATAAAGTGGAATGAGATAGCAGACAGTCCATCTCACTGTGGTATAAATGGAATGAGATAGCAGACAGTCCATCTCACTGTGGTATAAAATGGAATGAGATAGCAGACAGTCCATCTCACTGTGGTATAAAGTGGAATGAGATAGCAGACAGTCCATCTCACTGTGGTATAAAATGGAATGAGATAGCAGACAGTCCATCTCACTGTGGTATAAAATGGAATGAGATAGCAGACAGTCCATCTCACTGTGGTATAAAGTGGAATGAGATAGCAGACAGTCCATCTCACTGTGGTATAAAATGGAATGAGATAGCAGACAGTCCATCTCACTGTGGTATAAAGTGGAATGTGATAGCAGACAGTCCATCTCACTGTGGTATAAAGTGGAATGAGATAGCAGACAGTCCATCTCACTGTGGTATAAAGTGGAATGAGATAGCAGACAGTCCATCTCACTGTGTATAAAATGGAATGAGATAGCAGACAGTCCATCTCACTGTGGTATAAAGTGGAATGAGATAGCAGACAGTCCATCTCACTGTGGTATTAAATGGAATGAGATAGCAGACAGTCCATCTCACTGTGGTATAAAGTGGAATGAGATAGCAGACAGTCCCATCTCACTGTGGTATAAATGGAATGAGATAGCAGACAGTCCATCTCACTGTGGTATAAAGTGGAATGAGATAGCAGACAGTCCATCTCACTGTGGTATAAAATGGAATGAGATAGCAGACAGTCCATCTCACTGTGGTATAAAGTGGAATGAGATAGCAGACAGTCCATCTCACTGTGGTATAAAATGGAATGAGATAGCAGACAGTCCATCTCACTGTGGTATAAAATGGAATGAGATAGCAGACAGTCCATCTCACTGTGGTATAAAGTGGAATGAGATAGCAGACAGTCCATCTCACTGTGGTATAAAATGGAATGAGATAGCAGACAGTTCCATCTCACTGTGGTATAAAAAGGAATGAGATAGCAGACAGTCCATCTCACTGTGGTATAAAGTGGAATGAGATAGCAGACAGTCCATCTCACTGTGGTATAAAGTGGAATGAAATAGCAGACAGTCCATCTCACTGTGGTATAAAGTGGAATGAGATAGCAGACAGTCCATCTCACTGTGGTATAAAGTGGAATGAGATAGCAGACAGTCCATCTCACTGTGGTAAAAGTGGAATGAGATAGCAGACAGTCCATCTCACTGTGGTAAAAAGTGGAATGAGATAGCAGACAGTCCATCTCACTGTGGTATAAAGTGGAATGAGATAGCAGACAGTCCCATCTCACTGTGGTATAAAGTGGAATGAGATAGCAGACAGTCCATCTCACTGTGGTATAAAATGGAATGAGATAGCACACAGTTAATCTCACTGTGGTATAAAATGGAATGAAATAGCAGACAGTCCATCTCACTGTGGTTATAAATGGAATGAGATAGCAGACAGTCCATCTCACTGTGGTATAAAGTGGAATGAGATAGCAGACAGTCCATCTCACTGTGGTATAAAGTGGAATGAGATAGCAGACAGTCCATCTCACTGTGGTATAAAGTGGAATGAGATAGCAGACAGTCCATCTCACTGTGGTATAAAGTGGAATGAGATAGCAGACAGTCCCATCTCACTGTGGTATAAAATTGAATGAGATAGCAGACAGTCCATCTCACTGTGGTATAAAGTGGAATGAGATAGCAGACAGTCCATCTCACTGTGGTATAAAAGTGGAATGAGATAGCAGACAGTCCATCTCACTGTGGTATAAAATTGGAATGAGATAGCAGACAGTCCATCTCACTGTGGTATAAAGTGGAATGAGATAGCAGACAGTCCCATCTCACTGTGGTATAAAATGGAATGAGATAGCAGACAGTTCATCTCACTGTGGTATAAAGTGGAATGAGATAGCAGACAGTCCATCTCACTGTGGTATAAAATGGAATGAAATAGCAGACAGTCCATCTCACTGTGGTATAAAATGGAATGAGATAGCAGACAGTCCATCTCACTGTGGTATAAAGTGGAATGAGATAGCAGACAGTCCATCTCACTGTGGTATAAAATGGAATGAGATAGCAGACAGTCCATCTCACTGTGGTATAAAGTGGAATGAGATAGCAGACAGTCAATCTCACTGTGGTATAAAATGGAATGAGATAGCAGACAGTCCATCTCACTGTGGTATAAAATGGAATGAGATAGCAGACAGTCCATCTCACTGTGGTATAAAATGGAATGAGATAGCAGACAGTCCATCTCACTGTGGTATAAAGTGGAATGAGATAGCAGACAGTCCATCTCACTGTGGTATAAAATGGAATGAGATAGCAGACAGTCCATCTCACTGTGGTATAAAATGGAATGAGATAGCAGACAGTCCATCTCACTGTGGTATAAATGGAATGAGATAGCAGACAGTCCATCTCACTGTGGTATAAAGTGGAATGAGATAGCAGACAGTCCCATCTCACTGTGGTATAAAAAGGAATGAGATAGCAGACAGTCCATCTCACTGTGGTATAAAGTGGAATGAGATAGCAGACAGTCCATCTCACTGGGGTATAAAGTGGAATGAAAATAGCAGACAGTCCATCTCACTGTGGTATAAAGTGGAATGAGATAGCAGACAGTCCATCTCACTGTGGTATAAAGTGGAATGAGATAGCAGACAGTCCATCTCACTGTGGTATAAAGTGGAATGAGATAGCAGACAGTCCATCTCACTGTGGTATAAAGTGGAATGAGATAGCAGACAGTCCATCTCACTGTGGTATAAAGTGGAATGAGATAGCAGACAGTCCCATCTCACTGTGGTATAAAGTGGAATGAGATAGCAGACAGTCCATCTCACTGTGGTATAAAATGGAATGAGATAGCAGACAGTTCATCTCACTGTGGTATAAAATGGAATGAAATAGCAGACAGTCCATCTCACTGTGGTATAAAATGGAATGAGATAGCAGACAGTCCATCTCACTGTGGTATAAAGTGGAATGAGATAGCAGACAGTCCATCTCACTGTGGTATAAAGTGGAATGAGATAGCAGACAGTCCATCTCACTGTGGTATAAAGTGGAATGAGATAGCAGACAGTCCATCTCACTGTGGTATAAAGTGGAATGAGATAGCAGACAGTCCCATCTCACTGTGGTATAAAATGGAATGAGATAGCAGACAGTCCATCTCACTGTGGTATAAAGTGGAATGAGATAGCAGACAGTCCATCTCACTGTGGTATAAAGTGGAATGAGATAGCAGACAGTCCATCTCACTGTGGTATAAAATGGAATGAGATAGCAGACAGTCCATCTCACTGTGGTATAAAGTGGAATGAGATAGCAGACAGTCCCATCTCACTGTGGTATAAAATGGAATGAGATAGCAGACAGTTCATCTCACTGTGGTATAAAGTGGAATGAGATAGCAGACAGTCCATCTCACTGTGGTATAAAATGGAATGAAATAGCAGACAGTCCATCTCACTGTGGTATAAAATGGAATGAGATAGCAGACAGTCCATCTCACTGTGGTATAAAGTGGAATGAGATAGCAGACAGTCCATCTCACTGTGGTATAAAAATGGAATGAGATAGCAGACAGTCCATCTCACTGGGTATAAAGTGGAATGAGATAGCAGACAGTCAATCTCACTGTGGTATAAAATGGAATGAGATAGCAGACAGTCCATCTCACTGTGGTATAAAATGGAATGAGATAGCAGACAGTCCATCTCACTGTAGTATAAAATGGAATGAGATAGCAGACAGTCCATCTCACTGTGGTATAAAGTGGAATGAGATAGCAGACAGTCCATCTCACTGTGGTAAAAATGGAATGAGATAGCAGACAGTCCATCTCACTGTGGTATAAAATGGAATGAGATAGCAGACAGTCCATCTCACTGTGGTATAAAATGGAATGAGATAGCAGACAGTCCATCTCACTGTGGTATAAAGTGGAATGAGATAGCAGACAGTCCCATCTCACTGTGGTATAAAATGGAATGAGATAGCAGACAGTCCATCTCACTGTGGTATAAAATGGAATGAGATAGCAGACAGTCCATTTCACTGTGGTATAAAGTGGAATGAGATAGCAGACAGTCCATCTCACTGTGGTATAAAGTGGAATGAGATAGCAGACAGTCCATCTCACTGTGGTATAAAGTGGAATGAGATAGCAGACAGTCCATCTCACTGTGGTATAAAATGGAATGAGATAGCAGACAGTCCCATCTCACTGTGGTAATAAAATGGAATGAGATAGCAGACAGTCCATCTCACTGTGGTATAAAGTGGAATGAGATAGCAGACAGTCCATCTCACTGTGGTATAAAATGGAATGAGATAGCAGACAGTCCATCTCACTGTGGTATAAAATGGAATGAGACAGCAGACAGTCCATCTCACTGTGGTATAAAATGGAATGAGACAGCAGACAGTCCATCTCACTGTGGTAATAAAGTGGAATGAGACAGCAGACAGTCCATCTCACTGTGGTATAAAGTGGAATGAGACAGCAGACAGTCCATCTCACTGTGGTATAAAATGGAATGAGATAGCAGACAGTCCATCTCACTGTGGTATAAAATGGAATGAGATAGCAGACAGTCCATCTCACTGTGGTTAAAGTGGAATGAGATAGCAGACAGTCCATCTCACTGTGGTATAAAAATGGAATGAGACAGCAGACAGTCCATCTCACTGTGGTATAAAATGGAATGAGACAGCAGACAGTCCATCTCACTGTGGTATAAAATGGAATGAGATAGCAGACAGTCCATCTCACTGTGGTATAAAATGGAATGAGATAGCAGACAGTCCATCTCACTGTGGTATAAAATGGAATGAGATAGCAGACAGTCCATCTCACTGTGGTATAAAGTGGAATGAGATAGCAGACAGTCCATCTCACTGTGGTATAAAATGGAATGAGATAGCAGACAGTCCATCTCAGTGTGGTATAAAGTGGAATGAGATAGCAGACAGTCATCTCACTGTGGTATAAAATGGAATGAGACAGCAGACAGTCCATCTCACTGTGGTATAAAGTGGAAATGAGATAGCAGACAGTCCATCTCACTGTGGTATAAAGTGGAATGAGATAGCAGACAGTCCATCTCACTGTGGTGTAAAGTGGAATGAGATAGCAGACAGTCCATCTCACTGTGGATAAAATGGAATGAGACAGCAGACAGTCCATCTCACTGTGGTATAAAGTGGAATGAGATAGCAGACAGTCCATCTCACTGTGGTATAAAGTGGAATGAGATAGCAGACAGTCCATCTCACTGTGGTATAAAAATGGAATGAGACAGCAGACAGTCCATCTCACTGTGGTATAAAATGGAATGAGATAGCAGACAGTCCATCTCACTGTGGTATAAAGTGGAATGAGACAGCAGACAGTCCATCTCACTGTGGTATAAAGTGGAATGAGACAGCAGACAGTCCATCTCACTGTGGTATAAAGTGGAATGAGATAGCAGACAGTCCATCTCACTGTGGTATAAAGTGGAATGAGATAGCAGACAGTCCATCTCACTGTGGTATAAAATGGAATGAGATAGCAGACAGTCCATCTCACTGTGGTATAAAATGGAATGAGACAGCAGACAGTCCATCTCACTGTGGTATAAAGTGGAATGAGATAGCAGACAGTCCATCTCACTGTGGTATAAAGTGGAATGAGATAGCAGACAGTCCATCTCACTGTGGTATAAAGTGGAATGAGACAGCAGACAGTCCATCTCACTGTGGTATAAAGTGGAATGAGACAGCAGACAGTCCATCTCACTGTGGTATAAAGTGGAATGAGACAGCAGACAGTCCATCTCACTGTGGTATAAAGTGGAATGAGATAGCAGACAGTCCATCTCACTGTGGTATAAAGTGGAATGAGATAGCAGACAGTCCATCTCACTGTGGTATAAAATGGAATGAGATAGCAGACAGTCCATCTCACTGTGGTATAAAGTGGAATGAGATAGCAGACAGTCCCATCTCACTGTGGTATAAAGTGGAATGAGATAGCAGACAGTCCATCTCACTGTGGTATAAAATGGAATGAGATAGCAGACAGTCCATCTCACTGTGGTATAAAGTGGAATGAGACAGCAGACAGTCCATCTCACTGTGGTATAAAGTGGAATGAGACAGCAGACAGTCCATCTCACTGTGGTATAAAGTGGAATGAGATAGCAGACAGTCCATCTCACTGTGGTATAAAGTGGAATGAGATAGCAGACAGTCCATCTCACTGTGGTATAAAGTGGAATGAGATAGCAGACAGTCCATCTCACTGTGGTTATAAAGTGGAATGAGATAGCAGACAGTCCATCTCACTGTGGTATAAAGTGGAATGAGATAGCAGACAGTCCATCTCACTGTGGTATAAAATGGAATGAGATAGCAGACAGTCCATCTCACTGTGGTATAAAATGGAATGAGATAGCAGACAGTCCATCTCACTGTGGTATAAAATGGAATGAGATAGCAGACAGTCCATCTCACTGTGGTATAAAGTGGAATGAGACAGCAGACAGTCCATCTCACTGTGGTATAAAGTGGAATGAGATAGCAGACAGTCCATCTCACTGTGGTATAAAATGGAATGAGATAGCAGACAGTCCATCTCACTGTGGTATAAAATGGAATGAGATAGCAGACAGTCCATCTCACTGTGGTATAAAATGGAATGAGATAGCAGACAGTCCATCTCACTGTGGTATAAAGTGGAATGAGATAGCAGACAGTCCCATCTCACTGTGGTATAAAATGGAATGAGATAGCAGACAGTCCATCTCACTGTGGTATAAAATGGAATGAGATAGCAGACAGTCCCATCTCACTGTGGTATAAAATGGAATGAGATAGCAGACAGTCCATCTCACTGTGGTATAAAATGGAATGAGATAGCAGACAGTCCATCTCACTGTGGTATAAAGTGGAATGAGATAGCAGACAGTCCCATCTCACTGTGGTATAAAATGGAATGAGATAGCAGACAGTCCCATCTCACTGTGGTATAAAATGGAATGAGATAGCAGACAGTCCATCTCACTGTGGTATAAAATGGAATGAGACAGCAGAAGTCCATCTCACTGTGGTATAAAATGGAATGAGATAGCAGACAGTCCATCTCACTGTGGTATAAAATGGAATGAGACAGCAGACAGTCCATCTCACTGTGGTATAAAATGGAATGAGATAGCAGACAGTCCATCTCACTGTGGTATAAAATGGAATGAGATAGCAGACAGTCCATCTCACTGTGGTATAAAATGGAATGAGATAGCAGACAGTCCCATCTCACTGTGGTATAAAATGGAATGAGATAGCAGACAGTCCATCTCACTGTGGTAAAGTGGAATGAGATAGCAGACAGTCCATCTCACTGTGGTATAAAATGGAATGAGACAGCAGACAGTCCATCTCACTGTGGTATAAAATGGAATGAGATAGCAGACAGTCCATCTCACTGTGGTATAAAATGGAATGAGATAGCAGACAGTCCATCTCACTGTGGTATAAAGTGGAATGAGATAGCAGACAGTCCATCTCACTGTGGTATAAAATGGAATGAGATAGCAGACAGTCCATCTCACTGTGGTATAAAATGGAATGAGATAGCAGACAGTCCATCTCACTGTGGTATAAAATGGAATGAGATAGCAGACAGTCCATCTCACTGTGGTATAAAATGGAATGAGATAGCAGACAGTCCCATCTCACTGTGGTATAAAGTGGAATGAGATAGCAGACAGTCCATCTCACTGTGGTATAAAATGGAATGAGATAGCAGACAGTCCATCTCACTGTGGTATAAAGTGGAATGAGATAGCAGACAGTCCCATCTCACTGTGGTATAAAATGGAATGAGATAGCAGACAGTCCATCTCACTGTGGTATAAAAATGGAATGAGATAGCAGACAGTCCATCTCACTGTGGTATAAAATGGAATGAAATAGCAGACAGTCCATCTCACTGTGGTATAAAGTGCAATGAGATAGCAGACAGTCCATCTCACTGTGGTATAAAATGGAATGAGATAGCAGACAGTCCATCTCACTGTGGTATAAAATGGAATGAAATAGCAGACAGTCCATCTCACTGTGGTATAAAGTGCAATGAGATAGCAGACAGTCCATCTCACTGTGGTATAAAGTGCAATGAGATAGCAGACAGTCCATCTCACTGTGGTATAAAATGGAATGAGATAGCAGACAGTCCATCTCACTGTGGTATAAAATGGAATGAAATAGCAGACAGTCCATCTCACTGTGGTATAAAGTGCAATGAGATAGCAGACAGTCCATCTCACTGTGGTATAAAATGGAATGAGATAGCAGACAGTCCATCTGACTGTGGTATAAAATGGAATGAGACAGCAGACAGTCCATCTCACTGTGGTATAAAGTGGAATGAGATAGCAGACAGTCCATCTCACTGTGGTATAAAATGGAATGAGATAGCAGACAGTCCATCTCACTGTGGTATAAAGTGGAATGAGACAGCAGACAGTCCATCTCACTGTGGTATAAAATGGAATGAGATAGCAGACAGTCCATCTCACTGTGGTATATAAATGGAATGAGATAGAGACAGTCCCATCTCACTGTGGTATAAAATGGAATGAGCTAGCAGACAGTCCATCTCACTGTGGTATAAAATGGAATGAGACAGCAGACAGTCCATCTCACTGTGGTATAAAGTGGAATGAGACAGCAGACAGTCCATCTCACTGTGGTATAAAATGGAATGAGACAGCAGACAGTCCATCTCACTGTGGTATAAAGTGGAATGAGACAGCAGACAGTCCATCTCACTGTGGTATAAAGTGGAATGAGACAGCAGACAGTCCATCTCACTGTGGTATAAAGTGGAATGAGACAGCAGACAGTCCATCTCACTGTGGTATAAAGTGGAATGAGACAGCAGACAGTCCATCTCACTGTGGTATAAAGTGGAATGAGATAGCAGACAGTCCATCTCACTGTGGTATAAAGTGGAATGAGATAGCCCACAGCCCCATCTCACTGTGGTATAAAGTGGAATGAGATAGCAGACAGTCCATCTCACTGTGGTATAAAGTGGAATGAGACAGCAGACAGTCCATCTCACTGTGGTATAAAGTGGAATGAGATAGCAGACAGTCCATCTCACTGTGGTATAAAGTGGAATGAGATAGCAGACAGTCC
Source organism: Conus ventricosus (assembly GCA_018398815.1). Taxonomy (NCBI): domain Eukaryota; kingdom Metazoa; phylum Mollusca; class Gastropoda; order Neogastropoda; family Conidae; genus Conus; species Conus ventricosus. Next base: position 11,686,545 of record CM031625.1, on the reverse strand, counting down.
ATCTCACTGTGGTATAAAGTGGAATGAGACAGCAGACAGTCCATCTCACTGTGGTATAAAGTGGAATGAGATAGCAGACAGTCCATCTCACTGTGGTATAAAGTGGAATGAGATAGCAGACAGTCCATCTCACTGTGGTATAAAGTGGAATGAAATAGCAGACAGTCCATCTCACTGTGGTATAAAGTGGAATGAGATAGCAGACAGTCCATCTCACTGTGGTTATAAAGTGGAATGAGATAGCAGACAGTCCATCTCACTGTGGTATAAAGTGGAATGAGATAGCAGACAGTCCATCTCACTGTGGTATAAAGTGGAATGAGATAGCAGACAGTCCATTTCACTGTGGTATAAAATGGAATGAGATAGCAGACAGTCCATCTCACTGTGGTATAAAATGGAATGAGATAGCAGACAGTCCATCTCACTGTGGTATAAAGTGGAATGAGATAGCAGACAGTCCATCTCACTGTGGTATAAAGTGGAATGAGATAGCAGACAGTCCATCTCACTGTGGTATAAAGTGGAATGAGACAGCAGACAGTCTTGCAAACGAAGGAGCACATAGAAACGCTGAAAATGTATTAAACAATCCCTTAGATCTGTCTTCTTGTGGATTAATCCAAATTATGGACAAGTATTTACATAAGCAGAATTTCAGTAAAACAATGGCTACTTTACCATCGTGCCCAAAGCACACTGTTAGATTAACTCATAAATTAAGGCTGAATACTTTGAACACTAAATATTCTCATGGTATTACTAGTGTCTGCAGAGAAAACATTTCTGTGCATCATCTTTTGTTTTTAATGCTTAGTGTTGACCTCGCTCTATTAGGAGAAAGGTATTGAGATGAATAACTTTGATAATGTCGATACTGCCTTACATGGTTGCTGAAATTGCCTAGGTTATTTCGCAGTCAGATGTTGCAATATTTTTTTTATAAGATCAACAATTTTGTGTACCAGTAGAGTATTTCACTTATGTAAATATACATATATCAGATGTGGGGTTGAAAGTACTAAAATGGATGTTGAGTGTGGAGGTTTTTTTTTCTTTTATTTTTAAAAAAATTTTTTAAAGTGTCTAATATCAAAAATATCACCTGGCGATGAAAAGATATCAAATAAACCACTGAGCTGAACTGAACTGAACTGAACTGGTATCAAAGGGAAACGCTGCGTCCTGGAATCCTCTTCAGAGGGTGTGCAGTGTCTGGAGTTGGACTGTTTCCACCTATCCGCGAAACAGCAACGAGTAGGGCTGCAGTATGCACGCAACAGTTCGCTCGGTAATGGCGTCTTCGGGCAGATTTCCAGGGGTGGTGCAGGATTGCTTCCGGTTGGCTGGTTTAAGCGGTTGAGAACAGCACTGGTCTGGGTCCCACAGGCATCTTGGGGTGTATCGTTTTCTTCTTGTCTGCAGGTTCCTCTTCCCAGCTCGTTCCTTATCTATTCAACTGCTTATCACTTTAGCTATAATCCTTGCGCAGTGTGGCCACTCAGCTCAGCACATGTGGTGTAGCGTAGATTAGAAAGCGCGCAGTAAAGCCTACTTCATAGAACTCCAACTCGTGACAAAAAATCAAAGCATTTCTATATAATGGTGATCGTTTCACAACTTTTGAAAATGTCAAGCAGGTTTGCTAAACAAAATATCTCTCGACATTTTATGATCATCGAAACAGATCGTTAAACTGTTTTACCACCGCGCCACTCATGCTAAATGAATGTCACAAACAAATATTTGGATATATGGATACCCCCTCCCTCTCCCCTCCCCCCCTCCCCTCGGATATATGGATACCCATCCCCCTCCTCACCCCCCCCCCCCCCCCCCC
>CM031625.1:11679705-11682205 GCA_018398815.1 Conus ventricosus | reverse complement strand
CCTCATGAGGTCGGCTGGCTGTATGGAGAGGACTGGCATCCCTGATAAGGCCTCGTGAGGTCGGCTGGCTGCATGGAGCGGACTGGCATCCCTGATAGGGCCTCGTGAGGTCGGCTGGCTGTATGGAGCGGACTGGCATCCCTGATAGGGCCTCGTGAGGTCGGCTGGCTGTATGGAGCGGACTGGCATCCCTGATAGGGCCTCGTGAGGTCGGCTGGCTGTATGGAGCGGACTGTCATCCCTGATAGGGCCTCGTGAGGTCGGCTGGCTGTATGGAGCGGACACTAAAATCAGACTAAATTGGCTGGCAATGTATTGGCGGCTTAACCTGAGAACATTTAAGCTTACTCTTGTTTTTCTTTTTTCTTTCTTTATTTTCCTTTTAGGTTTATGACCATGGTTATCTTGCGATCAAAAGACAAGGAAACCAGACATCTCTAGGCTTTGTTCAGCGCTATGATTATAACTGATCCTTTTTTCCGTACTACAATATACAGATGGATTCAGGGGCCAGTTATAGCGTGCTGAGCTGAATGTCATGAAATCGTTTAACAACATTATTTACATGTCATCCGCCCTGGCTTAAGGCTGTGTTAGGCCAGCTGACATAGGCTAGAACACCAAGGCTACATCAAAATGGTGTTATGCTCTGCATAGTTATGCGGGGCTTGTCTTCAGTTGTGACAAGCTCCTAGCATAACATTATCAGTCTCCAAAATCCCCCGAAATCGGGGTGTGGCTGCCCATGTGGCAGGGTAATCAAAAAACGGTCACACACGTAATGTTCTCATCCCCAAGCTGATGCATTTTTACCGCAGTGTTCAAGTACTTTGACTGTTTGGATGATCCCTGGAGTCTTTTAACCAGGGTACGACGACGACAACAACAACAACAACAACAACAACAACAACAACATTTACATGTCATGAGTATTTACACTTGGCACTGCCCAGCTGATGACACATAGTTGATCTCCCAGCTGATGACACATAGTTGATCTCCCAGCTGATGACACATAGTTGATCTCCCAGCTGATGACACATAGTTGATCTCCCAGCTGATGACACATAGTTGATCGATGACACATAGTTGATCTCCCACGTTCTTGCAAATCAGTATGACCTTCTTCAGTCAGGACGAAGATATCGATCGGTTAAATGCAGAAGTGTCAGATTTAAACAAAGTTTTATTCCCCTGTCCATTGATTTTCTTAACAGAGGTGATGTTTAATTGCTTTTTAGCTACGGATTATTGTTACATTTTGTTTTATAAAGATACATATAATCTAAGCTCAGATTGAGCATACTGTTGCATTTAGATAAGTTATTTTAGTTTAAAATCTCATCTTAGAATTTATTGTCAAATGCGTTGTAGGAATGTAATTTTATATAGTATTATTCTTATATTATACAGTCACCTTGAAATCCAAATTCTTTTATATGAATGTATGCCATATGCGACAAAATGGTGATGTGACAAAATCATTGTTTATTTACTGTGAATGTGTGTGACCACAAACTAATTTCTCGAATTGATATAATAAAGTTTACTTGACTTGACTTGACTTGACTCCCAGCTGAATCATGTCACAAAGATTCTCCGCAGTCTCCTTCACCAGAGGAAAAGGCCAGTCGTAAATATGTAGACATCCCAAATTTGCTGTTTTCCGACCTTGTCTTCACACGGAACTCCTCTTGTTTGTTATAATTAATACTTTAATAACAAAAACGAAACCAGTGATGCAGAGAATATAGAACGGTGAAATGTCAGCTTTCGATGACGTATTGTAGTTTTGGAATGCCGGGGTATTCTGTGAAGAAAATGTTCTTTTTTTCTCTCTCTCTCTCATGCATCCTTCATTTAAACCTCCAGTGCATTACAGTCAGCCGTGACAGCAGTAAAAACGTAACACAAGCTTTCAAAAGAAATATTTTATTTAACAAAAAAAAAAGCGAGCAGATTGTAGAATTCGAGTCGACTGAAATGTGACTGGACCTCCAGTGACGAGTAAGACTCATCAGTGCCTTGACAAAGAACTGGACCTTAAGGGTCAAAAGAAAACACAAAACTCTCCTGGAAGCGAGAGGTTATCGTCTCTCTCTCTCTCTCTCTCTCTCTCTCTCTCTCTCTCTCTCTCTCCTCCCAACGTTTGCTTCTTTTTTTTCCCTGGGGAGGAATTTGTTTTCTTGTTTGTTGTTTTGTTTTTGTTCTTGTTTTTGATTTTTGTTTATGCTTGTTTACTGTTTTGTTTTGTTGTTGTTTTCTGTTTTTGTGTACTTGTTCGTTTCTTTGTTTTGGTGTTTGTCTAATCTTCCATACTCTCTTATATCCGTCAGTCCCACACCACTCATTCCCACTTCATCCCCCTCTCCACCAACACACCATACTCTCTTATATCCGTCAGTCCCACACCACTCATTCCCACTTCATCCCCCTCTCCACCACACACCATACTCTCTTATATCCGTCAGTCCCACACCACTCATTCCCACTTCATCCC